>OZ014486.1:361554-961554 GCA_963965965.1 Trididemnum nubilum | reverse complement strand
CAATTTAATTCCTTCAATGACTTCTAAATTCTAGCAATTTACTGTTGTTATTCATATGGCTTCAAAACCGAAATGGCGTTAATATTGCCATATTTGTCGCAAAATCAAAAAAATCACCCAGCAGCTGGAGGCTCCGCCCCCCACAACTCCTCTGTGATGCAATTGAGTTGCATCAGTTTGTTCAACATTGGGTCTAAATTAGACAATTTTTGTGCAAAAAGAATTTAATTTTAGTTCAAGCCCCCTCCCTCTTAGCAAAATTCTAGTAGCGCTTCTGGTCGCATTTACTGTTGCAGGCAGATTTTTCAGGCGACAACATGGGCCGGATACGAAACGATCTAAGAAACGATACCGGCCTTATATATACAACTCGTGTTTCAGATATGAATACAAAATTTTTAACGTAGAGCATAATTTGTGGCCGTAAAATATCAGTTTTTATGTGAAAAATTTCAGTATTCTTTAGTGCCCCCCCCCCCCTTTCCCCGCTTTCGGCTAGTGCCCCCTCATTTTGGTTGCTCTGGCGACGGCACTGCATCCGCTATACAAACAATAATACTTTTTGCCAAAAACCTGTTTCTTACCCTGTAGCTTGTCGAATGTAAATAATTAAGTTTGTTACTCTAAAAGCTTTTTGTGCATTGATAAGCTGTACGCAGTATCCGGAGTCTTAGAGGCACAATCAAACCTATGATTCAACCGGTCAAGAACACACTCTTTCGGAATCGACTTCTTAATTTCTTGTGCTTTGTTTTGGTAACTTCTTGCGTTTTGTTTTGAAAACTTCTTGTACTTTGTTTTGCGAACTTAAATGTTGCGAGTTTTGAAGCTTTTGGTGTTGCGCTTTGAACCACCCGGAGGAGCTTACAACGGCCCTCCAGCCGCTCACTTTTCGATGATGTACTTTGGTCAGCGTCAATAATGTTCTTCTTTAGTTAGCGTTTCTAACTTCGACTGCTCGGTTACTTACAAATGCATACGAGAGCAGCCAACCATACGCATCTCATTTGGCAATCATTAAATTTGGGCATCCTCCCCCCGAACACCTCTTTTAGTTGCGGTGTTGGCCTCTAATGTTTGGAAGGTTATTCCGTGCCATGAGTCTCAGTATTTTGGTTTTGGAAGTTGGTATCGGTATTTCTGCGAAGCAGGTATCTATCGGTAAACATGCTTTCTAAGTAGGAGTGTTTGCCAGACAAATGATTGAGGTGATTCCTTGTAAATAAACGCCGGCTTCAACATGACCGACAACATTGTATTTGCGGCAACGTCTGAAATTGCATTTTTAGAAAATTAGGGGATAATGTTATAGATTATTAAATATTCAATACAAAAACTTCCTGTTAACTCAATAGAAATTAAATTCGTCTACGCTACTTGCACGAACCATCTTGCGTCGCAAAGCTCACGCAACTAAAGCGGTTTTGGTCGCTGACAAGCCATTAAAGGCGCAGTTTATTAAGAAGTCATTTTAATAAATATAAACCTTAATATCACTTTTCATACATTAGCGAAACAAAACTCAGTTTTCTTATCCGCAAAAGAGCACTACATTCGGCATCTACGATTTGACCAGTCAGCGCTGATAAAGCATGTTTTTGGCAACGAACATTCCATGGAATGGACCAATGCTAATATTTTGGACTTCCAACCTGACTTTACATAACACCGGTATATCGAATCGTAATCCCGAACACCATGAATGATAAGCAAATAGAGAAATTCCTTAACATTTAGTAGGCTACTTCTACTTCAAACGTCTTGACGTTATATTTTTGTTTTTCACGCTCCGCCAATCTGTCACTTTTTCGTTTCCAATTTGAATCAATTTTTGCGCCATTGCATGGTTCATTTTGCCGCGTGATTTTTTCGTTTACCGTACGATTGTTTTTAACTTCGCATTTTAGCCCTAACGAAGATAGGTAGCACATGCCCTGAGCATAGCCTATCGAAACGTTGGC
This sequence comes from Trididemnum nubilum, assembly GCA_963965965.1. NCBI lineage: Eukaryota > Metazoa > Chordata > Ascidiacea > Aplousobranchia > Didemnidae > Trididemnum > Trididemnum nubilum. The sequence continues at coordinate 959,593 of OZ014486.1, read as the reverse complement.
AAAAAGTTTTCTGTCCCATCACTTGAGCTCATAAACTTGATTTAACTTAATATCACTGGTTAGATCAGTTTCTTTTCGACGTTTGCAGTGGCCGCTTGACCTGGTAATTATCGAGGGGTCCTTTTGCAACTTCCCTGTCGCAATTCTAAATATTACTTGCTGATGCGGTATATCGTTACTGAGCGACATTAATTCGTTTCGCTTTCGCCTCAAACGACCGGGTGGTGGGTGAACTTCTCGGTTCCTACTTTTGCTTCTTTGAAATTTTGCAAAAAATGGTTTATGAAATCGCTGCAAGCCGACAAGACGCAAACCGATAGCGAATCGAAAAACACGACAAACACCAGCTGGGAACGTGTCCGACCTTTCTCTGGCAAAACCGTTCACGTGATTCTATCATTACTCTCAGCCAATCTTTGTTGAAATGTAAACAAAAGGCAATCGAATGACTTTAAACTTGCGATGTAAGCAAAAGCAATAATAACTGTCAGGCTTTTTATTTAAACAGTATCCTCATTACTGGCTGTTCGATTATTGATAGTTGATATTGGCCAAATGAAGCTGCAGAAGCCCTAAACGTTGAGAGGCAAAGTGTCGTCACAATAGAGAGGCGATGACGTCGTGATATCTGCAACAATCTTACAGAAGTGTAGAAGGTTTCGCAAGGTTAGGGTCTATGGTCAAGAAGAAAAGGATGGGGATAGGAAAGGTATAGAGGGTTTAATTGAGATTAGGAATCGAAGGAGTGATCTGTTTGCACACCATCGGAGCTTCCACACTCCTCAGGGATTGAATTTACTAATGAGGGGGCACTTGAGATGTCCAAGTTCACTGCTTCTGAAGGCGAAGGTGCGTTATTGGGATTAGGGTTGGTAAGCGGTGGGTATAAACTTTGAAGATCTTGTTTATCCGAAAGGGAAGTGGCTTGAGTGGAAGACCATGGGCTTTCGGGATCCAAAAAAAGTTTTGTTAGGGTAGGAGGCATGTCGGGATCTTTTGCGCTGTGGGGGCTTTCGCGAACTGAATTCGAGCAGGTGGATAAATTTTTTAATTCCATACTGGTCGTGGTGGGCATAGGCAAGACCGTAGTGTCGGGAGGAGAATTTGTGGTGTTGTGGGCTAAGGTAGTCGAAAGGGTTGAAGTATTAAGCGGTTCAGAGTCCACGGGATGTGCTTCGACGTTGGTATCGCTCACAAGCGGTTCGGGATTCTCTGAATTTAGTTTTGTTTGGGCATCTGAGGCAGACTGGGTTAAAGGAGCCTGACCCTGCAACAAAGTTTGCGAACTATGCAAATGAGGCGAATGGGAATGTGGGGAGGTTGTGTTGAAGGGTTGGGATTTGAGATAGCGGTGGGATCCATGCGTTGACGAACGCGCAGAGTAACCTTTCTCCTTCAAGGGGCTCAGCATCTTCGATCCAAACTCAAACTCGGATTTTGGTTCAAATGTTTTGGCGCTGCTCGGCCGGCGTAAGAACTGCGACTTTCGGCGTCGACTTCGAGCGCTGGTTGGGCGCGTATGTGGCGCGTAGAGTGAAGTTCGGCGATCGCGCTGCGCCACAGCTCGATCGGGTATCATTTCATTCATGTCTTTCCCTTGCGACATCCTGCGGATCGGCATCAACTCGGTACGCTTCAGCTCTGCGGCGCTAGAGGTGCTCAGTGGTAAAGCATCGGAAGTCATGCGTTGGTAGCGTATCATCGCCTCATAGATCGACTCGTATATCTGTGATGATGTAAGCATGACGCAACAACAACGTAAATAGAAGTAAACTGGTTCAAAAATAATAAAAAAACGTATCCAATCAGTTATAAAAAATAAGAAAACAGAAATGACACCCATTGTAATTCTTGAGACTTGAGTAAATAAGAATAGCTCAAATAACAGCCCAAAAAGTCCAAGACTAATTTGTAAAAAGAATCATTGATTTGTGTGTAATACTAGCCGGCATCTTGGGTGAAAACCCACCAAAAAGTTAAATTTTTCCTACAGTGATTCAATGGATAAGGTATTGGGTATCCATAAAGAAACTGAACGCAACTCTCACCGCAAGTTTGTGTTACAGGCGCAACAAGGATTAAATTTTTTTTGTTCAAAAAAATAAATGCTGCCCGAAGCACGTCGAACAAATTCATCTGTCTTAAGCGCATCACAGATGGGGGTCTAATATCGTCAGCCAGATATCATCGGGGTATGAGGGCAAAACCCAAAGCCGCTGAGCGATTGTTGTAATTTTTCGAAAAAAATGCCAGTTTAGCATTATTTAGACGACATTTTGCAAGTATGTAGAGGCATTTAAATGAATTAAATTGCTTAGAAAACCACGCGAAACAATTAAAGTGCTCGGTCCTAGTTTGGCCGCCTTTACACCCACTTACTTATTGGCCAAGTCTAAAACACATATAAAGCTTGCATTTTCCGGTCAAATTTTCTACGGGACTATAGGCTGCTTGCGTCACTGGTTTGTGTTCTATTTCGCACAATAGGTTGCAAGCTGACGCGTGTTTGGAAGTTGGTGCCTTGGAAATGCGTTGAGCTGCCTAGCACGACAGTAAACAGGCGGGATTTTTAAGTTTGCGTTGCTTTTTGTTTTTGTTCGGCGTTTTGCTGTGGAGTTTGGTGGATTTGAAAATTGTACAGTTGTATTGTAAAACAAAAAAAAATTCGTTTGTTTGTGCTCGTTTGAGAAAACAAAGCGATAGAAAGCACAATGGCAAGTCTCCAACTCCGGAACCCACTGCCAAGGCAAGTTTGGACGACCGAAATATGATCGTGCGTTATGCCAATTTTAAGTTTCATTTTGAAGCTTAGTGTCTGTAAAAAAAAAAACAGTAGCGTGCTCTTACGCAAAGCAAACGCTTGTGCAGGTGCACTTAACGCGTCTTGGACAATGCAAAAGAATCAGCCGCCTCTTCAACTTTTAAATCACCCAAATGCTGAAAAAGTTTCCCGTAAAAATTGATCTGTTCAGTCCACTTAGACTTGGCTTTATTTCATCACACTGATCATTGCTTTGTTTGGTAATAACAACTCTAATCCAATCATCGCCAACCGAACCCTTTGCAACTGATGCGGCCAAAGCCAGAAGAAGCCTATGAAAGGTGATCAAAAGTATGACGGAATTTTCAGAGACAAAAATAAAGCAAACTTCAACAAAACTAAGGCAAAAAAATAATCTGCGCAAAAGTATGAAAGCGTGCGCTATCGAAGAGCGAAAGCTTCTTGTAATCAAACATGCAAAATCAGAAGCGGGATTTGTTTCGTGTTGCAATTCCTGAACTTAATTCAAACTAAAAAATTTGAACCAAAAAGTTGGATAAATAGCAACGCAAACAGCACAAGCAATACTGGTCTTAGCAAACTGATCTTATCTAAGTCGATTTCAAAAGCAAACTCTGAACCGGCTTTCTCAACTGTCGCCTCAGGTGGTAAGGAACATAAAAATAGTATACTACCATGGCAGCATTTCAAGATCCAAGGACAACTTTGTTAAGAGCTTTATATCCGAATAATGATGATGTTATCTTTCTTACGACGTAACAATTAGCATACTCAGCCCTCCGACTCTCTAGTCTTTAACGACTTGGGATCTTGATCAAAGCATTGTAAGAGAAACGATGGACACAACTACGATATCGCAACTTAAAAAATGTGGTATATAATCGCAAGCCTATCTACTCGTAAACTTGATTTCGACACACGCATCCATCTTGACATATCTGTGCGCAAGAATTGGGGGTAAATATTGTAGTTTTGGTTGAACGTCACAAGGTACGCTACGCTTATACGCCAATGAGGTTAAAGAACTGCAGATGCTTATGCGGAAGCAAAGGTTACCTCGTCCACGGTGATGTCTTTAAACACTTGCTCCCTTACGCCATGTTCTGGAAAGCGTCGCCGCGCATTTTTGTCGAATCCTAGAAGAGCAAGAAGTGTATTGAACAAATCCAGGGATACTCTTGAATTTTTAGACCATAAACAACAATGAAGCATTGATTCCCTAACAAAGAACAAATATTCTAATAAAAATAAATAAATTGGGAGAAGAAAAGCTTTTTTGCGGCGCTCATCAGCAGCCAAGAAATCAAAACTTTACTTGCTGTGTTACTCTGAAACATGTAACCAGTTTGCGGGATCCATCATTGCTTCTGGGCAACACGGTCCTTTTCAAAGAAATGCCACAGTGGAGGAAAGTTGTTTGCAACACAATGTCTGATGTAACTGACACGAGAATTGAACCAAGATCTCTCATTCCAAAAGCGGGTGAGCCGCTCAGCCAAATGGCCGGTGTTCGGCATTGTGGTCTTTTGTTGACAATGCAGATGCACTGCAATTTCAGATCATGATGCAATAAGGCTAGGTTTGTTAATTGAAATATGCAGAGCCTTATGTTTGATTTCCATGGCGGCCAAATTCAAACGAATCTTTAGATCCGCCACTTTCCACGCATCAGTTAAGTTCTTCGAACAGAAGACAGCGAAACAAAAAAAGCTTCTCTTAAGTCAAGCTGCCACCTGCCAACCGCACACGGTTTCGTTTATCCACATTATGTAACTTTTGAGTGGACCCGACTGGGAATCGAATCAAAGTTTACCGATTCAGTACCAGACACTCTGTCCCTCGCCCAATTGATTGAAGTTCGTAACGCGAACCCACCTCCGTACTTGAAGTGGAGCAGCCTGATGACGTAAAGCACCGCTATGATGGCAACAATGCACGCGATGTACGTGAGCGCGCGCTGGAACTGGAGGCCGCTGAAACTGTGGAACGAAATCAAAGAAGCCTCGTCCCTGTTCATCGAACCTAAACAATGATCATCATGACAAACAATCGCAAAACTTTTTTAATCACAGCCAACTTTTTCCGTGAAGGTTGCGGAGACTGCAGCTTGAGATTAAGCCGCCACACTTCACGATCTTCCAACACTTCCTTCATTCTTTTTTTTTTCTTTAAAAATTATTGTTTAATTGGTCAAAATTGAAATATAGTAAAAGCAAATAAAAGAAACAGCCCCCGCTCCTCATGCGCCCGCCATTAGCCTAAACAAAATAAAAATATAAAATACGACTCAATCATGCAAAATCACAAACGCCCCGCACCAAGGATCCGCAACCAACTCACAAATAAAACTGGGGAGCAAAATAGAATGAGGCAGAAGCGGTAGCCAGATGAAGCTGAACCGAACTCAAAAAATTACTAACCACTAGACAATAAGGCAAGTGCGTATAATGCTGTTACCATCTTTTTTATTTCCCATCTTTTAAACCACCAATCACAAAGTTAGCTTTTTTGCTATAGTTATTCAATTTGATGTAACGTCATAGCAACCAACGTATTATGCCGATGTTAATTTTCCTCAAACTTACAAAAAAGATGATGCGGGCCTTTTCACCAACTCGTTGCCTGTCTAAAGAAAAATCACACCGTGGAACAAAAAAGCGCAGGTTTTGCCACAAAACCCCAATCTGCTGTGGTGCAAGCCAGGGACTTACCGAATACTGTGACAAAATAATCCGATCCAGCCAAATGCATCCCGTTTTCTTGCACAAAATTTCCAAGAGCTCCGGTCATATTGTTCTGTAACAAATCACTGTAATGACATCAAACGGAGCTGCAAATTTGTAAAACACCAATGTCAATTTTGGCCAACAACACAGCGATACATAGTGAAGGAGATTTCTGTTCTCCACCTTTCTAACCGCGGAGCACGAGGCTTTTTGATATGTAAATCTTTGTGAGCCTGTGTAGAACTGGTCTGAATGAACCAGAGTACCAATCAGGCCGGCAATAATTAACTCATATCATAGGGTACGTAATCCCATCAGAGCTCATTGAAACAGCATCAACTGCATTTGATTTGCAAAGCATAAAAAGTACGTGGCTTCAATTTATGGCCGAACTAAAGCTGACAGAAAACGAATTATATTGACACAATATCGCTACACTAAATGTAGAGGCGATTATTTAACTTCATTTATTCCCTTTGGCTAATAAACAACACACTAGTTTGTTGCATTGTTCAGTTGTTCACTCTAAATATTACCGGTACCTGAACAGAAGGAATGGTTTGCGTGATTGTTGGATCATAAGTAGCAGTGACAATGTAGTGGACCCTGACGCTCCCGGGTTCGAATCTCGTCACCTCCACACTTATTTCGCCGCGAATATAAGCGAGGCCGAGCTGGTTGTAACTGTTTTTGATCTGGAAAAGGCGTTCGTTACTAGCACGGTTACCAATAGAAAAAGATGCAATTCTTTTTTTTGCCGCAAAATCATATTTATGTAGTGTGCCACAACTTCGGGCCACTACAAACCATCAGGAGGTCATTTAAACTTTTGAATGATTTATTCGGAAAAATATAACTGGCAACAGATAGTGAAAGAACAAGCTTAAACGAAGTAGAAGTTGCAAATGCAAACGCCCCGTTACATGACAGTTCCCTTGGCTGGTTAATTCGAGACGCGGGCAGCTACACTGTTTGATACACGGTGTGCGAGTAGTTGGCTCTGAATCTACTAAACAGCAAGGCTAAAGGAAGAGGCTGGAATCGAATCCGAAACTCACCACTTCTTCCATTTCAGCCCTCAGCTCGACAAACTCCTGGCTCTCCGGCTGCAGAAGGCCCGGGGTAAAGGTCACTCCCTCAAGTTGGATGACGTGGAAGAAGGTGATCTCTTGCTCCATCGACTGCTTGAACGATTGCACGCAAATCTGAAAAGATCTTGATGAGGGCTTGCTCGACGCCTAAAACGTTGAAATCAATAAATATTCCAGAATAACAGAAAACTGGTCTGCGCTGAACGTACAATGTAGTCAAGCCAGAGCACCATTGGTTTAACCAACTACCCAGCGTGCAAGCTGTAGTTACAAGTTACAACAAAAAAGGGAGCACAAATTTACTATGCAGCTTTAAGGCCCGGTCCATGTTGTACATGAAGTTGTAAGCATACAAGCGTATTTTTAGTTTAATTTTAAACAAACAATGGCTCGTCTGGCAAATCACTTCACCAGCCTTCAAGCTGCCAGCAGTTGAGTGAAATAAATTTAGGATACTCTCCTGATTTTCCGCCCAGTGTAAACAGGGCTAAGACCGAAAAAATAACAAGAGGTTATCTGAGTGAAAATTTGTCCTATAATACAAAGATGAAAAAGTGCGATAAATTCTACGTCCCTAGCTGAGCCATTCATATAAACAACTTACCTTCTCTTCCGAGACGAATGGGGCCAGGGCGTGCTTTTTAATTTCTCCACCTTCGCCCAAGGACCCGGTAGCGAAAACGAAATACCAGCAACTTGAGGCGGAAAAGGCTGCATCGAATGGGTCTCCGGTGTCGCGAGCGCGCGAAAACTGGAGGAATTTAAACTGCAGTTATGGAAATCGAAGAAAATAACTAGTGTCTAATTTGTTTAGAATTTTCAAGGGTTGATGAGGTCAGGGCTCTAACTACAGTTAGTGTAGCTTTTGAAGCTAGCAATACAAAATATTAAAATTTTTCCGTGAATTATATCCTGAAAAACAACAGTTGCTTATTATAGCGTGAAATATTGTAACCTTGCAAGAGCTATTTCAACCTTGGACAATCTCTGTATCCACAGTATTTAGTAATTTGATAGACACTTTCAAACTCAAATGGAACACAGACACATGGGGCTTGCACGTTGTACAATGTGCATGCAGCTAAAGTTCAACCATATACAGAAGACGTTCCATCGCACATCCGCTTTCTGGCGTCTTTTGGGTTCTAGATTTCAAAAAAAGGAGCAAAAGATTTTTTGAACAAAACAAAAAAACGAAATAAAAAGTATTTAGCTGTACAGTGTGTAGTGCGAATCACGCAAGCTGCTCCTGCTCGCTTTTGCTCAACAAACATCCTCGGCTGCCGACTTAAGACACCGAATCCCGCGGAAACACAAATCCTAGTCAAACTTACTGAGATGGTACTGACGTTCTCATCGATCGATGACGAAATATTAGTGACGTCATTTTGCGGTTCAAAAGCGGGAGAGAAGTAACCCTTTGCCCATCTGCACGAAAAATACAACGTATTTGCGAGATATGAGCACAACCTTTACCAGTGCTTTTGCAGATGGAATCGGAGCCACCAGAGCAGCCGATCGCAACAGGCAGCCGATGGTCGAGCATCCTGCATTGAACAACAGCCGTTTGTGAGGTGATAAGGTTTAGCTCATTTTGAGTCGTATGGAAAAGGCCACTTCGCATCGGGGTGTTCCGCGCATCGTTGTGGTCACGTAGTGCGCCATGACGTTGCACCATGTCCTCATCTACAGGAAAGAGCCGGGCAGGTCCAGCCACCCCAACCAACCGGCAGGGAGGCAAGGATGATGCGGATCATTAAAGCTGCAAAGATTTCCTTCGACTTTTCCAACGATGAAGATGATCCCACCTGTCATGCACCACTGCAAGTCCTCTCGCGTCTATCCAGCCGATTATGACGTCACTGGACGGCATGTGACGCGTTGCGCTGAAGCCGATTGCAGCCCACTGGTCAGGAGAATAGGGATACTAGAATGAAGAAAATTTTAACCGACGCTGTCCAGCTTTCTGGCTACAATTTTTTTAACGCGGTAAAGCAGATCTGACTTATGACGTCAAACCTTCCATTTTCTTTCTAGCTTTAAAATACTCTGCAGATGTAATGTTACAAACAGCTTTTCTTATCGCAAGGCATTTTCTGCATTTCCAGGTTTGAGCCAGCCGTTATCTGGTGTTTTCCCAATTTTTAAACAAATAATCATTTTAATACTCGTAAATTAAAAAAAATTATTTTTGATAACCAAATTACACAGCAATAAAAATCAAACATGAAGCAAAATATTAAAAAGCAAAGCTTTGGATTGAAGAGCTTCTGCTCATCTGCTTCGACAAGAATACTATGAAAGCCCAAACAATGTCAAGTCATAATACGCTCGGAATTTCTCGCCTTCATTGTGAAGTTGATGGAGTCTGAATCCTCACTGTATCGCCACGTCACATGCAGCTTGCAGCCGAAATGCACGACGCCATCACGACAGCCGGCAGGCAGCCGGAACACTCCTCTCTCGCTCGCTTGCCAATTTGTTTCAATGCTGCCAGAATCTGCGATTTAAGCTAAGTGTCACGCCAGAGCTGTAAACAGTTTGGTGCCACGCCAGACTTGTTTGGAACCAAAAAATGCTTTGCAGCCAAAGCACTCCGAAAAAGCTCGATAATTAAGCCAGATCGAAAAAACGTATTCGGTTAACCGCTCCTTTCTCCTTTAACTTGAGTCCACTGCAAGGGTCGGCAACCTATGGCGCGCAGGCCGGATCCGGCCCGCCGAGGCATTTTACCCGACCCGCGACCTTTTATTGTCATCCGGCCCGCGAACTTTTTTCTTTTTCAAAAATAGTTATGCTGCAATAAACCGCTGAAACGATCCTCATCTCCTGCAGAAGACCTTTTTTTGGTCTTTGCCATCAATTTGTCCCAAAAAAGGCCTGAAATTCTGTCGAAGACATTTTTTTTTGGTCTTCACCAACAGTTTGGCAAAAAAGGCCTGAATTTCTCGCAAAAACCTTTCTCTTTTGGTCCGCTGGAATAGTGGCGGCCCGCTGGAACGTTGTTAGGACTAAATGTGGCCCACTAGTTCAAAAGGTTGCCGACCCCTGGTCTACTGTGACTAAATAAAACGGTATACAGACATTCCATCACTAGCATTTAATTACCCGATCAAGGACATTTAATCACTAGATTTTTAATGATGTAGTTTTTCATCACTTTGCATGTCTGGACACTTTGCACTAGACATGCAATCACGCAGACGTTTAATCACAATCGCAAAAAAAAAGTGATAATCACTGCTAGAACCAGAGTCAAAAAGTATGATGAGATTTTGAAATTGCCTTGGAAAGCCAATGGTCAAATAGTTCGAAGAGGGGGCAGATTTGCACCTAAATCGCTTTGCAGCTTCTGTCTGACGCTACTTTAAGTCCGTTTAAGCGTTCGCTTCCTTGGCAATGCCATCAGTACATCTTGTTCAAGTTAGATAAATTGTGACGCAATGACTGCACTTGGAGTAGCCGATATGTCCCTCATTTTATCTTTCATTTCAGCAACGTCTTGACGTGCCAAAATATTTTTTTTATTACCAAAATGGTTACACTCAGGATCGTTTTCAGCCGTTAACATTGCTTGACATTTGCTACACTGGTAACGCTTGTAAAAAGTTTCGAAATCAACAAGAAATGCTGGGCGATATGCGCGCTACAACTTAACACGCCCATCTCTAGACAAAATTTTTCAGTATAACTAAGCGAGGAAATTTCGTTCAACATACCGTGGAAACTGATCTTGAAGCTGCCTCGGCTGTCATTGGTTGAGCCGTGGTATTTCAACTCATCATGGGGGTAGAAGCTAGAGAAAATATGAGAATCCAAGGTTAGCCACAAATACAACCCAGTTCAACCCTCATGCCTTCCTCAACTAGTCGTTTTCATACTCTCTCCCTCTTAGAGCACATTTTTAGGGGAAACAGAAAAATCTCTAACATTAAATTACGTTCATATCGTTATTCTTGAACTGAATAAACTAGCACCATAGAAATTAAAATTACTAAAAGCACTAATTGCACCAATATCCTGGTTATGGGATCAAAAATTGTAGATGCAAGCAATTATCAACGCTGCCAATGTGTTCTTCCACTTACCTATCGTTGGAGCAGGGTTCGACTCCCGGCGAAGCCACATCCATCCCAAGCGCCCAAATCAACGCCATCTCGCCCTTGGTGATAGGGTGGTCGCTCTGGTCGTTGCCTGGTGCAAATAACTTGATTGTTACAGAACGATGACCGAATACAAATATAGTCAATTTGCCATTACACGTTGAAATTCACAATGGTTCCAAAGCAAAATTCAAAACTTCACTTTAAATGTGTTCGGCAGTATTTTGTCTGAATGTGGAAAATTTTTTCAAGAAATTAATTTAACAAGCTTCAAAGATACAGTGAGATTTTTAGACCTACAGTATTTCGAATTGGATTACTTTTAATTTTCTTCCTGAACGCAATGGTTGTTATCCCATTAATCTGGGACCCAGCCGCGCCTGTTACGTCATCATTTCCCAAATAGTATTCGTCTGGTCTTGGGGTGGATCTGTCGCGCGTGTACATGTCTTCCACTCGATGGAGGGAACCTGAGGATAACTTGTTTACTTCGCAAATTACAAAATGCATCGATCAGCAATCGAGTGGATAGAGCATCTCCTACTGAAACAGTAGACCCGAGTTCAATTCCGGTCGGATCAAACCAAAGTTTAAAAAAATTGGAATTCACAGCTTCCTTGCTTTACGTTCAGCCATAAAAGAGACAGTGTAAAGCCTCCACCGTGTGTGATAGACAAGTGGCCGCTTGACGAGAAGACCGAAAGGTCCCTCCGCCGCCTCCTGGCCAAGGCAAATGAAGTTGTAATTACAATTTACCCGCTGCATCGGCCAACATAAAAAAGCAGCGAAGGGAAATTGCAGATGTACTAAATGACAAAGAAAGAAACATTTGATGAGATAAACTTTGTATTTTAAGCTTGGTTCCTATCTAGAGCTAGTTAAAATCGTCTATTAAATAATTTTCAAGCTCGAAATATCGTGTTTCTAAGCATCCACGGTAGTTCTTAACGACAAAAACAACAGTTGTTAGATTATTTATTTTATTTAAAGTTTAATTTCTATATTTATTCAAACTAGTCCATCTTTAAACCAGGAATGGGCCGAAGATTCGAATCAAAGCTGAGCCAAACCAATTTGATTCCCACTTCTCCCCACCTTTAACGGATCCCACGACGACGTCAGAGCAGTCCATAGGGTGCAGCGACTTCGGATCGAATTTGATTGCAGGCATCGAAAAATTCAAGTCGCTTACGCCATCCTCGCCACAACGTGTTTCCACCAACTTTTGCTCGGCCTCTACTTCCGGGTCAGTGGCAGGGTTCCTCGTCTGCCCGAGAAAGAATTAGAAAACGTCAGCATTCAAAACAACAGCAGAATTGCACAGAGACTGTGTGACTTGGCACTGACTGTAAAAACTTTATATTATATAAAAGCGTGCTTTTATGAGCTATTTGCAGGCCCTGAACTGCTTCCAGGAAATGGCCATGGCCTTTTCGCAACCTCTCCTCAAAAAGATTGTTCTATAATTTTTTGGTACTTTATTTTACTGTTTGACTTGGTATATTTTTTTATTTGCAGAGCATCTTTCTAAACAAAAATAAATGCTACAGTAATTTAATTGAATTTCGTGAAACGTATCTTACTTCTTCAACTGACACAAACCAGTTTATAAAACAGAAAATAAACGCAGCTTTTTCAAAAATTCTATCCAACATACGAGTATATAGTAGAAGAATACTCTGCATTTAGCAAAACAACAAAACAAAAACAAAATAGTAGTGAGAAAAGAGGACGTGTACGCCCGAAAGCAAATTCTATACTAATATAATTCACCAAATTGCCTTGCATAAAATCAGCAAAGGGACCCTTCGGTATTTGAGCCAAGCTGTCACCCGATGAACACACACCCCTGTTATTGCCAAACGTCAAACAGAGGAGCTGTGATGAACAGCTACTTACAGTGCTTGGATTGATCTGACAGGGAATCGAATCCGTATCTTTTGTTTAAATAGCAGTTTCTCCATTTATTGGACTTATTCTTTGAACTAATAAACAGGCTTTCGCGCCTCAAAGGTGGCTGCTTTACTTAAAGATGGTGAAGCATCATCATTATAAAGCTAAGATTATGAACAAACAATCATCCAAAACACACATTCACAAAATTCCACGTATTTACGACTTGTCGTTTCCGAGATATTGTATTTCAAAGTTCAAAAAAATCTCCATAGCATTGTTGCCAGTTAAAATCTAATTTCCTAGGAATTGGAATATTCTACAATCGCGAAAAAAATTCTTTTGCAACACTAATTCAGGCTGAAGCCTTGCATTCAGATGCTTCCAAACCGCAGTTGACAAAGATACTTTAATATTGGGGTAAGGTTAGAATGAATATCATCTACCTTTCCAGTCACATCACGTGACCAATCCAATTTTGATGAAAACACCCTTTTTCGTCTAAATTGGGGTTGAGGGAATCACATAGAGTATATTTAATCCCCCCAATTCTATTTCATCCCCCCAAACCTAAAATAAATGAAAAAATGGGGGATTTATCAATATTGGCTTGGTCACGTGATGTGACTGGAAAGGTTGATAGTATTCATTCTAACCTTACCCTTAATATTGTTTTACAAAAAAACATGAAATTTTAACTGGCAACACTGTTGGGAAATCTAAACTTTGAAATGAAACATCTCAGAAACCATAAGTCGCAGAAAGTTGAAATTTCGTGAAGATATACTTCACTTTATTCTTTACTTTTTGCACGTAACTCTATTTGGATGCTTCACCCTCTTTTAAGAAGCAGAGGTTCATTTATAGTTATCCCTTCTCCATATTGATCCATCCATATTTATCCTCCCATCACGAGGAGCGACGATGGCGATTTTATTTTGGACGAATCGCGCTCAGGAGTTGGTCGCATCCTAAGCTTCCTGTTGACGTTTGACTTAATGCTACGTAAATTTGCTGCTTGTTCGGAGCCACCGAGTAGAGATAGTCATTGCAAAGCTTCTTATCCAAGGACGTAACAAAGCCACCAGGGTGCGAGTTGAACCCAGTTCAAGCATTCAAGCGATCAGGTTCGCAGTAAAAACAAAACAATGTGTGTTTTGAGTTCATGTTATCCTAAAATATTTTTATGAAATGCAATACAGTATAGCAGCATGTGCAATATCTACATGGATACTTATTGTAACTAAATGAACTTCTGAACCAACCACAGATGGTGTACAGTGGGTTAGTGGAACAGCGCCAGTTTCGTTGCACCATTGAACACTGTGATTTCTAGTCCACAAGTACAACACAGCTTGAGCACGTACCATTGAATCTGATGAGTTACTAGATGTGCCGAGTGCGGGTTCATTTTCTGCGTCAGCTTTCACCAATGGCTGGGGGAATCCTCTGCAGTAAAGCGCGAGATCAATCGGCTTCCATCCGACCCCAACCCAGCTGAGCGTCCGCGCTTCCACGGCTATTTCTACTTCGTCATCAACTAATCGCCAGTGGAGGGTGTAAAGGTCGGGTTGAATTACACGCGTAGAGTAGTCGGGGTTTGATGAGTAGTTTTGCTGAAGGACAACGCTTGATCCTGAAACATAACTGCTCTATATACTCACCAATACTAAACTTATCAAGAAATCGCATCAAACCCTGGTTTTCACCTTCAAAAAGTCATCTAGAACCAGTCGAAATACAACTCCAACGCATAAAGTTTCTTGAATTTACTAGAAATATCTAAACCGTTTCAAAAATTGATCCACAAAACAAAGACTACTTTGCGGCCGGAAGTTATGCAAATGAAGGATCGGAAATAACACAAAACAATTTGCTTCAATGCCAACAAATTAAGCAGAAAAGCAGGATAAGTAACCTGCCTTCAATATCGCTTTCGAAAAACTGTGATTACCACCAGCGAATGGATCATACGTCATCCGCAGTGGTGGCCAGCCTGACGAGACTTGCAAACAGAACCCTCAGCGTGCACTTTGCGTCGATGTGGTTTGACAGACGCAGATTACCGGGTCATGCGCTTACATGAATGAACGTGCTTTATCTTTCAACACGTTGCATCCCAGCAACGTTACCGGCCATAAACTCACTTTTCCCGCAGTTCCTTCCAAACCATCCCTGTTGACAGTAACAAAGCAACCTAGGGTACGTTGTACTTCGAGTGTCAATGCATTGGCCGTGGTTGTTGCAATCCGAGTTGTCCCAGCATTCGTCTGCGGAAGAAAACATAACTTTGATGCTTCGATCCACCAAATTGGTTTAACACTTGTTTTTTTTAGAACTGGAGGTAAAAGTTTTTTGCTCTGGTTTTGAGTTCCACCACCTAAATTTTGCAAAGTAGTGTGCTACGTAGTAAAACATTCCTAATTGTCGGTATGGCATCATTGCGCAATATTTTTTTTAACTTTAAAGCATTTTCCAATCCACCTTTTCTCTCGCATCTTTCTCCACTGAAGAGTCTCCTGCAGGTACAATTTATTCCGTCACAAACACCTCCATTCAAGCATTGCCCTTCGTAACAATCCGGGGGTGGCAATGCAGACGAAACACGGCAAGGATCCGCATTGGTAGTCCCATCTCGTGGGTTTGTCGTAACAGGGGAGGTGAACCTTCCTTCAGAAGTGATCGGGATCGTGAAAGATGCTGGTTCTAAAAAATATTGGTTCTACTTACGAGAGCGGGCTTCAACTCAAGTCCTAATATATAAAGCTTATTATTTTGAGGTAAAACTAGGTTCGACGTCCTTCGTAACCTCCTGTAGCTTTAATTAGTTAAGAATTGTTGTACATATGACGCGTGTTTGGTGTTTCGGTATTTTTGACGACTTTGGGCGACAAAATAAACAGCGAGTATAGTGGTAGAAGCAGCCAACTTTAAAAACTTTATGAAAATTAAATTCCAAATTATGATCTTAAAAACCGCTACGGTATCTTGCAATCTCAACTGCACAGTATCAACGTAACACAGTTCAATTTTTAAAGTTCCTACCTGCTGTGTTTTTGCTCAAAAGAGAAATGGGCCATACTTCTGTCTAATTAACGAATCCAGGAGCTATTGGAACGGTGTTTGATTCCTTGTCGGTTTAAACCAAAGACTATGAAAATTGGTGTTCACAACTTCCGTCCGTAATGTTCAGCAATAAAAACAATCGTGGAACTAATGCGAAGGTGGAAGACTAAAATGGGCATTGGGAGGTGGCAACTTGGTATTACAAAAGCACAAGAAGGCAACAAACAATAAGGAAATTATGGACTTGTTAGCGGTATCCGGTTATTAGCTCATATTGGTTGTAATCATTGCATAATGAACAGATATTGCACGGAAAAATAACGTATTGTCTCGCTTCAGTTCGTTGCACTCGCGTCCACAGCTTTCTCGCTTAGGGTTCATTCCGTTGAATAAAAATGGATTTTGAGGGTCATGGCTTCCGAACCCGCTACAGCCAAAAGAACCAACCGCTGTTTTCTGAACGATGTAACGTCGAGAATAAAGATGGAGCAACAATTCGAGGTCAAAACCGTGCCGACAAACCACTTACCAACTTGACTAGTTACCGATGTGGTAGAACCCGAGTCCGACGGTTCGGTTGTTCCAAGGTCATCAGCATCAGCGCTGGTAGTCTCCCCCTGCGTGACGTCATCATCTTCGGGAGCAGGAGTGTAAGCCATGCTGCCCGTGTCCGTGTTGTAGAACGCCTGGTTGGTTTCAGCAAAGTCGGTTGGCACGCCCTCCGGGATGTTGTCCGGCATATCCAACTCCTGTCGCCGCTGCCGCGAAGTTCCGCACCTCTCAGAAGGAAAATCAGGGTGGGGGAGTATGACGACGTCAGAGCAGCTACGAAACACGAAATCGGAATTCCATTCGCTTGCTCGACGTAATAAGCGAATGACGCATTCATCGCACGTGTGTTGAACGGGAAGTATGACGTCACCATAGCGGCGTCTAAAAATATTTTGCAAGAAATAGCGAAGAAACCCAGCACCGCAACGCTGGGAGATTCATGGGCCACACCAGTCTCCTTGCATGGGGCCGCCAGCTGTATAGGCTTTGAATCTTTTGCAGCCAGAGTTTGAACGTTTTTTGTAGCAACTTGAAATACCAGCATTTTCTTCACGCCCAGACTAAGAAGCACAGACTTTAGACAAGTACTTAAGTACGTAATTATTCATTTCGTTCAATTCGCCCAGTCAATTAAAAACAACAACGCTATCAAATCGAGAAAAAATAATAACATAATCAAGCAGTAGAGAAGGCAGTGGAGTGAATAAGGAAGCTGCGAAAGGATCTCTCGGTCATCGAGTCGAGCAGCAACCTAGTTTTTATGTCACGAATGCAGGGTGCTCTGCACGGCTGTCTGTGTTATTCCATGGTGGAGGGGTGGTGTCCAACGTGGATTAACTCGGATCGGCGGATTATCGGTTTTTTATCTTCCACACCGATGGACTCATCAGATTGAAATAAACCGAGTTTGTAAGTTTGCGGCGGTCTTCTTCATTTTACTTTATAAAAATTTCCCCGTTCATTTGTTTAAACTTTTCTCCCTAAAGTTTCGTTGCTCCTCGGATCAAAGTCAATCCATGTTGGTGCATGCGACGCCTAGTGTTGTTTAAATCAAATTTTGAAATAGTCAAATGACAATATTTTCATATCTTGTGATACGGATTTCCAAATGCTAACTCCCTGAAATTCAAAGAATCTTTGCAATTTTTTAGTTGGATACAATGGTGCAGAGATTTTGGTTGGAAGATGCCAAACGGGTGGTTTGTGAGTGTATTGCGCTTAGTGGACAAAAGAAAGAGGAAAAGCTGTTGGGTAGTCTATTCCGAGTAAACGTAAAAATTGGTTTAGCCACTTCCAGCGTGTAGCCACTTCAAGCTTTAAAATATTCGGATGCTTGCTATTGCATCATCTAAATATTGTCCTCCGGTAATTACTTTAACAGCTTTGTTTTGAAAAGATTTTAGTCTTTTTAAATGGGTTATGTAAGTATTTCTGCAAATAGTAATATCATATAGGAATATGGGTATATCATAGCGTAATATAGACAGCGAAGTTTTTCGCGATTAAATTTGCTTGTTATGACATCCAAAGTCCCAGATATTTTTTTTACCTAAGTACTAATATGTAAGTCGAAATTTAATCTTGCGTCAAGTAATGCATAGTACGTCTAGTAATGCATGGATAGTATCGATATGTTGCTTTGAAATCCATACCAAGTATCACAAGCGACGGAATTTTTTTTGAAAGAAATTCTTTAAATGTTTATGCATCAATTTTTCAAGAGGTTTATTACATTTCCCTTCAATAAATACCCAGCTCTTTTTACGCCACTCTAAGGGTGGCCAGAGGGCTCATCAGCGCGATGGTGGCCGCTGCTCATACGCATCCATCGGTCGCCTCTTTTGACGCGCTGGGAGGACAACTTCAATATAGATGATTTCTACTACGGAAAACTGTAGGAGATACAGATCGTAATAACTTTAAACACTTGCAAAAAAGAATCTTCAGCTTGTACCACGCAGCAGAACCTGCTCTTCATTCTGGCAAGTCATCTTGACAAGTGTCAGACAAAAAGCTTCGAAAAAATGAGCATCCTGATTAAACTTTTTCTACTAATTCTGATAAAATTAGTAAAACCAGCCAATTTATTACTTAAATTGCAGCATGACTGTTTTCTAAAATGTCAACAGTTTAAAATAACTAACGTGGAATCGTTAATGAAGACAAAATTTCCGTCGGTGAAGGAGTAGAGGACTTGGAAGGGATTTTCCTGGATCAACTCAATTTTAAATCCGCCCTAAAAAGTTAGGAATTCTGTCTGGGTCCAGAAATTTCTAAATATTGCAGATTTAAGCAAAATAGAATGGGAACAAGATATGGGGACTAATTAGCTTACAACTAGTTCGAGACTAAATTCAAACCGCAAACCTTAGACTTGAGCCGCAATTTCGATAAACCTCGCTATCGACATTATTCATTCATTATCAAATGTTACTCTTTATAATAGCAAAAGATGAAAGAGCATCTTAGTTGCGGAAGGCGCCATGCTATGAAAACATAACCATGATTCCTCAGCTATTACAAGTATTATGGAAGCCCTCATTACAGCCAGGGTGATTGTTGAATAGTCCAAAAACAAATCAGCCTTTCACAGATTAGCTGAGTCGGCGGTTTATGGTAAGCCTCTGCGCTGAATAAGAGGTCATTCATATTTTTTCAATCTGCTTACATTTAAAATTAATGCCACGTTGCTAACAAATTAAATTTCTTTTCAAAATAGATTCAACATGGCCAAAATTTGCAACCTTAGAGGGGGTGAAGCATTTAGCCAATTACGGTAGTTTACAATAGCTAAAATCGAAGTATAATTTTTGAAATATGTTGTCTCATTATGGAGCTGCAGTTGCAAAGCTATTCAGCAAATAGACAAATATATCCCTGGTAAAAAGTTTTTGAAAACCTTGAATCAGTTTTTTTGGTCTAAATTTCCAGGGAAAAAGAGAGACTGAATAATATTTACCCTTTCAGGAACGTCATGTGACCTACTCAATTTTAGAAAACCCTCTCTTTTCCTAGCAATTAAACTGGGAGAGCGAATTCAGAGCTGGGAGAATAAACATTTTTAAAGAAACATCTTTTTGTAGTTGTTAAATATTTTTGTAGCCGCAGCCCCGATTTGAGATAAAATTTCAAAAACTACAGTTACTATAAACTACCGGACTTGGCTGGATGCTTTATCCCCTTTAACTATACTTAGGCAATCAGAGGTTCCAACCTAAAATATAGAAATTGAAGACGCGTTTGAAGATTTTTGGATTCGCAATTTTTTTTTTTTGAAAATACGGACGCTCCTCATTTAAGTTGAAGCATAATGAATTGCGACAACTACCGTAATACCTCTATTTGAACGCCACCTCTAATAGAACACCACTAAAAAAAAGGGTTGAAAAATAGAGCGCCACCTCTAATTGAACGCCACTAAAAAACAGGTTTGAAAAAACAAAAGCGACGTGTCACTTGATTTTCCCCGGTGAATTTTTGATTACTTACCAGTAACTGTGCTACGTTTGATGTTCTTCCTCTTCTTTAGATGTTAACTGCGTTAGATGGTGTTTCTTTTTATTAATTAAATTTATATTCTCAAAATTCTGACCAATTAAGCACCACCTCTAATAGAACGCCACTAAAAAAAAGGGTTGAAAAATAGAGCGCCATGGCGCTCAAATAGAGATTTTGCGGTAATCCTGTTATCATTCAAGATCATAAACGTTTTACCTGATGAGGATATGCCTGGTGCCAAGTCAATCGAATTTCGCTCCCAGCGACAAACCTTGTCCTTGGAGCGTCTAAAATAGTATTTCTTAAAACAATTTCGTTTCAAGCAAAGTAGCAGTTCCTCAACTTGCGTACAAACGTTGAGTTTTGTGCTGATTTACGTTGATAGTTAGAAGGGTATCTTACAGGGGTTGGGAAAATTTCTGCCAAAACATAAGGAAATGACCTTGGGGCGTCATAGCTTTCCCACTTATCCAATCGTTTGCTCTTTTACACGACTTGCCTTTTTGCCATCGTAAATTTTCCGTGCCTCTCTTGGGAAGAATTCTATACACACGAAAGCCATCGGCCAGCGCGGTCGCCAGAAGCGCCCAAAGGCAAGAAACTAAGATTCGTTGTAAGCATCAGGATCAAGATCCCCATGTCTGTGACGGGGTGTGGACTCTTTGAATGGAGCTAATAGCCGCTTCTGTCCCGAAGCACATTGCTGTGGTTCTGCGATGTAACATTCAATGCACCACGCTGCATCATCCACAGAAACGAACTGCGCAGCTATACAACCGCCCACAGTCAAATACAACTTTCAAACCGCTATCCGGCTATGGAAAGTCGGCATGAGTTTGAATAGGGCATTTCTTCATATGACCACAGCACGTCGTTTAGTGGCGTGGCCTTCACGATCGACGACCCTGACCACATGTTCTGTTTTTAACTCGGATCATGGTGGCGTTGCAGTGTCATTGGATGAAAAGTTTATGGCAAATTATGTCATTGTAAATCCTCAATTTAAAAAAAAAAATATCCGCACTAAGATGTTTGAACAAGCAGCATATTTAACTGGGAAGAAGTCGCACGACAAATGCCGGTAGCGGAGTGAGGGTACAATAAATACGGTTGCGAATCCTTCCGAAGGATAGAGTCACTATCGCTTCTTCATGAAAGGATAAAGATGTAATCAATGAAAAAAAATTACCGAAGTATGGCGGGAATCCACATGGAGTGTCGGAGTTGGCGTTGTGGAGGAAGTCCAAAGCGTAAGTGCGTGCGGGAGGAAACGTTAGTCTCACGTGACCCGACGTGTGCGAAGGTAAGAAGATGGCAAAAACAAGCAAATATAGTAATAACGTCATAAAGTCATTTTCGTGTCATAACTTTCAACAAACACATGCGCCAGTCTATTCTACTTCTGTAATCCTAGGGCTATAATGAAAGGTCCGGTTACGCTACAACTGCTCCGACGCACTGAAATGCCGATTGTTGTTGGAGAATCCGAAGCGAAACATAGTGACGGCCCAAAAATGATTGGCAACGATCGGGAAGACGCGTTTGAAAAATTTCTAACCCTGTCAAATTTCATTTGATTCTCTGCCACGATGGAGGTTGTAGCGCAACCGCCCTAGTTTCTTTACCATATTTTTACGATTACCTGACGATCCTTCGCGATTGTCGGTAACAATCGTAACGCAATCGTTTCTCGTGGTACCTGTTCCATTTAACATTCCACTTTGCGAGACGCTAAATTTGTCTGCATAGGAATGAGTCAACTCAGAACATCGAAACAATTGATCACATCCATACGTAAAATCGAATTGCACAAGCAACATCAAGTACTGCATTTATTGCAAGTCTCTGTATGATAATTATAGAGGCTTCTAAGCAAACTAATATTTTATTATGCCGTAGCCACGTGTCGGCATAATTGCATAGACGATAATGACTATATCATTGGGAACAGGTAAAAATGCAAAAATACTGTGCTACAATGCAAATCAAAATAGACAATATTGTTAAACGACCCACAAAAATCATTACTTAAATTTATTTTGATATCAGTTGGTACCCCCGGAAGGTTCGCGACCCAGAGGTTGGGAACCACTTCTAAATATTTTTTTCGAGAAAAATATAATTTTAAATGCAATCATATTTTTCGCTAAAAAGTTGATTTCCTTTTGAAATGCAAATATTGGTGTAGGACCAGAGCAGGATGTCAAGCATATAAAGCCGCTTGGATTAAGTGGCAAAAAGTGACCAGGCAGCACCCACACCTTTGGCAAGGTTTCAAAAAAGTATTGGTGTCCGGAGGGGGGGCGTATACGAAACCAGTTAGTTTTTCATAGCTCAAAAATCGCACGCGACCTTTCGCGTTTGCTGCTCAGCTGCATTGTCCTCGCTAAAGCTTCTGTATTGGAAAAACAGACAAAGCTAACAGCGACGTAGTTTGGTTCATTCATTATCACAGGAAAGTATGCAAAGCAAAAGCGAAGGTAGAATAAAAATCTTGGGACAAAAATCCAACCGCTTAAGAGTTAACCATTTCTAAGCTTCTTTTTATTTCTATCAAACTTGTTCGAAGCTAGCAGACATGGCAAGCAGGGATAAGAATGGCCTTAAAGCCAATTATTCAAAGTAGCAACGACATGACAATTGACCAAAGTGAGAATGGAACCCTAATCATGCAATTAGTCGCCGTAAAAATGCTTTTGTTCTCTTGGCAACGCAAGTTGAAAGTGATTGAACAAACTGCTTATAACTCTGCTTATTTAACTACTGTAGTGTATCTACATTCACAACCAGCAACTTCTAATCTGCAACGCTGAGCCGAAAAACACCAGCGATCTATTGGCGGTCGATCCCCCCACGCACGGTTCGCCATTGAAACGCCGTGATTTTAAAACAAAGGGTAATGAGTTGACGCCGCAAAGAACAACAAGATTGTTAAATCATTTGAGACTATGACGCAACAGTCCGGCTGAGAGTGCGTCATGATGTCACTTCCGACACTATAATGTGACAATAAAATATGAACAGGCACGATTTAACGAAGGCGATGCAGTGAAATTTTGCTCGCATTGCAGCCAACCCTGGTAAAAGCAAAGTACATTCGTCGTAGCAGAAAGTAACAAAGCTCACTATATTATGGCATCAGTGGGTTAAGACATATCGTTTAGACTTAGTTAGCAAGCGTTTTACCTGCACAGGAACTGAATGATTAGACTTTGGCGAGGATACTTGTAGGTTAAAGCGCGGTTTGTAGCATCCTAAGCTTTATTTTTAGTGCGATAGAGTCAACCGTAGCACTACCGCTAGTCGCGCCACCAAGAATCATAACCAGCAATTAATCTTCTACAGCATGCATAAGCAATAGAGTCTTTATGTAGTAATCCACCGAGCTACCCTGGCCAAGAGACAATGAAATGACCTTTCAGTCATCGAGTAAAAACCAGTGGCCCTATTTAACCATAAATGTCAGGCAAGAAAGCAGCAGAATATGCCAGTTTAAAGTACTGCACTTCTTTTGGCTTGGCTGGAAATTGAAGTGGTCTACCATTCCAGTAACAAGCTTTTTAACCACTTGGTCACAGACCGGAATATTCCTATGAGAAGATAGCTTTCGGCTAAATATTGTTATTCAGCCTTGTCGAATTTGAAGAAATGAAATTACTGCCCGTTCTACGCTTGGCTTAAAATGTTAGAGCGTAATTGTTTGCTTGTAAGCTGGTAAAGTGCCACAATCTTTGGATAAAATAAACAAAGCAAGCGATTTTATGTGTAGTGTATAGACAGGGCCGAAAGATCACCGATTAGGTCAGGTTGTGAGAACAATGCATATTTGATTCTGAATTTCCGGTTAATGGCATCCTCAGTGTGTACCAATTTAAAATCTAAGCAAATCATTATGAAGTAGTGACTAAAACTTTCCAGTTAAGCAATGTTTTTGAAATTAAGCTGGCTTCAGAGCCACCTATAACAGGTGCATGAGCGTATCCTTTAATTTCAGAAATTTACGCTGGCCAAAATGGCGGCCAGACTTACCAACTTTGATTAAAACATACCAAGAATATACTCGTATGCTTACGATTTTACGTTAAATGCAGGCCGAAGGTATTAGGAGGGTGATATGTAGCGAAGTCCGGTGCAATAAATCCCCTCTCTAGTGAGGATAGACCACGCAATGCCATTTCACCTGTCGACACCCAACAAGGGGTGAGTAAAAATGTATAAAACATCGCTCCGCAACCAGGGGCGGGTTTGCTGTAGGATGTTTGATCGATGAGGCTGCTGATTTAAGCGAGGCAAACCTTTGTTTCTCTTCGCTTAGTTGAAAAAAAGTAGATCTTCATTACGCTCAGCGTATTGCGCCGAAGCGTGTGAGGAGTTTGCGGGTCCCATCTCCGCGTCGCTACATCTGGGCAACTGAAATGCTTTCGAAGAAATGTCGTAACGGTGGCGAGTTGTTGGCAACATTGTGCTCGCTTTGACTGGCCTGAGATTTGAACCGCAGACCTTTCGTTCCAGAGGCAAACACGTTACCCCCTCGATCAGTGCAAATGGCTCTTTCTGGGCCCCCAGGCTGTGTAAGCAACCGAAAGCACCGAGGATTCAGCAAATGTCGCCCATAAACATCGTGCCATCTATGCGTAGAAGGATTCATCATCAACAAACTTAGCATCGCTGAACGAATGGCACTTGGGCAAAATGTGTTCCAAAAACAAGCCTGCCGCAATTCTTCAAATTTCAGTCCAGCTGCGGTGCCAACGCAACATTTGCAAATGTTGAATTGGTAGCGGTAATCTACAATTGCCAGCATTATTTGACATTACAATGGAGGGATTTGTTATCTTAGTGTGACCGAACAACATTTCCGTAGTAACAATAACAGACAAGGAAGTGCCTCTTCATAACGTCATAAAGTGGTATAATATGACTAATGTCACTTCTTGCCGCTGCCACTTCATCTTTTGAAAGTACATGGATATTTTATGCTTCGCCTACGAGGCAACAGAACATTGTTGTAGTTTTTCAGAGAGGCAGCCACCAGTTACGTAAATATCTAAAAAAATCCATGGAATCTCTCTAACTTTTGGACATTCTACAACCTACTGTTAGCTTCAAGATCAGTCTAAATCCAAAACTTCCGGCAGTTGCAGCTCCAATACCATTCGGGTTCTCGATGCTGACGACGACGCCATCCATGTTCGCTTCGTCGTTGGAGCTTCCCAGTTCATTTCTCAATAAAACTAAACTACAAAGTATGATTGGTAAATAAGATCGGGCCATGGGACACAGAGTACACAGAGTTCATGCTCCCTACAGCCATTCCAAAACAAATTTCATTACGAAACTCCAAATTTTTTCCTCCTACTATTTTCCAAACCATAATTTCCCTTGATTCTTTTTACTTCTTTTACTTCTTCAATTACGAATTTTTGCGAATACAAGTTAATGTTTTACCAGCGGCTGACATTTTATCAATAATTCCTTTCTTAAATCTAGATTTTGATCGCAATTTCGAAAAATATGTTTTGAAAAATTGCAAATTATATTCGTTTGGTACCACTAAGAATCGAACTCGCACTTTCATATTTTTAGCAATCCTCGGGCGTTAGCGGGAAAGACGGCACTAAACAAATCGGCATCGGTAAATAAAACCGCGACTTTTGGACTTGGACCAGGACAGTGGAAAATCCGGGATGAAAAACATGCGGCCAGTCTCCTCGAGAACCTGCGAGCTCTGCGGGATCAAAAGGAATTCACTGACATGACAATAAGCTACGATAAAGAGGTTAGTGACGTCATTGCTCATATTGTTAATTAGTAGCTATTAAATATTGATGCGTTTCATAAACACCAATTTGGGTTCAATATATCAACAGAGCTTAAAGCAACAATAAATCATGAGAAATGTAGCATTATAACTTATTCTTTCAGAACATTCATGCTAATCGCGTTGTCCTGGCAGCAGTGAGCCCAGTCATGCGGAACGTGTTTACAAAACATGAAAACCTGATGAATGCTGAAATATTACCACCAGAGGCGCTGCATCATTTGGTATTGTTTATTTACAAGTAAGATCTTGTGGGCAAACAATGAGTAGAGGGAAAAAACTATCAAGCTAAACTGATTAATCGTACATTGTTATGTAATAGATTTTATATTTACAAATCTAGAATTTTGGGAAATTTACTACCCACAAATGAAGCATTACTTCATATCATATATGTCAAAAAATTGGCAAAAAAATACCAGAAATAATATAAACACTAGAGAAAATGGAGTAGTCTATGATATCAACAGAATATATATATACAGGGTGTTCATAAAGTCCTGATACAGTTTCAAAATCTTTTTTTGTCTTCAGTTCTCAAAATATCTTTACCAGGTTGGTTTTATTTTAATCAGTGCTACTTAAAGTTTTTATTTTAAATAAAATTTTGTTTTAGATATTTTTGTTTGTTTTATGTGTTAAATAAACCCTCATTAAATGGGTACTCCTCAAGAAAAGGCTCAATGGCCAATGTGTATCCCGGTTTCTTGAAACAAAATCGGATGTTCAGACTCAGCGAAGGTACAGAACTAATTGTGGAAGAGATCCACCATCACGTTTTTAAATTTCTCAGTGGTACAAGAAATTAATGCAGACAGGGTCAGTGTTGGATGCAATGAGAAGTGGGCGATCAAGAACATCTGCGGAAAACACCGAGAGAGTAAGACAAGCGTTTAGTCGTTCTCCTATCAAATCCATCCGCGCTGCTGGCAGAGAATCAAAATTACCACTTTTAACAGTGCACAGGGTTCTACGCAAAAAATTACGATTGTATGCTTACAAAGAGCAAATATTAAAGAAACTTCAGCCAAATGACAAGCTAAAACGAAAAGAGGTTGCAGATAACATGCTGCAACGAATTTTTGAGGATGAAGAATTTTCTGAGGATAAATAACTTCTCACTGCATCCAGCACTGACCCTGTCTGCATAAATTTCTTGTGCCATCGACGAATTGAAGAGCATGATGGTGGATCTTTTTCATACTTAGTCCTGTACCTTCGCTGAGACTGAATATCCAATTTTGTTTCAATAAACCAGGATACACATTGGCCGTAGGGCCTTCTCTTGAGGAGTAACCATTCAATAAGGGTTTATTTAGCACATTCATAAAACAAATAAAAATCATGTGCAAAACACAAAATTTTATTTGAAATAAAAACTTTAAGCAGCACTGATCAAAATAAAACCAACCTGGTAAAGATATTTTGATAATTGACTTCATAAAAAGATTTTGAAATTGTATCAGGACTTTATGAACACCTTATATATTGTTTAGCAACATGCTCATGAATGTTATGTATGTCATTGTGTTATATGTCTTGTTTTGTTTTTTTTGTTTCGTGTCATGTGATGTTTCGTACTAACAATAATAAAAATAAAGAATAAAAAAAGCTTTTGTGGGCAAAACTTTACATGGCTACATACGTAACAATTACTCAATAAGATCCATCCTCTGCAAGATGACGTACTTGCGATTGGCGGAGCGTAAAGACGTCTGGATGTAGGGGTAATGCTCGTGAGAATTACGATATCGCAAAATCCTACTGTAGGTATCGCAGTTGCGATAGTAGTTCCTCGGGAATTTAAATCAGACGCAATGTTGCCAACGGCAAACCACCGTTGCCGCTCTTAAAAATTATTTTGAGCTAGATTAAAATTCCCGCGGCAGACTGGGTGCGTTAATTTCGCGCTGATTGGAAATTTATGCGTGAACTTTCCAGCGCCAGCACCGAGGTAAAATTTGACGTCATAAAGAAAATCGAAAAGGCATCGCGCGTGTTGCAGATGCACCCGGTGACGACGATGTGCAGTAACCTGCTCTCAACAATGCCCGAGTTCGCAGGTGAGTGATTGTGTCGTAACGAGCAGTCGTGGCAACCGTGTGATTAGTAAAACGTTTGCTAGATAACGACAAATCAACGATGAAGCGGCGACGGCAAGCGATACCCCGAGGTCGAATCGCGGAATCGACGGGAGAACCTTCTCTACCTCCCCAGCCGCCTTTGAGCGAGAACAAGGTAATTACAAGTTGATTTGCTGAGAAAAATGCTTGAACTGTTATCCTTAGGCCCGACCTATACTTGGCGTAAAATCGTGAGCGTATATGCGCGTATTCTTGCTTTATTTTGAAAAATATTTCACCCGCCCTGCATACCTTTTTGCCAGGGTTAAATTTGTTGAAATTACAAAGTATTCGTAAGTATGCTTAAAACTGTACGCCAAATGGGCGCCGTGCTAAGCCCAGCCTGGGTCTAGACTGTGCGTACAACTGTGAGCGTACGAGCGTATTTTTAGTTTATTTTAAAAGATTTGATACGGCCTAACTTCCAGATGGCAAAAAATAAACTAAGTATACGCCGCTCGTACGCATGGAATTTTACGGCCCAATATGAGCGGGCCGTAAAATTTTCAACCGACAACAACAATCAACCAAAGCCACTCCATCCCACGCCCGCAGTGCTGCCTCACCAGTAAACAACAGTTAGCGTAACCAAATAAGTGTATACCGGTACGCGGCTGCGCTTGTGATTTTACAATCGCAATGAGACCTTGCTGTGTTTATTTCTTGCAACATTGACTTATGTTTATTCAAGAGCAATATGGGAACAGCCTGTTTTTAGCCCATTACGTCACTTCATACAAAAACACCCGTTAAAGGGGGTGAAGCATCCAGCTAGGATTATGTGCAAAAGATGAACAATAATCTGAAACAAATCCTCTCCAAATTTTACCAGTTTACGACTTATTGCTGGTGGGTATTTTATTTCAAAGTAAGAAAACTCCCAAACAGTGTGGCAAGTTAAAATTTTATTTTTTCTAAAATGATGTTTATTGTAGTCTTTCACATTGATTTGCAAGCTCCTGAACGCAAGGCTTAAGCATGATTAGTGTTACAACAGAAATGCTTTTACTATTTAAATAGTATATCCCAATTCTTAGAAAATTAGATCTTAAATGGCGACACGGTTGAGGAGATCTACCAACTTTCTAATGAAATATCTCAGAAATGATAGATCGCAAAAGCTGAAATTTAGTGAAGAAATGTTTTAGATCTTTTTCTAGTTTTTGTACATAATCTCAGCTGGATGCTTCACTCCCTTTAACTTGCTCCTAGACAATGAGGTTGAGAAGAAGGAACAGTGCAGAAATGCACATCATGCTTTTTAACCTGCACGGAAAGAGTTTTCCTTCCAGAATTTCGTAACAAACGATTCTTGACTCACATTAAATATTTGCTAAATGCTGCCTATTTCTAACTAAGGCCTCATCATGACCCAGCTAATCAGAGCTTTTATTTTGCTAGATTTCTTCAGCAGATGGCGGGGAGGGAGGTTTCATCTCCGCTGCAGCCATCAGCGAAATACTTGTCGACAACATGAAAAAAGGAAACAGGGCCTCGATCCGCCTGACATTTCACTCCCGCGGAGGAACTCCGCTTTCTCGATCCACCGAAGATTTGTCCCAAACTGCAGATGCAACAAGTACGGATTCGTTGGATGCCCACTCCGTCGATTCCAAGGATAAATCTACTGAGAGTGACTCCTCCCAGGATAAAACTGAATCCACTCTTCTAAGCAAACCATCCAAGCCCGCAAAAACTGCGGAAGAAAAGCGGAATCAGTTTAAACTGAGTAAACTCACTATTTCTTCGTTTAAAACCTCCAAAACGGATCTCGGCGTTCCGAAAAACAAGCCTGCTATTCCACTATCCAAACTTCTCCAAGAGTCCAAAATCGGTGGCTCGAATAACAACTCCAACCTAATTAACTCCAACAATCCCTCATTGAAATCCTTGCAAAACCTAACGTGGCCCAAACGAGCTCCGAACTCACCCAAACGAAAAAATATTCCAGCCGATTGGAGGCAAACCACAGCGTGTCACGTGACATCTTCAGAGCCGATGAGAAAAGATCAAATAGAGAACCCAAGCTCAACAGAGAAGAAACAAAAAATCTCAGAAATGCGTTCAACCAGAGACAAATTCATCATCGGTTTCAAATCAAAATCGTTCCCTAATTTGCTGAAAGGCGAGTAGGTGCTGTGTCATTAGCATATTGAGGAGTGTGGGCACCTAAACAGGCTGGATTGCTTTAATTATTGAGGGGGCATGAGGTTATAAAAACCTTAAAAAAGGTAACAAAAATTTGACTAACCGGGAAATACCAGAGTAAAGCATTTGCTAGGATGACTTCGAGATCGTTAGTAGAGGGTTAATATGCATTTTAAACTTTGATTGCTGGGATACAGTTGTTCAACCGATGTTCCGCTGATTTACCAAAATTCTTATGACAAGGTTTATTGAACCGGCTTGTTTCTTAATTCAAATAACGTACTGAAAAACTCAAAAACTTTTGATTCGATTGACTGCCTTGAGCAGTGGCCGAGAGCTCGATTTTCTCATACGGATAGATCACCATGACTCTGATGATTACTCACTCCTTACCAGTTTGTCCTAAAAGAGCAGGTAAATAAAATCCGACGAGACCCAAACATAGGACCATTAGGAGCTGTCAAAGTTTTACGTTTTAGGGCTCAACACATTGCGAGAACAGAACCTCTTCTGTGACTTAATAATTGTGGTGGGAGGCTCGAAGATTCCGTGTCACAAAGTGATTCTGGCGGCGAGTAGCGAGATTTTCGGGGCGGTGCTGAAGAAAGTGACGACGCGCGAAATCGAGCTGACACGCATTGACGAATCGGCCATTCAGGAGATGGTCAAGTTCATATACACTGGACAGGTATCGAACGAGAAGCTTAAGTTGTGACGCAGCAGTTATATTTGCAAAAGATTAACCAATCAGGAACGATTTTGGGATAATTTTAGTCGAGTAATTGAGATGCGAAATATTAGGCATTATAAAAGCTGCTTTATTCCATTGCAAAAACCTCTAGGTTTGGAAAATAAGCTTCAAATTAGCCGCGTGTACACTACGAGGAAGAAACCGTGATTTAGTTCCAGAATGTCTTAATTTCAGGTCTACCAGATCTAACGTTCCTAGATATTCTATCACTTTCTGAAATTCCACAAAGTAAATTCTTCCAACCAAGTTTTGACCTATAAATGAGCGGCTCAATGTCTCGCTGTGCTTCCAGTTGCGTTGTGAAAGTTTCAGTGTTGTTCTTTAACCATCACCTGCCTACATTACAGTGCACCATCGACAAGGAGAATGTGATGGGCGTGATACGCGGCTCACGGCGCTTTCACCTCCACTTCGTGGCGCGAAAATGTGCCAGCTTTCTCGACCAGTACGTGACGTCATCACAGAGTTTCTTCACTATCGATAATGTGTTAGTGACGTACAAGGCGGCCGGGGAATACGGGTTCCCAAAATTGAAGGAGGAATGCAAGAAGTTTGCGGCGACAAGATTCTGGGAATTGATAGAGACTCAGTGCTTCAAAGATCTTTCATTTTTGGTACGTTTCATTTTACTGTACGCTATGTCGCTTTTGATGTCACAATACCGCACACGTCTTGGTATCACATCTAAAAGTAAAACCAAATAAGTAGTATTTTTTAACCAAATTTTGATATCATTGAACAAATGAGAACTTTTCTAAATTGGTTGAAAAGAAAACTATTTGTTTTTGATGTCAATTACTTATGACCTTGGTTTTGCCAGTTCCCACACTGACAGCCGGCAATAATCGAAGCAGCGTAGCTCTAAATTACGAATTAAATTTTGCAAGAAAAATGCTTAAGATTTTTGATAAGAAGCGAACCTGTGAGTACTACTTGCCAATTTTGGAACAAAGTTTTCGTCACCGATGAAAACAAATTCATTTTCAGGAGCTAACATGGTTGCTAAGCAACGAAGCGCTTTTACGCACATCGCGACTCCGCGACTGCGACCAGGAGCTCCAGCTCTTTCGGGGTCTTCTCCACTGGCTCCTCCACTCCCCCCAAACCCGAATTCCTCACATGACATCACGAGTGATGAAGTTTGTGGATTTCAAGAACATGACGCACCAAGCTTTGACGCGAGTGGTTGCCAAGGAAACCATTATAATGCAAAACCCAGTAAGTTGATTTCGTGATGTGGATTTAGAAGAACAGTAGCATCTAAAACGGCAACAAACGGAAAATCTTAAAAACCGCAATTGAGCTTCTTGAGACTGTCCCTTGCAACTTCGTGGCAGCTTGGTGGCATAGCTGGTGGAGAAAATGGTGCACCGGGCTTGTAATTACATTGTTTCTACTTTCTGTGGTGTTCTGCAGTAAGACGGTCTTGCCAGATGGTCTCAAAATAGCGCAGGGCTCTGAATGGTATCACAACAATCATATTTATGTAACGCTGAAACTATTACAGGAAATGCGCGAAAGGTTCCTTCAAATATTTCGCGAAAACACGTCAAAGTCCAGGCGGAGTCAGTCGGAGCAGCTAACTCGGAGTCCGATAACCGATTCTAATTTGTGCGGAGACAATGTGCTGGCGGTGGCACTGGAGAACGATACCGAAACGGGAGAGCCGATAAATCGGATTTACAAGTAAGTAACGGTTATAGGTAATTTGTTAATTGTTTCCACTTTTATGATCAATCTCGCTTAGTGGCTTTGCTAACGATACGTAAAATTTTTGTGTTTACTTGTATTTTTTCTTGTTGCCTCAAAAACAAAATTTATAAGATGACGATGTATGATGATGATGATGAAGCGATAGTAACGTCACATATCCGCACAGCGTGTGGTTGACTTCTGGGGCATTACCGTTAGGGATGACGTTTTTCCGGGTACTTTTCAACATAGAACCGCAACCAGTGTTCTGCGCAAAAGAGGTTCTTACTGTTTTTGTTTTTTTTTAATGTTTTTACTCTAGGACTAGATTATTCGCTTCTATCTACTAGCTACATGAATCTACCTACTAACGTATCTACCACGTTGGCAGCATAGCAGCCTGTTTGTGTGCTTTCTTTACAGTATCCGGTCCACGACAACTGACCGAACTGACTCTCATCTAACCCTAACGTTGGTAGTCAGTTGTTTGCGGTCCGCTCCTGCCTTATCTGGAAATTGGTGGAAATCTCCATTAATAAAATGTTCAGCCAAAAAAAAATGAGCGATAGTTGCACGCAATGGAATGGACACCATTGTCAGTGTTTGTTTTCAGTCTGACTCATCTGGATGAAAATCGTCGCTTTGTAACATCATCACCGGTCTTGTGGAATGGACACGCCGTGACGTCACTAAACGGAAGTTTATACGTAGCCGGTGGGCGTGACATCAAAAAAACGAAACGGATATACAACGAAGTTTACAGGTGAACTATTTCTCAAGTAGTTTGAAAAAGTTTGCAGTCGGAGGCGATTGCTTCAATAGTGGCAGCGAAAAATTTCATCATGGCTTTTGTGAACAGTCTAACGTTCGTATATGTTAGTATGCTCGTTTCAACGCATTGCTGCAGTGGCGAAGCGGTCTTTTGCCTGTCCTGCGTTGAAGGACTGCCGCGACTTCGAAACCAGTGCGTGTCTCTGGTTGTTGCAGGCATGGGTTTGAATCCCATCCGTAGCCATTTCTTGTGACAACCAGTGGCTGATCTAGATTTTGACTTTATGTCTTCTATTTTCTTCAATGATGGGTCGATAATGAATCATCAAAAATTGAGTTTTTCGTTCTTTTCCAGTTTGCGCAGCATTTTAAGTTAATTCATGCTTGCTTAGGTTTAACCCCAGCGAGGGATGGTCTCAACTCCCAACGATGAAAATTCCCCGATCCCATTTTGCAATTGTATCACTGAATGGCGCTATTTACGCAATCGGAGGACTATCAGAGAACGAAGACAGCCGTAAGCAGTGAAAATGATTTGCATTGTTTGTGGCTAAATTTATATGCGCTATAAATAACAACTCAAATATAGAATATGATATTGTAAAACTTTCAGATGTTAGATGTTCAACTGTATTTTTTGCTTGAATGGAGGCAACGTTATTTGATAGAAACTTGAATGCGCAATTTTATTCTTGAAGATTTTTGCATTAGGCCCAAAAACGACACAGACAGGCGTGCAATTAAGTAACTGTTTTAGAAAATGTTTGAAATTTCATTTAACAAGTTAAATGCATGCTTCAACGTTGGCGCCAACTATGTAAATTCCAAACGTCAATGCGCAATTTCTTGACAACATCAAAAAATTTCCTCGGGTTCTTAAATCATTTCTTCACAAAGCCAACATACATTATCACAAAAGAACACAAGACAATTTTTTCAACACAGGTAGTTGCACG
Source organism: Trididemnum nubilum (assembly GCA_963965965.1). Classification (NCBI taxonomy): domain Eukaryota; kingdom Metazoa; phylum Chordata; class Ascidiacea; order Aplousobranchia; family Didemnidae; genus Trididemnum; species Trididemnum nubilum. The sequence goes on along the minus strand of OZ014486.1, from coordinate 925,620 downwards.
TACTTGAGGAATTTGCGACGGCAGGGAACCGAACCTTCGACCTTGCGCGTTTGAGTGCGAGTTTTTACCGCAGCACCATCTGTATGGCTGGGTTTGAACGACCTGGCCCTTCACCTGCGGGCACTGTGGGGCAACTTGATAGGTAATCAAATGCTGAAGGGTAACGGTTCGATTCCCTGCCAATGCAAATTCCGCAAGTGCTTGTAATTACTTGTCTAAAAAAAATTTTCCTGTGTTGCTGATGAATTTATGGTCGCCCTGTTTAAAAAATAAATAAATAAATAAAAGCAAACCTTTGACTGGGTCTACCATTATCGACGACCCTCATCAGGTACTTCTTAAAATTTGCAAAACTGTCGAGCGAGAAAAACTCATTGCAGCCGAGTACGCCTTGCGAAGACATCATTATCTTTTTTTTTCAAAATTTTGATTTTTTAGAGTACATTGCCACAGAGAGTTGCGAAAAACTCGAACAAATTTCAAATAGTTTCACTTGGACATCGACAACGTGGTCACTTCCGGGTCCGAGTTACTCCCACGCCACTACCTGCATTGTGACGAAACAAACCAGCAATGCCAATGCCCCGACCAACAAGGTATAGGAAAGTTTATTTTTCAAATGAATTCAAGCATTATTCCTTTTTATTCCTGAGACGTATTATTACTTTTTGTCCAATTTGTTTACGAAATACAAAATACGAAACTGCTTTTTACCAAAATTTACCGCTAGAGAGAGGAATAGAGCGCTATACTCAAACACCACTTGTTTAATTATTAACAATTTGTGATTCAGAAATCTAAAAACTAATAAATTTACTGCAAGAATTAAAACTATGCCAACTTACATTAGTAATATCGTCACAAATATGCTTTTGTAAATAGCGAAATGGAGAACGCAAATTGTGGGAGTGTCATGCAGAGCAGCAATAGTTGGCTGAAGTTTCACGGCTCTGCCGTAGGCGGCGCAGCTTATTGGTAAAGGGGAAAAAGAACGCGTTGTTGTGACCTTGAAAAAGTGTCAATCTCTTGCTCTTTATTTTCCATTGGGGCCAAACAGTCTACCTGTCTTGGTCCCCCAGATTAACAAAAGACTTACAAACAGAATTCCAAAAGAATAATATGTGCGTTGGTGTGGTTCGACAGACGCAGATTGCCTGTTGATTGCAACACATGATTGAGTAAACAACCCCCTGGCGGCTTACCACAACGTCACAATGCCCGATTTAGAAATCAAACCCGGAAGCAATTTCCAATCACAAACCTTGGAAGTAATTTCGTTGTAGCTTCAAGACTTCAAATTGTTTTGGTGTAGGTTGAAACCGCAGAAAGCAAACGGAAGGTGACAGTCTCACCCAAGAAAAAAGTGAATCGGTTAAGCGCGGCGTTCACTAATGACGGAAAACCCACTCTTTTAAACCGGGGCTCCCCCAAGCCACCCTTGAAGAACAAAAAGCTCCAAGCGACAGGTAAAGCGATTTTCTTCGTTTGCAGTTTTCAACCTTCCAAACGGTTTGGAGTAAACGCAATTAAATGTTCTAGGAATTTGACATAGTCTATTACTACCACACAAAAGCAGGACAAGCTAGTAGCTTTGAGCAAAAAAAACCTTTAGATTTTTTTATGTAACAGAAATACGTTTCGTCATTATTTTCAAAGTAATCGTATGCCACTTAGTCAGTTTTTATGTTACGAACTGTAAAAAATGGCAAGCAAGTAGCTGGCACATTTTTGCTGATTTGGCAAGGCAAAATTTAAATTCATCAACAACTTAATTATTGCAATATATAGCAGACAAGCTGTTTTGACATCTTTACATATTAGTGGTAAATTTGACACTTTTAGCATATTAGTTTTATCGAAACGTGTTACGTAACCTTTTGAATTTCTACCCTTGAAAAGTGCTGAATGATGTGGCGAAAAACTTTACATATTAACTGTGAATTTCCACATAACCACTGGTAGCATACTAGATGTTTTGAAAATAGTCTACGTGATCGATTAATATTATATCGGCAAACCTTCCTTTGTGTTATGATTTTGCAAAAAATTCATTCTTAAATTGAGTGGGTAACTAGTTCATTTAAAAAATTTCATTAAAAATATTTTGTTTTCGTTTACTTATGTCACGTTGAAGTAGCTCATGAGTAGACCTATGCACCAAGCCAAATTGATTTGCATTTTGGTTCTGATAATTAGCTTTATATTGTAGCAAACGCGATCAATAGTTCGGTAGCCCGTTTATGGTAGCATAATGCGCAAGTTATTCATGAATCCTAAGAAAAAAATTAAAATTTTAATTTTGTAGAGTTTTAATTGAAAAAATTTCTCCAAAAATCGATAGAAATATATCAAAAACACTAAATAATCCAACGGTCACTTAAATTGAAGTACAGTTTTGGTACAGATATCTTTCACAACAAAAAGCCTTTAGCAATAAAGTTCTTCGAATTGTTAAGGGTTATTCTTTTTTTTCTAAGATATTAAACCTATTGAAAGTTCTATGAAAAACTCGCCTCACACCAGGGTTGGTCAATGATTTTTAACGAAAAATTTTGACACATGCTTAAGCTTTAAACGACGTGAAAGTTTCGTACTTTACCAAAATAGCTCACTAGAACCTCCCGTTTTGCGAAGGTGTAGCTCGTAAAAACAACGTCCTACGATGATTGACCGCTCTCAAAGCATCCAGGACCCAGGTACAGTCAGATCATAAACCTAAGCTAAATTTTAAACAATCTTCAGCCGCTTTCATCCTAGGATTTTGCAGGAAGGCTAGGTGAGAATTGACGTTTGTCAAAAGTTTAATTTTATCACCGAATACTTTGCGCCCGTTGCGTAGCACTGGTAAACCCTGGAAGCTGTATTGTGAGTTGCTAGTGCTGCTTTATTATCCGTTGTGCACCTTTTCGCTATATCTTGTTTTATTCTATTAGATTGGGTTCGCAAATCATCAATAAACAAAAAAAACATCCTCCAACCACACATTACGTAGAAGAACGAAACAGGGCATGGCAATTACAGGCTGCTGCGCTATCGATGGTGCAGCTTCTTGTTTGGGAATTACATTGTATCTATTTCTCTGTATTTATATTAGGGAAGCATAACACTACATCAGGGAATCATGAAATCATAACAAAACAAAGGCTGCAGTTTTACAATGGAAATTAATAATTATCAACCTGTGACCACACCCAAACATCACATCAAGTATATGAACGATTCATAATGTGTGAACCAAAAACAATTTAGCAGTGCTGTATGTAAACCAGTAACCTATTTGTGTTTGACTTGAAGAAGCAAAAACCATTTTGCAATGTGTGAATCAAAACCATTATTTTGCTACAAAGCAAATCTAATACTTGTTTTCTACAATTTGTTTCTTTGTGCGTGGTGTCGAGTGAAAATATGTGCTTCCGCCATTTTGATTTGTGACCGATTCCACCTTGAAAATTATCGGTTGGCTTGCGTACGGCGCTGCTGTAAGGGTTAACCGTAATTAAAGTTAAGGGTTTGAACCATATCGTAGTTTCCAAATTTATTTCATCCTTACCACCTACAGTTCGCCGACTTGACTAGGAACAAACTGCATAACGATGGAGATTTGAATGCGTAATTCACTCGTTGTCGGATCAACATGATTACCCGATGTGGTCCTTGAAAGGAGTGTTAGAAACCACACGTTTACCAGCCTAATATGGTTGAACAGAGATCACTCTGGGACTACTGTTTGCACAATCTTGCAGTATAAGTGTAAACTTCCCCCCGTACACAAATAACACTCAAAACTCATAATGACTGCAAGTTTGTTCGTTTTAGATACAAACACTCAAGTACAGGAACTGTGGATTTCAATAAAAAAAGGAGACGGATTTTCGTGACAAGTTTCGAGAGAAATCGTCGTTTAACGACGCCAATCACTCGAAAACTTGAGATTTGCTTAATTAACAATGTAATGCTAATTGCACCTTCACATGACATTCGATCGTTTAATGTGTGTTCAATTAATAGGTGATATTTGTTGTCATCAATCAAAATAATTTAGTGTTATCATTTATTTTGTTCAATTCCATGTTGGTTGTTTGTTATGATTATTGTAATGAAGTTTTTATTGAGTTGCTGTTTCTAGGAATTGCTACTGGCTGTGAAGGTTCGGATTTGCGAAAAAACGCAATTCAAAACTGATTCTAAATAGATTGCAATGTTCTACTTTTTTGAGTCTAAAACACAAGCAGCCCCTCCAGTTTGAGGAATACAAAGGGCCTTTAAATATGTTTCAATTTTCAAAGCAAAAGTTTAAAAAACTGCAAACACTAATACATCTCTACAGTAACAGAATTTAAAAATTTTAGAATAAAAGCATAAGGATATAGAAGCCTTTATAAGCATAACACAATTCTTTTTAGAATCACTCCAACTCACGGATTCAGACGGATTAATCTTTGTGTGTGGAGGAAAGGCAAATCCGCGACAAAATATCGTCATCCAAGCACTGGAAAACAACAGGTACAAAATGAGTGCAAATCCACAGAATAATAAAAAAATCAGTGCTGCCCTCTTGCTATTGTTTCAATGCTAAACCCATTTAGACTTCCGAAGAATTTTGCTAAGTTTTTTGTCCGGAAGCCCTAAACACATACTGTAAATTGTTTCCAAAATTTGCACACAACCCGTATGTTTCAAATTTTAAGATTCTTCCTTCTCTACCGTTATGTACCGTATGAATAAATGTAAAGCGAATAACTCTCTATGTATCGTAAAACGAAAAGATCCTAAAATTATGGTGAGAAAATTAAGAAATGGGATTTCCGACGTGAATCGTTGCGGAAGTGTCAATCAAAATAAAGCGTAAATTGATTGCTGATCGTGCCTCTATAATTCATTTGTTAATTGGCACAGACCATGCAAATGGAGTCTTTGTACGAGATGTAACCGTTTTGCGACAGATATGAGTTTCGCGCTTTTGCAGCTTGACTCGTGTTCGTTTGAGATCATTTGCGAGGTTTTAGTCGCACTGGACACACTAGCAAAAACTTTTACGGAGGCTGCTTCAATGACTCAAGCGGAAAAGAACATCACCCCCAACTCCTTGAATTTACCATTGAACCAAGTGGAAAGAAAAGATCTTCGTCGAAATCTGACAATTATTCGACATTTTCAGCAAATTTATCGAACGAGCGCCTTTGCCGTGTCCATGCACTAAACTCTCAATGTCGTCGCACGGCACCAACGTCTACATCGCGTGCGATGATGTCATGGAGGCGTTGCAGTTCCGCGTGATTAAGTACAGTCTAGAGGCGGACCAATGGAATGAGATCCGGCTACCTGTAATGGTCGAAAGGTAAGCGAGAGCTGAGAAGGGTTGGCGCAGCAAGTAAATTAGTAACAAGATTGAGCTTAAATCTCACGTTTACTTAATCTGGATACAGCATGGCCCAACACCCCTTCAAAATATCTACAATTGCTGAAAGTGTTAAAGAGCTTATGCTGAAAAAGGGCCCAAGATTTCAAAACCTATCTACTATTCAACGTGCTAACATCCATTCGCTGTCTCTTAGCCAAAACAACTTGTTAAATGAAGATTCAATTACAATTAACAATTATTTCGGTGCTTTGCTTCAAGCCAGGAAAGCTTATTAAGTCTACACATACGCTTTGTTACAACCAAATAGCTGGTCTTGGTATTTGTCGAGTGGTCTTCGCTAGTGATGCGTTAGAATGGATTAGTAAATCGGTACACGTCATGCTTCATCGCATTGCGTGATTAAACAATAGAGTTTTATCACATGTCTAGCTCGGAGATCCTCGATTCAAGTCATTTTTGCATTTGACGTGGTCGCGAGAGGACATATTTTGGAGCTCTCCTGCTGAATATAAGTAGCATAACCAAGTCGCAACAAAATTTAAATGTATGTACGAGCTATCCCGGCTATAGGGGGAGTAGGCAGACCTACACAAGTGCGACTACAGACTACGCAGTTCGCCGGGCACTGGTGTAGGTCTGCCTACTCCCCAAAGAGTTAGGACAGCTCCTACACGGTTATTTCATTTATGAAACGCATAAAAATGCATGGTCTGTTTCTTGTTTATTCTTATGCTTGACAATTTTAGACGTAACGGTGTAATTCAATATCTCATCATTTCAGCCCCCACCTAGCCTGCCCCAATATCGATGTTCTCTCCACCAAGGAAGAGCACCCCCACCATGCCACCATCAACTGCGCCTCCGTGGCAACCGGCATCATTTTGGCAACCGGATTTCGTGACGTCATCACTACAGGCCACCTGGACGTGACATCATCGAAGTGGACGTCATACGAGCAAACAAAATTGAAATCCCCGTCCAACGACTTTCAGCTTTGCACAGTATAAACTTCGACCTTGCGCGATGAAGTCCGATTTTTCATGAATAGGGGGACATATAATAATACATCAATAGGGGGAATAAATATACATCAATAGGGGACATAATAACGCTTCTCACGATCATTTCAAAAAATTATGTTGGTAGTGACGATACAGTTTAACTATTAAGACACCTGTTAAGCGAGATGAAGTAGTGGCTCATAACCAGGTATCCTTTTGTTGTTGATGAGGCAAAATAATTTGTCTGCGCTCGTTAAACGATTGAAAACCAAACAATGACCCCCTTATCACCTCGCGCAAACGAAGTTCTAGGGTTTCATCCTCGTTTGTGCTCCTCCTTCAAAGAGCCATTACATAATTTTTATTTTCATAGGATTATATTTGAACAAAAAGATTGCAGCAACTATCATCTTCCGCTGCAACCAATGAACGACTTGCTTTGTTTTCAACCACAAATTTGTTCTACTATTGTGTAAAGGTTTTTCTAAATTCCCAGATGCAAAACCACAGTGCAATGGATCTAACCAAAGTGCAATTTCGTGTTGTGTTTTTACCGCATTGTAGTCAACTGTTTCCTGACTTTACGTGTTATGTAATAAATTTTGCAACTAAATATCAGTGATTGATGACAAGCTCGTCCTTGTGGACAGTAGAATGCCTCGAGAAAAGCGATTGAACCAAACGCGGGGATGTTAATATTTCTCCTGGCCGATAAGTGGCCTAGTGGTTTAAGTTTCAGCTACTGAAACTGTAGGTTCAAGTTTGGCTCCCAGTCGAGTCAAACCAACGCCTGACAAAATTAGTATCAGCAACTTTCCTGCTTCGATGAGACAACATGAAGCAGCCGTAAATATGTGTGGTGGACAGGTGGCCTTGGTGAAGAGGTGGCTGTGGTGGACAGGTGGCTAAGGTGGACACATGGACAGCTTAATGCGAAGGCTGCAAAATAATTAGAGGCAAAAAAAATGCAATTGCAATTTATCGCCAGAGCAATTACGCTAGAAAGTTCGCCTTTTAGTCTGTAAGATGTTCAGCAATAAAAAAAGAACAGCGTGAAGCCTCCACTGTGTGTGGTAGACAGGTGGGCAGATGGCAGATTGACTTGAAAACGGAAAGGTCACTTCGCTGTCTCCTGGCCAAGGCAACTTGGACAATAAAGATGACATTACGATCACAAGCTTTTGCATATCGCAAATATATCACCAACTTTTCTTTAGGATTAGCGTAATTTGCAAACTCGTGACCGCAGGGCTGCTATTTTATTACTTCTTTCCTCTTCAATTTATTAATTAACATTAAAATGTGACTATAAATACGCAGAGTTATTACTTTTCTTAAGTGTTAATTAACAGTTGATATAATTCGATATGTCAGAAAATTTTGCTGATATAAAGTCTAAAGTTTGTTGATTAATGAGTTAATTGAAAGTATTGTAGGTTGATAATAGCAACAATAAGCTTTATAAGAGCAAAACTTCATTACAAATGCCAAAGGTGACCATACATGCTCGGTGACTCCACTCTACCAACCTCAACTTTGCAGCAAAATTTGCATTAATGGGATTTTTTAAAAGCATTTTTGTGTCGTAAGGGAAAGTCCCTAACGAGTTCGGAGTACTGATAGAAAGAACAGTAGCAGATACATGCTTTAGTAAAATCATATGAGACATTGTAAATAACAGCACCTGGTGGTATGGGTAGTTTTGCATTAACAATACAACACCGGATGCGAGAAAACATTATTATAAAACATTCTATTTGAAAATATTTACTGCTACTCAGTGATGAGCCTAACTATATAACAGCTGCGGGGAGTACTATTTGTTGTACTTGTATGCCTAGTTGTTTTTAACTTTTTAGCCTATCCCGGTCGGACATCAAACTTTCTTAGCGACAAAGTGCGCGATAAAATGTAACAAAAGCAAAACATGAAATCCGACGAAGCAAGGGAAAAACTCTTGCGGCGTATTTTTCTACATGCTGTACATAATAATAAAAAATATTTAATAGAACAGAAACGCAAAAATTGAAAATATAAAATTTGGTGAAAAATAATAGTAATTTAAGGATGTAAAAATATGACTACTTTCAGTTTTCTATGTGACGTAATCAAGAAATTGTGCTAAGAGTGTTGAACTCATCATTTTTGAGTAAGTCGTGACGTATTTTGCTTCGTCATGGGCTCGATTTCCATTAATTAACAAATTTTCAAGTAGGTTTTTATCTGAAAGTTATCAACGAACACAAGCATCATTGCGCATGCGCCTAATGCAAACGCCGACGCAAATGTGACGCAACAAGTGTTGAAAAAAGGCGACTGTAAGTTAAAAGGTCGTGAGAGGCGGACGGTGAGACCATTTGAGTCGAGGTAACGCTGACAGCGGATACTTCACATCGGAGGGATTGAAGCGAGAAAACGTCACAGCAGGTGAGCGGAACAAGGGATAAAACATAGAGGCGGAGTTATCATCGAAAAATGTCAGGATGCACTCGCCAACAACAAAAAACTTTTTGAAGAGCTTTTTAATGTTTTGAGGCGTTGATTTCCAACCATAGTGTCTCGGACAGCGCGTTTGTTGTTTGATTATTGCATCGATTTTAAGGAAAAACGTCCGGGTTTCGACGAATTCAACGTTGTTCCTGACCGAAATATTTCTGCGCTAATGACGTTTCCTTGGCAATCTCTACCCTACCGGAGAATCGCTTTTTTATTCTTCTGGCCACAACTTTTTGTATCAACTCAATCTTTAACACTTTTTTTCTCTCTCTTCATTGCCCGTTTTCCGTGAAATAGCTGCAGAGGCAGCAGCTCATGCAGCCTCACTTCTTCAGCGCAATCCATCACTTCCTCCACTCCAATAAAACAATTTCATTTGATTCTACAAGAACCACTTCACCCTATTCCACTTCCTCCATTCAACTAGAACCTTCTGCCTTAAAAACGTAAAAATTTGCCGACCAACATTTATAACTTTTTTGTTCTTGGCTTCTCATCTTAAAGAAATTTTTTCTTGCTAAAACAGTCGCTCGATTTTAATTAATTGACAGATCATCGAAAAACTGGATTTTGAGCAAACCCTTTTGTTTTTGTTTTTTTTTGTTTTTGCAAAGGCACTGTAACAAAGTGGAGATCTAGCCTCACGTCATTTTTGGAGAATATTTTTGTAAAACTTAACCTTAGTATTTTACATGATCTTTTTACGAAATATTTACGTTTATTAAAAAGAAAAATGATGAAGGCGTTTATCGGAACAAATGTACTCTTCTTAAAGAATAAAGTACAGAAATTGACACATTGTGAGGATTTGAATTTGAGTTGCGGTTCGTTTAGAGCAAAATTAAGAACTATAGATTCACAATTACACGAAACTTGATCAAATTTTTCTTGATGCAAAGCTTGATCGTCTGTCTTACCATCGTTCCTTATAGGTCAAGCACGGGTTAAGTAACTGGCTATACATACGGGTTTGGAACCCGGTTGAATATCGCGTGATTAACGATAGCACAAAGAACTCAAACTTTCAACTTGAAACGACAAGATCAATAAACAATGGTCAGTTTGTCTCGTACGCGACTTCTAATGCGAGCGATTTCTCAGAAACTCGCGGCAGCGATTAAACACGCGCGAACGTCAAGGCTTTAAGTAATGCAAGCAGCAATAAGTTTGCTTTAAGATTTTGAAAAATATGCAGTTGGTTTTAAAGCCAACGATACAGCATCGAGCGCAGCTTCACTGTGCCAAGGATTCGACTCCCTTCGGCATTGCTGTTAAGATACTGTAAGTTATGTGCAAAGTTCATACAATGCTCATTATTTGAAAGGTCTTCTTCGGGTGAGTTCGTAACACTAAAAATGTGAAACACAAGCAACCCTTTAACAAGATACAACTCTCTGCTTTCGTTGAAACTTTGGCAATAGTTAAATTTTTATTTTACGAGTAGCGTCAAAAATATTTCAATATACGAGTTTTTTGTACATAACCCAATCAAAAAATGACAAAGATATCGTAATCAGCTTGTTCATAGTTTATGCTCCGAAAAAGCTTCTGTTATTTCCAAACTGTGCAGTATGCTTGTGATTAGCAAAGGGTAAGCAGTGGCTGTGTTTTTCTTTTATAAACCCAACTTTTAGCGTTTTGCGTTTTTCAGATTTTTGATTTTAGTTTTGTTATTGTGTAGTTTTGTTCTTAACTTATGTTACCAAGCGCCTATTTGGATTCTATTAAGAACACCCCTCGACTAAAAATGTCTAAGTAACAATTATTCTTGATTTGGCGTTCGTCATTTTTGAAGTGAAAAAGTTTCAACTCGTATCACTTGAAAAGAAAAAAATTGGACTAAAATTGAATGGTTTTCATCAATAAACAGCACATTTTTCAATTTTTTACTGCGATGAAACTAATTTTTTAATTGTTGTCCCTTGTTTAGAAAATCTTTACTCTTTCAATAAATTTTTGGTTTTAAATTTTCATAGCAGAAATTTAAAGGAAATAGGTAGTTATTATTATGACGTAATACTACAAATGAAACGTTATCATAGTACTCGTACACTATTAACACGAATTTGATCTGCGCTTCCTGGAAGCGACCATCAGCTGCTTGCCGACGTATCGTGTCTGCAGTAAGGCTTATGCTGAATTTCGGTCGCTAAGTTCCAATTCGAAAATACTTTTGGACGTAAATAAATCACCGTAAATCAACTTAAAAGATTCTCACAAAAAATCACTATAGAATCATAACTATAGATTTTTTGTTTCAACCACTGGCGTAACTGACGGGGGGAGTAGGGCCCCAGGTCACCCCAGATGTAGGCCCCTTATTTATAAACAGCCCCCACCCCCCAGGAGCAACAACTTTTTGGGAAAAAGTCTTGACCGAAATCCGACGGAAAAAAAATGCCGAATTCTTGATGGAAACTTTTTTCGTCTCCACCTACTGTAAATTCCGTCGAAAAGTGGGCCTTCTAGAAGCTTGCCCCAGGCACAAGCCTGTAGTACGGCACGGGTGTCAACATTTTCCCAAGATGTCGTCTTTCACATTTTCAATCCAAACACATACACTTCAGACCTTCGGTTTTTATATTGCTATCGAGTCGCGTTTTTTGTGGCACGCTCTCTTAACGTCAACCTACTGCGCCAGTTTAGTCCAGATAATTTGTAACGTACGTGGAATTAATTGTGTTCTTGATTTCCTTATGTCGCCTTCCAAATAATTTGCTTCGTGCAATACCAGAATCTGGGCTTAAGTCCTCAGTACCAATCCCTATCAAGTTCACAGATTTAAGGCGTTTGTGAGAGATAATTTAAACTAATTTCTAAAATTTAATTGTTGTTGTTGTTTTTTTGTCTACATTCAACATCTTCAAGTAGAAGTTTTATTTATATTTGTTGATTAAAGTTTTATTTGAACAGAATTTTGTCGATGATGGACTTAGTATAGCCCTAAACGTCTTGATTATTTTCAACTTTATCTAAAGATGCCTTGTCCGACACAGGTTAAAATAGTGCGGGGTATTTGGTACCGTAGAAAAAATCGCTCTTCGAAGAAAAATACCAAAAACAGGTTTTCCAAAAGCTTATCCTCAAAAAAGCAAAAACCCCTCCATGAAAGGTCCTTGGTGATTCGTGCCTTAGGTTGTTGGGCTAATGACACTTCCCACCCCTTGTATTGTGATGTTGCGTATTATATTACGGATTTTGATTTGCTTGCCTTGTGTGAAAAGCTAGTTTAAAATGACGTCATCATTCCAAGAGTATGCTTCGGCTTTAGTTGATGAATAAAAATTAATGAAAATATTACGTCATTCTCGTTTTTATTGATTAATGTTTCGGGTGGGGATTTGTTTGTCAGTTTCGTTCATGTTCGACTTGATTCAAGAAACATACTTAAAATCTAAAACAAGAATTTTTCTTAAAAACGTGATTTCTAAGGCAAAAAAATGCAACCAAAGCAATCTATCTATGTGCAATGTATGTAGTTTTACAGGAATACAGCATATACACTTACAATGTTTATTTGCTTATTTTCACTGCGGAAGTGGAAATTACGTGTAGCATTCGCTCAGAAATTCTTTTGGCAGAATTTTTGCTAAATCACCCCACTTTAAAGTGGTACTGCCGCGATACCAATATATATATAGTGTGGCACTTAAAAATAGATCGGTTTATTAAAAACCAGAGAATACAGAAGCGAAAATAATGCAGAGCTGGTTATTTTATAACAAACTACTCACGTGGGTCTTGAAATTTTCGACATTTTCGCTTCCGGATCTTCTTTTGCTGGTTTTGTTCGGCAAAGAAAACTTTCGTAACTTTTTCTAACATTTGCATGCGATTCAGAGATTTATGACGTCATTGAGGAATTGCTTCCGGGATCAAAAACTTCGATAAATCACGAACGCGCACGCAAATACACGAACACACACACACGCACGAACGATCGCACCTTTTCTATAAAATACAGAGCAACATTAATTTTAGAACAAAACAATTTTACATGAATATACAATGAATTTGTAGAAGCGCTAACGGCATGGGGAATCGAACCAACAACGTGCGGAGTAAGAACTGAAATGCCTTACCGCTTTGCCATCCTCGTACCAAAGAAACGCATTTTTAAGGTCCAGTCTACTCTGGCGTAAAACCGTGGGCGCACGAGGGTATTCTTTCTTCATTTCAAACAGAAATCCAATAAAACCGGCGCGTCGACTTGTCAGCGTACCCTATGGCCAACGTACAATATTTTTAAACAAAAGATATGGTCGAGAAGGGAAAGGCGGTGTTTTTTCGACAGACCTGCTCGCAAGATCTGGGCTCAACCCGCCTCTTGGCCACGTTGTTATGCACTTGGAAAAACGCTTTACGATGATTTTCTCCTTGTTGGCTTCAAACAAGCAGCAAATTCAGTGGACGTGAAAGAGTTTCAAAAAATACACTGGAACATTGGATCACTGGGAACTCCAAAGCGGGTGCGGATTTCTGCAAAATACGAGGTAGTTATTGCAATGAAAAGTGTGATGATCATCCAATAGTTAGCGTCTGACGCTGTCCAGTAACAGAAGAGCAACAACATCGACAATTTTATATCAAAACGGGCCTCAGAAGACGATGACTTTACAGCAACAGACATGTTTGTCCATCTTTCAATCAAACTTTTCCCTGACTTTTTTACACCTATATGGTTTATATCTATTAAAGTTCACTAAAGGTTAAAGCTGACCTCACTCGAGATGCGTTTGCATTTGGCTGAAACTGCTTAGTTTTGCTACAAAAAATTCAACTGTATTTTCTATCCAGACGGCCAGCAGGTCGATGGTTACTGTGTTCGCCTTGAAGTCGAAAAATGCGGGATTTAATTTCTGGGCCAGTCTAATCAGACACAATGTCACCGAAGGTGCGCCACCGCAACATTTTTTGTTTAAAGCCGTGTTGCCCGGGCGTAATGACGCGAAAACAACCGCTTAAACTCGTGAAATGTTTTGGTTGATACAGCGAGCATAATGAAAATTTGATTGTTTTTTATTTTAGCTGTACTGTTAATGCAATGCCGAGCCGGAGAGTCTGTTTAACGTGTTCTTCTCTGGAGCGGGAGGTCTGTGGTTCAAATCTCGAGCCGGTCAAATCGAACATAGTGTTGCCAACGGCTCGTGACCGCTGAAATATTTCTTCGAAAGGAGCTGTGTATTTTAGGCGCAATGACGCGGAGATGATCTCCGTACACTCGTTACACGCCTCCGCGTACATTACAGCGAGTATAATAAAAGTTTTGATTTGATTTTTTATATCGTGGGCCAGCGTTAGGTTTTGCAGCCTGAAATAAAATGGCAGATTGAGAAAAAATTTTTGTCCGTAAAAGCCTTAGGGTTTGCAGTATCTTTTTAATTGGTTTCTTTGCATGAAAATGCGTGCATAAAAACAAGCAAAATTACCAAAAGGCTTGAACAAAATTTATTTTTAGATGTTTATATAATAGACCCTCAATTACGTCCCTCGTACAAATAAAGAATAATGAACAAAATTATAACGATGAAAGTGGGACTTGAAATCTACTTGCAAATTGACCTGCGATTTCATTTCATATCGAGCAGTTATTGACGTCATTGCCTGCTTATTTTCTTTCGCAACAGAAAAACGTGGTTTCAATCAAACCCGACAAAGAAAAAATGGCGGCGGCATAGCTTATTGCTAGTGTTGGGTTAGTGAAGAAAAAGTTGGCTCGAGGTTTGATTTTCGATCTGGTCACGCGTCGATGTGTTCTTGGGAAAGACACGTTACGCTAATTTTCGATTGTCGCTAAGCAGTCTCCCGTTGTAATGCCCTGGCCTAATGAAAGACTTGCAGACAAAATCCAAATTGGTGCCCTTCGTTAATGTGGTGAGATATTGACACAGATTGCTTGATTCATTCCAACAATTGAATAATGAATTTCAAAACAGCCAAAGTGAAAAGTTAAAGCAACTACAGCACGATATGATCACTGAATTTAAATTTGAAAACCACAAGAATAAGTGCACAAATAAAAAAATAATTTACAAGATTTAAATTCTCTGATTCAAAGTCGAAATGTATCGACATACTTTTGCTGCTCCTCAGGGTCAATGTTGAATTTTAATTATTTGTCTCCATGTTTTGAACAACAACCAACTGATTAACCCTTCTCAATAAATCAAGCAGTGTTTCAGTTTTAAAAAGTTAAATTTAGCAATTTTATTGCATAACAGCGCATAGCTTTGAGATAATGCGGTTCATCAGAAGTGAGATAATGCCGCTCATCAGATGTGAGATAATGCGGCTCATCAGTTAGTGAGAGTCAAAACCCATCAACAGTTTACTTGCTTTGTCGGATCTGTCATTGTTGAAATGTTTTGACCTTGGCCATGTGATGAGGCCTTTGTGGTGGCTCGAAAAGGTTTTGTAAATTTATATGTTTACGATTTTTTTTAATAAAGAGATTAATGTAATACACTAACATCAGGCTTTCGGTTAAACGCAAAGGTTATATTGCAGGAGCCTGACTGCATAGATCAAAACGCAGTAAGTTTCTTCACCTCTATATTGTCCAAGCACCTTTTGTATCAGAAATTGTCCTTTGTCATTGTTTAAATCTCAAATTTATTTTTATAGTCATACATGATTTCCGATTTGAATAGAAAACGATAAATGCTAAATGTGTCAAGCACTACAACCTACAAAAGCTCTTGTGCGGCTACACAATGCACAATCATGGCTGGCCGAACCGTAAGTCACCGAGCAAAAACCTCGTTTACAAAAACGTGAAACCCAATTCTATTGCTACAAAATGATGCTAATTTCCAAGGCTCCCGTATCTCTGCATAGGAATTCAAATGACGTGGCAATACTTAAGGCCCAACAACATTGTTTTTGTTACCGATAGGATAAATGTTCTTTTTTAAACACATTTTTTATTTTCAAATCATTGAATCAAAAATTAAAAAAATAATTGAATCCCATATTTCACCCTAACGAATTAGCCAATTTTCTAGTTAAAAAGTTTTAAATGTTTGCTGTAACTACGAAAATAGCGCAGTCCTGGCTGATATTCAACACGTCACATTTTGCTCAGCCGTTTTTCTGGCATCTTTTCAGGAGTTTCACTCGACTCTTTTTTCGTTGTCAATTCTAATGCTCTTTGAAACAAAAACAAAACGTGCGAAAAAGTGGACATGCGAAAAGGCTAATTGTGACGCATGAATAAGTATAATATTGCTTTTCCATTGATAACAATTTTTCCACCATGAAATTTTATTATCCTTCGATACTAGTCAAGCTGCAATCCGCACCCGATAATAATTTGTGTTTTGGTGAAATATTCACACTTAACGTTTTGTTACTAATAAAAGATTTTATTTGACTTAATGTTTTGTTTCAGATAAACGCTTTTTTTCACAATTTCAACGACTGACCATTCAAAATGCAGCGCTTTGTTGCAATCGTTTTTCTAATTGTCTTCGTGCAACACGTCACAAAAGGTATGTTTGTAATAAAGCAATATTTTTATGTACAAATGGATGTAGAATGATTTTTATGGCAAATTGGTAAACATAAATTTTTAAAACGAACAATGCTGTTCTGAAACTTCTTGATACTGATTTAATATTCTGATGAAAGTTATAGCATAAAAGCATTTTACAACAACAATAAAAAATTCAAATCAAAACCGAAAAATCCAACTTTTTAAGCAGCATGTTCGGCTGCCGTTCTTCAAGATAAGTTTGATGAACAGAAAGTTTTGCAGCCGACTGCGGCAAGAAGCGCCACGCATGGTGGCTCCGCAAAAAGTCTATAATCCATCAACGATAATGACAGCATAATCCTCAATTAAAGAATAAGTCTCATTTAAATCAATTTCTTGGTTTATAAATCTTTAGAATGTGAGACCGATGGAGTAAAGATGTGTTCGTTTAACAAAAGTTATAAAACCACAATTATTGAAACTGGTGCAATTGAAGATTAATTGGCTGTGAAGCCAATTAAATTAATTTTAGCAATATTTTGTGTTTATGACGTGACAATAAAAGTGCGACTTAAGCAATGACTTTCTAAACAGCTTTAGTGTTAATGTTTCTGCGATTTGATGCATCCACGTACTGCTGCTGCAATTATATAAGCTGTCGTATTACGTAAACAAACAACGCATTATGCGCTGGCTCTTGAAAACTGACAAATAGGAGATATCTCTCCAATTTTGATGTTCACCTTCAAGGGCTAACAACAATAAAATGACTCTCACGAATCAGTTAAAGACCAACCAGAGGTGGGCAGTACCGCAGTACAAAAGTACCGCGGTACTGCAACGCGCTACTTTTTTAGTACCGATACCGTCGGTACTTTTTCAACATTGTACCGTTTTCGGTACCGTCGGTACTTTTTTAGCACGTTTACCGCGGTACTCGGTACTTTTGTGTGGAATGGAATTAAAATCATTCAAAAAGAGTTCAAATTACGAAGAAGCACTTTCAAACCTTGTCCACGTAATAAGGAGTGGTTAGTGGATGATTGTGGATGACTGACGGTTTACCGACGCTGCACTAAGTTGCTTTACAGAGCAAATCATGAAAGTTAGCGACATTGCGTTATGTTCTTCCCTTTTTTGTCTGCCCTGAAAAGTGAAGACCAGCCTTTCCTCTATGAAGTCATTTTGACCTGATATTCTTGTCCAAAGAACATTTTTTGCAGAGTATAATTTCGTAAGTTTATAAGGGGCTGTCCATAAAAGATGTCAGTAGCGTAGCCAGGGGGGAGGGCGGGGGGCTATAGTCCCACCTCCATTGACCTGTCAACCAAAATGCAGAATAAGAAAAATACCACGTTTTTAGCTTTTGAAACTGTTTTTAGTGCTGGAATGGACTAAAAAGTGATTTAAAGCATCTTTTGAAACATATAATCAGGGGGGGGGCGCTAATTTGTCAAAAATAAAAGTCACAAATCAATGAAAACTTCAAAAATGCCCAAAAATAAGCAATCAAATTTGATCGCAAGTGTAAAAACGCCAAACGTAGGTTTTATCAACAAATATATTATAAACTTAGTAATAAAAAAGCGGGGGGAGGCTATTCAGTATTAGTTAATTACCAATCACTTCCTTCAAATATCTTTCCAATAGCCCCCCCCCAATTATTTTTCTTCATAAAATATTATAGACGAAATAGATTAGTCCGAGTGTGTTTTATTGAATAACAGGATTTTATAATTTACCAACATGTAAACAAGAAAACTACAAAGGTATCATTAGCCACCTCCCACAGAACCCATTTATGCAACCAGTTGAATCATGTTGCGCAGCCAATTTTTATGTCACGTTTTAAAAACATTATTTTTTTATTAAAATAGCTCTAAAATTAAGTTATTTTTGCAAAAAATGCAAAATTTTCGAGCGCTAGGAACTCCGCCCCCAGACCCCCATGTCACCGGCAGCTGGGGGCCCCGCCCCCACACCCCCGAAATTAGCCCCCCCCCATTGCGAATTTCTGGCTACGCGCCTGAAAGATGTCCGCAAAAATTGACTTTTTTCTCTTTGTCCGTAAAGCGTCCCCACAGTGTCAAACCCCTGTTCGCGCGGACACAATAGAGAACTTACGAAATGTGGAAATGGCCACGACAATTTATCAAGTCACGACAGGATTATCAAGTCACCAAAAACATGTTTTGAGACCATGGTCTTAGCCAAGGGGATGCCACCAATGATAAAAATGTGACAAAAAGCAAATGGTTTCTTTACTTTCTTTTACCATTTTTTGCATGCAATAGTACTTAGCAATAAAATTGACAAAGGGGCCCGGGCCCCTTCAATTCAATTTTTGCCAGCCAACTTAAGGCGTATAATCCAGGTCAAATTAAGGGCTTTGCCCTAAGTTGCTATCTCAGGCCCTCATCTAACCTTAATTCTTATGAACGTAATGCAATAACTAGAGAGGATTTACCTTATGGCAGATTGCCAGGGGCCCCGTGCTCAGATGGAAAGACTTTTTTTGTTATATTTGGCAGGAAGATGTTGCAAAAATCTCCAAAGTGCCGGGAGCCCCGCGCAATATAAATCAGGCCCGGGTAATAACATGGGTAGAAGGCGTGACCAATTATTGCACCACGTTTCACTAACAATTCATCTCCACCTCGCCGGTTTTACGTGACGAAATGCTTTTGAAAAAAAATTAGCCAGGGGAAATGCTCATTGAACAAATTATTGAATTTGAATTGAGGGGGGCCTCGCCCCCTGGCCGTACGTGTGCTTTACGACTGGTTATTTTCATGACAAAACAAAAATCTCAAAGGAAAATCTTCGAATGGATTATTATTTACAGCTAAAATATTGCTGGAGGCAATGTACCTTACTTTCCCTACTTGGACCAAATAACTTACAAAATTTAACCCCAAAATGCAAGATTTTAAACGTGTTTTGGATTTAAATTGCAAGTAAAAATAGGATTGAACAATTTAATTTTTTCAGTTGGATTTGAAATGTTAAAAATCTAGTACTTTCAAATTTCTTTAAGCAGGTGCGAAATGTAATCCAATGCCAATAAATAGTATTTTTTCCAAAGAATTACAAAAAATCGTCCAGCAGCTGGGGACTTCTCCCTCACGGCCTCCAGCGGTTGGGGATTCCGCCCCCAAACTCCCGTTTGTGATACGTTTGAGTAACTCTAGTTTACTCAAAGCGTATCGCAAATCAGACGTTTTCCCTTTTTAACTTTTGGTTCAAGCCTTCTCCCTTTAGCAAAATTTTGTTTAAGTGCCAAATCAGGCCACGGCTTCTTATCTTCCATTCTACGATATCTTTATCCCACAAAAAATTCCTCTTTCGAAAATTTCTGATGATTTGTGGTTTGCCCCCCCACCCCCAATTAAAAATCCTGGCTAAGCCTATGTTTGAGACCCTTCAAACATTAGTTTTATTGTCGACACAACTGGTTCGGCTCCTGAGTCCAGATTACGAAAATTTGAACAACAATTGCACTTTATTTCGTATTGAAACGCTTTAAAAACATGTTCTCAGTGCGTTTAGGTATTATAGCTCATAAACCAAGAGTAAGGGACTAAGGGCTGATATAAACTAAATAAAACTGTGTTAAAAAGCAACAGAATGGAATTTTCAGAGCAATAAAGGCGACTGAATTTTCATGCTTTGTAATGAAGGAATGCAGATGTCCACAAAGTAGGAAACCCTCTCTCCCCTTGTCCGCAAAATATCGGCACTGAACAACCACCCCTGACTGCGGAGTACGTCTTTTATGGTCAGCCTCTAATAATATCTGTTAAATAATTCTTCCAACGGCACATAGCCTATGTGGTAACGTGCTCTCAGCTGTGGTGCGGGAGATCAGGGGTTCAAATCCTGGGCCGGTCAAACCGAACACAGATTTGTCAATAGCTCGCCACCCTGGCGACTTTTCTTCGAAAGAAACTGTGTTGCCCAAGCGCAATGTCGTGGCGAAGGGCCAAGCAAACTCGTTACACGTTTGGGCGTAATACAGCTGGTATAATGAAGATTTAATTTTTTTGAAGTAGTTTTTTCCGTAGATATATTCACTGAGCATGCTATTCCAGTTACCACTGCACGCACATAAGAGACTCAATCATTGTTGAACGCATAAAATCACCGAAAGTATTGTTTCCAAAATGTGAAAAAAATTTTTTTAAAAAGTACCGAATTACGGTACCGAGTAGCGGTACCGTTGGTACTTTTTCAAAAATGTAACAAATAAAGTACCGCAGGTACTTTTTTAACAAAGTAACGGCAAAAGTACCGTCGGTACTTTTGAAGTACCGTCGGTACTTTTGAAGTACCAAGTGCCCACGTTTGAGACCAACCACCTAAGTAGTCTTAGACATTTATCACCGTATTTTCGGATATGATTTGACAATAAAACTCGGTAGAGGGAGGCTATATCTCGATCATGTTGCTTTTCTTACCTATATCTGGAAATGTGACCCAGGATTTTGTTTTTAGCGCAGTTCAGTTGGGATGCTGCCACCGTCGCCACACTCAACCCAACCACACGGCGCACTGATAACGAAATGTAAGCTGTCTTATTACAGGATTGAGGTAGTTGCATTAATTAACTTGCAGCATCATTGCTACCAAAGATCACAAAAACAGAGAATATCTTAACCCATAACCTCGCACTACAAGAGAGTATTTAAAGTGTTTTCTTTCTTTTTTTTTTTTTTTTTTTTGTTATTCAAAGTATTAAAGTATTTACATTTTGTATGCAAGTCAGGAACAACAATAAATATTATCAGGCCAAATTGTTAGCTGCTTTTCCCAATATGCCTACAAATCCTACACTTCCTCAAATGACTGCCAGTTAATTATGCGCCAAAATCTTTTCAGACAAAGCACGCAATCCCCAAACGACCTGCTCAACGAATTCTTGCTCCACCTCAATCTGCAGCAAAGTAAAGTTAACGGGCAGAACACCAACAGAGTAAACAACGGCACTCTGACTACCAGTCACGATCTCACCCACTTGGAGCTAAATAGGTCTTTGCCTTCACTTCGAATCGACAGGAGTTCTCCTTCTAACCACTCCCATTCCCTTATGGGTTGCAACTATGATGGAGAACGAAGAGAGTGCGGATACCCAGGAATCATCCCAACCGAGTGCACAGCAAAAGGTTGTTGCTGGGATCATAGCACGAACGTCGGACCCTGGTGCTTTCACGCAGATGGGCGAAACTTTTACAACACCAGTAAGTTGGTACTTGATTAGAATAAAATGAATGCATCTTAGGAGTCAATTTGATCTTTTGAAATCTTGCTAATATTTTCTGTTGAAATGTAAAATTTTTAAAGTTTAATCATAAGTGTTTAATTTTTATGAAACAAAATTTTTAAATGCTTAAAGCTTCCATCAAAGTTAAAATCATCTTTAAGATTTTAAAATCAAATAAAATTTCAATAATCTAGAGATTTATTTATTTATTTTTATTCTTTTTTACAAGTTTGTGCGTAGGAAAATTTATTAAACTTGGCATTTTTCTGTATTTGTTTATTTATTTATTTTTCAGCACTAATGCATCGTACAGCTGAAGCAGGCGCAGGGATCGACAATGGAGATGCCTATCAGAATGTATCGCAGAGTAACTCAATTTTTCCGAGTCTGAACTCTACTACAAATACGAATGAATCTACAACACCAGAGACCTCTTACTCGCTTGAAGAGCAAGAATTTCTTTCTTTGATTGAAGCAGAACTCCATGGGCTTTATTCCGTGGATTCAACTTTGCAAGATAAAAGCGTGACGAGATTATCCAATGCCACAACTGCAACCATGAAACCAGCAGCCGCTGAAAACGTAAATAAAGTTTTAATGACAAAGTCAGACATGTTAAAAATGAATGGGAGATGGTGAGAAAAGTTCGGAGAAAATACTCATTAGTCAATACTACCCATAACCGCCTCAAGTTTCTTGAAAAAACGAAAAAATCTAGAAAACTTGAAAAATCTAATAATGCCTAAATCAATTCTAAAATGGCTGAAACATTAGCCTCCATATTACTAAAAAACAAATGTTAAATTTTTTAGATAATTAAGTCCATTTCAACCCAAGCGTGTCATCCTCAGTTATTCGAATATTCGTATTAGATAACGACATTCAAAGGTCTCCGCGGAGTTCCTTCGCGCCCCCAACCCTCGGAAGGGGTCGGGTAGTACTACCACCACCACCACCACATTCAAAAGTATAACTTCTCTTTGAGCGGACCAAGTTGTTTGTTTGTGTATTTTAATTTTTTTGCTTATACACTAAAACAAGAAAACAAAAATTTCAAATATTTTAAAGCATAATTGCTTTAACAAGTATCATTGGTAGCTGACAAACTATTTAATTACCTACGGGATTACCATTTTTCTTGGAAACAGAAGATTTGTTTGCGTCTTCGCCGATCAGTGGCCTAGTGGACAGAGCGTCTGCTACTAAAGCGGTAGACTTGGGTTCGATTCCCGGTCGGGTCAAACCAAAGACTACAAAAATTAATGTTTACAGCTTTCCTGCTTGACCTTTAGCATTAAAAGGGACAGTGTGAAGCCTCCACCGTGTGTGGTAGAAAGGTGGCAGCTTGATTCGAAGAACGAAAGGTTCCGTCGCTGTCTCTTGGCCGGGGCAGCTTGTTGAGTAAAATGCAATTGCAGTATACGCCGATTGTTCAACCAGATTTTTTTTTACCAGGCCTTTCAATCACACTTTCACCGAAGTAGGAAATGAATAAACCTTTTATTTTTCTTGCAGCTTCCACGGCAGGAACGACAGGAAGCAGCTCCATACTTAACATCAAATGAAACGCAAAGTACGTAACCAAGCTGTGTGTTGTAGGTCATGGATAAAGTACAACTAAAGGCACGTTCAGCATCTCCAACGGGAAGCCTTGCATTAAATTTTCAGCCATGCCGAACCGTATCGTATTCGGCTCGTGCCGCAGCATGAATTTCTTCGTAAGCTGTGCTATTTACAGCCATCACCAATAACACAGAGATAAATCCTATCAACTCGTCACGTGTCGAGAGATAAGCATGATTAATTCGTAACAATGAAGATTTGATTTCAACGTTTCTGGCATTTTGCAAACTGGGTTTCATTGGCTGACAAAAAAATTCAATTAAGCTTCCAAAATCATTAATTAGCGCTCCTTACAAAACGCAGAAATAAAAGCAGCAGGAATAAACTAACCTGTACGTCTGTATATTACGTCAAGGTTCAATTTCTCCCGATCCCAGCAACTCGATGAGCGACCTTGAAGACCTTGCCGCCCTCTTGAATTATGTAGAAGAGTTGGAGCGCCAACGAGCGAGAACTTCAAAGAAAAAAAGTCAAACCTGCAGTTTGAGTCGCGAAGGTAAGACTATTTTCGCACTTATAGCCAAGGATGGTAGTACGGTACGTTCAGAATTTGCGTGCTATGTACCTCGCACCTTGAACCGTACCGTAGCAGCGTACCGTACTTCAGTTCAATTTTTGAAGCGTACCGTACCGGTACGAAAAAGGCGTACCATACTTCCTAGCAAAAATTGAGGCGTACCGTACCGTATTGCCATCCTTGCTCTTAACCAGTACTTAAATTGCAAACTTTTGCATGGGGGGACGCTTTTGCAGCCTTGACCAAACTTCAGCGGAAATTATGTAATTCCGTCCCCGCAATTAAAAGACCAAAAAAAAAAGGTCTACGCCAAAAATTGATGCGTTTTTTCCCCGAAATCAGGTGAAGACCAAAACTAAGGTCTTCACCGCAATTTGGGACTATATTCTGCCGGAATTTGTAGGATTTATTCGTGCTGGCTGGCTCTTGATCGTTTCATCATCCAGTGCTAAAATCTCGATGGGTGGACGTCTAAATCTCGATGGGGGGACGCTAAATCTCAATGGGGGGACGCTAACTCTCGATGGGGGACGCGTCCCTTCGCGTCCCCCCTACAATTTAAGTACTGCTCTTAACTCCCGCAGCTTTAACTGACTTTGAAATCACTAGCCTACAAAGCAGCGATCTCAATTCAAACACTAAGCGTCGGCATCAGCTGTCTTTTACCTCTGCATACAAAAAGCCGGTGCAATGTGCGGAAAAGTCTGGGATTTTTAAACCATTGCGTATTCGGTTAAAGTGTCGCAGTTGTTTCCGTTTAAATTTTTCTTCAACTTATGACATGCCACAATAGTTCTGAGATCCTAGGATTTATAGGCAATGGCTATGACATCACAATTGGCCATACTTGTAACTGCTACTTGTGACCTCTAATACAATTGTAACGACGAGGCTGTAATGATTACTTGAGAATAGCGTAGACTATGAGCACGCCGGGCACGGTCGCACGAATCTTCATTGACTGCCGCACGTTGCACATAAAATGCTTAGTATGAAAATTCAAACAGCGTATCAATTAACGTACCATGCCCATACCAGTGCAAAAAAGGCGTACCGTACCAGCGTACCGTTCTTCTAACCAAAAATTGAGACGTACCGTATTGCCATCCTTGCTTTCTACGTTGAACCAATGATATATATGTCATTGATTGAACACATGAACAGTACAATTTCGACTTATTGTAAGTAAATTTTGCTGTTTTAATTATTTAACTAGCGTAGTGGATAACACAACTGCTATTGAAGCTGTGGATTAGAGTTTAATGTTAAGATGAATCAAGCCGGTACGGGCATTGCTGTATATGTTTCACGTTGAACATCCAAGCATTTATGAAATTGTTAGCTCGATGAAGACAAACAGTCAGAGCAGTAAAAAGAGACATTGTGGACTGTGGAGAGTGGAGACCAGAGCCGTCGCTACGGGTGCTTGTCTAACGGCTGCTTGTGCCCCCCATTTCGGTATATTCAAAAAACTTGTTTTGGAAGATCACGTAGCCTAAGACAACAGACAATGATATAAAAAGGGATAATAACGTCCAACCATGATTCTCGTCTGACGTTTTGTCGATCTTTTGCGAAATTGCTGGCAACCAACTGCTGTAACATAATTTTGATGCAATAATCCGTCTTATATTTATTAACACAATGCGCACTACTGCACAGGTTTTCATTTTGCTTAGTCGATATTCATTGAGTGGTTCTCAAACCATTGGTTGCAAGCTTTTACGGATGAGTCGCAGAATAGAGATGAAAGCCTACAGAATCGTTTCTTTGTTAGTAATCATTACATAAACAAATGATACGTGAACAGTGGCGTAACCAAGGCCTGGGGGATAATTAACCCCCAAATACTAGCGCTTAAGAATGTTTTGGTCTTGTTCTGAAAGTAAGCGGGCTGAAGGGGATAGGAAATTTAAATCTTTCGAATAATTTTCGAATTTCAGCAATTTTGTACTTACAAATCGCTCTGAAAACGTTCGCAATGTAATCTAGGGGCTATGCCCCCAGACCACCGCCTAAGATACGCGATTAAGTAGTAGCCAACCAGTTTGCTCAGCACGCCACCGAACAAAGACATTTTCGAAAAAAAATATTTTAACTTGTGGTTCAAGCCCTCCCCCCAACCTTTTCGTAAAATTCAACTTTTTCTTGTTGAAAGACCAGCTGTTTTTGTTTTCTAGAGCCCACTCAAGACTGGTTAGGTCGCAGTCACGACTGCAGATAGTTTTTTCAAGCGAACATTGGGCACAGACGAAAAGAGCTAAGAAACGCTTCCGGCCTAACAAGGTTTTTTTTTACACATGAATACAGAATTTTTAAAATTGCACATAATTTGTAATCGTACAAGACGAGTTTTATCTAATCTACAAAAATTCAGTCCATTTTAGTCAGGGTGTCGAACCGTTTCAAATAACGGTTCGGGTTCAGGTTTAGCTCCTGCTCAAAATATTTTAGCGGTTTAGGTTTGGTTCGGGTTCACTTGAGCACCATTTTTGAGGTTCAGGTTTGGTTCAGGTTCACTCAAGTAAAATATTACCGGTTCAGGTTCGGTTCGGGTTAATTGACTTAAAATTAACTGCCGTTACTCGTTTCGTCCAGAAACAAAAAGCGAAATTGCTGATGCTGTTGATGATTACCACTGCTCTTATTGTGCGTGTACCAGCGCCAGCGGCATCCGGATAAGAAAAAATATATTCTTACTTTTGTTAGGGGTTCAAGTTCGGTTCGGGTTCACTTGAGCTCAATTTTGAAGGTTCAGGTTTGGTTCAGGTTCACTGAAGTAAAATTTTGCTGGTTCAGGTTCGGTTCGGGTTCACCAAAATGAAACGGTTCATTCGGGTTTACGGTTCGGGTTCAGGTTCGGTTCAACACCCTGATTTTAGTACCCCTCACTTTCGGCTAGTGCACCCCCATTTCATTTGCTCTGGCGATGGCTCTGGTGGAGACCTACGGTGAATGATGTTATCTTGGCTAGAGGACCGTAATAGTTTTCTCTACGTCCCATGTAGCCTAGCTAAATAAGTTTAAATACTAAAAGACTATTTACTTGTGAACCGATTCCCTTCATATGTCCATTGTTCGTTCCGGCTGTACTTTGCTCGAATTTGCGAGTAGCGTACAACCACAAATCAGCATGCAAAAGTAGCCTATTTAGCAGACTTACTTTAGTTTGAAAATATCGTTCCGGGCAAAGCTTAGGCTATCCTGTTTTATTGCAGTCAACTGGTTAAGAGACTTCTACGGAGTCTTTTACCCATATTCAGCTAATTCAGCTACAAAAAATAGCCTAGAGCTAGGTCTATTTCAAATCTTGTTGCATTAAGAATTAAAATAGCCTACGGTACGTATCTCTCCTGGTAACGAAGAGTCTGATAACTGCTTGGTGCTAAAATAAGGTACTGATGGCCTAAGTTATATACGATAATTGTTTTTAATCTTACCGTCTTAGATTCCAGCTGACAGGCTGACAAGCATAAGGCTAGGCTATCTACTGTAGGTAATTAGTAAGCTAGAGCGTAGTATAAACCGTAAATACAAGTAATGCACATTTTAGAGGTACGCAACACATTGCTAAACTAACTTAACAATTCCAAACTGCTTTGTAGTTGATGCAATACACACCGCAGAGTTGGTAGGCTAGTAAGCATGAGCCTATTTCAATGTCATGAATTCAGTTTTAGCTCCTTTCAAAAATGTTTATTTTTAATCCGCGCCATGCAAAAATAGTATGCATGACTGATTTTTAGCCAACCGAAATTTATTTAATTTAAATGGGTTGCAGCAGGATTCAAACTTTGTTCTGTATTGCATTGCATAGTATTGCGGTCTTAAGTATTCAACAAGAAGTAACAAGCAAGTAAACAGCTGTAGGCTTAAACTATATCCTTGCTTAAATAGTTTGGAGAATAGGTATCTGATCTTTGATGTTTGAACTGCAAGTTACAGCAACAGAATAGATTTTTTTGGGTCTACGTAGCATTTGACTTCCGAAATTTCAACCTTCCGCCTAACATTGTACAGTTTCAGCCATGCGGTAATCAGTGTAAGCACGTGCACTTGCCTATTCTGAAGAAATTTTGAAAACGTGGCTTTTTAAGTGGAATTTGAAACAATTTCGCAAGCAAGGAAAAATGCATTTGATACATGAAATTTCATTAAAATGCAATGTTATCCAGAAATTCGTTTACTGTACTCAAAGAATAAATTTTGTTTTAGATTCTTGCTGTCGCGTTGATCCCACTTCTCCTTGTTGCGAATTGCACGAAGAAGCCCCCTTACCTCATCGTTCTGCCCCCGTAACTCGAATTGTCGGAGGAGCTCCTGCTGGGTCTTTACGTCGGTCCATGGTGTATCTTTCTCGAGGCTCCATGAGGAAACAATTTTGTGGCGGAACTCTTATCCAAAACAAATGGGTTCTGACAGCGGCTCATTGCGTGCGCGAATATTGTTATCATTTCAGGTGAGGATTCAAGACGTCGTTTATATAAAAGCTAGTCTTTACGTCAGCTTAACAACTTACTACTTATTGCAATCAAGAGTTGTATAGGCCTATTCATAGCACATTTGATATATTTTTGTCTATTTTAAACCATTTTTGTTGTTATGCAGACCAGCTTCAGAATTGGTTGTCAGTTTGGGGAAATACCATAAAGCCCCTTTTCACAAAGACGTTGGCCAGCAGGACATCCAAGTACGTGATGTCATATGCCACCCCAACCAATGCAAGTCATCGGACTCCAGCCCCAGACTGAATGACGTGGCTTTGCTGAGGCTGAGAAAGTTAGTACTGTTGCCTGCTTGGGCTGTTTTCTATTCATATTTTGCGAACAAAAATTATAAGGTGTAAATTAATATTACAGTTCCTCTTCATGAAAAACCCAGCAATCCTATAAATTCTATTTACAATAGTAAAGGTGAATTTACATAGTATCCGTTTTTCTTCCGTTTTTTTACGTTTTTGCTTCTTGAAAAAGTATGTGCTTTTTCATCCGTATTTTTATAAGTCCATATCTGCACAAAGTAGACTGTTGTATATAGGTAAAAATTTTGTTCAAAAATTTTGTGTATGAACGATAAGAGCGATATTTCAAATTAGAGCTGTACCCCTCTACAAAAAATTTTTTTGGAAAATTTTTGTCCAACATGTAACTGTCTGGTTATTGCAAATATGGACTTATAAAAATGCAGATGAAAAAGCGCATACTTTGTCAAGAAGAAGCAAAAACGTAAAAAAACGGACGAAAACGGACGAAAAACGAATACTGCGTAAATTCACCTTAATTAATGAAGTACTAAAATATACTATTAAGTAAAAACAACTTCACCCTCTCCCAACGGATTGGGTCGTCATAATGCAGTTTCACTATTCACAAAACATTTGAATAATGAAAAGGAAAAACAACTACATCCAAGTTAAAACTCGATTTCATCATCCAAGTGGATCAAGAACCGTAAAATTATTAACAATTTCCAGTGCTTAATTGGCTCAGATAGAACTAACATCATGCACTTTTTTCTCACCAACCACGACCTTTTCTCACTTTCACTCATTGCTTCTTGCTGGGAGCTTCTTAGAAAATTTAAAGCCGGAAAAACAAACTCTAGCATTTGTCTGGTGTTTCAAAAACAAGCAAAAAGCGGTTGCCCTGGTCAATAACGTCATTTTGAAGAAAATTGGACCTGACTTTTATAATTCTATGAACCAATTAATTTTTATGTTGCTCCTTTACCGGTTCATCACAAGCAGCGATTTACGCAAAACTAAAATGAAACCACCTTTGACATTCAACTTCTAAAGTTTGAAGTCATTGAACCGGCTACACTAAATGCTCATTATTGTTTTGTTTTTTTCAAGTATTTAGCTAATACATGGATAAAAGTATGAAAAAGCGCATCGTTTTTTGCTGTCACGACATTATACGGTGATGCAATATAGTGAAGTCGCGTAGCGCTTATTGCGATGCGGCAGTGTTTTTTTCCACTTGATTAAAAATTAAATTTGTAATTCTCAGAGACTGAATCAAAAATTAATTGAATTAAAGCAGTTCCACGACTAATTGACACCAGTAGGTAGATCCGCAACAACGAACCAAATTGCCAATTTTCTCACTATTTTTGCATTTTTAGACCCGCTGTCATTACGCAGTATGTAAGTATCGCGCTGTTGCCAGAACTTCGAGAACAAGCATCGCTGAGCACCAACTGCATTGCAATGGGATGGGGGAGGACCAGAGGTGAGTGGGGAGAAGGTGTTTCATTGTTTACGGGAAACGGATGAGTTTTAATAAATTTTGCTTTTTGAATACCAAAATAGTAATATTTCTTCAGAAAACTGCATAGTGCTTTTTGACTGGTCTTTACTTTAAGAATCACTGAAAACAAATCAAAATGTTGAAGTTCGATTCCTCTCCTGGCCGCTCTTTTTCGTTTTGCTCGACGGATCTAAGCAAGCATCATACGAGAGTACGTTTAATACTTTGGAGTCTTCAACCAGTTTCTTGGAGCTTGAGAAAGAAAGATGGAAGCAAGTTTAGCTACACAAAATCACAGTCAAAACGATTAAAACCTGTTTTTCTTTACCTGGGTGGCCAAGTAAGCCAAAACTCCTTTTTCAAAATTAAAACTGCTATAACAACCAATGCTTGGGGTCGACTGCTGATTAGTAACTTAACTTGAATCTGTTTTTTACAGGTAGTGGTTTTGATGACGTGCTGAAACAAGTTTCAGTTCCGGTAATATCAAATAAGAAATGCAATCTTCCAAGGTGGCGCAATTGCATCGTGAAACCGTGTATGCTTTGCGCTGGTGACATCAACATCGACCCCTGTGATGGGGACTCGGGTGAGAAACAAATTTTTTTTTTCATAATTGCGATAACTCATTTGTAAAAACGCTTCGAATGCTTTTGTTTGTTAAACTCTCTTGATCTTGACAAAAGCAGCTTTTTGGGGGCAATTAAAAATATTGAAATTTTAACATTTAGAGTTGGATTCACGTCTTTTTTGAGTTTCAAGAAATTGGCGGATGCTAGTGGCTAACAGGGCTGGTTCATTAAGAATGCATTCTTTCGCAATGACTGCTGAGCTCGTTTTACTGTGATAAAAGGAAGTTCTAGTTTTGTGCGAATTATTTTTCAAAATTTTTTGGAATATTTTTTTTCTTCCATCACAGTTTGATTTCAAACCAGGCATTTTTTGAGGTCTGTTTCGGTCAATTTTGGGCCGCTTGAGCAAATTTGGCTGTAAAAGTTCTGCGTAACTTTTTTTTTTAATTTTAGGAGGTCCACTTTTCTGCCCCAGATCCAACGGATTGTACGTTTTGCACGGAATCTACAGTTGGGGTCGATGCGGAGTCGACAGACGGAAGCCTTCAATCTACATGAGGACCTCCTATTTTGTGGACTGGATCGCACGGATTTTAAATGAGGATCGGTTCAGGTTTAAGTGAAAGCTATGGATTAAAAAATCGCTTCTGTTCAGAAATCCGGCGGAGTTGCGTCGTGGTTAACTCGGAGTGTGTAATGGAGTTTTTATACTACCTCAAATGTAAAGTTTTGATAAACCAGTGTTAACTTTATTGTAACAGATTGAACTCATGCATGTAAGTCGAATTAAAATGGGTTCCATGGAATTTGAATTGAGGCCGATGCTTTTCTACTGCTCAGCAGTGCACAGCCAACATTTTAAAACAAGCTAAAGTTAGTTTATTTGTTTCTAATTTTTGCTACTTTTCAGTTACCTCAATCATTAATTTATAATTGGCGTAAAAAAGAAAATTTTTCAAAAATAGCTTAAAGCGCTAAACAATTGCAAACTTTTTGTGACTGATGGAGCAGAAAAACGGGATGACGTGAAAAGTTTTGACAAAAGAAGCAGAGTTACGATGAAATAAAATGTATATATTTAAGACACGTTTCCACTTGAAGCAGTAGCGTAGCCAGGAGGGGCGGGGGGGGCACGAGCCCCCCTCATTGGCTTGTGAAGTATGCAAAATCGCACGTTTTTGGTGCTTTTGAGGCCGATTTTTTGTGAAAAATTGAAAATAGCCCCAGCTGAAACGTTTGAATTTCCGAATTTGGCCCAAAAATCAGTCTCAATTTTGGTGAAGACCTTTTTTTTTTTTTGGAGACATCGAAATTGAGACTGAATTTTCGGCCGAAATCGGAAATTCAAACGTTTTTTCCGCCCAAATTCAGGTGGTCTCCAAAAAAAAAAAAAAAAGGTCTTCACCGAACTTGAGACTGATTGAAAAAATACGTTTAAATTTCTCCGTCTCAATTTTCGGACAAAACGTGTGAAACTGATTCAAGAACAATGAAAATTCGGGTCAAGGTCGTTTGCACTTTTCTCACTCTTTCAAAAAAGCCCCCCCCCCCCCCTTTTCCAACTCCTGGCTACGCGCCTGACTTGAACTAAAGTCCTTTTTAATGTATGAAAAAACATGACGTTAGAATTGTTGGTGAGGCCGCCTTCACGTCTCATAAACAGAACGACTCAGTTTACTTTGACTCTGTTTTTTTTTTTTTTGTCAAACCTTTACTGCATTTTGCTCCCTTGTTTTATAGTTCTGTTTTTCTACAACTCTCCAGTACCTGTACTGCATTGTTTTGTATGTGATTATGTTGTCATAACCGGAAGGCAAGTCGCCTTAGTCTGCTTTGCATTTTGCATTTTAATTTTTTATTTTGTCAAAATGTTTTTAACTTTAAACGTTAAAATAATTTAAAGCACAAAACTGAAATTGTTTTATTGTTTCTTTTGAATAAAGTTTTTTAATTGTTACTGGTTTTAATTTACTGTTTTGCTTGTTTAAGGCAGATTTTTTAAAAAATCGTCGTTCTTTTGGAAGCAGTTATTATGTCTCATTTCGTAGTTTATTGCTGAGTATAGATAATTTCATTAGCGATAAGAGAAAACATAATTCATAAAATTAAGTTATCTCTTCTCTCTCTTTCATTATACTCGCTGTAAACTTATGTAAAGAAGTAGAAACTTCAGCCTATATTGCTGGGTACAGAGAATTCAATAGCGATGATAGAATATATCATAAATTGAACATAATTTCATAAAAACGAAACTGAACAAAACGAAGATAACAGAACTAATAGAAAACTCGCCATGGCGGTCACAGCACCTGACGTGGTGGCTGTGGTGGTGAGGGTAGTGATGTTCTGAGTCTGATAGCGGAAATATAATTTTTCAGCTACTTGAGTTTGAAAGACGAAATTTCACGAATCTCGCCAAATATCCTCACTACTACAGTGGCTAGTTATCATAAATAGTTGGCCACAATTCCGTGCGGTCACAATTAAAAATTAAAAACCTCAACAGATTGATTCACCAATATTCAAAATCATCCGGGGGGTCTACCAAAAGTAAAGCAAGCTTTAAAATCAGATTTAAAAACAAAATTTCTATTCATCTGGCAAGGTAATTTAGTCGCATGATCTTGAACCTTGACAGTGTATAGTATAACAGCATTATCATTGATCATTATCATCAAACTGTGTTCATTTTTTACCATCAGTTGCGGAAATTTTTTTTATTAGTTTTGAAAAAAGTTTTTCATTTTTACTGGTTTTGATTTTAATAAATAGGACAGATTTTTGATGGTTATTTTTGTGTTTGTAAAAGCAATAATGCTATATGTCTCGTTTAGTATAGTTTATTGCTGTGTAGAGAATTTTTTAACGGTTACAAAAAACATAATTTCATAAAATGTAGCGAAAAAATGAAACACATTTTTATCAAAACAAAACAGAACAAAATGATGACAACAGAACCAATAGAAAACTCGCCATGGTGGTCGCAGAGCCTGACGTGGTGGCTGTGGTGGTGGGTGGAGTGATGCTTGGGATCTAGAAGCGGAAATTATAAGAATTGTTTAGCTACATGAACTTGAAAAAAGAAATTTTATCAATATCGCCAAATATCCACACAACTTATTTGTAGCAAAATATCATAAACCAGCAGGCTGCACGTCATCTGTGACGTAACAATTAAAAATTTGAAACTCTACGGCAGAGGCGCTTTTTAGAGAAGCTTTTGCCAAGTCGAAGTTGGCGAGGTAAAAGCATTGGCGTCCCCACTCCCATAAAAGTTGGCCGCCCTGGGTTTGCACAATTGCTCTAGCGGTTGATTTCACCGGTACTCGGGATCATCAGGGGTGTCAGCCAAGAGTAAAACAATCTTTAAATTCAAATTTAAAAACACAATCTTGAATCTTGGCAGTACAGCAGTGCTACCATTGATCACCGCGCGTCCACCTTATTCACCAGTCTGCCGCTTAAAGTGAAGAAGACAGTGTAACTCTGAATTTGTTAACTTTTTTTTTTATGCTGAATTTTTTTTATGCTAAACTAACGTTTTTTATGCTGAACGTTAAACCAGAAAGCTTTCGACATTAGTACTAGCTTTAACCCGACTGGGAATCGAACCCACATTATAGCAGCAGTATTTATTGCATAGGCTTACCTGAGACAACGCAGAAGGGTACAGTGAGTCATCATTACTGCACCAATTCTCATCGAATTGGCCGTCAGGGCCCGGCTCTTCCACCAGAAACCTAAACAAATCCGCATCATTCGTTGCAATCCATTCCAGAGGCTGTATTTTAAACTTCAAAATTTTGCATCTCAAAGCTCGATTATAATGTGCAAGATTTTTATCGTTGCGTTGCTCAAGTCTTCAGTCAGTTCCAAATTCTTGAGACTTGACGCT
The DNA here is from genome assembly GCA_963965965.1 of Trididemnum nubilum. NCBI lineage: Eukaryota > Metazoa > Chordata > Ascidiacea > Aplousobranchia > Didemnidae > Trididemnum > Trididemnum nubilum. The sequence goes on along the minus strand of OZ014486.1, from coordinate 891,169 downwards.
CATCGTTCATATTCTTTCGGCGTCCTTCGGATATATTTTCAATACTTGAATGTTTTTTGCTTTATTCCTCTAAAATACGCTTCTGATGGATTTCCTTGACAAATGTCCTATACCTCCTCCCACTTTTCCAAAATAATTCAAAAGTTTTCAAAATGGACTTCTATTGCGTTTATACAGCCATCAAACCGATTAGCAAAACTCTAAATTGCGCTACTTCTGTTGTTGCAAGACTCTGGAAAAATGCTTCAACGGGTTATTTTAGCTATTTAAGGGAGAGCGGCTTTTTTCAGCAGCACCCAAAAAAAGTCAAAAAACGCTAAATCAGGACTATTCGAGCTCTGCCTCCAAGACAAACTCCAAATTCTGTTTCCAAACAATGTGCGCAAATGGGTCGTTTAGTCGAGTATGCTGTTTCGGAAGTTACGCCGTTCTGCTGAAACCACAGAAATCTCTTTTGGTTTGGAGTGTACAGTTAATTGAGGTTGATATTAATTCGATTTAACACTTTAGTGCAGTGCTCTCCGATCTCCATTCAGTGTGGCAGTTCTTCGTCTGCTGTTCTCCAACCAGAGTTATAGCCCAAGCATCTCTTACTTTGCATTGAATGAAGAAAATCTTGCGGTGACTGGTGCACCAGCTTAGTCTTGCGGTGACTTGCACTGACTTGAAGCCTTGCGGTAACTTGCAATCATTGACTGTTCCTTTAGGCCTTCAGTCATAAACTTTTGTACGGTGTTTTAAATAAGTTTTGTTGTGGAGCTTCAACAAAAAGCACATTGAATTCTCGAGCATAACGAACGACAGCGTATGAAGTTTTGACTCAAATCACCATTCAACGGTCTTAATCTGTTGCGTTTGGAATAGACCACGGTTAATTTAGGATGATGCAGTCGTTATATCTAATGATAAACGATTTACTGCAGCAGCTGAATCAGTTGAGAAGAAAAAAAAGTATCAGAACAAAAAAAATTAAGAATCTTTTTAAAAGCTGAAATAATTGAGAAACACCCAGCTCTCCTCACCCTGCCCAACACACATTCACACTCCCACTCACCCACTCACCTGAACCAAAACTGTCGATCTCCGCTCTCGCAGTTGCCACCCGTACACAAGAATGTATACGTCACAGAGGGCGCGGCGTTAGGAACGTCTGCACATATTCGATTGCGTTGCCCCGTTGAACCTGACGAATAAATGGTAACCAAATGCTACGACATACTGTAGCTCCTTCAGACTTTAAGGCCCAACTGATGATGTGACTTAAAAGTTAACTGCCATGAAAGACAACAGAAAAATCTAAACTAAAACGTAACTCAGTTCAAACCAGAGCTGCAAACTCGAACTCGAAAAAACTCGGTCTTTTTCCGAGCTCAAACTTGAACTCGAAAAAATAATTTTTCTGAACTCGAGTTCATTAAAAAAATTTAAAAGATTAAAACATTTTCGGAAAGAATTATTTTTTGTTGATTAAGTTAAGCAAATTGATTGATTGATGACTTTGCATTCTTTGTCAGCATGAACTCGAACTCGAAAAACTTGATATTTTTGCCGAAATCGAACTCGAATAAAAATCAATTGAGTTCGCATACCCACTTAAAGCCTAGCCAAACGGTGCATGGGAAGGGCCTCAGCGAAAAATTTTTTCATTAGGTACAATAAAGACCAATAATTACAATTGCTATTCATGGCAGCAGTAATTTTTTTTTTTTTTCGGTATATCTGATTTAATTGGAAATTTTAAAACACACACAAAAACTGCTAATAAAACCAATTCAATCATTGAGTTCGCAGATTGACATTTAGAAGTGGTTTTGGGGGTGGGGGTTGTACATAGGTATTGGGTTTACATCATCACAAATAAGATAATTTATTAGATTTTTTTAATGGAAAGTTTTTGACACTGGCAGCTCAGTGTTTCTACGGTATAAGCAACTTTGAGCGTGGCACTTCCAATCCCATCGCAACATCCAAGTACACTGATATTGATTTGGTTATAAGATTAGTGCTCTTTCTGGCGAACCTCTTGGTGTCCCTTTCATGATGGCGCAACAATCTCCAAATTGACTTTCATTTTTCCCGCAGCCAAAGGTCTGATTGTGAAATTAAAAATCTAAAGCGTTTTATGTCCAAGGAACTACACAACAAGAAAAAGCAGCTAGTTATATTTTTGCCCATTTTTTTATCAATGTTGCCAAAAAAAAAATAACTCGCTCTACCCATAAATGCTGCCTGACGGAATAAAACTTGTTACAACAAACAAGGCAAATTTGCTAATTTTAGTTAAAAACAAAACAGCCCTAATATTCGGAGTATAATGATTGGATCGTTTAAGTAATCTTAATATAAAGCAAAGAGCCAAAACGTTAGCGAACATTTTTACTGGATGTTTCTTATTTCGGCCAAACGTCAAGGAATCTAATTACCCGTATCAATAACCACGATCCTTCTAAAACGCCACAGGATACGGACGTCACTCGACTTTTGACCGATAACCTCAATCACATGGTTTGTTTCAACGATCATATCATCTTGGCTACATCTGACCATTGGCGAAAATTATTAATCAAAGAAGCCGTGATGATTCAACGAGGAAATTCAGATCTAAACTCCGACAAAGGTTTAATTCCATTACATTTGTTCAACTTGTGAAAACATTCGTTCAACGAGTGGAAATATCTAATTATATCTTTAATATCTAATCAACGTGTGAAACAATATAATTGCCTTTAATTTTACGCTCGCATTTTTATGTTGTTGCTTTGCCTTTTTTCATGTGCTTTGCTCCTGACAAGCTGCTATTGTCTTTGTCATTGATCTGCCGATGATGAGACTAGTAATGTCTTGAAACGTCCAGTAAAAATATTCGCCCACGTTTTGTCTTTTTGCTTTATGTTAAGCCCTAAAATTTTTTTTTTTCTGTTTTGATGAAAATTAGTTTTATAGGCTGCGTTTGTTTTTAAATAAAGGAATGAGGGATGCAAAACGAATTAGATTATTTTTTCGATTTATAAAAGAAATCCAACTCAATGCGGACAAAGCATTTTCTTGGTTTAAACGACAGTGCTGTTCAAGCTGCTACTTACACTCAGGAGTTAGCATGAAGTTGTTGCGGATGCAGAGGGTGGCAGTCAGCGCAAATTCCCATTTGATTTCGATGTGGCGGTCGTTGCCGGCGGTGTTCGACACCACGTAGCAAGGTGGCGCTGCGGAATAAAAACGAGAATTTGAGAAAATTCAATCTTGTACGTCGGAGTGACGTCATAATAAAGCAGCAGAGTATCGTTTTCCAACCTTTGTAAAAGCTTTTCAAAAATTAACTCAAAATGTGGCAAAAAATTTTGACAATCACTTTTCTTGAAGCTCACATCTGACCTCCAGACTCCAGCCAGGCAGGTTTGCTACGTCAAAAACTATTCAGTATTCTTGACCGAAGTTGCAGATCAGCTGATCGGTTGAACTGATTAGTGACTATGAACAGATCTAGGCAGGCTCATAGCCAGGAAATCGCAATGGGGGGGCTGTTTTGGAGCTGGGAAACAGTATCAAAGGATCTTAATCCAGATTTTGATCGGTCTTCAATCAGATTGCGTCGCTTTTTGTGTCCAAATTTAGGTGATCCCAAACAAAAAGGTCTTCACTAAAATTGAGTCGGTTTTTCTCCCCGAATCAGGTGATCTCCAAAAAAAGGTCTTCAGCCTGCTTTTCTGGTCGAAATCACATCACGTTCTTGACCAATTTTCATCGCTAAAGCCAATGAAGGGGCTTTTTTCGTTTTTGGTGCAAAAATTGACCTCAAATGTGCCAAAATCGGGGAATTTTGCATACTCTTTAGGTCAATTGGGGGGCTGCAGCCGCCCCCTGGCTACCCTACTCAATTTAGGGGATTGTTGACGCAGCGGCTTTTAATTGCGATGGATTTCAAACAAATCATATAGTTCAAAGCCAACAAATATGCGGTAATGGTTCCGCGCACAACACATTCTGCTCACTCTGGTCTTCAAAAGTCAACGTTGCAACTTGGAAACCGACTGGTCTAGCTTGGTTGGCAGTTGGGGAGTTGATTTGGACGAAGGTGCGGTTGTAGTTTGCCGGTGGGATTGAGACCCAATCCTGTAACATCGTAGCAAGAAGATAACTAGTGGAATCACAATAGAAAATAGCAAATCGAATGCAAATTACTCCATACAAATCAAAGAATCAAACCACGTTTCTTTAATAAATCACAAATAATATTGTTTTTAATTCTTGAAAATTTAAGCAATTAACATTCCCATAAGCATATCAAGGCTTGTGAAAGCGACCAGCCCATTTTCATTCAGTGGAGAAAGGAATGGATTGGAAAAGAAGCAGTTTATCACAATTTTTCGGAAATGCATTTGAATAAAACTGCTGATACTTTGTCAAATTGTTAGTTGTGTAAATGTCTTTTACCAATCACAGTAATTAACAAATAGAATCGTTTGAAAAAAAGTTGGTGAACCGACCGAGATTTGAACCCAAGACATCAATTCTAAAGCAGACACTCAATCTGACCAAATGCTCTCTCAATAATCCTTGAACGTTAAAAAACAAGTAGCATGTAGACCGTTGAAGCAACTTTGTAAGTGGACATCGGACAAAATAAATTCAAATACAGATAATCACTTCGATCTAGAAAAAGGGTAACGCGCTGTCGGCAAGTTTTTGATTTGGTAGTGAGTATAATGACTATTTTACCGATATAGAGAATAAAACAGAAATAAAGAATATTCATTTCCGCATTGGGGTATGTGTTAAAGAACGGGTTAGATTTGAGGTTAGCTTTGAGTAAGGATTTGAGTTTGGGTTAGCTTTGGGTCAAAATTTACAAAGGCGGAGTCGAGGACTCCACGCTTGAGGCCAAAGCCAAGGCCAAGGACACAAAAAAAGTCCGAGGCCAAGGCCAAGGCAGCCCTTCCGAGGACAGAAATTTGTTTCAGGAAGGAGGTACTCTGGGGTTCTATAACGGTGCTGTTCAAGTAGGATTTCGTGTTGCCAACGGCCCAACGCCAGCACTACATTTTTTTAAAAGAACTCGGCTTTTCGGGAGCAAATTGTGGAAGTTTTGTTACGGACTAAAGTTTTTTTAATTTGTTGCGTTTTGTTTTTTTGTTTTTTTTTTCTTTTAATAGCACAATTCCATATTTTGAACTTAATTTGAGTTCATTTCGATCGTAATATCGATAAAATAATGTCGCTTCTTTAGCAAATTACTTGCTCTTTTTCTGTCTGTAATCGCAAAAATACGGTATTAGGATAGTACCCGGAAGTTAAGTTATGCTTTTACTTGGTACCAAAAGCCGTTGCGCATTTGCGTTGTGTTTCATCTGAATCAAAAAGTTTATTGTGAAAGTTGCGCTGCGCTTCAGAAATTAAAAAACTTCAATTGCGCATATTGCAGTGTGTTTTCACTGATTGCAAAGACCGTTGCGCTCTTGGTCTTATGTTATTCGTGCCACGTCTAAGAAAAATATATTTGACGAATGGCTGATAATGTAGAAACAATGACGCTTCAACAACATCATGTGACATGTTTTGTAAATTATTTTTTACCCAACACGTGATACATTTAATTCAAATTCAACCAAGTCACGAAAAATTGCAGGTGTCTTGCCGAAATAAAAATGTTTAATGATTTGACAAAACGCTTATTTAAATTAAAGGTATCGAACAAAGTATCGTTAAAATGTGTCGGCGATACTGTATCGATATCGATAGCAAAAAGGAAAATCAAAAGTATTGCGTATCGAAATCAAATTAAACAAAATACTGCGTATCGGTATCGCTTAACTCAAATTTCGAGCATCGCGCCCATCCTTGGTCACAGCAGATCCATACCTCACAATACCAGTATTGGAGAGCAGGGGTTGCTGGGGTTAAAGCCTCCCTATTAGCCAACTAATTTAAAAAGTTTTACCCAAATATGCTGGCCTTCAAACGTGTTTTAGGCCCGGCCTATAAGTGGGGAATGAATCGGCTTTTAATATTTCGATTCTTTAAAGTGACTCTAAAAAGGTGTAAAATTCAAGTGGTGCTAAAATGGCTATTTTTTTAATAACGTCGCAAAAATTACCCTGGGGGCTTAGGAATTGCTCCCAAATGTCGTCCATGATGCATTTTAAACTAGCAGCAGTTTATCCAACGCGTTGAGTGCCGGACGCTGAACAAACTTCGACATAAAAAATGTTAGCTTAGCAAAATCCTGGATATGAGTGGTGCTTTGGTTCATACAAAAACCAGGATTGTTTTTCAGAGGTGGAGTCAAGGGTTCAATGTTCGAGGCCAAGGCCAAGGACTAAAAAAAACTCCCAGGCCAATGACGTACTTTTTGAGGAAAGATTCTCTCGAGACCAAGGCCAAGGACCTAGGATACAGTTTTTCTCATTTATAGTTGGTAAATTTTCCATGATTTTTAAAAGCAAAAGTGCTTAAGATATTGCATTTTGTAAAGTTTTTATGATACTGTAGTTCGAAAATAGTAGTTTTTTTTTTAATAATAATGAATGCCCTTTTGAAGTTTTCACGTCAGCAGCTGTTGTTGATTACGTGACGTAGCGGTATCGCAGTAATGAAACAATTAAGGCCATAACCTGTGCATGGGAATGTAGCTAAATTACAAACGTAAAATTGGTCAATTTTAAGGCCCTGATTTCATCAGCAAAGGCCCCGATGCAAAGTCTATTGATTGTGGATACCAGTTTTTTAGAAGTTTCCTAAACGCAAACCATATTGTTTGGTCAAATCATTTTTTTCTACGGAATATTTTTTAAATTATTGTCTAAAAATATTGTAAAATCTTGTGAATTTATGTTTTTAAAATGAATTGAGGTACCGTACCGGGTAAGTTTGTGTGCTCATAAGTATTTGGCATTGAAAAATACGGAGTTCTGGTGCGAGGTGCGAGGTCAAAGTCCTGATCCACAGTTAAATAATTTTAGTGACTATTTTTTGAACAAAAATAGCAATTTTTGTGACTTTGAAAAAGATTATACATCCAGATTTTCAAAGCAATTTGAAAAGAAAATATCGTAATGCTAAGTTTAAAAAGTATAGTTTTTCCACAATTATTCAACTCTAATTTTACGCCAATCTTTTCTTTACATTTCAGTGTATTTTGTCTTTCTCACATCTAATGCTTATCAATGAACGAGCGTGAAAGTTTTGGCCGTCAAAAGAGACTTATTTAAATTTAACATAAGGTATTTAATTACAAAAAAACTGAAGATTCTAGCAGGGTCCCATTAAGTAGGAAGGCATTGGAGACATTTTCCCGGGCCCCCCTTCAAAGGGTATGCAGTTGTTGAAACGTAAAAATAATAAACCATTAATTTTTTCTGAAAACGTCCAATTTTTTGCTAGAGCTTCGCCGTTTCATCTCAATGATGTGGAGTAAACATTTATTAAGCACTCCAAGCATTCGAACAGTGATGGTTATATTTAACTTCACAGTTACTGCAATTTCTAAATAATTTTTCATGCAGAGTTTTTTGTGATCCTATAGTTTGTTGTTTGGGATTTCTAGTGGCAATTTCTAACACGCAAATTTTTCAATGGATTTGGTTTTGCCCCCAGACTGCTTGCCAGTGATTTCTTATCTCAAAAAATTCTTCGCACTCGCGTTTTTTCAGAGCAGGTTGTCTTTTTAATAAACGTTTTGTTAGTTATATCGAGATATACTAACAAATTTACTGCAGTACAATATCAATTTGCCATCCCTGGTAATACTGTATTACATTTCATTAGCACATTCGTACTTCTTCTGAATTCACACGTAGGATACGCTCGCGCATGGTTTCGGCATTAGCAACTCAAAATTATAATTTCAGCAAAGAGGCGAATTTTTTGTAGCAAACAGTAGCAATATACAGCAACCAAAATGCTAACTTTGTCATTTCAGTTTTAATATATTAGAAACTCCTTTTTATAGTAAATTCAGCGCAATACAGCAAATGTTTCAGTTTTTTATCAGATTAGTTTATTATCAATGGAGCCATTTTTATTTTGACCGAAAAAAAATTAATTTTGATTTAGTTAAGCTAAATTTTGACTTTATTTTGACCTAAACCGTTTCGGAATTATTGAGCTTCAAATTTTGATTGGAAAAAAAAAAGTTTTGTTATTCGCAATTCACGTAAGTTTGAAGCAGGTACCTTCATCACTTTTCATTGACAGCATTTAGAAAGAAATATCAATCAGTCAGTCTTGTGATTAAGCAACTAATCGCTGCAGGACAAAAACCTAGGAATCTGCACACATTTTCATGTCAATTACCCTTTTTTTAATGACCAGTAAATTTTGATGAAGTTTGCTGTTTTTAAATTTGCACGATTTTTCGGCTGCATGTGTTCATAAATTTTTATTGCAAAATAAATTGACGCAATTTCAATCTTGCTTGGCAAAAAGTTGCGTTGTGTAAAAGTTTTGTCGATTACTAAAGCTGTGAAAGCAAAACAGTACAGTCCTAGGATTTCAAAAATCTGGTTAATTCGTTGTGATATACGGTACAGTACAATAAAAATTGACTTTTTGATTTTTAATTTGGACATATAGTATTCTCAGTTATTTTATTCATGCCAAGGCTGGCATTCTTGATTTGTTTTTAATTAAAAAAATGGATTTCGCGTTATTATAAAATTATTTTTAAAAAGAAGTTAACCCAGGCAATTGTATCGCGGCTTTTAGCAAGTATTTTTGGCATATAGCACCTATTGCGGCATATAGCAACTTTGCAGTTTGTACTGCTTGCACCGGAAGTGTTAGCAGATATAAAAACAACTTTTTTTCTACACTCCTTTTTGCCCCCTCATTCTCCGATTAGAGCTTTTACACAATTCCATTTAAAATAAGTATTAGTATGATATGGCTTAGTTGGCTGTTATTACATTGCATTATTTTTCAAAAGGAAAGGAAACAACAAACTGACAGATCGGCAGGTATGTTGTTTTTTGTTTGGCTATTTTCCTTTTTAACCAATCAAAAAATAATGCTGTCCTCGAGCCGAAGACAGGACATTTTAGAGGACTTGTAGGCTTCGAGGCCAATGCTAAGAACAAGGACTTCAAAATGTGTCCCTGAGGCCAAGGTTGTCCTCGAGGACTCCACTTCTGTTGTTTTTGTTGTGTAACAAAAAGTTCTTCCATATTCATTCATTCTTTTTTCTAGACCACCACAACAATGGCGAATGCATAGTAACACAGTAATAACACGTTGAGTCAGGAAGAGGAAGCAGCGACACAACGTCAGACTTTAAGACATGCAGAGGATATTAAAGACAGAAAAGCGGTTTGTATTTGCATGGTTGCTACACCTGCCAAATCAGGTTTATGCACACTGTAGGCCTAGGCCTATTCAATCACACTCATCAACAGACGCATGCAGACACACAACATAAAAGTAAATCTAAAGGCTGAAGTAGTTGTTCGAATAATTTATAAAGGAAAGAGAGGGGGCGTGACCAGTGCGAGGCCAGGCACGGTTACATGGGTGGTCAATGGGTGGCGTATCCGAGCCCAAAACTATCTTTAGCTCAACGGAGCATGGTGAGGAAAGAAAACCACCCTGAAAATGAAACCTCACCGGGTCCGGAAACCCTTTCAAGCGGCAGCTGGTCATAATCAAGATACAAAAAAGTGTACGTAGGTACTCTACTTGAACGAACCGTAATTTTTAGCAAACTTAAAACGAAGTTAAATTTTATTAAAGATTAACTCCGCGGATAAGAATTATTTAATTTGATAGGGCAATACAAAGCTTATGTGATCATTGAGCAGTGTTCGGGATAAAAATTATCCAAACATTTTATGAGAATTGTGCGGCCCGCAAAAGCTCAGAAAAAGTCGAATGCGGCCAGCTTCTCAAAAACTCTGGCCACCCCTAATCTACATATATTTTTTAAAAGAACACGAGGCTCATTTTCGTTTAAAATTTAAGAACAAATTATTAAGAACAATGCCAGTCTTGACATGAACAAAATAATTCAGAACACCGACCAGCACAATGCATTTGTTCGTATAGTGATCAGCAGCGTTTTCCTGGCCTTCTCTGTATTGCTGCTGCTGATTTGTATGAAGACTGTTTCAAGAATCATCTAGCCTGCAGTATACACCAAGGGACAACTTTTATCAAGCAAAATTGAATTTGTGCCATTTTATTCTACGTTAAAATTTAAGAACAAAACATGAGACTGAAAATTCGTGAAAATTTAAGAACAGCCAGCCGCAACCAAAAGTTTACTGGCTCTTATAAAACCAAAAGTAGAAAGAATCTGCTGTCCCAATGGTCTCAGATATTAAAATTTTCAACTGCCAACAAGTTGTTGCGTCATAGCAAAGCTTTATGCGCCAACGTGACAAAAATTGATTTCAATACTAACTTATGCAGCGGAAAGCACAAGTTTCTCATTTATCAAAACGTCAGTTTTTAAGCAGTGGAACATGCCAAGGTTTGCTTACCAGAGAATTTCAATCACTGACGCCAGCTTTGATGTTTTTGCATCAGGTCTGATGTTTTGGACTTGCAGATGGCTGGCTGATGTTTTTAATCAAAATCTGATGTAATTTGCAATTGAGAGCACATCTTGATTAAAATTTGATGTAGACTGCGCAAACATGGGCAAACAGCTTTGGAAATGTGTCGTGATTTCCAAAAAAAAATTTTTTTTCTTAAAAACCTGTAAAACCTGTTTTTTGGAGAGCCCTCGCTGGCATCACTGCTATCGATCAAAGGCTCGACTTAAAGCAGCAAATTGGCAGGACAGGCACGGTCTCCTCTTATCAGATCAATCCGTTGTCGTTTGACAATCAATTTAAGCGACTGTGGAGAACTTCGTGATATTATGGCTTAGCCTTAAGAAAAGGCGAAACCAGATTTCAATTCAAACGTTGCGAGTTTGTTTTCCTCTCACGCTAGGACGGCAGTACGGTACGGTACGTTCAGAATTTGCGAACTACGTACCTCGCACCTTGAACCGTACCGTACCACATAGGCGTAGCCAGGATTTTTGATTGGGGGTCCCAAACCACAAATCACATGCAACGACGTCATCAGACACTTCGAAAAAGAAATTTTTGATGGGGACAAACATATCGTAGAATGAAAGATCAGAAGCTGTGGCCTGATGTTGGCACGTAACTAGGAACTTGTTCAAGGGGGAGGGCTTGGGAAAAGTCTAAATTGGGCGACGTGTTGAGTAAAGAAGTGTACTGTACTTCAAACTTATCTCAGACGAAGGTGTGGGGGTGGAGCCTACAGCCGCCGAAGGCTATGGAGGTCTGGGGGCGAAGCCCACAGCCGCTGGGCGATTTTTCGCAATTGAAGAAAAAAAAGCTGTTTTATCACCATTGAATCACATTTCGCACGTATTCAGAGCCATTTGAAAGTACTAGGTTTTTAACACTTGAAAGCCAATTGAAAAAATTAAGTTGTTCCATCTTTTTTTGTTTGCAATTTAAGTCCAAACCACGTTTAAAATCTTGCATTTTAGGGTTAAATTTTGTGATTTTGCCCATGTAGGGGGAAGTAAAGTACATTGCCTCCAGCAATATTTTAGCAGTAAACAACAATCCAGTCGAATATTTTCCTTAGAGATTATTGTATTGTCATGAAAACAATCAGTTATAGGAGTACATATAGGACCAGGGGGCCCAGGCCCTATCAATTCAAAAATTTGTTCAATGAGCATTTCCCTTAGTGTAACTAATTTTTTTCAAAAGTATTTTGTTGCATAAAAACTAGCGAGGTAGAGCTGAATTGTTATTGAAAAATGTACAAGAGATGGTTACGCCTACAAACCATTTTACTGTTCGCTCAGGATTTACATTGAGTTGGGCCCCTGGCACTTTGGAATTTTCGCCATATTTTCCTGCCAAATACAGGTGAAGACCAAAAAATAAGTCTTGTCTGAGCGCGGGGCCCTGGCATTGTGTCGTATGTTAAATCCGTCCCTGGTTATTGCATTACGTTCATGAAAAGGTTACATGAGGTCCTGAGAAAGCAACTTTTAGGATAAAAACCCTTAATTTCTCTCCGGTTATACGTTTAAATTGGTTGGCAAATATTAAATTGAGGGGTCCCGGTACCCCTGGATCAATATTATTGTTGGGCGCCCATTTAAATTGGGAGTCATTTAAATATTATTGTAGGGGGGCCATTTAAATTGGTTGGCAAAAATTAAATCGAAGGGGCCCGGGCCACCTGGATCAATATTATTGTTGGGGGGCCTTTTAAGCATTATTTTAGGGGGACCATTTAAATTGGTCGGTAAAAATTAAATTGAGGGGCCCACTAGATCAATTTCATTGTTAATTACTGTTTTACGCGTGTACTGTTGTAAGTGAAGATGCTAAAAGAAACTGAAGGAACAATAGTCTTTTTTATGACATTTTTAGCATTGGTAGCATTTCGATTGGGAGGGCCCGGGCCCCCTGGGCCCACCTGGCTACGCCTATGCCGTACCAGCGTACCGTACTTCAGTTCAATTTTTGAAGCGTACCGAACCTACGTACCTTACCTTGGTACCATACCAGCGCACCGTACTTAGTTTATTTTTCAAACCGTACCGTACCTTGTTTTTTAGCGTTCCATACCTTCGATGAATCTAGTTAAACAACGATCCATTAATGACATATGCGACGTATGCTCACGTGTTTTGTGTTTATATCTGATTCGTATTATAAGTTATTAAGCATTGGCTTAAGAGGTACTTATACTTAACATGTTGAACTCAAAAACCGCTGAGCTTTATATGCCAATACTTCATTCAAGGCCGTCAAAATCTTATAGAACATCAAATAATGCAACATCTACAGGTGATTCTTTATGTTTCAGGAATTCTTTATATCTAGTGATAAAAAAATGACTATTTGTTTGCGAAAATTCAGTTTTATTGAAAACAAAGACATCGAATAGGTTACTACCACAATGATATTTGTATTTTCTTGTATTTTTGTACAGCAAAAATATCTGCATTTGTTTAGTTGGACAAATTGATTTTAATGTATCGGAAACCTGTTTACTTGTCGCCAGTACTTAAACTGTAAAATTTTGCACGAGGGGAAGCTTTTGCAGCTCGGAATGCGAAAGTACTTAAGTGGAAATTATGATTCAAGTTCAAAAAATTTCATCCCCGAAATCGAGTGAAAACACCAACCAAAAAAAAAAGTCTTCACCGAAAATTGGAGTCTTTTTGTCCACGAAATTAAGTGAAGACCAAAAAAAAGGTCTTCACCGCAACTTGGAACTATATTCGGCCGGAATTTGTGGGATTTATTCGTGCTGACAGGTCCTTTTTCATCTGATCATCCTGCGCTCAAATCTCGATGGGGGACCAGGGGCGTATTTAGGGGGCCATGGCCCCCCCCTTTGGATCGCCAGGATAGTATAATTAGCATAGAATAGTATGTAAAATTGCGGCATGCCCCCCCCCCCCCCCCTTTGCAAGTTGGGCAGAAGCTTTGATGACACAATAGGTCTGCTTTGAACGTTTGTTTTAGGCTTGCACCCAAGATTGGGCAAAAAATCGGACCAAATTTCGGTGAACACCTCTTTTTTTTTGCTCTTTACCTAATTTTGGGCAGAAAATGGGACTGATTTTGGGAGTAACAATTTCTTATTTTGATCTTAATTCTTCTCAAATTTTCTGAAGCTCCTGGCCCTCCCCTTTTTGAAATCCTGCTAGCGCTACTGGTGGGTACGCTAACTCTCGATGGGGGGACGCGTCCTTCCTACAATTTAAGTACTGCTTGTCGCCATTCACAAGGCGTTATTGCATTGCAATTTATTAGTACTTTTCTCCTCAACAATACAAAAAATCGGCGCAATGTACGAAAAGTGTGGAATTTTTAAACCACTGCGTATTTAGCTAAAGTGTCGCAGTTGTTTCAGTTCAAATTGAAAGGGTTTCCGGACCCGGTGAGGTTTCATTTTCAAGGTAGTTTTTCTTTCCTCACCTTGCTCCGTTGAGCTAAACATATTTTTGGGCCGGTTGCGCCACCCACTGACCACCTACGTAACCGTGCCTGGCCTCGCACTGGTCACTGTCTCTCTCTTTTCTCTTTATCAATCATTCAAACAACTACTCCAGCCGTTAGTTTTACTTCTATCTTGTGTGCCTGCGTGTATGTTGACGAGTGTGATTGATTAGGCCTACAATGTACTTAAGCTGGTGTGACAGGTGTAGAAACCATGCAAATAAAAATCGCTTTTTTGTGTTTAGTATCCTCTGCATGTCTTAACGTCTGACGTTGTGTCGCTATTTCCATTTCCTGACTCTACGTATTATTATTGTGTTACCACGCATTTGTTATTGTTGAGGTGGTCAAGAATAAAAAAAGAATGAATGAATGAATAAATGAAATTTTTCTTCATTGTATGACACGCCACGATAGTCCTGGTCTCCTTGCATTTATAGGCAATAGTTATGACATCACAATTGGCCATACTTGTGACTTGTGTGTGACATCATCATACAATTCTAACGAAAAATTAAGAGGCTATAATGATTACTTGAGAATAGCCTAGACCAGTGGTTCTTAAACTTGTTGAAGGTATCGAACCCCGTAGGATTTATATGGGGATTCACCGAACCTTTCGTTGAAATTTTTGCTAACTAATTTGAGCCTAAAGCAAGGGTGATTAAAGTTGTTGACAGGCGGGCCGCATTACACTTCTTTGAGCTTTAACGGGCCGCACAATTCTCACGAAATGTTTGGATGAGTTTTATCCCGAATACTGCTCAGATTAGTCTGCATTCTTCTATCAAATTAAATAATTTTTAAACCGGAGTTAACCTTTAATAAAATTAATCTTCGTTTTGTGTTCACCAAAAAAAATTCGTTGAATTATAGTACCGGCATGTGAAACTTTTTATTACACAACAAAAACAACCCTTTGTATTATAACACCATATCCAGGATTTTGCTAACGGAGGGGCTTGAGCCAAAAGCTAACATTTGTATATGCCGAAGTTTGTACTGTATCCAGCATCCGATGTGTTGAACACTGCTGCACGTGTAAAATGCATCATGGACAACATCTGGGAACGAAGCCCTTTGCCGCTGGGCGATTTTTGCAATTTTTTGAAAAAATAGCCATTTTAGTGCTATTTGGAAGAAATTTGGCTCTTTTTTACAGCGACTTCAAAGAATCGCATTGCTCTGTCAGTTCATCTTGCACTCCTTGGTCAGAATTAAAACGTGTTTAAAAGTTATAGCATAGTTGGGATTTCTGAATTTCGAAAGTTTTTGAATTACTTAGCTAAAGAGGGAAGCTTCTAATTCGCCCCCGCAACGCCTGTTCTCCAATGGGTGCACTACTGAACACATCTTGCGCAAAACATACTATACACTATACAGCTGCTGTGACTCTTCGTTTAGAAATGCAAACTACGCGGTGATAAAAATGCAAGTAATGAAACAAAAATAGTTACACCCCAGCTTATGTAAAGGCCAATGTCACGCAAATTTGCTGCTTTCTATTTCGTAGTGGCGTTATTAACGAAATAAAATTAACAAAAAATTATTTGAAATTAAATGTTTGAAAAAACCAGCGTCAACAAATTTTACAAAAACATTTTTTGATGAAAAACTTGAAAGTATCGAAGGAAACATAGTAAATCTCGAGATTAGTCGCAGGCTGCACACTTTTGGGCAAGCCCTGGACTAGAGTGAAGTATGCATTTGTTGCACATGTAACAGTGTGCGTCAATTGACGCGCTTGGTCGTTTCAGTGTTTAGCAGAGGACTGTGATTGCTATACACGTTGCGTATGTATTCCTAATCTCCGCTGAACCCGTGATCCCGACTCATCGAACCCCTGTGGTTCGATTGAACCCAGTTTAAGAACCACTGGCCTAGACTATGTGCACGCCGGGCACAGTCGCACAAATCTTCATTCACGGCCGCACGTTGCACATAAACGTTGAGTAGGCAAATTCAAGCAGCGTACCAACGTGCCGTATTCGTACTAATACAAAAAAGGCGTACCGTACCAGCGTATCGTATTCTTACCAAAAATTGAGGCGAACCGTACCGTACTTACGTATCGTACTGCCATTCTTGCTCTTACGCTAGCCAACCGGGCTCGCTAGGTGCTTTCAAGTCGGTTTTCAAAATCACTAATAGTTTGAAACGAGCCTTGGGCGATGAATTTACTGCAGCAGCGTTGCTGAATAGCCGTGTATTTCTAATCTACCACGCGAACAACATTGCCTTATATTTCTCGATTCAATTTTTGCCTCCAATTTCTTTTCCGCGAAGGTAGAGAGTGGAGCGGGACCCAAAATTACTATGAATCTTGAATTAAGAAGTTTTTTTGCAGAGCATCAAACAAAAAGCAAAAAAGAATTGCCACACACGAAGGGAGAAAATTTTATGTACCATTTTTTAATTTCTTCTAATCTTACAGTATTTCTCAGGGAGAATCTACTCAAATCCGAACTATTTTTCCAGTATTAACTTTGAACATTCACGACATAGATACTCACTGCTCTCACCTCGCAGTTTTGCGTATATCCAACATTGAGACAACTTGAAAAAACTAGAAGCAACAACCTCAAATCCATTGAAAAGACTTCCGCTATTTGACCACGAACACAATTGAAGCTGACACTTTCACAAACTGATTATTAACTTTTAGGTTATCTTTTCCTTGCGACCCAAATGTCGCCTGCTGTGAAAAAAAATGAATTAGCTTCTGTTATAAAACTCAGCGCTGACTTATATTGAGCTTCAAGCTATGCATTGTGACGTCTTCTAGTTTGAGTTAACCTAGCAGTGACGCTATTTCAAAGTCCGTTACAGTATTACTCAAAATGTGAAATGTTTAACATTTTTCCAAAGCTATATGTAGGCGTTTTGTGAACACATATAATAGCTACAACTCAATTATACAGCTACATCTTGGATCGTGATTGTATTGTTTCGAGACGAAGTAACTTCCTTAACTGATCGTAATACCCTGCTGACGTCATTTCATCAACATGATAAAACGATATAACCGAGCATGTAGCCTGGTATCCATCATGTGATGCAGAATATTCTGTTTCTAACCAAACCAATGCAAATACCTCAGCCATGGAACTCAAACCAAAATCAAATCTTTATTATGCTCTGCATATCACGCCGAAGCGAGCAATGGGTTGGCGGGACCCATCTATACGTGTCCGCGTTATTGCGGTTGCTTCTTCAATGTCGCAGCGGTGGCGCGACAGCGAAAGCGATTCGATCCGACTGGCTGATAAAAAATAGCGCTTGGCCAAGGTTGATCTTAATTTCAGTGGTTGGGCATTTCGTTTCGAGCAACAACAATATAATAACAAGAATATTGCAATGTATTTCACCCACAAACTTCTTCAGCACCAACCGGTTACATCATAGTAAATATTATTAAGCAACACGTACGCAACTTCCTTCGCTTCAATAGCAAGCTCGTCGTCGCCTAATTTTAGAATTCACCAAATTATTTTGCGGAAAGGTTGCGTTTTAATGATTTATTTTTTCTGTCATGACGTTGTTACTTTGATGCAAGGTCAACAAAAAAATTGAGCCCAGTAAATACAATTTCAAACATTTTTGGCAAACTTGGGCAAATAAAAAAGGTTTGGGACAAAATCAGTTCATTTTCCTCGGAGAAACGTTGGGAAATCCATACAAAACAAGGCGCACCAACAAATTCAAAACCTGTTTCATACGCAGATAATAAGACGTGGAAAAAAATCCCAAAGTTACTTACTATTTTGAAAATGTACAATAACACAGGAAAACACAACCGAAAAACCCCAAAACGCAAAATAAAACGAACGCTAACTCATTGGAATTACAAATCCCAAAATAAATCGAAACGGTTTCAAAAAGCGTTTTCTCCAGCAATTCAAAAAACACAGCAACTCGGGGGGTGATGACCGCCGACCCGCTGCTTTGGCCCGGCAACACGGGTTAATGTGGAGGTGACAGAAAAGAAAGTGAATTGTGATTCACACATGACGTTTTTTACAATTTCCAAAAGACAATCTTGGATATAACAGCAACAAAACAGCTTCTGGCATTTTTAATGAAGAGCTGATGGACCCCGGCAATTGAATCAGTGGTATCCGGCAGGCGCGTAGCCAGAAATTCGTAATGGGGGGCTGTTTTGGGGGTCTGGGGGCGAACCCCAGCCGCCGGAGACACGGAGGTCCGAAAGCGGAGCCCCCAGCGCTTGAATATTTTGCATTTTTTTGCAAAAATAAATTAATTTTAGGGCTATTTTGATCAAAATTAATGCTTTTAATACGTCGCATAGAAATTGGCAGTGCAAACATGATTAAACTGGTTGCAAACATGGGCTATGTGAGAGGTGGCTAGAGTAAAATTTTGGTTCTTTTGTTTACATGCTGGTAAATCATAAAATTCCATAGTTCAATAAAACTCACACGGAGTAATCTATTTCGTCTATATTTTACAGATAAAAATAATTGGAGGGGGGCTAATGGAAAAATATTTGGGGAGATGTGATTGGTAACTAACTGATACTGCATAGGCCCCCCTCCCCCTATTCCTGCGTTAGTTTGTTGAAGAAACCAGTGTTCAGCATTTTTATACTAGCGATCATATATGATTGCTTATTTTTGGCCATTTTTCAAAGTTTTTATTGATTTGCGAGTTTTATTTTTGACAAATTAGCCCCCCCTGAATATATGTTTCAAAAGGTGCTCTAAATCACTTTCTAGTCCATTACAGTGAAAAAAACAGTCTCAGAAATACTAAAAACGCGGTATTTTCCTTATTTTGCATTTTGGTCGCCAGGCCAAAGGGGGGGCTATAGCCCCCCGCCCCCCTCTCCTGGCTGCGCTACTGGTATTCGGATAAAGCAGCATTGAACCGCAAGAACAAAAACTAATTTGCGCAATAACTTTACAAGCGAGCAGCTAATCGTCCAACGTCTCACAGGAATAAGTAGCTAATCAGTTTTATATGAAGTCTAAAAGCCACAAAAACGATGTCTGTATTTCCGTAAATATAGATATTCAGCGTCAAGGTCAATGCCACCAGACATGTTCCCACGCATAGAGACGTTGAAAATGAAGAAATTTCATGGGGACTCAAAAGTGGAGGTCTGGGTAGGATATAGACCAAAGGTCGTGTGAAGAAAATGAATCTGCTGGGGAATCAAATGCAGGGTTGCATTTCAATTTGTTTTCATGGATACGTTAAAATATATAATCGGGAGAAAATCGAGAGGAATCCAACTAAGCCTGCTAACTGGCAGGTTGGAGAAGCCATTTCCCCGTTTTGCACTTAAACTTATAAGAAGCGTTATGGGGCTCTCGTTTTAACATCAATCAACCGCCACAGTATTGCTTGGAATTTTGTTAGAGTCAGAACCTAATGGCAGTGAATGTGGATTGCACTTCAAAATACATTCGGCTTCTTCAATTGATGACATCACAGAGTTCAGGTAGTAATGACGTCATTAAAGCTCAAATAAACATGAATCCGAAAAACTACAATAAATTTCTCCAGCAAAATAGACGCCACATTTACTGCGAAGCTGTGTTATCAATGACTTCATAATCGCTAGCTGACGAACGATCGTCCATACTATCATCGTTGCTATGCTCTTTAGCGTCATCTTGTGCTAAACTGGCTTCGTCTAAGGGTGAGATTTCAGCGTCACCTTGCGACGGGCTAGTTTCATCGTTGCTTGACTCTTTAGCGTCATCTTGTGACGGTTCGATAGTTGGATTTTCTTTTTGTTCAACATCGTTAGATACATCTTCGAGTGCTTCATTTTTCTCATTATCTCCATCTAGCGGTATACGTTTTTCATCTTCGTCGTCTTCGATGTCGCTGTTTTTCTCTACAAAAAAATCCACTTCAAAAAATTGGAACGCTGGCACACTTTCAGAAAGAGGAGCAGTCAAGAATCGGCTGCAGCTCTCAACGTCGAAGGTTGGATTCCCGGCTTCAAAATGGCCCTTTTTATGGCTTCAAAATGGCCCTTTTTGGCTCAACTCATTTGTATGAACAATTTTTTTCTTACATGAAATTCTTGAAATCTGATCGATCAGTAACGACAGACGAACACTTGGAAAATGGACTTGGGGTCAGGGGTGCCGATCTTAGTTGAGCATTGGGGGAGATATTTTGCATTTTTACCCCAATTTTGCCCTATTTTCAACATTAGGGGGAATGAACCTCGATCACGATTTTTTTCACGTAAGCAAATCAAGTGAAGACAAAAAAAAGGTCTTCACCAAAATTGGAAGGCTTCTTTTCCCCGAATTCAAGTGAAGACCAAAAAAATAAGGTCTTCACCAAAATTGGAAGGCTTTTTTCCCAGAATTCAAGTGAAGACCAGCGCTCGGATGCAGACCAGAGTCAAGTTATTGGGGGGATGCAGATGTAGACCACACTAAAATTATTGGGGGAGATATATCCCCCTCCCGGGTTTTGGCACCTCTGCTTAGGGTTGCCAGCATCAAGGATGGCAGTACGATACGGTATGTAGGTACGGTACGCTTTTTTTTAATGGTACGGGTACGGTACGTTGATACGGTACGCCTTTTTGTAATGGTACGGGTACGGTACGTTGGTACGTTGTTTGAATTAAGAATCCCAGACTTTTGGCACATTGCGCCGAATTTTTATATGCAGAGGCAAAAGACAGCTGAAATCGACGTTATATGTTTGAATTAAAATCGCTGATTTATAGGCTAGTGATTTCAAAGTCAGTTAAAGTTGCTAGTAGTTAAAAGCAAGAATGCCAGTACAGTACGGTTCAACGTGCGAGGTACGTAGTACGCAAATTCTGAACGTACTGTACCGTACTGCCATCCTTGGCCAGCATCTCAATTAAAGTAAATTTGAACAGAGTGGTTCAAAAAATAAAAATACTTGCATGTTTTTCACTGAATTGTTTCTACAAAAGTCAAACCGTATAGCTATGTTTCTACGATATGTAAGGTAAGATTTGTACTTTAGTCGGTAACGATATGATTTATAGCAATAGTTTCACTCGGTAAAGATTTAGTTAATAGCTCTAGTTTTAGTGGGTAAAGATTTTTCAGCTGAGATTTACCAATTTTGGCTAAAATTGACTGAATGATTGGCAAAGATTTATGTATTATAAACGTAATCGCTAAAGATTTATTCATTGATTGATAAATTGGTAAAGATGCTTGTTTTGAAAATTTTTTTCACTGGTGATATTTGTCCTTTTAGCCTAGCTAGCCTTACTGATGAGCCCTGAGATTGGGCGAAACAGCTGTCTAAGGCATGCTATTGGAAATTATTTTGCATTGAACTATTAGAACAATCTCTTGTAATATTGTGGTTACTTCATATTTTTGGGGAAAAAAATTGTGTCATGATCTGGTAAATTTGCGGTTCTTTCCTTTCTACGCTAATGTTCATACCTGCAGTCCTAGCTATACTGACGAGGAATAAAAGACGAATGTCGATTCCGAAATAGTATGTCTTAGGCTGTTAATCCAAGGTTTGATTGTGTCTATAAGACTATGTATACTGTCTAAAGCTTTTATTAACTACGTTTTTGTTTTTAACTTCACAATTTTTTTCGAATAGTACTGGTATTACTGTTTTTGATATTGTTGCAGTTTTATTTTTATCGCTGACAATATCAATAGTTGGTAAAATATCATCCTATTTAAAGGTGCGGCCAGCAGAATAGTTTGCTTTTTGCTATTTGGCTCGCTGTTACAAAAGATTGCACATGCACACCCCCCTGGTCTACTTCATCCTGCCTCGTACCTTCTTGTTTGCACAATCTACTTATTTGGAAACACGCTCTACGTGAACGACCTGTTATATATCTTCATGTTCATGTCTGTTTAACATCTTCCCTTCATCTTCATTTCGGTTAAACATCTGCCCTGCTTGAGGTTCAGCAATAAAAGGGACAGTGTGAAGCCTCCACAGTGAGTGGTGGCAGGTGGGCAGGTGGCAGCTTGACTCGAAGACCACAAAACCATTTCGCAGTTTCCTAACAACGATAACATGGCCAATAAAAGCGGAGTTGAATTTGACATCAATCCCTACCTTTGTCCTCTTTCTTATCTCCTTTAACTTCGTGTGTGTAGAGCGGCTTGAACGAGTCGAAAAAGCCGACATCTGCCAGCAGGTTGGGAAGAAACCAGATGTGGTGCTTACCCAGGGTAACTCCCCAAATTAAAGCAAACAATATTGACCGACCTATCAATAAAATAAGCAAATCAATCAAAAGCAGGGTTGCCACAGGAACTGTAAAATTAAACACTAGGACTTTTCCAAAACGATTAAAGGCTATTTTTCAGGATTTAAAATTAAATTTCTTCAGAACTTAAAAAAATTAGCTTTTCGAACTCCAATGTCGCAGTGTTTTTTTAAATCGAGAAATGCTTGGCAGTTATTTTATGAATAACTTTTTTCAATCAAAACTAAGCTAGTTGTAAAAATAGAAACTTTTATCATTGCTTTTAGTTTCAAACTAATTTTTTTCTAGAAAACAGTTTTTGTCTTGCTAGGCTGCCACTACAACCGCACTTACCAGCAGCAATGAACAGAATTAAACCCACAAAAATCCCTCCACATATCGACAAGTAATAAACTCCCACTCGCACTGAAGGGGGCCACAATGGAAAGAGAGTCACCCCTATGATTCCCAGCATGACAATGACGCCAAGAATAATCTTTTTCGGGGTCAAGGGGTCATATTTCCACACAAAAAGCGCATCAGAAGAATCGACAAAAACTTGGTTTTCATGAAAAGCCAGCTTGTATTTCTTTCGCTTCTTTTTCTCTTCTGTTTTCTGTAAATTGGACATTTGCAGTTGATGAACAAGTCAGTAAAACTAAGTTGCCAAAAATGAGTGGACAGCAAACATGGGCGTCGGTTTTTTGTTTAAGCAAATTTTAGCGGGGCGAGAAATTTTTGTCCGAGATGTTTTTGAAAGCATTTTTGCGGCAGTGACAAATGCAATCTTTTTGTCCTTCTGACGAACCAGATTGTCCCATGTTTAGCCGAATTTTGAGCATCAGTATCGTGTCTGCCCGTTCGTAGCATTTCGATATTTTCACGGTGACGACGTTTAGCGTAATCGCATGTTTGTTTTTTTTTGGAAACTTCGCTGACTTGACGCTACAAGCAGACGTCGTAAATTGGTCTAGTGTTGGTTCATAATTAAATTGATCTAGTCGATAATGCAACAATGTAATTTTTGTTCGATAATGTCCTTCAATTTTCATTACCTGAGTATTTTTAATTATAGCAATATGTAAAACTAGAACTACACTCGAAACTGTGCGAAAAATCGCGAGCGTATTCTTAGTATGACGAACCGAATCTCTGTTTGAAGTAAACTAAAAATACGCTCGTACGCCCACGATTTTACTCGTAGTAAAAACAGGGCCTAAGCGCGGCAATTTTTTTTTTTCTAAAAATCCACTGTGATAATTGCAAAGCACGCAACATGAAAACGTCAAGCAAAGGTTCAAATACTTTCGCCGAATCGTTAAGCGCACAAAGCTCGTCGTATTTGAAAATTTTCAGCACTATAACTAACCCAAGTTGCTGAGATGTAAACAATGAAAATCGATTTTATCAAACATCTCCTGGAACGCAGATTCGTTGAGCAGTGAATATGGAAGCCTAATCCATTTTCGATTTTATTTTAAACACATAGTTGCCGCTGCAGGCCCGGTCTATACTTGGAGAACAAATTGTAGTGTACAAGTGTATCCTTTGTTTCAATCGTCTGGCACGCTAGCAAGTGGCAGGTCGGGCGTATCAGATTTCAGTTCAAACATCGGAAAAAATCGCATGCTCCGAATTACGAATTCACGCCAAGTGTAAGGCACGGTCTACACTGCACGTCTGATCGTGAACGAACAAGCGTAATCTTAGTAATTTTTAACAAAAATTCGATACGCCCGCTGCGCCACCTTACCAGCGTACAAGCTGTCATGCTGGTTTTAAAAAATTAAGGATAGGCTCGTATGCTCACGGTTTTACGCGCAGTGTCGACCAGGCCTAAACCGTGTCTTCACGATCTTTTTGAGGTAATGTAGGGATCAAAACCAGGCAACGCGAAAACACTAATTCATATACAAATTCCAAAGTTTCTGGCTGGGGGCAAGAAAAAATACAATTATAAGCACTGTAGCATTGTTAATCCTCAATAAAGATGCATAACATCCTATCTAGGCTTGGTCAACACGTACTTGCCTAAAATACAAATTTTCTACTCGACAAACGAAATTCATTTGAAACAGTGAGTGCATAAACTGCATTTGCCAGAACAACATTGTTCCAAACATGCGAGAACGTTCCAAATACTTCATTGGATTAATTAACGTTTTTGGTTTAAGCAGAAGTATCTTGAGTAATTATGAACAATTCAAACAAACCTCCCTGACTGTCAATTTTCTTTTGAATGAATAATAATAGGGAAAGCTGGCTTTCTTTAAATAAATCGTGTGAACTCGTTATTCTATCGGCATTAAAAATTCCTACCGTAATCCAGTTTTTTTTTTATCATTCTTCGCTCTTTCAGTATAGGCAAACACAGTCCAAGTTTTTTTCCATTATATTGTAAATTGTTCGTGCGATCCGCTCAGTGCAAACTGCTTTAAATGCCTTCTTTTAGGACGCTTTTAAATGGTAAAAGAGCTTGAATTTTTAAGCTAAATTTAAAACTAATATTTGTTCAAATAATATTTTGAAATATAGAATGAACGTTTCAAGACTAGAGCGGTTAAAGTGTGTAACTTTAGTTGGCGACCAGGATTTTTCTTAGCAATACATAAAAAAGCACATTACCAACTCGCCACGTTCGCAACACTCGTCTAAAAGTTATATTTTACTAACCTGCTCGATTACGTTTCAACGAAAATATTCGATCCAGTAAACAAAGCCGACTTGGATTGCTTTTACTATTTATAAACCAAATTGTTTCTGACATAACTTCTGATTTTTTAACACCCTTGCGCAGCACTTAAATTGTTCAGCAAAACTGAGGGGGGAAGACACATTTCACCCCCTTGAGTGTCAGACCCAGAGGGCGCTGCCCCCCCCCCTGAAATTGACACCAGTGCAGTTGTGATCTGAGAATGATGAAACCAGGCCCTTTTTGAGAAATAGGAGGGCAGAGAAATTTGACGGGCAACTGTGACTGCGTCCTCGTTTGTCTTGCAGAGGGTTAATTTCTTTTTTTTTCCAACTCATTTACAAATAACCATAACATATCTAAAGCATGACAACAAAAAACTCCGCTTAACAGAATCATGCTCCTGCTCAATCTTGACAAGAGCACACATTTTAATAAAGGCAGCATAACTAATATATCCCCATACTTTTCCATCGCCCTCTTTCTTTTTTTCCTCTTCCTTTCCCTTTTTTTCTTCTTTTCCTTTCTTTCGTTTCTTTACTTTACCAGAATCTTCATCTTTCTCAGATTTGTTCGACTGAAGAAACAAACCAAGACTTAGTCAACAGTCAGTTGTACACCCAATAATACGTAATATCTTTTACGATGTCCAGTGGTGATGTGTACTTTAACGCAACTTATATATAGTACGACACATCGTAAACTAGTAATCTAGTGCAGTACCTTGCAACAAATCAAAGGAATCGTAGCAAAATGCGAAATGTGAATCCCCAACGTTTTAACCTACATCTAATACAGCATATTGGATAAACTAATTAAAAATTCATTCATCAGCCATATGGAGCTTAAAATCTAAGCAAAGATTCAATGCAATGTTTTCAATGTGAAATTCGTAAACAATATATCGAATAAACAATAACTGCAAAAATTACCTCTTCTTCTTTCTTTGACTTGCTTTCTTTTAAAACTTTCTCCACCCGATAAAGTTTATCATTCATAAGTAATCTGCAAAAATATCTTGAGTTAAATCAACTACTGAACTACATAATATTGGAGTAAAAACACTGAACTAAAATTTTTGGTCAAATATGAGCCCAAACTAAACTCATCATCGTAAAGAGTCTGACATTTTACTACACAGATGAACATTGTGAAAAATTTATACAATGGATTACTACAAAAAAAATGTCGGCTGCTTGCTAGGAGGACAGTGTGAAAGAGACTACAAACACTGGGGCTTTTTGTTCATCTTAAAGTTTATGACAAAGCATCTGACGAAAATCTACATTAATAAATTAAGTCTTACTTTAGCATAAAATTTGCGGCATCTGCTCTGTTTTGAATAAGTGGAGTGGGCTGCTTTTTAGTTGGTTTAGTCCATGATGAAACCATCAAAGTATCAACTGCTTTTGAACCTTAAAGGAACATCAAAGTTTGAGTTATATGAAAAAAAAACAAAGTTTCCTGCAATTCACACAACAGCAAGTAAGGTAGCATTATAAATTTTAGTCTTCATCAAAATTTTAGCTATTTTTTGCAAATCCAATTTAGGCTTTGGTAAAAGTTTAAAATTCTTGTTCTACAGAATATATTAAAAAAAGGAAACAAATATAATGTAATCTATATGCCAACCTTGCAAAAACATTCAATATTGAATAAGAGATTTGAACTCATTGCAAAACGTAGGCATAAAAATTAATTCAAAACTTAGAAGAATTAAAGATCATCAAAATTTGCTTACATACCATCTTAGCATTGGACCCAATTCAAAAAATCTTGTGATTATGTGCAGTGTTTGATCACTCCATAATATTGCCCTGTACGCTGTACAGAGTACACATACACTTTTTCACAAATGGTTTATTAGTATAGCTTCTATGTTCAATACAACGTAGCCATTAAAGCCAATTTTTATCAGCAAATCAGCAATTTTGTGGGAAACATGCCAACTCAATTGTGAATTTTCCATTGTTTGCAATTGCAAATTGGAAAATTGCTAATTTTTGGGGTGGATGCATACTCACCAAAACCTAAGAGGGAACACTGGTTTAACATCTTCCTAAATTTTATATAACATATATTATAGATCTAGTTTCTCGTATATAGTAGTTCAGCTTTTTGTTAAGAAATACCAATGTGCATAGTTTCTGAAAAGTATTTCTTTCACATAACAGCATTTAGAATTTGACCACTTTTTGATGAGCTGTTTTTGGCAAAACAGGCACTGTTGCAGTTAAAAATTTCTAGTGATATTAATGTGCATATGAATAGCAACAACAAATGGTTGTTGCAACTTTTTATACAATATCACTATACAATCGAACTCTTAGCAAATTGCTATTCTTGAAAAATATGCTGTAAGATTAATCACGCAACACATTATTATACAGTTTAACAGATCGCAAACCAGTCCACAGATGGAAACCTACAGCAATTAATTATTGGTTGCTGGTGATTTTGTCACCAAGTGATTTTGTCACCAAGTAATTTTGTCACCAAGTGATTTTTTTGACAGACAGCATTCTAAAACAGAAAAGACCTATCTGCCAACCACATTGTACCATCGCATTATTAAAATCAAAGCATTGGCTGAGAACAGCATTTATTAAACAATTCTACTATGTCCAAAGCTATCTTGCCCTCATCTTCACTTTGTGGTGAAATCACTGTGACGAAATCACTTCGTGATGAGATCACTGGTAACAAAAATATTTAGGCTTAACAAGATTTAATTGTAGGTCAAACACTATAAACTGGGAGCTAACATTTGCAACTAGTCTAATGAACATACATTAAAAAAGAGAACAGAAACAGGTTTGCCACTCTAACCTACAAAATAATCCACATTTTGCTTCTGGTAGACTGTGGTTTTCTTTGGTGTGTTAAACCGAACATATCTTGCTACTTTCATCTCTTCTTTAGTAGGTTCAGAATGAGCCTGAAATGTAAAGGATTATTTGGAAACTTTGAAAAATGGTCAGATTGTGCTCAGTTTTTAAAAGTGCATGACTGAATTCTGAATTAATTAAGTTCGAGCAAAGAGGTATATAGCTTGGTGTTTTTTAATAAGTTAATTAGGAATGCCACTCTGCATTAAGCTGATCAAATACTGTACACCATGCCTACAATACTAAAATAAAACTGGATTAACCATTTATACATCATGAAATATTTTGGGAAAACTAAGAACTAAAGAAATCTATTTTAGATTTGAAGTGACTTGGCAAACAGAACGTGCGCAGTTAAACAAACAAAGATTCCGGTGACGTCACTCATTTTTGGAAATTTTTATTCTGGTTATTACAGTTACCGGTATAGGTTTGGGTTTAGGTTAGCCTTAGGGTTAGGGCTAGCATTAGGGTTAAGGTTAGGGCTTAGGGTTAGTGTTTTTAGGCTTTATTACAAAATGTCTGCATCCATGGAACATGTGCCAAGCTTTTTCCTTTTAAGATTTATACACAGTAGGCCTACAGGATGATTGCGGCAATGTTAGTCTTAAAATAGAATGAGTTGGCTGGCTCTGGATTGGGACTTGAATTAGACTGAAGTAAACTATAAGGCATCCATATCTGATATCATAAATCTAGAAAAGCCTTTCACCAAACACACTAGGACAGAATAGGCCTAGTTTGTTTAAAGTTACACTGCAACAAGTCGGGTGTTGTTAAGTATGAGCCGTCGCTTTATTTTCGGCAGCTCTGCAATTCGTGTATGAATGCACGTGCGTTCTCTCCTTCTCTGCGATGTAAGCTATTCCCCAGATCTAGCCCTAACCCTAATGAGTGCATGCATGAGAGGAGCAAGAGTGCGTGCACACTCATACACAAGTCACAAAGATCCCGAAATAAAGCTGACGGCTTATACTTAACGACACCCCCAACAACCCTTACGTTTATTTTCTGCTTTTTTCGTTTTCCTTCCCCCATTTTGATTTTTCTTTCAAACTAAGGTCTTCGCTAATCACAGAATAACAAAGCTAATTTTTTTTTTCTATTTCTGCTCTGCACAGCTGAGTGTGACTGTGAGCAGATCAGAGATTACTGGCCAGTGTTTGTTTGCAGAAAAAATTAACTAAAAAAATTAAGCTTAGGCCTACTGTAATTAATCCAGAATTTAAAATTAAAACCTAGAGGCCACAGTAGTAGTTACGTTTGTTTAAGATGCATTCTTTTTTTTGACTCCACACTGCACAAGCTACCGATATCTTTGTGGTACCATAGGCTATTTATTCTAAACCTAATCCATTTGTCATAACAGAATTATGGTGATAAAGAATAGGCCTACTTAATAGAACCGTAAATGAATGCTGAATGAAGTAAAACACAGTGCTATTACCGAAAATCACTGGTAATCACTGATCTAGCCTACTTGTCCAAGTGTAATATTTGCTTGACTCTTTGTTATTGATTGATTGAGCAGTTTTGAAATTCAGATAAATATCATTATCAACTACCGGTACCTTTTTTAAAAGCCTAATGATAATGATATCATTATCAACCACTGTACTGTACCATGATTGATATCTTTGAGTTTGCAGGGTTTATACGGAAATTTTCTGACATATTCCCCTGACTTTCGTCAAAATCGCACCTGTTTTCCCTGACTTTCGTTTAAAAATCCCTATGTTTTTCCCTGACCCAATCCTGCAAAACATACTTTTTCCCTGACTTTCAGAATATAAACGAACAGTATAATATCAACCAGCAGCAAAAAGAACTATGCACACCTAATGCATACATACACAGAAACATCAATTCAGCAGCAGAAATAAGAATTTCACAGGTGTCCTGTCCAGGCGCGTAGCCAGAAATTCGCAATGGGAGGGGGCTGTTTGGGGGGTCTGAGCCCCCAGCCGCCGGAGGCCAATGGGGGTCTGGGGGCAAAGCCCCCAGCTGCCGGAGGCTGGGGGTTTAAGGGCAAAGCCCCCAGCCGCCGGAGGCACGGGGGTCTGGGGGCGGAGCCCCCAGCGCTCGAAAATTTTGCATTTTTTTGCAAAAATAACTTCATTTTAGGGCTATTTTGATTAAAAAATAATGCTTTTAAAACGTGGCTTAGAAATTGGCAGTGCAAACAAGATTAAACTGCTGGCATAAATGGGCTATTTGGGAGGTGGCTAATGGTAAAATGTTAGTTCTCTTGTTTAGATGCTGGTAAATTATAAAATCGAATACTTCAATAAAACTCACACGAAGTAATCTATTTCGTATACAGTTTATAGAGAAAAATAATCGGGGGGGACTAATGAAAGGAGATTTGAGAGAAATGATTGGTAATTAACAAATACTGAATAGCCCCCCCCCCCCCCCCCTATTCCTTAGTTTATAGTATATTTGTTGATGACACCTATGTTCAGCATTTTTACACTTGCGATCAAATTTGATTGCTTATTTCTTACCATTTATCAAAGGCTTCATTTATTTGTTGGTTTTATTTTTGCCAAATTAGCCCCCCCCCCCCCTGGACATATGCTTCAAAAGATGTTTTAAATCACTATCTAGTCCACTCCAGTGCATATAACAGTCTCAAAGTGCTAAAAATGTAGTGTTTTTCCCATTCTGCTTTTTGGTCGACATGTCAATGGGGGGGGCTATAGCCCCCCCCGCCCCCCCCTGGCTACGCTACTGGCTAAAAACGTGGTATTTTTCTAATTCTGCATTTTGGTCGGCAGTTCATTAGCCCCCCCCCCCTAAATAAACGTTTCAAACTATGCTTTAAAGCATTTTTTTAGTCTAATCCAGCGCAAAAAACAGTCTTAGAAATGCTAAAAACGTGGTATTTTCCCTATTCTGCATTTTGGTCGGCAGTCTATTAGCCCCCCCCCCCCCATAAATAAACATTTCAAACTATGCTTTAAAGCATTTTTTTAGTCTAATTTAGTGCAAGAGAGAGTCTTAGAAGTGCTAAAAACATGATATTTTCCTTATTCTGCATTTTGGTCGGCAGTTTATTAGCCCCCCCCCCCCCCCTTAAATAAACGTTTTAAAATAGTCTAATCCAGTGCAAAAGACAGTCTTAAAACGCTAAAAACGTGGTATTTCCCTATTCAGCATTTTGGTCGGCAGTCTATTAGCCCCCCCCCCAAATAAACGTTTCAAACTATGCTTTAAATCATTTTTTAGTCTGATCCAGTGCAAAAGAGAGTCTTAGAAGTGCTAAAAACGTGGTATTTTTCCTCTTCTGCATTTTGGTCGGCAGGCCAATGGGGGGGGGCTATAGCCCTTCCCCCCCCCCTGGCTACGCTACTGGTCCTGTCGTAATTGTATCATAAAAAAGATTGATTGTATCTTAAAAAACAATGGATCTTGATTCATAGGAGATAAGAACTTTCCAAAAAAATCTCCCTGACTTTTTCCAACTTTTCCCTGACTTTTTCGTTGAATTCCCTGACTTTCCCTGACCATCTGGAAAAAGATATGTTTTCCCCTGATTTTCCCTGACCGTATAAACCCTGGTTTGGTGTGGAAGGTATGGGTACCGCACCCGTACACACAAACTCAAAGTCAAACTGCATTGGCTACAATCTTTCAACACCGTCTGGATTACAGATTGCTTGAGCACTAGTTTTATTCCTTTATTACCATTTCAATAATTTATTCCTATTTTCAACCAAATCAATTCAAATACATTTCGATTATCAACGAAGTTTTACCGGTATGTCATTTCTTCCACCAACATTGCATTCAGCATTTCCAAATTTTCATTAACTGACGGATACCACGTCAACAAACTGTCCAATCCTCAGTGGAATGGATTTAATATGAGAATAATCAGGAAAAACGGGAAAAAATTGGTTATTGATTTTTGCATTTATACTAATGTAGAGTAGAAAAAAAAAGCTTATTAATGATACGTAGTGACTGGTAACTGTTGAAAGAAATGTTATAACAACTTCCACAGTTTACTGGTGGCGATAAAACGATTCCATTTGCTAAAACAACCGCCAAATTCATAACGTCGGGTGTTCTAATTGAAATTATAAATCAATGTAGTGTATCTCTATTCTGTAATCTTGCTGGCGCTGATCTGAACCTATTTTTGTGCGCGAGGTTGTTGCTAAAAAAATAAAAAGAAAAAAGAAAACGCACACTTCTGGTGTGCTGATGTAATCAGAGGCGTAACTACTAACTAGAGGTTTGTTACTGGAGAGGAAGCATTTTGGAGGCCTACAATTCAATGAAATTCAGATGAAAACCAAAAAAAAAAGATCTTCACCAAAAAATCGGTAGTTTTTTGATCGAATTCAGACATTACCACAAAAAAAGAAAAAAAAGAGTAGGGCTATTTCCAAAACCTTTTTGTTTTGTTTTTTTTCCTCGAATTCCGCTAAACTGATAAAGACCAAAAAAGGTCTTCACCAGAAATTCAGTGTTCAGTTTTTCGTTGTATTATGGTGAAGACTTCTATCTGTTTTCTTTTTTTTGCAGTAATTTTTAGTTGCACCTGAGGGACCCATTTCTAAGTGGCAAGGGGACAATTAATGCTTTCTGCTTCTCTACCAATTACGCCAGTGGATGTAACATATAGCTTCACGCAAAAAAACCTAAAAAATGATGTAAATTTGTTGCTAAAGGTCGTTTGCACTTGGCGCACAATCGTAGCCGTAGCCTACTATCGTGCGTATCCTTTGTTTATTTGAACAAATTTTACGATGGGAAAAGGCGGTACGCTGGTAAGCTGGCCCAGGCGAGGCTTAAGTTCGTTTGCTCACAATTTTACGCTCCCCGCTCGTTGAAAATTCGGCTTAAAGGCGGTGAATCAACCAGCCAATTCCGGTGGTTTACAATAGCTAAAATTGAACTATAATTTTTGATATTTTTTGTTTTGATTTTGGGACTGCGTTTGCAAAGATATTCAACAAATACAAAAAGATGTCACCCGAAAAAAGTTTTTGGAAACTCTGAGTTTTGATCTTCGCGCCAAAACCACAGTTCTCTAAACTATTAGGCCTACTGTAATCTTATTAAACTATTAGGCCTAACTATCTCTAAACTATTAGGCCTAATAGTTTAGAGATAGTTAGCAGAGGTGGAGTCCTCGAGGACGTCCTTGGCCTCGAGGACGTCCTCGAGGACACATTTTGAAGTCCTTGGCCTTGGCCTTGGCCTCGAAGGTCAAGTCCTTGGCCTCGAGGCCTCAAGTCCTCGAAAATTGGCCTGTCCTCGGCTCGAGGACAGCACTATTTTTTGAATTGTTAAAATTTTGTGGAGCGCTTGAAAAATTTTTTGGAAAACGTATTTTCGTGGAGATCGCTCGAAAAATTTTTGTGAAGACCTTTTTTTTTTTTTTTTTTTTTTGGAGATCGCCTGAAAAATTTTTGTGAAGACCTATTTTTTTTTTTTTTTGGAGAGCACTTGCGCTTGTGTCCTTGGTCCTTGGCCTTGGCCTCGAGCATTCCTGTCCTTGGCCTCGAGAGTGTCTGTCCTCGGAAAGGTTGTCCTTGGCCTTGGCCTTGGCCTCGGATTTTTTTTGTGTCCTTGGCCTTGGCCTTGGCCTCGAGCCTTGTGTCCTCGACTCCACCTCTGATAGTTAGGCCTAAACTATTTAGAAATAAACTATCTCTAAACTATTAGGCCTATCACAGTTCTCGAAACCATTAGGCCTACTGTGGTTTTGGCGGGAAGAACAAAACTCAGAGTTTCCAAAAACTTTTTTCGGGGGACATCTTTTTGTATTTGTTGAATAGCTTTGCAACTGCAGTCTCAAAATTAAAACAAAAAATATCAAAAATTATAGTTCAATTTTAGCTATTGTAAACCATTGGAATTGGCTGGATGATTCACCGCCTTTAAACCAGGACTGAAGGCCAAATCGATGGGTATATCTAAATTAGGGCAATCGTTTTAGATTAGATTGACGTTGACTTTATCATTTTTAATCCGGCCGTTCCAGAAATAATCTACTTTAAACACGACGTAGGAGCCTACCGGATCATAATTTTTATTGGCAACCTTGAGATTGATAACATCAGTGACGCCATCTTAGTTGCATTCTAAGGCAACGCTGCATTTAAATTAAGCCACAAAGACCTTTTAACCAATATACATGTTAATATTGGCCTCTGTGAGCTAGGCTACTGCATTGAAACGTCAGGGTTGCCAATAGAACTTCTAATTAAGGAGGCCCCTACATCGTCTTTGAAGTAGAATATCTGTGGAACGGCTGGGTAAAGAAAAATGGAGTCAACACCAATTTGATCAATAATACGATTGCATTAATTTTAGATATCGTACCCTCATTGATTTTGCCTTCAATCCCAGTTTAAATATTTAATAATTTCGTGTACTTGTAATCTACAAGAGCAGACAATCCACCCAAGGCCAAACACTAACCAGTTACAGCAGTTACGAATTAAAGTAACGATTGGAACAGACAACAAAGGTCAGTGCTGTAATCTAGCCGGAGGGCAGGGGCCGGCCAGGTACACAACCATGCATCTCCACCTAACCACAGCGACTGCGTCATCGGCACTCCATAAGCTCTTGTTGCAGCCATATTCAACTAAATCTGAAAAACAGATTTTTGATTTAAGTTACGATTGATTTTAGTGTGACGTAACGTCAGGCGTTTTTGCTGCTTTTGCTATTTATGCTATCATTTACTTTATGGTATACTTCATTTTTTTCACGTACTGCCTATAAGCAGCGCAATAAAACAAATGAATAAAGAAATAGAAATAAATATTAGGTCTTGTTAATGTTTGCAGCGCTCTCTTGCGATTAGCAAAACAACATTTATTTCTGATGTGGTGTCGCTATAGCTCTTCACAAAACATCATTGGGTTTGCTTTGATGGCGGATCAATCAAACTCAAACTCCTGAGCAAACAACATGGCAAAAATATGACAAAAACGATTAGGCAGTGGCACTAATAGGAAAAGTGGCTGCACTGCGTAAAAAGATTAGCATAACATTTGTAGCATTTGTCATGAAAATGCTACAAATATTCAAGCAATTTTTCTTTGTTTTTAACGAGTGTGTTTGTGTCGAACATAGCCCCTAAGCGAAATACTTGTTTGAGATCTGCAAATGCTGTATGACTGATGCAGAATTGGGCAGTATAGCGTAAAAAAGTACTGCAATACTTTTCTAGTATCGATACCGGTACTGACGGTACTTTTTCAAAATTGGTATCGAAGTACTAGTACCGCTGTACTTTTTTGAAAAAGTATTGGGTATTTTCAGTTTTTTGCTATCATCTATCGACTGGAAATTGAACTCTCTCTTTGAAGCGGAGGTTGTTAATTAAAGTAGTTAATTTGTTTCAAGAGAAGTTGTAAACGCAAAATGTTTCTGGTGAAGAGTAGCGATATAAACGGAAGTGAATATTCGAACAAAGTTTTTAATTTTTTATACAAAACACAGGGCAGCAACTTGGGGGAAGCAAAAGGGGGTGGCGCCCCTCTAAACAAAAATTTCGCCCCCCTAAAATGCACAGCATGCCCAGCCAAACTCCCCTTTTCCTTGCGGCAGTTTCAAGATGGTGGCTTTTGTTTTTGGAAACCAACTGAAAACTAGGTGATACGTACAACAATTTGGCGAGATTACTTTTTTTTTTTTTAGATCAGCAGAGACTCGGACAAAAGTAGACTAAAATGTAGGCGGACAAAAGTAGACGATAACCTTTTTTTTTTTTGAGATCAACAGAGAACTTGGAGAAAAGTAGACCAACCCAAAAATTTTGACCCCTCCGGAAACAAATTTTGCCCCCCTAAGAACGACGTTCCAGTTGCGGCACTGACAAAACAAGCAATAACAGTTGCCGAGAACGAGACATAGTGCTTCAAAGATTTTTGGAAGTTTCGTCAATCAAAAGCCTCAACTGCAAATTAGTTATGGTTAAACCAGAGAACTCTGGTTAAACTTTCAAAATGATGCGCTGAAAAATCTCGTTATTCAATATACTGAAACACTGCGCTGCTTTCAAGTACAGCGGTCGAACAATTTTTCTCTGCAAGGAAAAACAAAAAACCCAAAAGAGCTGGATTAAGTGACGATTATTTTGAGATGCAGATTTTTCTTAAAGTAAATGGTTGCTCAAAATCTTGGTTAGTCGTGCTTTTTTCATTAAAAATTACAATTTTTTTAAAACAAACGCCTTTTAACGATTCTTTGACAACCAAGTTGAATCATCAAAACAAAAGCACCGTACGTAGTATTGGTACTGGCGGTACTTTTTTCAAGCAAGTACAGGTACCGCGGTACTTTTACGAAGTACCGTTTCCCCCTTTGGACAGATAACACAGTTTGATTTTGGTAAAGATTTTGATAAGATCGGCAGCGAATATATAAGCTTTGATATTTCAATTTTCAAAATATTGAAGTTGCAAAGCCGGAATATGAATTATTGTTCGACATTTTCGAGATCATCAACAGTCAAAAGTCATGTCATGCTTCATTGGAGCAACCGGAAAATCACGTTCAAGCCATCGTTACAATTTGCCTGTGACGTCAGTGGGAGCCAAATCAATTAGAAGTATTTTGCTAAACTTTTCTTCCGGGAATCTCTAATTGGCAACTTCGTGGTCACATGACTTCCATAAAACTTGCTACGCGGTTGCGCGCGCGTCCGTCTTGTCGCGACCACCCAAGCTGTCAATCATTTTAATTAACCAGCAGTTCGTCTGCCGTCTTGCAGACCGTGTCAACTTCGGAGGTCAGAATTGGGAGACGAAAATTGGTGAAATCTGTCAGATATTTGATAAAAAAAAATGAAAAAACAACGATATACCACTTTGTAATTCAGCAGCTTGGGCTTGTTAGGCCCGGGCATCTCAATTATGCAATTTCATAATTTGATTTTCTCTTTTGTTGTTTTTGGGAAGCATTTAAGACAAAAAATGATTCTGCTTCAAAGCAATTACCATGGTCGCTCTTGTAACGGTCAAAACAAATTTTTTTTTTTGAAGGTATCGGTCAGGTTTTGTCCATTTCTTGGAGCTGGATCGGTAGAAAGAGGCCACCACAGAAAAATGGGGATGCGAAAGAGGCTCAGTCCACTGAGAGCAACGAAGGACATGGGAAATTGCTTAGGATTTGTGGGTTTTGAATTTTGATTCAATTGGTGGAGTTTTTTCTGAAGAGACCATTACTAACTAACTTTACCTTTCTTTCCTCTGATTCTGGAAGTGGGTCTTTGTGATATTTTTGGTCTTAAATTTTTGATTTTGGTGCAAGTTTTGTACGTCACTAATTTCATGACGATTATAAGCGTAGAAACCCGAGCGCGTTTTCACGCTTGATGTGACGTGACAAAGTGAGATTAAAGTTGTCGTTCATCGCTGCCCCTCGCCACCCACCGACCCGCTGCGCTTGAAAGTGACATTTTGTTGCGTTTTTGTTCAGAGAAATTTGAGAAAAAATGTAAAGTTTTTCTCATTCGCTCACAGAAGCCGGTGCAAATTGCAAGGCGAACTTCAGCAGTAGTGCAGCAAGGCTAAAGTATTTAGACTGAAAACATAAAACTATTTTTAGTTTTTACACACGTTTCAGTACAGAAAAGGACTGAAATGAAGTTAGGGATTTTTGCGGTGCTGCGGTGCACAATTTAGATTAGAATATTAAATTCAATTCAATTCAATTTATTTAGGCATGCGAAAAGACTAAGCACAGTCATCAAGGTCTGCAGCCATAACAAAACTGAGAAAAAATAGAAAATAAATACCAGAGATAACTTTTTGATAAACTACCGCTATTTCTTGCACAAAAGTAAAACTATTTTTATGCCAAAAGTTTTTATGTGCGGTGGTATTACTATTTTGAGTTTCAAAACTATGATTTTAAGATTAAAAGTTTATTGTGAGTCTAATACAAAATTAGGGAACGTGCAAAATACACGTTAACCCAAAATCAAACCTTTAATTTTTGGACGCGTGGAAAAGAATGAAATTGTGACTTTATGTCTTCCATTTTCGTCTGATATTTTAGAGCACATTTAATAAAAAAAGACCTGATGGTTTGATTGATCAAACAAACGTCTGTGTGAAGGGACAGTCATTACAATTTTAAGAACCGCAAGCTTCACGCACATTGCCCGGCCGCTGCTCCGATCAAACCCATTGCATTTTCTAAAGGCTTGAGGCGTGTGGGGCTGCAAAGTAGATCAGAAAAGTTTACGGCGGCTTGCAAACGATTTCCCTAATCACATCAACTAATGATGGTTCTGTTTCTGTGTTGGAAGTAACAAACGAAATCGAGTTGCACAGAGCTGGACAGCGCTGTTTCGAGCTTTTAGCTCTCATCGGCAGCCCTCAAACTTGTCGAAATCGAGTTATTGATTTTATAGTTCACTGATTAGCAGATTCAAATTGCAGTTTCTTCTCTGTAGTCAAGTACTTATACAGTCTTTTTTTCGCAGCGTAGAAACTCCGTTTAAATTGGGAGCTGAGGAATATATTGCCAGCAAAAAGTCCGGTTAATTCTTAAGTCTTGGCGCAGGTAGCGTATTGGGGCTCTTTTTGTTTCTTGCAGTTGTACCGTTTGCGAAGCATTCTTTGTATAGCTGTGCTTCATGGAGTTGCGGTTTGCGAAATCCCAATTATTGCAGATAACAAAAAAACACACTAAAAAATAAAAAATCATTGAAAGAAATCGGACATAAGCTGCTCTGTTATAAGAGTTGTCCTTAGTTTGCATCAGATGGGCGCTGACACGGTAACCGACTACCTCGTCAGTTCATCACATTCGCTTTCTTCTCTCATGTGACCACATGATTGATTTTACTTTCTTCGTGACTTTACAAATAAATTTAAATCTGCTTTATTCGAGATCCCAACAAGTTGAACACGTTGCTGAAACCCTGATCAACGGTTTTGCTTTCATCTTCTTTCTGAGCAGGAATCAAACCCGCTTTAGTGGCTTAGGTTTGCAGAGTAATTTAAAAAGATTTCAATTGAACTTTGATGAAACAAAGTAGGGCGTGACACCGCCAACCTTTGCCCTAGCCCCGCCTTAGCTTTATTGCCCCCCAAACCGTGCGCTTCGCCTTTAATAAACCGCGATTTGGGTCAAGACTATGAAGTCCCCTGAACGAGACCACCCACAACAGCGATTATGACGTCATTGTTGCCTGAATGACTTTTTACGCGTAACTATATTGCTAGCTTTCTAAAAATAGAAGAACAAAAATAATTTCAAAGTTAAAAAAAAAACAAAAGACACAAAATGCAATGCCACGAGACAAACACTCGTATTTTATGACTCCTTCAAACAGTAAAATCAAATAAAAAAAAATCAAATAAAAAAACAAGACGAACGGACAAACAACATCAACAAAGGAATTTTTTTACATAATCCCAAGTGTTTACATGCTCTTGCACAGTTGGCAGAAGGACTCGAACTCTCATCCATACAAGCAGGGCCGCTACTAGAGTTTTTCTGAAGGGGGTATGAACCTTAACCTTTTGTCTGCATCGAAAGTTGTGTCCGGCAGCCGGGGGCATGTTGAGGCAACTGCTGCACTACCAGCGTTACAGATGGGGTCTTAAGAGACGAAGCACCCAGCCGCTTGCAGATTTTTGTAATTTTTGAAAAAAACGATTACTTGAACGCCATTTGGATGATGCTTTGCTCCTTTTTGGAGTCATTTAAAGAATTAAAAGACTCAGCCTCTTCAGCCCCTCTCTCTGGCTACTGGTCACGTCCAAAACAAGTTCAAAAGCTTGTATATTTGAGTTCAATTTTCCAAGGAAGGCTTTATTTCACCGGAAATTTTTATCTAGTTTCTTATTAATTCTAACTCAAATCTAACCCAAACTCAAATGCTTACTCTAAAACTATCCCCAAATCGAACCCTAACCCAAACCCTAACTTAAACCCTAATCTCAACCCCTAAAAAAACAAATAAAAAATGCGCGGATGAATATTTCTCATTTTCATTTTATTCTCTTTAATTTGAAAATTTTCGGTGAAATAGTCACTATCATTTTCCAAATGATTTGGCGAAGGGAGGAGTTTCAGCTCCCTTAGTACTGACTCTTAATTGCGTCCTTGCCAAAGAGGCAGAATCATTACTGGTGTATGATCTTCCCAGGCGTTCCGCGGCGTTTCAAACCTTCTTTATCGCGCCAGCCTTAAACCTATTTTCGATCAAATTTTTGGATACAAACAGCAAATGGCGCAGCTTCATTATTGCTTTATGACATCGCATTCTTGCTTCAGGCCACCAAGAAATTCCTCCTTAATTGTGACGTCAGTATGTGTGAATCGAAACTCAATTGCGACCGCACAATAAAAGCTCGATTTGCTCAGACTAATGTAGACAAACGCAAATTTTCATCAGCATGGTTAGCGCAGGCAAATAGGTTGAGGTTGACTTCAAAAGTGAATGCAACCAGCCAATAGTCAAAAAGACATTGATTTGAGTTCAAAGAGCAGCTGTGTTCCCGGCTAAAGTGCTCATGAAGTGCTGCATACGAAGGCTGACGGATCAATTCTTTCGCTCGGGAGCTCTAAGCATTGCTGCGAAATGTGACCAAATACAGAGATGGATAGAGCAGTAGCGTAGCCAGGGGGTGGGGCGGGGGAGCTATAACCCCTAACCCCTCCCCATTGGCATGCCGACCAAAATGCAAACTAAGAAAAATACCACGCTTTTACCTCTTTTGGGACTGTTTTATGCTCTAAAATGGATTAAAATAATGTTTATAGCATCTTTGAAGCATACATTTAGCGGGGTCTAATTCGTCAAAAAGAAAACTCACAAATACGTGAAAACTTTGTAAAATGGCCAAAAATAAGCAATCAAATTTGATCGCTAGTTTAAAAATGCTAAACACTATAAACTTAGTTAAAAATAGGGGGGGCTATGCGGTATTAAGTTAATTACCAATTATTCCTCTCAAATCTCTTTTTATTAGCCCCACAATTATTTTTCTGCTTAAGCTGTGGACGAAACAGATTACTTCATATGAGTTTTATTAAACTACACGATTTTATAATGGTAGTGACTATTTCACCGAAAATTTTCAAGTTATTGAGAATAAAATGAAAATAAGAAATATTCATCCGCGCTTTTTTCATTTGCTTTTTAAGGGGTTAAGATTAGGGTTTAGGTTAGGGTTTGGGTTGGGGTTCGATTTGGGAATAGTTTTAGAGTAAGCGGTTGGGTTCAGGTTAGATTTGAGTCAGAATTAATAAAAAACTAGATAAAAATTTCCGGTGAAATAAAGCCTTCCTTTTATAATTTACCAGCATCTAAATACGAGAATTAAAATTTTGCCATTTGCCACCTCCCAAATAACCCATTTATGCAACCAGTTTAATCATGTTTGCACTGCCAATTTCAATGCCACGTTTTAAAAGGATTATTTTTTTATCAAGATAGCCCTAAAATTACGTTATTTTTGCAAAAAAACGCAAAACTTTCGAGCTCTGGGGCTCCGCCCCCAAACCCCCGTGCCTCCGGCGGCTGGGGGCTTTGCCCCCAGACCCCCAAAACAGCTCCCTCCCATTGCGAATTTCTGGCTACGCGGCTGGAGTAGAGTGTTTGCATATGAAACGGTAGACTTGCATTTGATTTCCGGTTGGCTCCAAAACTATAAAAAGTGGTATGCACAGCTTCCTTGCTTGACGTTCTGCATTAAAAGGAGCATTGTGAAGCCTCCACCGCGGGCGCGTAGCCAGTGGCGTCACTGAGGATGGTGGCACCTAAGACGGGATTTCGTGGTGTCACTCTTTCTTGATCCAAAAATACGTGAAGACCAAAAAACAGGTTTTAGTGGTAAAAGTAGCGGATTTTCAGTCAAAAAACAGTTAAAGACCAAAAAAAAAGGTCTTCGCCGTTAATTTACTGGGTTTTGGGTGTGCAAACGAGGTTGGAGACCTAACAAAATGAAAAAACAAGATCTTCACCACAAATCAGTGGAGCTATGGTTTCACATCATAATATAGTGTCATCACAAATGGTGCCCCCCCAAACGGTGACACCCGGGGCGGGCCGCCCCGCCTCTTCTATAAGCTACGCCACCGCGCGTAGCTAGAAATTTGCTATGGGAGGGTTGTTACGGGGATTTGGGGGCAAGTTGCCTCCAGCGGCGGGCGGTCGGCTGGCGACCATAGGCGTAGCGTAGCCGAGATTTTTGGTTGGGGGGGGGCCAAACCACAAATCATATGCAATGGCGTCATAGAAATTTTTAAAAGAGGACGTTTTTGTGGGACAAAGATATCGTGAAGTGGAAGATCAGAAGCTGAGGCCTGGTTTGGCACTTAACCAGGATTTTGCTAAAGGGAGAGAGTTTAAACCTAAAGTTAAATAGCAAAAATATCTAAAGCGGGAGACGTGTCGAGTATAAACTTGTGTAACTCAAATGTATCCCAGACGGGGGAAAGCTATGGGTGGCTATGGGAGTCTGAGCGCGAAGTTACCAGCCGCTGGACTATTTTTGTAATTATTTCAAAAAAAGATACTTTAATGCCATTGGATCACATTTTGCACGTGTTCAGAGCCATTTCAAAGAACTAGATTTTTAACATATGAAAATCAATTAAAAAATTAAATTGCTTAGTCCTT
The DNA here is from genome assembly GCA_963965965.1 of Trididemnum nubilum. Lineage (NCBI taxonomy): Eukaryota > Metazoa > Chordata > Ascidiacea > Aplousobranchia > Didemnidae > Trididemnum > Trididemnum nubilum. The sequence goes on along the minus strand of OZ014486.1, from coordinate 848,787 downwards.
CTTTTACTTACAAATTAAGTCCAAAGCACGTTTAAGATCTTACATTTTGGCGCTAAATTTTGTAAGTGATTTGGCCAAGTAGGGGGAAGTAAGGCTCATTGCCTCCTGCAATATTTCAGCAGTAAACAATAATCTGCTAGAAGATTTTTCTTAAGAAATTTTTGTTTTGTCATGAAAATAAGCAATTATAGGAGTGCATGTAAGGCCAGGGAGCCCAGGCCCCTCCATTCAAACTCAATAATTTGTTCAATGAGCATGACACCTAGTTATTTTTTTGAAAGTATTTTGTCGCGTAAAAACTATCGAGGTGGAGGATATTGGTATTGAAAAATGGTATAATAGATGGTTAGACGTACTTACCTGGAAGTCACTGCTCGGGCCGGATTTACATTGCGTGGGGCTTCTGGCACGTTGGGATTTTTGGAACATCTTTCTGCCAAATGTAGGTGAAGACCAAAGAAACGTTTTACCATCTGACCTCATGGCCCTGGGCACTGTGCCATATGGTAAATCCGGTCTTGATTATTGCATTATGTTCATAAAAAAGGTTAGATGAGGGCCTGACGTTGCAACTTTTAGGACAAAAACCCTTATTTTCACCAAGGTTGTACATGCAAGTTGGTTGCCAAAATTAAATTGAGGGAGCCTGGGCCACCTGATTGTCAATTTATTGTTAATTATTGTTGTACACCTGTACTGTTGTACGCAAAGATGCTAAAAGAAACTAAAACTGAAGAAACAATAGACTTTTTGCCATTGGTGGAATTTTAATTGGGGAAGGAGGGGCGTGCTCCCTGCCCCCCTGGCTACACTTATGCCCCCGGCTGCCGCAAGCACGGGGGTCTGGCGGCGAAGTCCCCAGCGCTGGAACATTTTGTTTGCTTGTTTTGCAAAAATAACTTAATTTTAGGCCTGTTTTGATAAGAATTAATGCTACTGAAACGTCACATAGAAATTAGCAATGCAAAAACATGATTGTACTAGTTGCATAAATCAGAAATGGGCTATGTGGGACGTAGCTATTGCTAGAATTTCAGTTCTCTTATTTACAAGCTAGTAAATCATAAAATCCTATACGGGTACTTCAATAAAATTCTCAAGGAGTAATCTATTTCGTCTATATTTTTATCGAGAAAGTTATAATTAAGGGTTAATGAAGAAGTTTGAGAGAAGTGATAGGTAATTAACTATACTAAATTGCCCCCCACCCCCTATTCCTGAGCTTTTTTTATGAAACCTACATGTTGAGCATTTTTAAATGAGCGATCAAATTTGATCGCCAATTTTTGGTCATTTTTTAAAGTTTTTTTTCTGATTTATGAGTTCTCTTTTTGACAAATTAGCCCCCCATCCCCGCATTAAACGCTTCAAAATATGCTTGAAATCGTTTTTTGAATCTTTTCCAGAGCAAAAGGCAGTCTCAGAAGTGCTAAAAACGTGGTATTTTCCTTATACTGCACTTTGGTAGGCAGGCCAATGAGGGGGAGGCTATAGCAACCCTGGCTACGCTACTGTTCCACCGTGTGCGATGAACAGGTGAACAGGTGGCAGCTTGACTCGAAGACCGAAGGGTCCCGTCGCTGTTTCAACTTAAGAAATGACGTAATTACAATGTCTCACTTCAATATACTTTGCAACGGAACATTTGACCGTAATTTGCTGCAGAATACAAGGGTTTTGTGGCGTAGCCTTTACTGCGTTTCGTCCTGTGAAAGTATCAACACGTAGCCTTGGATGAGGGAAAACAAGAGTCAATCTTGTCGAAAAAATTTGTAAAAATCTTACTTAAGTTTTTACTGGGAAAAATTTAAAGTATAGACAAAGCTTATGAGAAAAATGTAAAAATTCGTTTTAACTTGTAGTTTTTGCTTTAAATATTAGAAACAAACGCATTTTGCTTGTAAAATTCTCATCTCCTTTGTCATCATGTCATATCTTCGTTTCTATGCCTCACATGCCTTAGCCGTCGCCGCTCATAGGACATAGTTTTAGTAAATAAACAAAAAGTCAATCAATGCTAACAAATCGGATCTGTGTCGTAGCGAAGAAAAAAGCGCTCTAAGGTTAGTTGCGTCTAACTTTAGAGTGCCCAATACTGATCGTTAAACGTAAATTTAAGATTGACTTTCCGTGCCACCAAATTTGAAAGCATTTTTGCCAAAGACCGAAAAAAATCTTTAAACTCGAAATTTTATTGCTGTGCGTTGTTTTAATATTGCAACGATATGGCCAAACAAAATGGCGGCCCACATCGCGACCCGTTTGGTCGATGCAGCGGCCATTGTTGTTAGTCTGTATTTTTTGATGGATTGCGGCTTTCGATGCCCCCTTTCGATCAATAAAACCTGGGATTGTTCTTAAGCTGTAGTAAAGTTTGATAAAAAATGAGCAACGTTTTTTCATAACTTCTTATCTTCCAAAATTGTTTTTACTATAAAGCGTGTACCTCAGAATGCCGGCTCTTGGCAGATATTTCTGTAATGTTTATTTCAAAATAAGGCCCCCCCAGTATTCCACCGCGACATGTCATTGTCTTGTTTTTATTTCTTATCCCATTCTAACCCTTATATACATACAACTCAAACTCTCTCCTTATATCGCGAAAACGTAAATGAAAACTTTGTGGACGAAGATTGGTAGTTTTTCTGTAAATCAAAATTTGATAGTGAAACACTCCTTTTACTGCACATGCCACACCCTTGACTATTTGTTAAAAAAATAATGCTGCAGAAAATATTTTGTGATGTTATCAATTGAAATATTGTAACTATAATACTAGTGCCATTCGGAAGCTGCACTTTTACAACTGGGAATATAACTGTGCAAAATGTTTCTTTAGAAACGATATAAAATAAAATTTGTGTCTAACTGAGAATGGATTATTTGGAAGGAAGATCAACGGAGTTTCACGGAGTCCCAAACTTGCCACACCCACCTTATAATGGGAGAACCTGCAGCGAAAAAAATTACTGGTACCCAAGCAACTTTTACAATCACAACTGCAGCAGCAATTCCACCTTCCTTTTCAGTAACAATTACCCTCAACACTACCCTGAAACTTACACACACGAAAGCTCCCTTCAGCAGACCCCTTATTTATCAAGCAACCCCAGACATTGTGAAACTAATTGTTGCAGCACAACTACTGAATCCCCTGCTGCTTATTGTCCATATTCTCCGATAAATGCGCCCAACTACCCCCTGGGAGTCGAATATGGAGTTCCCAACAGTATTTCTTCCCCCCCACAAAATCCACACAAAAATGTAACTCTTCTGGAGCAAAATAAGGTTGTAGAAACGTACCCGAACCCCACCCAAATGACGTCATGCCCGGAAGAAAGTGATTCGTCCCATGTTCACTCTCCTGACACCTCTCCTCTTCTTGTCGCCGCACGAGCGCATTATGACGTCACCGGCGAAAGGAAACCGTGGTGTGCAAGCGATCAGCTCCGCCCTTGCGCCGAACATGTCAGCGAAAACCCGCAGTCAGTGGAATCAAAATTATTGAATTTAACTCCGGATTCAACTACTCCCGATTCAAAACTTCCAACTGATGAAGAAAAAATTGAGTCCGAAACAACTGAAGAGGCTAAAGAGCCCACAACGGAAGGTAATAGAGAGCAAACTTTGAAGCAAGAAAGCTCTCCATCGTCTATAACATCACAAGCGATGACGAAATCGAGCAGTGAATCCGAAGATGATGTGGACAAAAAGAATCAAAGCCAGAAACCACCGTACAGTTACGTCGCGTTGATCGCGATGGCGATCAGTGAGTCGAAAGAGAAAAAACTGACGCTGTCGGGTATTTACCAGTTCATCGCGAAGCGCTTTCCTTTTTACGAAAAGAACAGAAAGGGTTGGCAGAACAGCATACGTCATAATCTCAGTTTAAACGAGTGCTTCATAAAAGTTCCACGGGAAGGTGGTGGAGAGCGAAAAGGGAACTTTTGGATGCTGGATCCGAACTGTGAGGATATGTTTGAGAACGGAAATTACCGCCGACGGAGGCGCATGAAGCGGCCTTACCGCCCTACGCCCGGGAACGCCACAATCCTCACCGCTCCTCATTCTATGCTTCACAATTTTATGGATGGAATGTACGCCCCTTACTCCCATTTTAGCGGCCCGGCAAGTAGTTACTTTCAACCTTATTGGCCCCCAAGCGACCCAATCAACAGCGGTCTGCACGATTACCGGAACTCTCAGCTGCCCAAATCATTAGACTTTGAGAATCCAGATCCGCATGTAGCTCCGTCTTACTCCGCATCCAACGCTGAAGATTTTGACCGGAGTGGCGACTATTGGACAAGCGGATATTCCGATCCGCAAAAAGTCGACGACCCAGCACGAATGCGGATTTCGACAGAGGCTTTTAATTTTTCAAATTACCCTCAAAATTTCACAAAAACCGCAGACTTCCAATTATGGCCTCAACAATCCTTATGAATTGCTACTTTGTCATGCATATTAAGTATTGTGACTTCACGCTATTTGCACTTATTTAACTGTAGTTGCAACGTAATTGTACATATCACCTGTACTTAAATTGTAAGGAGGACGCAGGGATAGGCATCCCTTCATCGAGAGTTAGCGTCCCCCCAGCGAGATTTAGCCTCTCCCATCAAGATTTAAGTGTCCCTCCATCGAGATTTGAGCGCTGGATGATCAGACAAAACAAAGCCAGCCAGCGTGAATAAATCCTACAAATTCCGGCCGAATATAGTACCAAATTGCGGGGGGAAATTGATTTCGAGGAAAAAAACACTTCAATTGTCGGCGAAGACCTTTTTTTTGGTCTTCACCTAATTTCGGGAAAAAAACACTTCAATTTTCGGCGAAGACCTTTTTTTTTGGTTTTCATTCAATTTCGGCGACGGAATTACGTAACCTTCACTAGAGTACTTTCGCATACCAAATGCGTTTGGTTGAGGCTGCAAAAGCGTCCCCTCATGCAAAATTTTACAATTTAAGTACTGCATATCACGTCTCCATTGTTAGATCAGAAAGCTGTGGATGTTTGTGTTTTATTGAGCTATGGAATCCGTGCTTTATACTAGTAAAGTGGTTAAGTTTTTGGTTTCTGTGAAATAGTTTGGACACTTTTTCCGGATACAAATTCATCTGTCACTTTTCCTTCGACGCTTGAGGTTTTTTTTTATCGCGAAATTATTCTAAATGCATTTTAAATGCGACGTCATTTCACATTTTTTATTCCTTGATTATTTCAATACTTTGTTTTGTTCCTTTCTTCGGTACAGCACAGTTAGTAGGTCTTCTTTTATTTTTTGTTTGGAATTTTTGCGCTAATCGCATTTCAATGATACCCACCCAGGAAGCGTGCAATTATCAGAGACTTACGCTGGAATTGAATCCGAACCTTCTTAAAGCGCTCGTTTCAACAGAGTTATTGTCCAAACTCATTGTAATTTTTGCAGCACAGAAATACAAAATGACGGCAAAATTCAGTTTGTATTTGATTGACGTGTGACGTCATTGCAAATGCGAGTGTCAGCGTCGCTTTTATCAGTTCTGTGAATTTGCGGTTCCTCCCAATTGCGTTTAATCGAAAGCGCAAATAGAATCATCCACCGTGACGTCACAATGCTGCGTGCCGCAGTTATTTGTTCGCGCCACGCTTGATTAGCATTAGGAAGCTGCGGGTGCAGTGATGTCAAAGGTCAAAGGGACCCAGTGGGTGGCCCCCGCGAAAGTGGGGCTCGTTTTGAAATGGCGCCAATGCGACGAAATTTTTGTGCCATTGAGCTCCTGGCCTACCCTACGAAGTAACCAAAGGTACGGTACTCTGCAGTTACGTCATCACAAGTTCTGAGTTCAGCTGTTTGAAAAAGCAATTTATGTATTTCCACAGAAATTACCCTATATCATTATTCATGAAATTACGTTGGATAGGAATTTGCAAGATCTCTTTTCTAGACGTGTTTTCTGCTAGCGTAACAAGGCTGGAAGCTGTGAAGGGACCGTTCGATCTTCGAGACAAGCAACCACTTGCCCACTTGCGTGCCACACACGGTGGAGGCTTCACTATGTCCCTTTTTAATGCCGAATGTCAAGCGAGGAAGCTCTAGATATCAATTTTTAAAGTTAATTTTTGGTTTCGCATGACCGGGAATCAAACCCCAGTCTATATCGTTTCATAACATAACACAGCACACGTCAAAAATAAAATATTTAAAACAATACAGCCTGTTTCACCCGTAATCAAGATCATCAGGGGTGTCTTATTTCAACAGAATTTCTCTGGCCTACGCTGTCGAGTGTCGAACACTTTTTTGTATTGGTTGAATTCAAACTCCACTCTTCTACTTCATTCCAATAATAATTAACGTTGAATTAAATGACATGCGCGAAGTCAGATATCCAACCAGGCTGGATCTTGGAGGGCTATTACTAATGACGTCATGGTTAATGAACAGCTGATGACTATTCTACAGCAGAAACAACTCGAGTTTTAATAATCAAACAATGAGTGATGATTGCAAATCGTCTCTGTGATTTCATGAGTTTGCCCACGAGATGAAATGTTGTCATATGAAATTGTCGTGAATGGAGCGACCGGTTGATGAAGATGATGTCCGTGATATTGTGGTGCGTCATTCCAATGATATGATAAAGATTGATGAAAGACTCCGCAACTTGGTTGACGTTTTCGTGACGCAAAATGATGATTATGACGGAATATTTCACGCATGACTTCTTCCTAAAGTTTTTTTTTGCTTAAAACAAAGGATGGCATGAGCTTTAACACTACGTTATTTTAATCTTACTTTGTAGAAAAACGTGGTCAGTTGGTAGAGCGGCGTCGGGCTAGTGATCAAAAGGTCGCTAAATCCAGGTTCGATTCTCAAACTATTGCCCTTGAAAAAGGGGCAAATTGTACACAACTTACCTACTCAGTTCCAAGTCTTATCGACAAATGCTCAAGAAGGTTACCTTTTTGAGTTTAATAAGTTTAAATACAGTCAGAATAACACCGCATAACTGTTTTGACGTCCACATCTTGGACGAATGTTTTTAAACAAATTCAAACCTTACTTCGTTGTTTCTTCTTCGTTTTGGGAGGAGGCTCTCCCAGTTTACTACGAATCCTATTCCATTTTCCTCCTTCCATCCAGGCGGCAATTCCTGGCTTGCAGGGTCAGCAGAAATTTCCCTTGACAGTAAACTTCCTACCCCATCTGGTTGATTCTGCAAGGATTAGACATTGTTAAGATGCTGAATTCTCGCAGGATTTTGTTCTGCGACCCAATGGCAATCAAAAGAAAAACAAAACTAAAAAATACCTAAAAGACAGAAAAGATCGCTATCTCGTCGATTAGTGTGACCAAGTCACGAGTAAAAATGCATTAACAATAAACGGATTGTTCGACATAGTTGTCTTCCTTTTATTATTTAATCACATTTTTTATTCAAAAATACCAACATTTCAAAAAAATTGACGTCCAAGACAAAAAATGAGTGGTGTACTGCACACCAATTGAATCAAATATTTATTATACCCGCTGTATTACGCCAAAGAGGGGATAAGTTAGCGGGGGCTCATTTCCTCGCCATTGCCCCAGCGGACAACACAGCTTCTTTGGAAGAAACGTCGCAGTGTGGGCAATCCGTGGCAACACTTTGTTTGATTTGCCTGGTCCGAGATTTGAACCTTAGATTTACCGCTCCAGAGACGAAAGCGTTCCGCTCGACCAACTCTAATGCGCAAAACCTGATAATGATAAAAGTTAGATTTGAATGAACTGACCAAAAGCGTGTCGCATCCCGTCTCCGAATCACTAAGCATTGCTGTCAGGTGTCTGATGTAGCTGATCGTTAGCTTCAAGATTTTGATCTTCGATAGTTTTGCGCGTCTCGGCACGTTCGGGATTCGATGCTTCAAACTTTCAAACGCCTTTCTCATTTCATTGTTTCTTTGCCGCTTCTTGCGGTTCAGCTTACGTTGTAAGTACTTTTCGTTAGATGGTGGATTAGTGCTATAATTTGAATCAACAGAACTATTCGTAATATCTTCGATTGTTGCGTCAGTTTGGTGTCCAACTGGCGTCATATTTCTGTGAATGTTTGTTGGGGTTAAAAATCCAGTGTCTTTAACAGCATTGACGTCGCAGATATTTGATGCTACGTAATTTTTGTCGCAAAAATCGATGCAATTTTGATCGCATGCTGAACAATTGTTCAGTGAAATCATGACACTGCGTTTTCGATAAACTTAAATGATGAATTCGAAGTAAAAGCTATCTCTCTGCGTTTTATTCGTCAGCAAACTTTAGCCTGAAAATAGGTTATAAAAGCATTATAAATTTAACGTATTCGAGTAAGGTTACTTTTACTAATAACAAACACGAAGCCTCAAATGTTTAAATTGTAATTATAATTACATTTTATTCACCCGGCTGCCTTGGCCAGGAGATAGTGAGGGAACTTTTCGGTCTTCGAGTCAAGCTGCCACCTGCCCACCTGTCTACCACATACGGCGGAGGCTTCACACTGTCCCTATAATTGCTGAACGCCAAGCAGAGAAGCTATGAATACCAATGCTTATAGGCTTTGGTTTCACTCGACCGGGAATCGAACCCGTGTCTACCGCTTCAGTAGCAGACGCTCTATCCACTCGACCTCTGATCGGCCATTCAAAACGGAAAATTGATTTTAAAGCTGCTTTTTTTGTTTTTCACTAAAAATAGCAAATTTGTCGTTTTTAATCCTCCAAAATTAAAGTCGTAATTTACTTAACAATACATTGTTCAAATGGTGATGATTTTTGCCAATTTTTTTCTGGCCGTTTTATTTTTTGTTCTGGCATTTTTGTAAAAACAATTTGTCAATTTGTAGGAACACGAGGCTAGTTTTTGCTCAAAATTTAAGAACAAATTAAGAACAATGCTAGCCTCAGCATAAAAAATAATTAGGAATACGGATAGCACAACACCAAGTATTTCTTGGTTTTTTCTATAATGCCGTTGTTGATTTGTTTAGCCGTATTTTCCTCTATAACAAAAGAAACTTTCAACAAAGCAAGAATAAATTTATGCCGATGTTTTCCCAATAAGCTTAAGAATTAAATAGGAACAAATGAGGTTGCAAATTCACTTCAGCAGGTAGCCAGCTTCAATCCAAAATTTACAGCAAAAAAGAATGCAATTGACTCTTCTTCAAGAAGCTAAAAATAGTTCAAGTTACAAGGCGATTTATAAACTCCAGCAACTAATTATTCGGTTACAAATGATTCTTTTTCGGCATTACCTTGTTATTTTAACTGCATAATGCTTATTGCTGCTATGAAATTCTGTTTTCTACTGTGGCATCATAGTCGTCGACCACTGCTGCTTTGGATCTTGTCTGATCAATGCATCTTTTACTTTTTTTTTGATATAGTTTTGTCGCGTCGTTAGAAATGAAAACGAGGCTCTAATTAGCCGCTGCCATTGTTTATGGGGTTTGACCACGTTAAAGTTTGTTTACATCGGTTAAATTGATTACTAGCAGCAATCAATTAACAAAGAAGGTCGAGAGCGTCGAACTTTAAGCTGTTTGTTTTTTTATTTGGAACCTGTCTACACCATTACGTCATCACTTGATTAGATTATTACGTCATCACGCCGTCACACTTTTGGCTTTCATGCATACGAATAAATTGTTTACTTAGAAGAAAGAAGTGGGTCAATCGCAATCCACAATGAACTCGCGACTTCGCGTCTCCTATCAGCGACGTTTGTCCTTGTGAGATTCAGTCTTTACTGTTGTTACGATCTGTTGAAAATGTTTTTTTCGTCTCTTTCTCTTGATTAAAGATCATAGCCCCCCAATCGTATCTTAATTCGGATGCACAAAATTTTGCTGCTCTTCCGGTCAAGAAACTGTTGCTTCGTCGTTAAATCAAAGTGTGGCAACATAAATCATAGTGTGACAACATAAATCATAGTGTGACAACATAAATCATAGTTTCATTACAAATTCTTTGACATCTTCGTACTGAATATTACAACTTCACAAACTGATACCAAAAACAATCAAACTTTACACAGCTGCTTGCATAGATTTTATTACAAACAAGAAATCAGTGAGTCAAAATATAACAAATAAATAATGAAAAATTGTAAAATTTCAAATAAATAAAAATATGAAGAGCGCGACTACACATAATCAAAATCACCATGGATTGAAGTTGCCTTGATTTTGAAATTTCGGAAGAAAAGTTTTGTAAAATCACTGTCAATAAAGACAAGATAATCGTTCATAAAGACGTTCCTCAAAAACACTCCTTTGCTTCTCACTATTTTGCCATTCAACAATCGCTTTTTGTTTGGCAATAGAAATGCCTTTGCCTTCCTTCTACATTCATCCTCATACAGATATTCCTCTCCAACAAAACCCTTACACTTCTTTGGTATTGAAATTCGTAGTGCTGAACAAACGTTCCGGGATACGAAAAAGTCAATCATCAGCACTCATCGGCATCATCTCCATCATCATCCCCCTCCACCAGGAAATCATACTCCTCTCTCGCATATCGCTCCCAGTCATTCATGGTCCGGCCCAAAGCTAAGTTCTGAAATAAAACACATAGGTATTAAAATCGTTGTAAGCGGACTTACACTAGGTTTTCAAGAATCCCTCTAGAACAAATCAAACACACAAGTTCGAATCTCAGGTTGGTAATAAAAGGCAATTATGGCAAGATGAAAGGAGAAGCGGAAGCACACTTTCTAGCTTCCTTTTCCTCCCCTTATCGATTATTCAATATCTACATATAGTTTTTCCAATCTGTAGGGGTGGGTCGCCCCTGGCGCACATTGCCCAACTATAACAACCCAAAAGACAAACTCGTTGAATGAAGTCAGTAGCCAAGAAATCGAGGCAGCAAAAAACTAATCAATTTTACCGTTCATGAACCGCCATGTTTATTCTGAACTTCTCACCTTCAGTCTCGCGGAGGATTCCTTTTTTTCGTTGACGAGATACTTCTCGATGTTTATAAACAAATTGAAGAAGACATCCGCCATCTTGCAGCGCTTTAAGTCTTTAAGTGTGACGTAACTTCCGCTCGCTGGTTTCACCAAATCAAGCAGCTGCAAAGAAATATTCAATTATACTATTATTTTGATATTCGAATATTATTCGAAATATTCGAATCGTGGTGTCAGTTTAGGGTTAGGTCCCATAGGTTGATGTCATAAAGGGTCGCGATGTAACTGTAGGTCTGTCACACTCGTTTCCGGGTCAAAAAGGCAGTTTGCAAAATGAAGTAGGTTCGGTACAAAAACTAAGGTTTTGTCCTGCCATTTGGTAGGAAAAAAAAAGTTTTATTAGTGCTTGTTGGTTTAATTGCAGTATTATCTTTAATTATGAAATCACTAAATTGCATTACAATAGTTTTGTGTCATAAGAAAAAATCGTTCCTACCTGACATAAGCAGTTTTCAAACGGTATCGGATTTATATTGAGGAGTTTTAATTTCTTGGCTTGTTCTGCATAGAAGTACTCCATTTCATACATGGAAATCCGCCCGTCTCCGTCCAAATCCATGCATCGGAACCAGTATTCGATGCTAAAAATAAAGAGAAGATTTAGTAACAACGCAGAAAAATAGTTTAAAGGTCGTATGTTAGCCTAGTTGTTCGGCAAAAAGCTGCTGCATTTTTAAAGTTTTTTGATTACAAACAACGCCCTCACCTGGTGGGAGTCTTTTTATTTTCTTCTGACAGCAGGAACCATACAAAGTCTACGTATGACATTGTCTGGAAGAAATGATCTGAAGCGTCCCAACGTGTGACAGCGCCAGAGAGTACTCGTTCAATGATTTTCGCCGAGATCACTTGAAAAAAAGAGAAAATTAAAATGCCGTCATTGACTATGATTTGATAATTACTATTGTGTAGTAACAGTAATTATATTTAAACTTATCAACATTCAGACAATGAAAAGTAAATAAACAATGGCAATTGTCTCACCTCCTCCTTCATGGCGGAGTAATTGTTCTCTCTTTATGACGAGATCGTGGTCCTCATCAAGCTCCCAGAACTTGCAATAGATGACGTAAAAGTGTTCGTAGGAGAAAAACTCTGTTTCACTGTTGATGTCATCGGTGCCTTGGAGATGCGACAGCACTTTGAGAAAATTGCTCCTTCTCAATTCCGGGATGCTGATTCTACCGGACCATGACCGGTTTACCGAGTAAAAGATTCGAGCGATTACCTACGAATAATACCGAATTTCAATTACCGATGTTTCCAAAAAAAGCTCTTCTGTTGCCATGTAATGAGGCAGTTTTGTCGCAATATACCGCGTTATCGAGTTTCACAACTAGTTTGGGAACATATTCGTATTTTTCCTTCTAATATGAAACAAAAATGCAAGTATTTATCTTCAAATATGAAAGAAAGTTTATTGAGTGTCAAGATAAGCTTTCAATGTTGTGCAAGTGGGCTGAGGTGGGCCAGCCTTGGAATTATTTTAACGTTGGAATTCAGTCGTTTGTATGAACCAGGCACTATGCGTCTGTCCAACCACATCTGCGCACAGTGCCCTTTTGGGGGTCCATTTGCAAGTCTTTCGTCAGGATGGTCACGACAACGGATAGACATCTTGGTCCCCAAAGTGAAATAAGCGCAAAGTGTCTTTCCCAGGAACACAACCACGCATTGCTAGTTCAGAAATTGGAACGATGCGATAACAAAGCAAAACAAATAACACTTACTGTGTTCATGTATCGACTGTGAAACTCGGGTGCGTGTTGCAGAAATGCGAGTCCTGGGTGGGTTGCAACGACATCCTGGAAAAAGAAATGTTATAAAATGTGGCTTCACGAGTTTTTTAAAAATCATCGATACGATTCGAAGCGGAGTGTTAATTTCTGAGACAGAGTTCGAGGAGAATTAAATTCCAAGATTAAAATTCGAACGCATAACCCTTGTTACAAAATCGAATGTGCAATATGTGTACTACTGGGGACAGACTGAGAGAGGTGGGAACTCCTGGGTTTCAGATGGGTTGGAAAGTTCGTTTTTACCAACCCATCATCCCGTGATATGCTTCATTTTGAACTAATTCCATCGCCTATATCCACCGCCACAACGCTCTTACACACAAACACGAACTCTAAGTGTGTAACGAACCCACCTGCAGCAAAACCCGGAAGTCGTTGAACTCCAAAAAGGAGTTGCCTGGTTTAGCGAGCATCGTGACGAACCGAGACGAGTCGTCGTGACAACATGACGTAATCCTGCAATTAAAAGACCCGCATGTAAACTCTAAGATGACGACACAATGTGGTTTATTTGAAAAACACTTTTTTCCGTCGTTGGCCAATTTATTGGCGAGATTGCCTGAAACGTCTTAAAAAATTTATAACTGCGTTTTTCGTAAGAGCATTTTTTAAACATTATGTAGTACTGTATTCCTTTGCTACAACATGCCAAATATTTATACGTATGTACCTTTTCCAGGCGTTGATGACATCATCTTGGGTCACCGTGTAATTCTGAGGATTCTTTCTTGCCGCGTTGAAAATGGCCGATTTCCAGTACAAGGAGTATCCGCAGGCCTGTGATGAAAAAAAATGCTAATCAATGAATTTTCGACGCAAAAGTAATAAATGACGTCAGATACTAGATTGACGTCATCGACTTACCTCAGCAACTGGTCCCATTTCAGTCAAATTCAATTCCTTCTTTCCCAGTTTTTCAAAGACCTTTTTGATTTTGTCTTCGAATGCTGCCTCTAAAAAGCGAATGAAAAGTTAACCACGTGACTGCGAAGAAAAGATTTAAATCCAGCGGATTTAAATTATTGCGGAGTTGAAAACGATCTCTTTTCTTTAGAACGGTTGATGCGTTTCTTTATCCCACTCTTTCCTCTCTAATCGCTATCATGTAGTGCAGTGTAGCGTAAACGTCAGGGCATTGCACGTGAACAACAAAATCGGAAAGCTTTCAACATTTCTATTGTTGCGACAGGTTTATCTAAACAATTGCAATCTTCTATTGCGTATTTTAATGACGTCGTGATTCGTGAACATTGTTGGCGAATAGTTTGAACATGATAACAAAATGATGGCGCGTCGCACGATCATCAAATGCGCTTATCGTTGTTAATGCTTATTTAATTTTCTTGAAACGGAAAACTTACACAAAACAATTATCGACAAATTTGAAACGAAGTGTCTTAAATTAGTATGACAAATTATTTCTGGCCATTCTTCAATAGTTTTACGTCACTAATGACGTCACGTACCTGCAAAACGTGGCTTTCCGCGCGGAAAATAGAATTTTCCGATTTCCACTTTCTTCTGTAGCAAATCGTCTTTGGCGTGGAATATTGTAGATTTTGGTGACTACAAAAATCAATAAATTTACTGCGATTGTGAGAATGCATAAATCCGCCATGTAATATAAAGACTCCCACTTGCGGTCATACAAAAGATTTATAAAGTGATGAAAACTGACAAATGTAAAAGATGAACTTTCAGACTTTTTTTTTGTAAAATGCTTTTGTGATTTGATCTTTGACTCTCACATTTTTTAGGAAAAAGACTCAACAAGTGGCCTTCATTAACCACAAATCTAAGTTGAAATTAATATAACTCGAAAAACTAACAGCAAGCGTCGAGTAATGTTCAATAGAATCGCAAAACAATCTACCAATTAAACTGTAACAAAGCTTTTGTTGCGGTAAGTATTGCAGCATAATGTCTTATCATTATGACGCACCATTATGAAGGTATAATTGAAAAGATTGGTTGCGCTAGATCATGTTGGACTTTGCTGCTTACTACGTAAAACGACGCGATGCAGAACGTGCTGTGGGCCACAGTAATGCGTTGTTGCATCATAATACGTCAATTTACGATGAAACTTCTAATCAACCAATTTAAAAATATACTGTGATACAGTTACGCGGCCCAATCGATCTTAGCGTAAATCGCAGCTCATACGAGCGCACTCTTTGATTGTTTCTACATATTTTACGCTTGCAAGTCGGCGCGCCGGACGTACCGGATTTTTGATCGAAATAAATAAAGAATACGCTCGCGCTTTTGCGCTAACCGTGGTTACTGCCGATGATGACGAAATTTGTGAACAATAAGAAATAAACGTATTGTAGGCCCAGGCCTTTATGTAATTCAGTTTATGTAATTGAAAGGAGCGGTCATCTTCCAAATTGAACCTCAACTTTGTCAATAAAAATAGAAGCAAGAGTTGCGCGCAATAATGCTGACCGGAAGTGGAAGTGAACGCTGCAAATCACAATTGTTACACCATAACGCTACGTTCTAAGAATCTCACCTGATTATTTCATTATTTATGTAATAATAGCTATTTATGTAACGAGTTATATTTCATTGTTTATGCAATAAAACCTACTTTTAAATTAAATTATTAAAAATAAAACAAAAACTTACCAGTAAAGTTCGATATTCTATGTCATCAACCAACATGGGACTACACGCTTGAGTGAATTCGCAGCTATTTACGTGGATGCGCATTTCGTATATATTTGCTGTTGTCTTCAAACTACTCGCAATAAACAAATTAACTACCAATTCGCTGCAAAACAAAAGTTTATTGTTGCTGCATCAAAACATGCGTCGCAAATTAACTCAGTGTTTTCCAGGTCAATCAGCCGATCAATGGCCTGTTGAATAGCGCATCTATTACAAAATCTGTAGACTCAGGTTCGATTTCCAGCCAGGCTAAGCCAAAGACCATAAAAATTCGTACCGGTATTGTATTACCAGCTTATTTGATGGCAGTTTGAATCGAAAACCACAAGTCACTTTGCTGTCTCCTGGTCAAGGTAGTTTAGCGAATGTTAAAAATGAAAAAAACGTCAATGCTTAAAGTTAAATCAGCTGGTACCCCCCGATAAAAAATCAAGGTGTATCCTTTCGGAGCTTGCAAAGAAGCTGAATCTGAGTGTCAACGCGACATACGCCAAAAAACAAACAACTTCGTGCTGCGAGAGACCCCAGCCACTCAAAGACAAGGCCATAGGCAAGTTTTATAACTTTGGATTCAAACCGCAGAATTTTAATAATACTATGTTCAATAATATTTGTACATAGGCCAACCAAGATTACAGATATCAGTATTTAAAAAATAAAACAAATGGAGACTACTTTAAGAAATGAATAAAACGTTTCGCAGTATTCCAGTTCCTACCAGCAGAGGTGGCAACCATGGGCGTATTTAGGGGGGGCATTGCGGCATGAACCCCTTTTGGGTTGCCAGGAATGTAAAAATACCTCAGAATAGTACGCAAAATTGAACCATGCCCCCCCTCCCCTTTGGAATTTAGGCAGAAGATATGGGTTGAAAAACCCACTGAATATGAGTGAAGATCTTTTTTTTTTGGTCTTCACCTAAATCTGGGCTGAAAAACGAGCTGAATCTGAGTAAACTCCTTCTTTTTTCTTAGTCTTCATCTATCCCATCTGGTTTTTATCTCCCTTTCTAAATTCCTGGCGACGCGCCTGGCTCCCCCCCCCCCCTTTCGAAAATCCTGTGTACACCACTGGTGACAGCGGATCCGGACCGGATCTTACTGTTTTTTCTCGGATCCGGATTCAGTTTCATTAGAAGATGCGGATCCAGATCGGATCCGGGTCTGATTTTGCTGATTACTTTCAAACTTATTGTTGATGTTTGTCAAAATGTCAAACTCATTGTTGATGTTCGTTAAAATGTACGAAGTGTAGTTGCATACTGGCGGATCCGGATCGGATTGGATCTCAAAATTTAGGATCCGGATCTCTTCTTGTTAGATCCGCATCGGTTCTGGATCATTTAATATGTGGATCCGGCCACCTGTGCCTACCAGTACCTGCTGGGTGTATGCGTAATTACTAGCTCGTATTTTCCGTTGCTGAAAGCCTGAACTTGCCGCTTTCGAAAAGTAAATCCGAATTCATTGAACCTATGTGCAGAGAAATTAATGATACAACATTTTGACCAAAAAAATTTGAGTAAGAGCGCAGCTTAAGAATGGCTTTAAAATAAAAACTAAAATAATTAAAATCTTCCACTGAAAAAAAGTTTGCTAAAACTATAGCTAATGCCAGTAATCTTTTAGATATCGACTCGTTATTAAACGCTTCCAGTTTTTTGCTTACGCTGTTCCTCGACTGACAAAGTTTTTGCGACCTGATATTTATATAAGCTTGCTATAACGTGCGTATCGTTGAATCATACTATTTGGACGTAGCTTCTTGCGTGACGACGTAAGCTAACTTTTCTTCTTTGCGCCTGACGTCATAGACAGCATGGGCTTGTGTATGTTTGCAGACTGCAGAATCGATTCAAGCGTTTCATGACGTCGCTATCAACAATGTGCGGATGCAATACCCGATCTTTGCAGCAAAGTATATATTTTTCTTTGCACGCGGCGCGCGTTATCAACAATGGCAAATTTTCAGTAGATGTAATCGGAAAAGTTTGTTATTGAAAAACAAAATGGAATTTTATAGGAAGTAGTAACCTTCCAGTGACCAAAAAGTGCATTGTGCCTGATTTCGTCAGCAAGATGACCGCTGCTGACCATTGCAGGTTGGGTTGAGTTTTAGTTTTCAGTTTGAATCCGCTCACAAGTTAGTGATGAATCTGAATTGGGATTTTTAAAAGTCAATGAATATTAATGTGGGTTTTTAAAAGTTATTGGATTGGAATGTCTTAATTAAACATTAATGATCGTGGATTTTTAAATTAAAACTTACGTTGCAAAAGCAGCGATTTACAACTGGTTTATGTACACGTTGCAACCGTTTCATAAAATTTATCAAGCAAAGAGAAACTTTGTGATGGTAAAATGTGACGTTGCTATAGGGGCGTATTCTCCATGCATGCAAGGCATGCATTGCATGCCTAATTGCCTAGTCATTTAGCCAAAAAAGATAATAATAGTTTAAACAAATACGAGTAAAAAGTTAAAACAAAATCAAGCTAAGTTGCCACAGTTACAGGTATTCACTTTCAAGTCAAAGTATAAATAGATAGTCTCTCTTAATTCATTGATTTCAGTTTTAGCTTGTTTTCAGAATATCGCTAAATTACATAAAAATAATTCCAACAAAACAACACGCATGCAATTTTTAAATTGTATTCAACGGCTCAAGAGATCGCTATGTTTCGATAAAATTACGAATAAAATTAAATAGGTTTGGAAACTTTGATTGGCGCATTGTTTGCTGCAAAAGTTCTTCAATACGTCTAGTTTCTTGTTTTCGTAAAATATAGTCTCTATTTTTATTTTAGATTTGTAACAGTAAATTAGCTTAAAACAGGCCACAAGCTATGCACCAACGCATGCAATTTTAAATATTGCATGCGTGTTGCCATATATTTTATGTAATTTAGCGATATGCCGAAAGCGAATAACTCAGCAGCAAAGTTAAGTCGTGATACCCGGTAGGTACTATAGGCATTAGGTAACAGACGTGGAGTCGAGGACACAAGACTCGAGGCCAAGGCCAAGGATACAAAAAAAATCCGAGGCCAAGGCCAAGATCAGCCCTACCAAGAACAGATCCTTTCAAGGCGAAGACCAGGAATGCTCGAGGCCAAGGACAAGGACACAAGCACAAGTGCTCTCCAAAAAAAAGGTCTTCAGAAAAATTTTTCAGGCGATCTCCCGAAAAAACCGTCTTTCAAAAAATTTTTCAGGCGCGCCACAAACTTTTAACAACTCAAAAAATAGTACTGTCCTTGAGCCGAGGATGGAGCAATTTTCGAGGACTTGAGACTTCGAGGCCAAAGCCAAGGCCAAGGCCAAGAACTTCAAAATGTGTCCTCGAGGCCGAGGGCATCCTCGAGGACTCCACCTCTATTAGGAACTTTAAGTCAGAGTGAGCTTTTGATATGGTACTGATCGCACTAATTAGGCTACATGTTAAGCGATAAGAATGAAAGCAAGATGAGAAATCCATTTAAACAGGAAGTTACCAGTAATTGGTTCAGTTTTTGAAAGCCCAAACAAAGCAACTCAACAGCCTACAGGTAATTTATTGATAGTCTGTAGTACTTCGTAGGCCTAGGCTAGTTGTAGAGTTTGCACTAGGTTTGCAGCAAAGTTTTTCAGACTATCAATAAATTACCTGTAGGTTGTTAAGTTGCTTTGTTTGCGCTTTACTGATTTTTGAATAAACTAAACAACAAGGTATGGTATGGTATGGAATGGAAGGGAAATTTTGATATGAAATATGGAAAATGTCAAAATGGAATGGAAGATTTCAAGAATGGAATGGAAGACAATCTTCCATTCCAATTCCATGCTAGATTTCGCACATGGCATTTACAGAAAAATATATACGGATAAACATGGGCGTAGAAGCTCAAAATGATTTGGGGGGGCACCGATCTTTTGCCCGAAAAATGACTTGATGCATTGAATTTCGCCCGACAAATCGATCGCTTTTTCTGTCTAAATTAAGGTGATCTCCAAAATCAAAAAAAAAGGTCTTCACTGATATTGAGACGGTTTTTCTGTCCAAGTTAAGGTAATCTCAAAAAAGAAAAGGTCAGATATAAGTGGGCACTCTGAGCATTTTACGAGGGCAAAATTGCCCAAAACTATGAAAATTGCCCAAAATTTTGACGCAAAATTGCCCAAAAAATATGAAATTACCCAAAATTTCGACGACTTAAACCAAGCGGGGGAGCCAGTGCCCCCCGGCCCCCCATCTCCTAGGCCACTGCGGATAAAGATAACTACAGATAAGTGGTAGCGTTTAGCAGCTAATCATTTGCGACAAATAATAGGGTAATACAGGCGCGTAGCCAGGATTTGGAAAGGGGGGGCTATTTTGAAAGAGTGAGAAGTGTGCAAACGACCTTGACTCGAATTTGCATTGATCTTGAATCAGTTTCAGACGGTTTGTCCGAAAATTGAGACGAAATTTCTCGGAAAGCTCGGAAATTCAAAGGTTTTTTCCGCCCAAAATTAGGTGGTCTCCAAAAATAAAAATAAAAAAAAAAGGTCTTCACCGAAATTGAGAGTGATTTTTCGGCCGAAATCCGACCCAAAATTAGGTGGTCTCCAAAAAAAAAAAAAAAGGTCTTCACCGAAATTGAGACTGATTTTTCGTCCAATTTCGCAAATTCAGACGTTTGAGCGGGGGCTGTTTTTCTATGGGGGGGCTATTTTCAGTTTTTCACAAAAAATCGGCCTCAAAAGCACAAAAAACATGCGATTTTGCATACTTCACAAGCCAATGGGGGGGGCTCGAGCCCCCCGCCCCCCCCCCCTGGCTACGCTACCAGGGTAATATGGTCAATTGGTCATGAGCATTGCGAAGACAGTGTAGGCAGTGCATCATCAGATCATAGAATATGTTCGTTGCAATTTGCAGCTGCAGTGATGCTAACAGGTTTCATTTTTATTTTGAGAATGACAATTTGCCAAGTGACAAAACTTTTCCGTCGTATCAAACATTTGTAATTACTTTGAAGACCGAAAGGTCCCTTCGCTGTCTCCTGGCCAAGGCAACTTTGTGAATAAAATGTAATTACAATTATAACCCGAGAGAAATTCTGGGTTTTGTCCTAAAATTTGCAACCTCAGACCCTTACTCAATTGTTTTGTGAACGTAATCCACAAACATGATTAGTAACCGTCTATTGCACCAACTTCAAATAACAATAGCCCTGCACCTCGCCAGCTTTTACGCGACAAAATATTTAAAAAAATTAGCTAGGGGAGATGCTTAATGAATAAATTATTAAATTAGAATTGAGGGCGCCTGAGCCCCCTAGTCGTACAGGTGTTCCTAAAACTGGTTATTTTCGAGACAAAAATCTTCAAGGCAAATCTTCGAGTGAATTATTATTTCTTCTAAAATTTTTGCAGGAGGCAATGTACCTTGCTTCCCTCAACTGAGCCAAGTCACATACAAAATTTAACCCAAAAATGCAAGATTTTAAACGTATTTGGGGCTTGACATGTAAGTAAAGGCAGCACTAAACAATTGGAGCTTTTCCGTTGGGTTCAAATCTCAAGAATGTGGTTCTTTCAAACAGTTCTAAAAACGTGCGAAATGTGATCCAAATGGCATTGATACTAAAATAGCTATTTTTTCTGAAGCATCACAAAAGATCGCTGAGGGGCTAAACCCCTACTTTCCTACGTGCTATAACTATAGGTGGGCAAGTTAATGCAAAACATTAGCTTCGTTAACCACTAGTCCGTTAACAAACTTCACACCTCCGTTAACGTTAATCCGTTATTTTTAGCTTTAATTAACGGAAGTTAATAAAGTCCGTTAATCCGTTAACATTTTGCGCGTAATTTACATTTCTTTTTATTCACTCGCTTCTAGAACACGTATTGACGCTGTTGAGCTGATTGTAAGGAAATATTTATTACTATGGTGGTCTTTTTGTGTTTTGAAAGTTACATTTTACAGTCTAATCTAATTTCAAGATAAAAACAAGTTCAAATGCACAACGAAGCTGCAAGATATTAACGATGAAAACCTTAACGGAAGTTAACAGAACTTAACGGAAGTTACTTTAGTCCGTTAACAGCAGTTAACGGAAGTTAATTTAGTCCGTTAACATGAAAAAACTTTTTAACGGATTAACGAGTTCAAGAAAAAGTTAGCTTCGTTATTAACGGATTAACGATTAACGGACTTGTGCCCACCTATGGCTATAACCATGTGCTACATTTTATAGGCATGAACAAAATGTTGGTCTAAGAACCTAGGTTTCATTTTGTAATCAAACCTATGTATTATAACAAGCCTATGTATTATAACAAACCTATGTGCTTTGTCAAACAGGTTTGGCTAAGTTGTCATTTCTGTGTACATGTGCTGTGCAAATACTTTTGTGGTAGTTATAATGGCGTCGCGTGATATTTCAGATATGGCATGCAATTATGATGACGTCATCAGTTTTGATGACGTCATTGGTTGTCAGATAGTAAAATACAAAAGCAACTTAATTACACTGCCTAATGTCTAGCATTGCAATTAGGCCTCCTCTCGTCAGTACACATTACTGCCGCTAGTGTACAGTACAAGACTTTTTTGTGTTGCTGCTCTACGAACAGTGACAGATGTAGCAGTTTATATGTGTCAGTACCCAGAACCAAGGATGGCAGTACGGTACGGTTCGTTGGTACGGTACGCTTCAATTTTTACTAAGAAGTAAGGTACGCTGGTACAGTACGCTTTTTCTGTAATGGTACGGTTACGGTACCTTGGTACGTTACGCCTATTTTGTAAAGGTACGGGTACGGTACGTTGGTACGCTGTTTGAACTAAAAATCCCAGACTTTTCGCACATTGCTCCGGCTTTTTGTATATAGAGGCAACAGACAGCTGAAACCGACGCTAAATGTTTGAATTGAGATCGCTGATTTATAGGCAAGTGATTTTAAATTCAGTTAAAGTTGTGAGTAGTTAAAAGCATAGATGGCAATACGGTACGGTACGTAAGTACGCCAAAATATTTGTTAAAAAGTACGGTACGCTGGTACGGTACGCCTTTTTTGTAATGGTACGGGTACGGTACGCTTCAAAAATTGAACTGAAGTACGGTACGGTTCAAGGTACAAGGTACGTAGTACGCAAATTTTAAACGTACCGTACCGTACTGCCATCCTTGCCCAGAACCATACTAGGCAAACACCAGGCACCTCGCCAGAATATAAGTTTTAGGGGGACCAGCGAAAATTTTGGGGGACAATGGCTTCGCGCTGGGAGCGATCTCCCAAAAAAGGTCTTCATGGAATGAAGAGCTGCTTTTGCCCCCAAATTTCAGTGAAGGTCCAAAAAAAAGTGATAAAGGTCTTCACGATGTTGGAAGCTGATATCGCACGCAATTGGCAGACTCAGGTTATCTTGTTGTGTTCAAAGTGACGTTTAAGTGAAATCATTTGGGGGGCAAAATAAACTTTTGGAGAGGGGCAAAGTAACGTATTTATAAGTAGTGCATATGCATATGTTGCATGAAATTTTGTTAAAAATGACGTTCAACTGAAATTATTTGGGGGGGGGCAACATAAAATTTTGGAAAACCAATTGCCCCACTCCCTGCTTCCCGTGGCTACGTCCCTAGCTAACACTAACAGCAAAGTAGGTCTAATAACATTGAGGTAATAACATTAATTGTAGAACTAAACTGAGACAACTTGCTGAATAGCAAATACTTAGCTTACTTTCATAGCCTCTTTTTCTCATGTCAAAGTAAGAATACCGTAGCCTGGCAACCATTTGCGATGCTACCAGTATGCAATATTAAGCAGGCTGGTAGGCACCAGTGTTGTAGAGTCGGAGTCGGGGGAGTCGAAGGTTTTTACGGGGAGTCGGAGTCAGAGTCGAAAAAAGGCTTTTGCCGGAGTCGGAGTCAGAGTCGAAAATATATGCCCGACTCCCGACTTCCAGTGTTGCACAAAAATCTGATTAAAATGAAAGCTATATCTTGTGTTAACGTAACTGTAGTCAAGATGCATGTAGCAGTAGCACGCGGTTGTCTGGCTACAACAGTATACGCGTATATTTACATCTTCACATTTTTTAGTAGGTTTGTATTTAGTTAGCTGCCGTACTATGCTAATCTGACAAATATTCGGGTGCGATAACGCCGTTTAGCAGAGTTGTTATTAAGACAAAAAGAGTAGCGATGGTAGCGACAGCGTTGTCAAGATCCAAGATGCCGTAACCTACCGCTTGTCTCAGAAACGTTTATGCGCATCAGTGGTGCCAAAACTTGCCTTTTCAAAGAGGGAAGTTTGCTAGTCAGGAGGTTATCACAGAATGAGGATAGGGCTCTGGCCTAGCCAGGAATTTTGATTGGGGGGGGGGGGCCGAAAGGAGATGGTGGAACTGTGTTTAACGTGTGGTCAAGAACAAGGAGAATTACAGAAGTTTTTGCTTAGCGCTTGAGACAAAAATGGATTGGAGGCAAATTTTAAAACGGAATACATAGTTACTTGCCAATGAGATCTCTGATGAGCTGAGATTCCAACTAAGTTCATTACAAACACGAATGTGAAGTATGTGAAAACAATTTCAGATCCAGCTAGGGAGTCTGGAAAAGCGCTGTAAGCTCCCCCATCAGGTTCCGGGGCGGGATCCCGGAAGCTATAGCCTTTTTCGATGTTTTTCTTGAACAAAATGCAGCATTTGATAATGTTGTAACACCAAAATTTGCAAGCTAATATAGGGTGACAAAAAAGTGCAACTGTGTAGATATAGAAATTCAACGGCAAATATATGACTATATATCAAAATTTATGTCAGCAAAAGATATCAAATTATTATCAATTTTCAGGTAAAACCGATAGTCTACAAAAGCGATTAACATAATCCAAACTGTTTAAACCAAAACGTTGGAGATAACAAAGCAGCATCGTTAGAACCCCGGCCACTTGAAAAACTTCCTTTTTTTAAGGGAAAAAAGTTGATTTTATGATATTTTATTTTAAGTGGAGGCTTGGCCTCTATCCAAAAAGAACAGATTGAGCTAGACCTTTGCCCCCCTTGTTTCGCGATCTATACCTCAATCTGCAACGTATGTATCGGGATATATTCAAAAGATTAATACTGATGACAGTTAGATGCGCAGGGTGACGCTTCAGCAGTCAAACACGTTAATTTTTTATGACAAAAGATAAATGATTTCAGATTATTTTATACCTAAAACAATGGAGTCCAGACCTCCCCAGCCCCTCCCTCACCTCCGCCGTTTATGGATCAAGTGCACAAATGGACTTTGGATTTGAAACACAAAGAAGTTCTATGAAACAGAGGGCTACTGTTTATTACAAATTTAACTTTTGAACAGTTAAGTAGCATTTAGATTGGGGGGCCGCGTCTCCTGGGTTTCCCTCTGGCTGCGCCCCTGGGATAGGGTCTATCACAACGCGATGAAGGTTCGCTGCACTTGCAGGTAACCTATGGGTGGCGTAGTGAACCTGCTACTCTGAAGACGTAACCGAAGTTCAGTGCTATCGCGCAGGGCTGGGCTTCGAGCCTTCGGCCAACTCAATTTCATATAAGACTACTGGTACGACAACAGTACAATAGCCCATAAATTACTAAGCAGAAGCACAACCACACTCAAGTTGCCAGAGAGTTGCTAATTGCTACAGTACAGTAGGCAATAGCATGCGCAAACAAATCAACAATGAAATATTAAACTGGCTAATTAGTGGATGGTGTGCGACAAGCGTTGCAAAATCTTTTAGGCATCTAGACTGTTTTGAAGCCATTCTTTTTCGAAACGTTTGTTTTTTTTGCGTTTTGCAACAAATAAATTTTTAAACTTACCGATTGCTTCGCAATAATTACTGCGAGTATTAACTAGGCTAATAGCATCATTAAACTAGACATAACCATTTCATTGCCATACATTCAGGGCTCTTGTTACAAGCGACTTTGGTCGTGCAAGGCAGTGCTGCAGAGTCGGAGTCGGGAGTCGAAGGTTTTTACGGGGAGTCAGAGTCGGAGTCGAAATTTTACCATTTAAAGAGTCGGGAGTCAGAGTCGAACGGAAATAAAGTCCATGAGTTAGAGTCGGAGTTGGAGTCGAACTGAAAAAATGGCTAAGAGTCAGAGTCGAACTAATTTTGCTTCGACTCCGCAACCCTGGTAGGCACAGACTAGTCCCAAGCAAGTATGGTTAGGCCTGGCCTTGTTTAGTTTATTCAACAACCAGTAAAGCACTACCAAATCAACTAGACAACCTACCGGTAATTTATTGATAGTCTTAAAAATATTTTTGCAAACTTTACTACTAGCCTAGGTCTACTAAGTACTAACTGGACCAACTACCGGTAACTACTGCTTAAATCTTGCACTCACTTTTATAGCTCTACATTTATCCCAAATAGTGGGAACAGTAGCATATCAAAAACTCACTTTGACTCACATTACCTGATGCTAATACCTACCGGCTATCTTGGCTTGGTTTCGTCACTGAGTTATTTGCTTTTAGCATGGTGAGTGCGGTTTTCGTCCGGGTCGCAGCACCACGGACCAAATCTTCACTCTGAAGCAAATCTTCGAGAAATCTTGGGAGTATGGCAAAGATCTCTTTGCATGCTTTGTCGATCTTGAAAAAGCATATTACCGAGTTCCTCGGGACATAGGCGTAGCCAGGGGGGGGGGGGGGGGCGCGGGGCCCGGGGCCTCCTCCAATTAAAATTCCACTAATGATAAAAAATTATGACAACATAACCTAGAGATGGTTAGTTGCAGTTGTTTTTTCTGTAATTACGCACCTAACAGTTATTAACATTAATATTAATGACAACTTGGGAGCCCAGAGGCCCCTAACTAACAGCCAGGGGGCATCGGGACCCCTAACTAACGACTAGGGGGTCCCGGAGCCCCCTAACCAACAACCAGTTGGCCCTGGGGCCCCTTACCGACAACCAGGGAGCCCCAGGGCCCCTAACTGACAACCAGGGAGCTCGGAACCCCTAACTAACAACCAGGGGGCCCCGGGACCCCTAACCGACAACCAGGGGTCCCTGGGTCCCTAACTGACAACCAGGGCGCCCCTAACTGACAACCAGGGAGCCCCGGGGGCCCTAACTAAGGATCAGAGGGCCCCAGAGCCCTTAATTAACGACCAGGGCACCCGAGGCCCCCAACCAACAACCAGGGGGCCCTGGGGCCTCTAACTGACAACTAGGGGTCCCTGACTGATGACCAAGGGTTCCAGGCCACAGGCCCCTTAATTCAAAATTTTAACAATTTATATGCAAAACCTGTGAGAAATCGAAGAGTTTTGTCCTAAAAGTTGCAACCCCAGGCCCTTGTTTAACGTTATTATGAACTTAATGCTATAACATAGGCGGTAATGCAAACCCCCAATTAAAATACTCCAAATGATTAATGTAATGAGAGCATAGCCAGTATGTTGTCCTTGTCTGGAATTGCAGTTTCTTTAATTTAGGATTTACGCGTACAATCGTACGTAATAATAATGGCGATCACGTGTCCACGTCATAATAATGTCATGCAATTCTTGGATGTTTCAAAAAAAAATTGTCAAGTGACTTCACTCGAGTCCTCCACGTTTTGGAAAAAAAGTTGTTTTAATTTTGCCTTAAATGTTTTTTGTTTTTTTTATGCAAGAACTTAAGGGCGCGATCTCAAAATATCGAAATGCCACCAATGACAAAATTTTGACAAAAAAGCCTTGTTTTTCATTTTCAGTTTCTTTTAGCATCTTTGCGTACAACAATACTTAACGATAAATAATATTGACAACCTGGGTGCCGGCACACCCCCTTAATTCAATTTTTTCCTACCAATTTAAACGAATTACCAGGGTAAAATCAAGGGTTTTTGTCCTAAAAGTTGCTACCTCAGGCCTCATCTAAACTTTTTATGAACGTAATGCAATAACCAGCGCCGTATTTGCCAAATGGTACAGTACCAGGGCCCTTCGCTCAGATAGTAGGACTTTTCTTGGTCTTCACTTATATTTGGCAGGAAGATGTTGCACAAATCTCCCAAGTGCCAGGGGCCCCCCGCAACGTAAAGCCGGCTCGGGAATAACATGTTTAGTAAGCAAACCATCTATTGTACCATTTTTCAATAACGATTCACCTCCACCTCGCCTGTTTTTACGCACAAATTAGTAAAAAAAAGCTAGGGAAAATGCTCATTCAACAAATTATTGAATTTGAATTGAGGGGCCTGGGCCCCCTGGCCGTACATGTACTTCTATAACTGATTAACTTAATGACAAAACAAAAATCTCTGAGGAAAATCTTCGAGCGGATTATTGTTTACTGCTAAAATATTGCAGGAGGCAATGTACCTTACATCCCCCTACGAGAACCAAAGCAATTACAATTAAAATTTTACTCCATAATGCAAAATTTTAAACGTGTTTTGGACTTTAATTGCAAGTCAACGGAGGATTGAACAATTACATTTTTTCGATTGGCTTTCAAATGTTAAAAATCGAGTTTTTCCAAATGGCTGTGAACACGTGCGAAATGTGATCTAATGGGATTAAAATAGCTTTTATTTCCAAAAACTTACAAAAATTGCCCAGCGGCTGGGGGCTTCGCCCCCATAGCCCCGTCTATGATATGTTTAAGTACACTAGCTTACTCCACACGTCTCCTAAGTTAGGCATTTGCACTTTCTAACTATTAGTTTTAGCTCTCTCCCTTTACCAAAATCCTGGTAAAGTGCCAACTGGCTACGGCTTCAAATCTTCCATTCAACGATATCTTTGCCCCACAAGAAGTTCCTTTTTTGTAAATTTCTGATGCCGTCATTGCACGTGATTTGGAGTTTGGGGCCCCCCAATCAAAAATCCTGGCTACGCCTATGCCTCGGGATAAACTTTGGAAGGTTTTGCAGGAGTATGACGTTAATGGTCAATTGTTGCGCGCCATTAAGTCATTCTACTGCCGACCGGAGGTTTTTGTTCGGGTAAATGGCAAGCAATCACAGCTGTTCCATGTGGGCGTTGGACTTCGGCAAGGGTACGTTTTGTCACCTCTCCTTTTCATTGTTTACATGAATTGGATCGACAAATGCAGCCAAGCTGATGAGCGTGCCACGATTGGAAATTGCAAAATCAGTCGTCTACTATTCGCTGATGATTTGGTCTGCTTCCTTCCACAGAATCTGGCCTCCAGCGCGCATTAAATAGCTTTGCAGATGCATGCAACACCGCCGGAATGAAAATAAGCACGGCCAAAACTGAGGTACTTCATCTTTCAAGAAACCCTGATCAGTGCGTATTACAATTGAATTGAGCGACACTGAAGCAGGTGGAGAAGTTCAAATATCTTGGGGTTGCATTTACGAGTGACGAAAGGCAAGACGAAGAACTGGATATCCGAATAGGCAAGGCTAGTGCCATAGTCGTTGCCAGGATTTTTGATTGGGGGGGCCCAAACCACAAATCACGTGCAATGACGTCATCAGAAATTTTCAAAAAAGGAACTTCTTGTTGGGCAAAGATATCGTAGAATGGAAGATCTGAAGCCGTAGCCTGTTGGCACTTAACCAGGATTTTGGCAAAGGGAGAAGGCGAAAACTAATAGTTAGAAAGTGCAAATGCCTGACTTAGGAGACGTGTGGAGTAAGCTAGTGTACTCAAACATATCACAGACGGAGGTCTGGGGGCGGAGCACCCAGCCGCCGGTGGCTATGGGGGTCTGGGGGCAAAGCCCCCAGCCGGTGGGCGATTTTTGTAAGTTTTTGAAAAAAAAGCTCTTTTAATCCCATTGGATCACGTTTCGCACGTATTCACAGCCATTAGGAAAAACTCGATTTTTAACATTTAAAAGCCAATCTAAAAAAATTTAATTGTTCAATCCTCCGTGCAATTAAAGTCCAAAACACGTTCAAAATGTTGCACGTATGGTGTAAAATTTTAATTGTAAATGCTTTGGTCCTTGTGGGGAGAAGTAAGGCACATTACCTCCTGCAATATTTTTGCAGTAAATAATAATCCGCTCGAAGATTTTCCTTGGAGATTTTTGTTTTGTCATTAAGTTAATCAGTTATAGAAGTACATGTACGGCCAGGGGGCCCAAGCCCCCTCAATTCAAATCCAATAATTTGTTGAATGAGCATTTTCCCTTGCTATTTTTTTAAGTATGTGTGCAAAACTGGCGAGGTGGAGGTGAACCGCGTTGTTGAAAAATGGTACAATAGATGGTTACGCTTTCTAAACATGTTAATCCCGGGCCGGATTTCAAGGCGTGGGGCCACTGGCACTTAGGGGATTTTTGCAGCATTTTCCTGCCAAATGTAAGTGAAGACCAAAAAAGTCCTACTATCTGAGCGCGGGGCCCTGACACTGTGCCAATTGGCAAATACGGCGCTGGTTATTGCATTACGTTCATAAAAAGTTTAGATGAGGGCTTCAGGTAGCAAGTTTTAGGACAAAAACCCTTGATTTCTACCTGGTTATACGTTTGAATTGGTAGAGAAAAATTGAATTAAGGGGGTGCGCCTGGCCATCTGGTCGTCAATATTATTTTTTGTTAAGTATTGTTGTACGCGTGTACTGTTGTACGCAAAGATGCTAAAAGCATAGGTGGGTAGGGTTGGATTGAATTTGAATTTTGAATTTTGAATTTGAATCCGCTCACGAATTATTGATGAATTTGAATTTGAATTTGAATTCGACTTTTGCAAAATCAATGAATTTGAATTTGAATTTGAATTTTGATTTTTCAAAGTCAATGAATTTGAATTTGAATTTAGTTTTTTCAAAGTCAATGAATTTGAATTTGAATTTGAATTTAAAAATTAAAAACAAAATGAATGTATCCAACCAGTGCCGTCGCTAAAAGGGGCAAAGGGGGCCGTACCCCCTAACGGCCGCTTGTGCCTCCATTTTGGTTGACTAAAAAGACTGCTTTTGAAACATCACGCAACGACAAGACAACAGACTGTCAGATAATGATGGAAAAAGGAATAATTACGTTTAAACATAATTCTCCTCTTATGTTTTTTCGATTCTTTGCGACATTGCTGGCAACCAACTGCTGTACATTAATCTGACTTTACGGATGTGTCGTGGAATTGCGGAAGAGACATGTAAGCATGCAGAATTGTTATCGGTACTTCGTTAGTGATCATGACATGAAACAATGCGTGAAAACTTTTTTCAAAGACCAGCTGTTTTGATTTTTAGAGCACACTCAACATTTTGAGGTCACACTCAGTGGCGCGACTAAGGTGACGGGGCTTAAACCCCATTTGCAAAGTCACTTAGAAAATTTAATCTCAAAATACGAGCGTTTAAACGTATTTTAGACTTGACCAAAAGTAGGGGGGAGTTGAGGTGCAAAGCAATTCAATTCTTTGAAATGACTTTTGAATTTTAGAAATTTAGTTATTCATATAGCTTCTAAAAGTGTGAAGTATGATTTTAAAATGGCGTTAAAATAGCGTTTTTTTTGCTTCAAAATTGCCCAGCGGCCGGGGGCACCGCCCTCAGGCCCCATACACATTCACTTAGTATTTAGTATCTATGTCTGTCTGTGAAACGCTTGAGTTGCATAAGTTTGTTCAGCTCGGGGGCTAATTTAAGCAGTTTTTGTACAAAAAAAATTTGGTTTACCTCTCTTAGCAAGTTGTACGTCTGGTAGCATTCACTGCTGTGGATAGATTTTTCTAGCGATTAATGGCCGCCGACGAAACGAGCTAAGAAACGCGGCCGGCCTTATTTTAAAATTGCGCAAAATTGTAGCCGTACAAGATCTGAAGATCAATTTTTGTACGCAAATTTTAGTGCCTCCCCAACTTTTGGCTAGTGCTTTTTCACTTCGTTTGCTCTGGCGACGGTACTGGATCCAACTCTGGATTCAAGCAACTTGAGTTGTTGGTATATTACGCACCTGCGATCAGGACCTTAGAGAGAAAATTTTTCAGGGGGTGCGAAGGTCGATACCGGGCCCCCAAATCTTATTGGGGCCCATGGCGTTAAATCGTTTTTTGTCGGATGGGTGTAGATCTTCATTTGAAAGTGAGGGGATAACGATATTCGCATACAGTTAGGACCTACGAAAAACACAACTAGACATAAAATTGGTTTAAATCCAGCTAGGGAGTCTGGGGGGGCGCTGTGAGCTCCCCCAGTGGGGTCCGGGGCGGAGCCCCGGAAGCTTCAGCACTTTTTATGTTTCTTGAGGGTAAAATACAGCGTTTGATCAACATCCCAGCACCAAACTTGCTTAAATTGACAAGTAGAAAACGCGATATATACATGAAAGTAAGTATGTGAAATGGGGGATGATGACATTGACACAATATTTTACAATATAACGACTTTAATACTGCAAATCCAAATATTTTACTGATAGAAGTTTTAAGAAGTCATCTGCAATCATGGACTTCACAAACCCAAATACCTATTAAATTCATACAGACAGAGTGAGTTACTTAATGATGGTAGTATAGTATGTCAACTTTGACTCCGCTCTCTGAGGTTAAAATGCTTTTGGATGTCTGGAAATGTGGGCCCTCGTAAATTGTTATACCATAGAAATTAATTAAGGCTTTCAAGTCAGAGAAATGCAACAAAACGGTAAGTTCGGTGCAAGTGTATGGCTTTTGATACATTTTCCTC
Source organism: Trididemnum nubilum (assembly GCA_963965965.1). Taxonomy (NCBI): domain Eukaryota; kingdom Metazoa; phylum Chordata; class Ascidiacea; order Aplousobranchia; family Didemnidae; genus Trididemnum; species Trididemnum nubilum. Next base: position 816,706 of record OZ014486.1, on the reverse strand, counting down.
TTTTTTTAATCAAATCGGCCATTATTGGATGTCCTAAAGGCTGTGTAGCAAAAACAGCGAACAATTACCAGTAGTGAATAGGCTGACCGATATTTTTGCTGTAGGCAAGTTTGATTACGGTGTTATGGTGCCATACCAAAACTTAACGCGGAAACCTGAACTCTTCCAGGCCCCCCCCCCCCTGGGCCCGGGTACGATGTACCCCCTGAACCCCCTCTCGCAGGCCCTGACAGCGATGCGCTAGTACACATCTGCAACTGCGAGACTGCGACTTGCTATATGCAAATTGCAAAATCCTCTTTGAATCTTGGGTGTAAAAAGTGGGGGTTGGATTGAATTTGAATTTTGAATTTGAATTTGAATCCGCTCACGAATTATTGATGAATTTGAATTTGAATTCGACTTTTGCAAAGTCAATGAATTTGAATTTGAATTTGAATTTTGATTTTTCAAAGTCAATGAATTTGAATTTGAATTTGAATTTAGTTTTTTTGAAGTCGATGAATTTGAATTTGAATTTAATTTTTTCAAAGTCAATGAATTTGAATTTGAATTTGAATATAAAAATTTAAAAAAATGAATGGATCCAACCCTGTAGGTGGGCACAAGTCCGTTGATCGTAAATCCGTTAGTAACGAAACTAACTTTTTCTTGAACTCGTTAATCCGTTAAAAAGTTTTTTCATGTTAACGGACTAAATTAACTTCCGTTAAGTTCTGTTAACTTCCGTTAAGGTTTTTATCGTTAATATCTTGCACCATTCATTCATCGCACCGGTACAAACCAGTTTGCACTGGTAACACTTGTTGCGTATTAGCACGAGTTTTATAGAAGAAAGCGAAGAAAAGAGCTGTTTTTTGTGGCAAATAATAAGCTGCAACTTGATAGGTCTATTAATTATCCATGTTCGCAATTTCCAAAGATTTTTCGATCGCAGCTTCGTTAATGCATTTGAACTTACTGTATTTTTATCTTGAAATTAGATTAGACTGTAAAATGTAACTTCCAAAACACAAAAAGACCACCACAGCATTAAATATTTCCTTACAATTAGCTCAACAGCGTCAATACGTGTTCTAGAAGCGAGTAAATAAAAAGAAATTTAAATTACATGCAACAGATTAACGAATTAACGGACTTTATTTATTTCCGTTAATTAAAGCTGGAAATAACGGATTAACGTTAACGGAGGTGTGCAGTTTGTTAACGGACTGGTGGTTAACGAAGCTGACGTTTTGCATTAACTTGCCTACCTATGGCTAAAAGAAACTGAAAATGAAGAAACACCGCTTTTTTGTCAAAATTTTGTCATCGATTTCATTTCGATTGAGGGGACCCGGGCCCCCTGGGCCACCCCTCTGGCTACGCCTATGATTTTGAGATAAAATCGCGCCATTAAGTTCTTGCATAAAAAAAAACATTTAAAGCAAAATTAAAACAACTTTTTTTCCAAAACGTGGAGGACTCGAGTGAAGTCACTTGACAGTTTTTTGAAACCTCCAAGAATTGCATGACATTATTATGATGTGAACACGTGGTCGCCATTATTATTACTTACTTTTGTACGCGTAAATCCTAAATCAAAGAAACTGCAATTCCAGACAAGGACAACATACTGGCTATGCTCTCATTATATTTATCATTGGTAGTATTTCAATTGGGAGGGTTTGCATTACCGCCTATGTTACAGCATTAAGTTTATATTAACGGTAAACAAGGGCCTGGGGTTGCAACTTTTAGGGCAAAACTCTTAGATTTCTCACAAATTCTGCATATAAATTGTTAAAATTTTGAATTAAGGGGCCCCTTGATCGTCAGTCAGGGGCCCCCTGGTTGTCAATTAGGGGCCTCGGGGCCCCCTGGTTGTTGGTTAAGGGCACCGAGGCCCCTGGTCGTTAGTTAGGGACCCCGGGGCTCCATGGTCGTCAGTTAGGGACCCGGAGGCCCACTGATTGTCGGTTGGGGGCCCCCTAATTTTTAGTTAGACGCCCTGAGGCCCACTGGTTGTCCGTTGGGGGCCTCGGGGCCCCCTGGTTGTCAGTTAAGGGCCCCGGGGGCCCCCTGGTTGTTGGTTAGGGGCACCGGTGCTTCCTGGTTGTTAATTAGAGGCCCTGCCCCCCTGGTCGTTAGTTAAAGGCCCCGGGGCTACCTGGTTGTTGGTTAGGAGCACCGGGGCCCTTGGCTGTTAATTAGGGGCCCTGGCCCCCCTGGTCGTTAGTTAAGAGCCCCGGGGCCCCTTGGTTGTCAGTTAGGGGCCTCAAGGCCCCCTGGTTGGTGGCTAGGGGCCCCAGGGCTCCCTCGTTGTCATTAATATTATTGTTAATTGCTGTTAGGTGCGTAAGTATTGAAAAAAAAACTGCAACTAAACATCACTAGGCTATGTTGTTATAATTTTTATCATTAGTGGAGTTTTAATTGGGTGGGGGCTGGGCCCCCCCCTCTGGCTATGCCTATGGCTAGTGCAATAATGCGAGCTTTGCACTACTCGGTTGTCATGAAAAGAGAATTGTCGAAAATGGCAAAGCTCTCAATTTTCAAAGCAGTCTTTTTCCCCATTCTTACTTATGGTCATGAATCTTGGGTAATGACCAAAAGAGTGCGATCACAAGTGCAAGCGTCCGAAATGAGGTTTTTACGAAGAATCGAAGGAGTTACAATGTTTAACAAGATGCGTAGCTCTGAGATTCGAAAATCTGTTAACATTGAGCCGTTACTTCTCCGATTTGAAAGATCTCAGCTTAGATGGTTTGGCCATGTAAGCAGAATGCCTCAGGAAAGACTCCCCAAACAAGCTTTACTTGCCAAAGCAAATGGGAGAAGACCAGTTGGACGACCTAGAACTAGATGGACCGATTAATTGAGGATCTTGGATAAAACCTCTTGGGACTTCACCCAAGCGAAATGATGGAGGTGATATACGTCAGACCGTGAGGTGTGGCGGATTGATCTCGAGCTGCTGCCCCCAACCCTCACGGAAAAGCGGGCAATGAAGAAAGAATAAATTACGTAAATTAGATGGCAACTCGCTTGCAGTATTTAAAATCGCATGCCTTGGTGCATGATCTGCAAGTCTGTTTTAAGCTAATTTACTGTTACAAATCTGAAATAAAAATACAGGCTACATTTTACGAAAACAAGAAACTAGACGCATAAAAGAACTTTTGTAGCAAATAATACGCCAATCAAAGTTTTCTAACCTATTTGATTTTGTTCGTAATTTCATCGAGACATAACGATCTCTTGCAGAGGTGGCAACGCAACGGCAAGAATGGCAGTACTGTATGGTACGTTTAAAATTTGCGTACTACGTACCTCGTACTTTAAACCGTACCTACCAGCGTACCGTACTTCAGTTCAATTTTTGAAGCGTACCGTACTAACGTACCGTACCCGTACCATCAGGGGTGCAGAAATCCGGGGGGGATGGGGGGATATATCTGCCCCAATAATTTGACTGAAGAGCGTACCAACGTATCGTACCCGTACCATTACAGAAAAAGCGTACCGTGCTTCTTGGCAAAAATTGAGGCGTACCGTACCGTACTGCCATCCTTGGGCAACGGCTCCGGAGCGAACCCGGATATCCGTGTTTTTTTCGGATCCGGATCTACTTTTTTTTGAGATGCGGATCCGTACCGGATCCGGATCTGAATTTGGCACTGCTCTCAAATAATGTGGGGACAAAATCAGCACTTTTGATCTTCACTTGAATTTTGGCAGAAAAATCGCCTTTTGTTATTTGAAAGATTTTAGGTGAAGACCTTTTGTTATTTGGCCTACTTTTAGTTTTCGTTGTTATGAACAAAGTGTAGCTGTTTACTGGCGGATCCGGATCGGATCTGGATCTTAAAATTTAAAAGGTGGAGGATCCGAATATCTTCTTGTTGGATCCGGATCGGTTCCGGATCTTTAAATTTGTGGATTCGGCCACCTCTGATCTCTTGAACCGTTCAATGCAGATTAAAAATTGCATGCGTGTTGCGATTATTTTTTGAAACTCAGCGATATGCTGACACCAGGCTAAAACTAAAATCAATGAATTAAGCAAGACTATTTGTTGCTACTCTGACTTGAAAGTTAATGCTCGTAACTGTGGCAACTTAGCTTGGTTTTGTTTTAAATTTTTAAATGTACCTGTTTAAATTATTGTCATTATTTTTTTGGATAAATGACTAGGCATGCAATGCATGAAACGTAATGGTGAAATGAGACTCAAAAAAACACACAAAAATGCGATTTTTGGCTTGAAAAGTTAATAATTTGCCTTAAATTCAAGAACAACTTGGCGTGCACAGCTGAAATTTGCACACAACGTGGGTGATTATAAATGGTTCATACAAACGGAGTTTGGAAGTGCCCGGTCACGTGACCAAAATGTTACAGGCCAAAACTGGGTAGAGACTGCATAATTTTGAACCGATATATCTCGGTAAATACCAATTTTAATGGAAAATTATTTGAGGTTTTTGAGCACACTATCAACGGTCTTTCTTTTGGTACGTTCGTTTACTCCAACTTGAACACTATTTTTTTCTTTTTTCTATTTTCTTTTTCTTCTCCGTCTATCTACTTTTAAACCGCTAAACGCACTGTATTCATATTTTGCGTGATTGAAGATACCAGGGAGAACTAGAGCGGGAAAGAAATCGGGGGTTCCAGGTGGGGAGATCTCCCTCAATCAGGCCCACCAAAATTTTGAACTTTTAAACCTTTGAGCTAAATGGATTAAATTTTCGGAATAGGTAAATGTTAAAAATGAACTAAATCTAACGAAAATTGGGGTTTTAACGCTGGAGGTTTTCCCCCCAAATGCGCCATGCAAAATTCAAGCTTTTTAACCTTTCAAGCTTGACTCACGAAATTTTTAAGGTAAGTAAACATAAAGAGAGATAAAATTTGACAAAATTTTGGGGAACCAAAATGGGGGTGCCCCCAAATGAAGCTGCCAAAATCGTAACTTTTTTTCCACTCACGCTAAACATATGAAGTTTTCAGGGTAGGTAAATATGAAGGAAAGATAAAATTTGACAAAATTTGGGGGTACCAAACTTGGGGATCCCCCTGAAACAAGGCCGCCAAAATTTTGAACTTATAAACTGTTGGAGCTAGATGGATCAAATTTTCGAAATGGGTAGATATTAAAAATAAACCAAACCAACAAAAATTAGGGGTTCCAAACTGGGGTTTCCCCCAAACGGGGCCCTCCAAAATTCGAACGTTTTAACCATAAACGTTAGACAAATGAAATTTTTAGGGTTGACAATTACAAAAATAACATAATTTTAGACAAAATTTGGGGGTACCAAAATAAGGGGATCCCCCTAAAATGTGGTCACCAAATTCAAACTTTTTTACTACTCACACAATACAGATGAAATTTTCAGAATAGATAAACATAGGTGAAAGATAAAATATGAAAAAATTTGGAATTCCACAATGAGGGTGTCCTTTTCAAACGGGGCTACCAAAATTCAAACTTTTTAACCACTCACGCTAGACGCATAAAATTTTCAGGATATAGGCAAGTACGAAGAAAAGATAAAATTTGGCAAAATTTAGTGGTACCAAAATGAAGAGACCCTTCTGAAACAAGAACGCTAAAACTCAACTTTAACCATTTACACTACACCGAATAAAATTTGCAGAATAGGTTAATACGAAGAAAAGATAAAAATTGACAAAATTTGGAGGTAACACAATGGGAGTCCCTCTCAAACCAGGATGTCAAAATTCAAACTTTTTAATTGTTTAAGCTAGACACATCAAATTTTCAGGATAGGTAAATATCAAGAAAAGTCAAATTTAATTTGAAACACCGAAATCGGGCGTCCTTCAATTGGATCCTTCAAAATTCAAACTTGGTAACCATTCAAGCTAGACCGCATTAAACTTTCAGAATAGGTAGATATAAAAGAAAACTAAAATCAGAATAGGTAAATAAAGTATGACCAGATGCCACAATTGGAGAGTCCTCCTCCAACGGATTCTTCAAAATTTATTACTACAGAAGCTAGACAAATAAAATTTTCAAGATTGGTAAAAATTTAGTAAGAAAAAATATCGAAGATTTCATACTATAAGGGGTCCTCCAATTATGTTGACGCCTCCCCATATTAACTAAAAAATCTAAACGAATTAAATCTATTGGATTGGTCAATATAAATCAAAGATAGATAACAAAATTTGGTGGACCCCATCGAGGAGACTATTCCAAATGGGCTCCTAAAAATTTTTAAATCTTAAATACATAGTACTCCAGCTAGACATACCAAGTTTTAAGAGTACCGGTAGGCTAATGTTCGAAAAAGATAAAACATGCCAAACTTGGTAATGCCATGTTGGACAATAATTAGCCGAAAGATCGTGTCAATTAAAGGTCGTTTAGAAAACCGCGATAGTTTACAGACTTATTTTATCGACCTGTGACAATTTCTGAGTGAAGCATTAACTAGGGAAAATAAATTTTAATTTTCATCCTTTTTTGCGATTTGTCTAATACCAATCGAGAATGAAATCTATGTGGCAAAAACATAAACGATTTAGAAAAACTTAAATTAATCGCTGTTTTAAATTTGCATAATTTTAGCATTTTTTTATTTTAGTTTATGCTGTTCAGAAAGAGGGCTTTAATTTCGAAACAACCGGTTTACCAATACTAGATGTTGATTTGCGATTCGAAAGAGCGTTTTCAGAAGCATACATGGCTGTAAGTTTGGTTGATGTAACGAAATTTGCTTGTGAGTCGCTGGAATTTTAAAGACCGCTTTAGTATGTGGAAAAACTGTTAAGAACTCGTAAACAGTGCTAAGATTTGACGTTGTATTGTAAACTGTTATGCGAGCTTCTTAAATGACGTTACTCGATTATTTTTGATAACTTCATAGAACCACAAAACGATTTAAGTTAGTGAAGCCAAATTTGAAAAGGGCGCATTTAAATTATTGATCTGACTATTAACGAATACAGTTTTTACAAATTCATTCAAAACAATCGTATCACTATTTTAAAGCTTAATAAAGTTCAGTAAAAGTTGGATATTGCCACGAAGACCCACATATCGCCTGCAATGTCACGTTCTAGTTCCTTTTATTTTTCTACAGGCCTATTCCACGCATTACCGCGATCATCGAAAAGTAGATCGAAACGAAATAACAAATGAGTGGTTGTGCAGGACGAGCGAGGGCTTGGATGAAATAATGGATTGTTCGTCGCTGGTGAGTAGTAGCCTATTTTATCTTTTCTGACTATTATTTATTTTGTTTAGAGCAACTTTTTGATGATTGCGGTGAGGTATAAACAGACCTGTGAGAAATAAATGAAACAATTGTCAGCCATAAGCCTGTCTATTAAAAGTGGTGAAGAATCAAGCCAGTTTCGGTGATTCACAATAGTCAAAGTTGAAATATAATTTTTTGTTTTTATTTTGGGGTTGCGGTTGCAAAGATATTCAGCAAAATTATGCAAATGAGATATCACCCGTGAAAAGTTTTTGGAAACTCTGAATCTGTTCTCTTAGCCTGAACTTCTTGGGAAAAAGAGAGACGAAGTAATATTTACCATTCCAGTAACATCCTATGATCAATTAAATTTCGGTAAACCTCCCTCTTTTTCCAGAAATTCAAACTGGGAGAACAAACTCCAGGTGTCCAAAAACTTGTTTAGGGGGGATATATTTTTGCATTTGTTGAAAATCTTTGCAACCGCAGCCCCAAAAAAAGAACAAAAATTATCAAATTTGCCATTAGCTTGTGAAGAATTTTTCTGGCCCATCATCGCGTCATTGCGCCAGCGAGCAATTAAGGGGCAACGCAGCAGCTTCTTTCGAAGAAGTGTCGTATAAGTGGCGAGCGGTTGTCCGTTGGCAACACTGTGTCCGATTTGAGTCTGAAAGGGTCTGACCGGCCCGAGATTTGACCATCAGACCTCCTACACCAGAGACGAAAGCGTTACCGTTTGACCAACTGGCCGGTTTATCAAAAACATGTGGATGTTGGTATCATTATTACTTTTGTTTGGGTCCAATCCTTGTTGTTACATTTTGTTGTGCGCCAGCTACTGATTCGTTGCAGTAGCGTAGCTAGGGAAAGGGGGGGTCGGGCTGTAGCCCCCCCCCCCCCCCCCCCGATTGGCCTGTCAACCAAAATGCAAAATAAGAAAAAATACCACGTTTTTAGCTCTTCTGAGACTGTGTTTTTGCTCTGGAATAGACTAAACAGTAATTTGAAGCATTTTTGAAACATATATTCAGAGAGGGGGTGGGCTAATTTGTCAAAAATAAAAGTCACAAATCAATAAAAACTTTTAAAAATGCCCAAAAATAAGCAATCAGATTTGATCGTTAGTGCAAAAACGCCAAACAGAGGTTTTATCAACAAATATAAACTAAGGAATAAGGAGGGGGAGGGCTATTCAGTATTAGTAAATTACCAATCACTTCTTTCAATTACCTTTCCATTAGCCCCACTCCCAATTATTTTTCTCTATGAAATATAGACGAAATAGAATACTTGGAATGAGTTTTATTGAAAAATAGGATTTTATGATTTATCAGCATGTAAACAAGAGAACTACAATGTTCATCCCACATAGCCCATTAATGCAACCAGTTTAGTTATATTTGCACTGCCAATTTCTATGCCACGTTTTAAAAGCATTATTTTTCATTAAACTAACCCTAAAATTAGGTTATATTTTTGCAAAAAAGGCAAAATTTTTGAGCGCTAGGGGCTCCGCCCCCAGACCCCCAAAATAGCTCTCCCCCATTGCCAGGGGCGTATTTAGGGGGGGCCATCGGGCCATGCCTCCCCCTTTGGGTCACCAGGATAATATAATCAACATAGAACAGTATGCAAAATTTCGGCATGCCCCTCCCCCCTTTGCAAGTTGGGCAGAAGCTTTGATCACACAAAGGGTATGTTTTATACGTTTGTTTTAGGCCTGCACCCAACTTTGGGCAAAAAATCGGACTGATTTTGGGTGGAGCAATTTCTTATTCTGATCTTTGTTCTTTTCAAATTTTCTGAAGTTCCTGCCCCCCCCCCCTTTTCAAAATCCTGCGTATATACGCTACTGCCCATTGCCAATTTCTGGCTACGCGCCTGGTTCGTTGCAATTCCAGCAAATTCTTTCTCGGGGGGTCGCAGCGTAAAAAGTTTGAAAACCATTGAACCATGCCGGAACAATTTTAGTTAAAGTCTTTTTTGATTTGAACTTAGCCTCTTTATTTCAGCATAGGCTCTCTAATAAAGAGTTTGTATAATTTGAGATTATTCTATTTGTAATTATTATACAGTAGTAGTAACCAGTGGTGCCGATTTATGATGAGCATTGGGGGAACAATTTGCAATTTTACCCCAATTTTGCCCTTTTTTAAACATTGGGGGGATGAAGCTCGACCACTGTTTTCTTCACGTGAATAAAATATGACAAACGTGCAACACGCTTTTGAGAAAATGAAGTAAAGACCAAGAAAAAAAGGGTCATTACCAAAATTTGAAAAGTTTTTGTCCCCAACATCAAGTGAAGACCAAAAGAGAAGGACCAAAGATCATCCACCGCCGTAGGTGGGCAGCGCAAGTCATAAAAGTTGCGCCGCAAGCGCACGCGCAACTACTCTGAAAATGTTGCGCCGCAAGCGTTTCCGCAAGCCCCAAAAAATGATTGCGCTGCAAGCGCAACCGCTAGCGCAAGCGCAAGTGTGACGTTTTGAAATGTAGAATTCTAATTGACTCACTGCTCAAACCTCACTAGGTTACGGTACGAAACTAATATTCAAAACAAATTATTCACGCTACCAAATTAGCAAACAAAAAGATTATTGGTTTTCTTTAAAAAATACAAGCATTTGAAAATGCGCATCTCTCAACGTTTTTGGGCGGGAACATCTTTATACCTAACAAAAAAATACTCTGAACACTCGCACTCAAGGAACAGCGGTGTTAAAAAATTCCACCAATAAAGTCTGCATGTGGTGGTATGCGAACGACTTCGGAGTCACTGTATTTTTCTAATGGCTCCTACACGAAATCCTTCACAAGCTTCGATACATATTTTGTACTTCTGGAGCAATTAGCATCACTCTGACAAATGGAGCACGCTAAAAACTCATCCTGTTTTTGTTTGAACAAATTGAACCATCTAAGTATTACTTATAATAACTTTACCAATGCTGTCACTCCTGTTTGCAATATCTTTCAAGTTTTCCCGGGCTAGCAAAAAAGTTGTAATCAATAGTTTTTATTGTTTTTTGTTTTTGAATTGCGGTAAAAAAGGACTGCCACGAGCAACGCGGTTAATGCCCAAAGCAAGTTTAAGATTGTTTAAAAACGACTAGCGTATTTCTAAAAAGACCATTACAAAAACAATTTTTCTGTTTAAAATTTGATTTTACAACCATTTTTAACTTACTCAATTGGAAAATTTTTTTTTTGAAAAATCGGCAAAAAATATTTGAGAGAAACGTTTCAGCGAAAGATGATTCCTACTGTAAATCCAATAGAAGTATTGCAAGCAGTAGACGATTGGAATTTTCCATAACGAAGCTTTTATGAACCTACCTCGTCATAGGCGTGGCCGGGGGGGGGGGGGGCAAAATTGAAATGCCACCAACAGAGGTGGAGTCCTCGAGGACGTCCTTGGCTTCGAGGGCACATTTTGAAGTCCTTGGTCTTGGCCTCAAAAATCAAGTCTTTGGTCTTGGGATTGAAGCCTCAAGTCCTTGAAAATTGCTCTGTCCTCTGCTCGAGGACAGCACTATTTTTTTGAACCGTTAAAATTTGGTAGGAAAACGCCAGAAACCTCGCGGAAAACTTTGCAAAGACCTTTTTTGTTTTCCTCCTTTGGAGATCGCCTGAAAAAATTTTTTCAAGACCTTTCTTTTTTTTGTTTTTTTTGAAATCGCTTGAAAAATCTTCTTGAAAACCTTTTTTTTTTGGAGAACACTTGCGCCTGTGTCCTTGGTTCTTGGCCTCAAGCATTCCTGTCCTTGGCCTCGGATTTTTTTTTTTTTGTCCTTGACCTTGGCCTCGAGCCTTGTGTAGTCGACTCCACATCTGGCCACCAGTGATAAAAATAATAACAACAAAGCGTTATGTTTTTTTTTCGGTTTCAGTTTCTTTCAGCATTTTCGCGTACAACAGTATACGTGTACAACAGACTAATATTAACGACCAGGTAGGTGGCCTGGGCCCCCTCAAATCAAATTTTTGCCCTCCAATTTAAATGTATATCCGTATTTATGACAAAACAAAATTTCCCAACGCAAATATTCGATTGATTAATTACTGCTAAAAATATTGTAGGAAGCAATGTACTTTGGTTTTCCAACCAGGGCAAAGTCACTTACAAAATTTAACCCCCAAATTCTAGATTTTAAACGTGTTTTGGACTTGATCTTTATGTAAAGGGAAGACTCATCAATTTGATCGTTTCAATTGGCGTTCAATTCTTAAAAATTTAGTTATTTTAAATGGCTCTAAAAACCTGCGAAATGTGATCCAAATGGCATTAAATAGCTATTTTTTTTCCAAAAAAAAAACTTCCAAAAAATCGCCCGCGGCGGCCCCCAGACCCCGATCTGTGAAACGTATGGACTAAATTAGTTTGCTCTCCACATCTCCTGACTTAGCCAATTTTGAAAACATTTTTAAGTTTAGGTTCAAGTCCTTTCTTTTTAGCAAAACTCAGGTTTCATGCCAACCCAGGCACCGGCTTTTGATCCTCCATTCTACGGTATCTTTGTCCCGTAAAAAGTCCCTGTTTTGGAAAAATTTTGATGACGTCATCACGTTTGAGTTGCGGTTCGGCCTCCCCCTCTCAGTCAAAAATCCTGGCTACGCCTATGTACCTCGTCAATGTTTTTTTGTCAACTTTAATCACATTTGATTGAAAAACAATCATTTATAATTGTATTTGACTTGCGCGATTGCGCTCAAAATTGCTAAAATACTTGCAGCGCAAGCGTCAGCGGAACCGTTTAAAAATAATTGCGGCGCGAGCGCTATCGCAAGTGAAATAGTTGCGCCGCAAGCTTGCGCCATAATTATTGCGGCGCGAGTGCCCACCTCTGTCCACCGCTCAAATGCACACTATAGTCAAATTATTGGGGGGGATACAGTCAAATTATTGTGGGAGATATATCCCCCCCGGATTTCGACACCCCAGGTTGTAACATATCCAATCTGCTCCTGCATTTGCCAACGTAAAGAGCCTTGCACAGTGAAAAGTTTCAACGCAGGGATGATCAAAGCGCTTGCCACCAAGTCAAAGAAAAGAGACACGATTCAAGCCTGTGGACTCCAAAATATTCTCAAATGCTAGCCTACGGTACTTAAATATCGCATCAGCGCATGGCAAGTGATAGGACTGATCAATCTCAGATCATGGATCCTACAATAACAGTTATTGTAGGATTTATGCTCAGATCTGCATTTAAGAATATCGATCTTGTGTTTGTTCGTACATTGCAACCTCAAGGTGATACCTGTAGGTAGTTTCAAGTCATGGATCCTACATTAAGCAGCCAGGTTCGTGTACACCGATTACCTAGTGGTAGGCTGTCACCCTGAGGTGCTTCGTACAAACAAACAAACATACGACCAATATTCTCATTGGAGCTAGACAAGTGACAAGACTAATCAATTTGCTCTTGTTAGGCCGCCTTAGTCGGTTATCTTGTGTCTTAAGAAAGAGCCTTTTCATATTCGGTACCGGTATATTATTGATATCATAGGCTTACGGTACCTCTACCGATATATAGGCTTAACTTTCTTAATGCTCTCAATCTTAGCCTACCCTACAAGCTATATTAGTCCATAGCCTAGCACGTGAGCAGGCGCGTAGCCAGGATTTCGCAAAGGGGGGGGGGGGGGGGGGTTGAGAGGTGAAAACAATAGTAAACACGAACTTGACCCAAATTTTTATCAGCCTTGAATCAGATTGAGGCGCTTTTTCTGTCAAAATCAGGTGATCTCCAAAAGAAAGGTCTTCACCAAACTAGAAACGTTTTTTCCGGCCGAAATTAGGTGATCTCCTAAAAAAAAAAAGGTCTTCACCAAAATTCAGTCACTTCTCCTGACCAACTTTGGGTGCGCTCCACAAACAAAAAACTCCACTTTTCTGGTCCAAATAACCGCAAGTTCTTTACACTTTCTGCTCCCCAATCCCGTTGGGGGGGCTGTTTTCATTTTTGGAGCAAAACTCGGCCTCAAAAGCACTAAAAACGTGTTATTTTGCATACGTTTCAGGCCAGTGGGGTAGGTTATAGCCCTCCCCCCCCTGGCTACGCAACTGCACGTAAGTATCCTTATTAATAACGTACTGAGTTGGCCTATGTCACCAGATTTTTGTTTCATTTACCAGCCAATCGCGGTGCCGCTGGCACTGTGCTATATGGTAAATCCGGCCCTGCCTGTATTATGTTAGGGTTATCAGTTTATGTGCCGGTAATCTATTTTTGCCATCAGATTTATGTTGTCTGGTATTATATTGTATGGCTTTTGTCTTTAAATGTAGCGTCTTATTCAAGTTCGCCGGTGGTATTTCTGCTGATTTGCTGGTACTTATCATTGATCAAGTTTAATTACAAAATGTTGAAAGATGAATTTCAACTAAAAAATTTTGGATTTTGTGATTGCAAAAAGGAACAGTTTTTATTTTCTCAGGTAAAAATTATAGCCTATAGGCTTATCAAACATTAATCTTACTTGCTGTTGCTTTTTTTTTATATACCTGTTTTGATTATTAATCGAGTTTTGCGATAATATATGCTGGAAAAATAATATTGATTGGCTTAGCCTTGCTCTCATGAAATTATTTGATGACTAATGTATACAGAAAAATGCTTTTTCAACAGTACAACTCTATGAGATGATGAACCAAATCGCTAAACTGATAGTCTTTTACACATTTGTAGTGCTTTTTTCGTTTGGCTCAGAAGTAGTTTTTATTGAAATGTAGCCTATACAGTGTGAAAAAGATGATACAGCGTAAGATTTTTGCTTTATTGGTAACACCTGATTATTATCACAATGTTTGAAATCGCTTAACTTACCGTATTTTGTTTTTACAGTTTCCATTACCACGGAGAGGATTTTATCCTCTGTATCGATTTTTCATTTGGATATATATGTGTGCCTGGTTGATAGGTCATGCCATTGACCACCGAGTACAAGATACATTTCATTGGTACCTAACTAACTGGGCTGAAGTGATTCACGTTTTTTATTTGTTCACTGCTGTCATTTCATCCATGTATGGATATGTCAAGAGTCCTCAAAAGGCAGATGCACCAAACAATAATGCAAGTACGAAAGCAAAAGAATACTTAGCGTTTCCTCTTCATTTAGTATGTTTGATTTTGGGCTAGTCTGTGATTCAGGCGTTGCGTTTCAAAACGTCTAGTCGAGAACAAAGGATGACCATTGACCAGGGGTGCCGATCTTTGTTGAGCATTAGGGGGGATAATTTGCAATTTTGCCCCAATTTTCCCCTATTTTCAAATTAAGGGATGAACCTCGACCACGATTTTTTTCGGGTAAGCAACTTAGGTGAAGACCAAAAAAAAAAAAAAGATAAAGGTCTTCTCCAAAATTGGAAGAGTTTTTTCCCCGCATTCAAGTGAAGACCAAACAAAAAAGGTTTTCACCAAAATTTGAAGACTTTTTTTCCCGAATTCAAGTGATTCAAATGAAGATCAGAGACGAAATTATTGGGGGTATGCTGTCAAATTATTGGGGGAGGTATATCCCCTCCATTTCCCCCGCGTTTCAGCACCCCCGGCCCGCGAGCCAATTGCGACCTGCGATGACAGACGGCGCTAGCCCGAAATGATTGGAGAAACCAAATTGATAAAAGCATTGGGCACGTTTTTTAAAGCGAAAAAACTTATGTTTAAGTACAAAAATAGGCTTACTTTTTATAACTTTAATAACGTCTTCTTCTCAAGGACTTGTACGCGTTTAGGCGGATTCACACAGAAGCCGTTTTTCTACTTTCTGCTCCATGAAAAAGTACGCGTTTTTCGTCCGCATTTTTATTAGTCCATATCCGTTCTAAAGGCTGTTGCATATTGATAGAAATTTTAGAGCTGCACTCGTTTACAGAAAAAAAATTTTTTTTTGAAAATTTTTGACCAGTGTATGGTCAGTGCGGATATGGACATATGAAAATGCGGACGAAAAAGAAAAAACTTTTTCACGGAGAAAAAAACGTACAAACACGGAGAAAAACGGATATTGTGTAAATTCCAATTTAATTTAGATTCAAAAAAAAGAAAGTGCCATAAGAAGCCATGTTTATTTCCTAATGGTTTTTTAGTAAGAACATAAAATTGTGAGTTGGAATGGAGCTGATCCATACCTAAAAGGTCTGAGGAAGTGCTGTAGTGTATAACGTGTAAGCTCCTCCGGCGAAGGCCCGAAAACTAACGCAATTTAAACTTTTATTTAAATTGTCGCAAATTAACTGCAAAATCTCGGAAAGAAACTGCCGGCTTGCATGTGCAGTACTTAGGCTCAATGATGCTGGTCAGGCTCAGGGCACCCAAACATTTAAAGTGCACAGACTATTAACTCTGCACCTGCGACCGGTTGGCGGGTGCAACCAGTTGATGGTGCACCCAGTTGGCGGTGTGGAGAGTGCTTTTGAGCAGAAGGGTCAGTTTGAAAAAACTTCAATATCAACTTCAATGTCAGTTTGAAAAAACTTCAATACTTCAACGTACTGTAAAACGATATAATTTAAGTAGGTATCAGTAAATCACAAGCGGGTGCCTAGGGCAGAACCTCTGGAGGCCACGGGCCTCGATCGAGGATCCTCGAGGATCTGGGAACGAAATCTCGTGCCACTGGACGAGTTTGTAAATTCAGGAAAAATTATCGACTTTTGAAGCCATTTGAATGAAATATTTTTATCTACGATTTTAGAGTCCGTTGAAACGATTTTACTCAATTAATTTATCAAGGAAACGTAGGCCTTCGCAAACTTGAACATTATGGGATCGAAAATTAAACCGCGTCCTGTAACAGAATATGCTTCATGTCTGACCCGTATTCCAAAAACTTGATTCGATTCAGATTCAATTTTGAAGGACTAAAGTGAGTTTATATATCAGGGCTGCAAACTCGATCTTGAAAAAATAATTTTTCTGAACTCCAATAAAACTGTTCAAGTTCGAGTTCATTTAAAAGAAATTTAAAGACTTGAAAAGTTGATTGGAGGTACAGAACTTCAGAATTGCTTTAATTAAAATGTTCGTTTCTTCAAAGCAACTTTTCGTCTGACACTTGTCAAGAAGAATCGTCAGAATGGAGAGCGCAGGAAAAAGAGCGGAAGAAGAGCGTAGCAAAAAGCCGATTTGTGATTGACTGGAGAAAAAAATGAAAGAGCGTCATTTTGGCACAATCTTTAAGCTGTACGCAATACACATTGAATTTTATGTTTTACAAAATCCTGCCTGTGTTTAACATTATGGCGGCAGTAGATTCTCTGTTATTGCCTAAGCCGCTCTCCTTCCTTTTGCAGCCATACTTTCATCAACACTTCTAAATCCGCCCTCCTCCAACAAAAAGTATTTATGTATATCTTGAAGAGGGTGAAGCAACTGAAGCATCTAGTCTATTCCGATAGTTTGCAATAGCTAAAATCGAAATTTAATTTTTGAATTTTTTTCTTTATTTGGGTTTGCGGTTGCAAAGATATTCAACAAATACAAAGAGATATCGTTTTTGGAAAAAATTTTTGGAAAGCTCCCGTAAAAAAGCTTTCGGAATTTCTGAATCTGTTTTTTCAGCATGAATTTCCAAGAAAAATAAGAGACTAATAATATTTACCCTTCTAATAACATCATTGTCATGACCAATCCAATTTTGGTAAAACTCTTACTTTTTCTGTAAATTCATGCTGCAAGAACACACTTTTTGGGGGAATATCTCTTTCTATTTGTTGAATGTCTTTGTAACCGCAGTCCCAAAATGCGAAAAAAATTTATATTTTATTTCAATTTTACTTATTGTAAACTCCCGGAAATGGCTGGATACTTCACCCCCTTTAAAGATCGTGCTCAAATGACGCTCTCTCATTGGTGTTTTTTCAGCCAATCACGGCTCGGCTTTTTTCTATAAATGGCCGCTCTTTTTCCTGCGCACTCCATTCTAACGATTCTTTTTGACAAGTGTCAGACGAAAAGCTGCATCAAAGAAATGAACATTTTAAATAAAGATAAAAAAAATTGTAGAAAAGAATTATTTTTTGTTAGTCAACAGTTAGCCGTCAAATAACCGTTAAGCCGTGTAAATTAAAATTGCGATTTTCGAAACAGTTCATTTGTTTATACTGAGGCGACGTAGAAAAACAGCATGTATACAAAAGGAGAACGTTTAAGTCGAAAACCAGAGCAACCAGAGTTGCAAGTCGGGTCGGACTTTTCGGGTCGGGTTCGGGCCTAAAGTTGACCAAAATTTCGGGCATGAAACGTACTTGTTGTCTTAGGTGTACAAAAATATAATTAAAATAACTTGGCAACATTGCTAATTTTTCAGACCTAACTTAACTTTCGGGTTTTTTCGGCATCATTTGGGATTCAAATTAGTTTTCGGGCTTTTATTTTCAGGTTTAGGCCGGGTTCGGGATTTGATAATTTTGCCGAACTTGAATAAGATTGGATCAAGTTTGCAGGCCTGGTATATGCAGGCATGGCACTGTGTGCATTTTAATTAGACGGCAGTACACAGTGCTGCCGATCTTTGTTGAGCATTGGGGGGGATAGTTTGCAATTTTACCCCAATTTTCCCCTATTTTCAACATTGAGGGGATGAACCTCGACCACGATTTTGTTCTGGTGTGGAAATTTAGTGAAGACCAAAAAAAAAAGCAAATGGAACACTTTTTTCCCCAAATTCAGCTGAAGACCAAAAGAAAAAAAAAAAGGTCTTCAACAAGAATAGAAGACTTTTTCCCCAATTTTACGCTCAGATGTACACCGATTCAAACTATTGGGGGGTTACAGTCAAATTATTGGGTGGGTGATATATCATCCCCCATCCCCCCTTGTTTCGACAACCTTGGCTGTACAACCTTTTCACAACAGCTACAAGTAAAGGTTTCGCTGAATTCTGCAATGCCAAAATCACATCAATGATATTTGCTGCCCATTGTATTATGAAATTGATTATTTCAACAATAATTATCATTGCCGTACAGCATTAGCTAATGTGCACGTTTATTACTGTATTTCATAGCATCATTGTGGCGATACCAAATGAAATCAGCGCCTCACGCAGTAGCCGCAACAGTTTCTTGTTAATTTTGTCACAATACAACAAAATGAAACGGGCAGCCAAATTATGTACCGGTGTCTAATTATATACCGGTGTCTTTTTTGAAGGGGCATTCATGTCAAGTTTTTCAATGTTAACCAAAATGTTGGGATAAGCCTAAAATGCATTCTCACCAAATTTGAACTTTTTAAGTCTCTCCGTTTTCTAGTTATTGCAGTTTAAATTTACTGTTTTCCTCTTACTTCGGTGTTGCCATTTTGTCAATATTGTGACAGAAGATCAGGAAAGCTAGCTTAAATTTACTTGAAAGGCAGCTAATTTACAAATCTGACTCTTTACCTTGTTTTGCAACAATTCTCCCGCAAAACACTTATCATGAGAATTTGGAACGTGCAGTGACTTTTTGAAATTTTTTTTCTGACTGGCAACCCCGGGAAAATTTCTAAGGATAAAAAGCCTTTCTAAGGGTAAATCTAGGCTGTTATATCTCTGATATAGAAGGTCGGAGAAAGCTCAAGTTTGGCGAAGTTAGTCTTCAAGCCTGTCAAAATTTTTTGAGAGAAAACCGAGCAAAAAAAGTTCCGACTTGAATGCCGTTTGGGGCAGAAAAACCCCACATTGTTTAAAATGTTGCTATGACAATGCTGCTTTAGTTATCTACATAGTTGGTGTGAATTTATATCGTGATTGAATTGCCATTTGGCCTACAATAAAAAATTAGAAAAAATAATGATAAATTTGTTTAAGTTTTTTGCGTTAAAGTCTCGATTTAGCCTGCGCGAGAAAATTTGTGCTTATATTGTGAAAAATTTTGTCACTCATGGAGAAGTAGCATCCGCAAATTTAAGAAATTTCCAATATCATTTTCGACTGTGCTAAAAAATAACTGTTTCCGATAAAAAGCAAACAAACTGTTTCTGCTATGCGTTAAGAGGTTAAAGTTGAGGACTCAACACGACCTCAGTTTGGTGCTTTACGCTCCTCCTCAGCAAAATATGGACAGCCAAAAAAATTTTTTCCAGGCTAAAACGGGACTTGAAAACTCTTGAAAAAACTTTCCCAAACTAATCACAAGTTTTTCTAATGCTTGATTCTTGGCCAACTGGCAACTTAATCACAACATAACTTATTCCAACTATGTAGATAACTGAAACAGCATTGCTATAGTAAGGTTTCAAAATATGGTAGGTTTTCTGCCCCAACCTGTATAAGTGTATAAGTACTGTAGTAGTAGTACCAGCATATCCTAATGTGGAAAAAGAAATTACACAATTTGTGGAAAAAAGTAATCACAGTGTGGTGTAGTAAATAAGATTTTAAATGATCAACTGAAACTGAATGGCATCACCAAAAATTTCTTGGATTTGGACGAGTTGGGAAATGACCATCAATAAAGTGATTGGACTCCCGGTTTACTTACAGACTAAGTTCAGAATACGTTTAAACACTTGCATTTGTGGATTAAATTTTGAAGTGACTTAGCTAAGGTGGGGAGTGGGTGAAGCCCCCTTAGCCTCCTCCCAGGTTGCGTCACTTTTTGTGAATTAAAAGTTTTGAACTTGTGATGTAGTCCCGTATTAGATTCGGTTGTTCCAGAGGTTCCAGCCTTTCCAAAGGTATTCTACTTCAAACACGACGTATAGGGGCCTCCAAATTTTCGATTTTTATTGACAATCCTGACGTTTTAATGCAGCAGCCTAGCATACTTAAGTCTGTATTAACCTATATATATATATAGGTTAAAAGACTTTTATGGCTTAGTCTAATTGCGGCGTTGCCTTAAAATAGAACTAAGACGGCGTTGCGAATGGTACTAACATCAGGGCTGTCAATGAAAACTGTGATTAAAGAAGCCCCTACGTCGTATTTTAAACAGAATATTTTTGGAACGGCTTGGTCATGAGGAATGAAGTCAACTGCGATCTAATCTAATGCGATTGGTCTAACTTTAGATACCCTTATCGATTTTACCTTTAGTCCTCGTTTAAGTGCCGTCGCTACGGAGGGGGCCAGGGGGGCCATGGCCCCCTAACGACTGCTTGTGCCCCCCATTTCGGTTTACTCAGAATACTTTTTTGGAGTATCATGTAACGACATGATTACAGCCAATAACGGAAAAAGAAATGATAACGTTCAAAGATAATTTTCTCATTTGAAGTTTTCTCAATTCTTTACGAAATTGCTGGCCACCAACTGCTGTACTTAAATGTGGCCCAATAATCCGTCTTATTTCCACGCCTTTACAAAATAGCGTCGCGGAATACTGATGTAAACCTATGGAATCGTATCGGTATTTCATTAGTGATTATGACCTGAAAGAATAGGTAAAAACATTTTTTTAATCATTTAGAAAATATAACCTCAAAAAACAAGCGTTTAAACGTGTTTTGAACTTGACCTTAAGTATAAGGAGGGCTGAAGAGGCTAGGCAATTTAATTCTTTCAATGACTTCTGAATGTTAGCAAGTTACAGTAATTATTCATATTTCTTCAAAACCGTGCGAAACGTGATTAAAATGGCGTTAAAATCGCTATGTTTTGCTGCGAAATAACCCAGTGAGCCCCCAGGCCTCCTCCGATACGCCTGAGTTGCATCGATTTGTACAGCACGGGGCCTAAATTAGACAATTTTTGTGCAAAAAATCTACTTTAGGTTCAAACCCCCTCCCTCTTAGCAAAATCCTGTTTGCGCTTCTGGTCGCATTCACTGCTGCAGACTGATTTTTCAAGCAATTTTATGGGCCGCATACAAAACAAGCTAATAAACGCTACCGGACTTAAACGTCTCTTTTTTCAAACATAAATACAAAATTTTGAAAATAGCGCATTATTTGTAGCCGTAAAGTATGAGTTTTTATCCTGGTTTTTATGTGCAAAAGTTCAGTGTACTATAGTGCCCCCCACTCTCGACTATAGTGCCCCTTCACTTCGTTTGCTCTGGCTACGGCACAGGTATAAAGTATAGTACCATCCAAAATTTTTGACCTTTTGTAGACATTCGAGTAACCAGGTTGGCCGGAGAGCTGAAGTTCCCTTACTTACGTTAAATCATCTAAATACCCTTACAAGTCATTTAGATGATTTAACGCAAATATGCAAGCATTTAAACGTGTTTTGGATTTAATTGATTAGTAAGGAAGGTGTTTAAAAGGACTCGAGCAATTTTATTCTCTCACATGGCTTCCAAATTTTACCAATTTAGTTCTTGCTTAATCGTTTATTTGCTGTCTGGCCTAAAGGCTACCAGAGCCGAAGCCTTGGGAATAGCCACCAGAACAGCGACTACTTAAAACAAGCAATACGAAAAAGTTGTCTTCCTACAGGATTTGAACTTGCAGCCTTCGGATTTCTGGTCCATTGCTCTACCACTTTAGTTCTTTCAAATGGCCCTATAATACGTACGAAATATCAAAATGGCATTAAAACCTCTATTTTTTATCATTGAAATGACTTTAAAATGGTTGGGGCACTTGAACCCTTGTGGGATACGCTTGTGATCAATATACTGCTCGAGAAATATATTCTTCGAACAAAAAAATTTTAGATTTTTGTTCACAGACACCCCACCCTTTTTTTATCAGAATCTTGGTTATGCGCCTGCCCTTGGATGCTTTTGGATAATCAAATCTGGCCCACCGAGAGAAACTTTCGAACCCCTCTAGCCTATAGAGGAACATGTCAATATTTCGAATTAATGAAAAAAGCTGTTAATGAAAGCTACTGCTCAGTGGCTTATTCTGGGTTAGTAATGGGAGGGCTTTGTTTTGAAATTGATGTAAAGATGAAAGAAGATGTCTTCGCACCACAGAAATGCCAGGAAAACTCCTGACCGTCTTTCGAATTCTTTTTTGGGGAACACCAAGTGTTTTTCTCTGGATTTAAGGTGAACACCTAAAGAGAAATATAAAAAAAAAGTCTTCATCCTGCAGCCCTGCAATCTATACGCCGATCCCTTCGTCGGACCTCTTGCGAAGTTGGTCTGCGTCGCCGATTTTTCGTTGTGAAATATGCAAAATATAGAGTTTTCACATACTAAAGTGGGTCATGGCACATTGCCTTTACGTCTACGATGCTGCTGTAAAATTTATGTTCATAATATTGGATTTAAGTGCTGGAATACGAATGCTATTGTTAATGTGTACTTTTTTTATTGCAGGTCATTTGAGCTTATTCTTCAAGCTCCAATGGTTGAGCTTTTCCATCACAGCAGACATTGTAATTGTGGGCAGTGTTTTATTTTGGGCTTTGGTTGCTCCAACTTTGCCACCATCTGCCTTTAAAGAACCTATTATCTACCACTTGCATTTAGTAAACTTAGTTTTTATTTTGCTAGACATTTTTATGATCGCTATGCCTGTAAGATTACTACATTTCGTTTATAGTGTCGTTACCGTACTAGTCTACGTGTTGTCAACTCTTATTTTGCATTGGGCTAGGATTAGATCTGACGTTTATCCTGGTGTTTTGGATTGGCTAATGAACCCCACTAAAGCAATTTTGTATTGCTTTCTTGGTGTAGGTTTAGTTAGTGCTGCTCATGTGTTTGTTTTTGGCCTTTATAAATTGCGACTGCAGCTACATTCCTTGGTGATTGGAACTCAAGCGAATGTTTATCCGGCTTCACTTCTAAGTTCCCGAAGTTCATATTTGCGAGTTCAAGTTTGAGCCCAGGTTGAAAAGTTCAAATATGCGACCGGTAGTTGCACCAACGTAATAGCACTCATTTAATCCTTGTGCCACCCTAGTAGGAGTGTACAAAACACGCCCATTAAAATGAATAGAAAGGTCTATTCTTGAGTGTTGTCAGTTAGTTTAGTTTATTGGTAGTTTTAGCGTGACGGTAATAAGCAGTAATACACGTAAGAAATTGTTCAATGAGTAAGAGACAACAACGCTATGGAAGCAACGAAAGAGCGACGCTCATCTAGTCTGCTGCCACCATTGAGTTATGCAACTTTCGACACATTTTTTGAAGCAAAAAAAACAATAAAACACACACATGCGACTAATATTTACAGCTACAGCACATACAAACCTATACATACTACAAATATTTACAAAAAAACATACTTACAACTAGGGTTGGATTGAATTTGAATTTTGAATTTGAATCCGCTCACGAATTATGGATGAATTTGAATTTGAATTTGAATTCGACTTTTTCAAAATCAATGAATTTGAATTTGAATTTTGATTTTTCAAAGTCAATGAATTTGAATTTGAATTTAGTTTTTTCACAGTCAATGAATTTGAATTTGAATTTGAATTTAAAAATTAAAAACAAAATAAATGGATCCAACCAGTGCCGTCACTAAGGGGGGCAAAAGGGGGCCGTACCCTACTAACGGCCGCTTGTGCCTCCATTTTGGTTGACTAAAAATACTGCTTTTGAAACATCACGCAACGACAAGACAACAGACAGTCAGACAATGACGGAAAAAGGAATAATTACGTTTAAACATAATTCTCCTCTGATGTTTTTTTGATTCTTTGCGACATTGCCGGCAGCCAACTGCTGTACATTAATCTGACTTTACGGATGTGTCGCGGAATTGCGGAAGAGACATGTAAGCATGCAGAATTGTTATCGGTACTTCGTTAGTGATCATGACATGAAACAATGCGTGAAAACTTTTTTCAAAGACCAGCTGTTTTGATTTTTAGAGCACACTCAACATTCTGAGGTCACAGTCAGTGGTGCAACTAGGGTGACGGGGCTTAAACCCTATTTGCAAAGTCACTTAGAAAATTTAATCTCAAAATACGAGCGTTTAAACGTATTTTAGACTTGACCAAAAGTAATGGGATGTTGAGGTGCAAAGCAATTCAATTCTTTGAAATTACTTTTGAATTTTAGAAATTTAGTTATCCACATCGCTTCTAAAAGTGTGAAGTATGATTTTAAAATGGCGTTAAAATAGCGTTTTTTTTTGCTTCAAAATTGCCCGGTGGCCGGGGGCACCGCCCTCAGGCCCCATACACATTCACTTAATATTTAGTATCTATGTCTGTCTGTGAAACGCTTGAGTTGCATAAGTTTGTTCAGCTCGGGGGCTAATATAAGCAGTTTTTGTTAAAATAAGGCCGGCCACATTTCTAGTTGTACGTCTGGTAGCATTCACTGCTGTGGATAGATTTTTCTAGCGATTAATGGCCGCCGACAAAACATGCTAAGAAATGTGGCCGGCCTTATTTTAAAATTGCGCAAAATTGTTGCCGTACAAGATCTGAAGATCAGTTTTTGAACGCTAATTTTAGTGCCTCCCCCACTTTTGGCTAGTGCCCCCTCACTTCATTTGCTCCGGCAACAGTACTGGATCCAACTCTGGATTCAAGCAACTTGAGTTGTTGGTATATTACGCACCTGCGATCAGGGCCTCAGAGAGAAAGTTTTTCAGGGGGTGCGAAGGTCGATACCGGGCCCCCAAATCTTATTGGGCCCCCCAAGCCTTATTGGGGCTCATGCCGTTAAATCGTTTTTTGTCGGATGGGTGTAGATCTTCATTTAAAAGTGAGGGGATAACGATATTCGCATACAGTTAGGACCTACGAAAAACACAACTAGACATAAAATTGCTTTAAATCCAGCTAGGAGGTCTGGGGGGAAGCTTTGAGCTCCCCCAGTGGGGTCCGGGGCGGAGCCCCGGAAGCTTCAAGACTTTTTATGTTTCTTGAGGGTAAATACAGCGTTTGATCAACATCCAAGCACCAAACTTGCTTAAACTGACGAGTAGAAAACGTGATATACATGAAAGAAAGTATGTAAAATGGGGAATGATGACATTGACACAATATTATACAATATAATGACTTTAATACTGCAAATCCAAATATTTTGCTGAAAAAAGTTTTAAGAAGTCATCTGCAATCATGGACTTCACAAGCCCAAATACCTATTAAATTCATACAGACAGAGTGAGCCACTTAATGATAGTAGTATAGTATGTCAACTTTGACTCCACTCTCTGAGGTTGAAATGCTTTTGGATCTCTGGAAATGTGAGCCCTCGTACATTGTTATACCGTAGAATTTATTTAAGGCTTTCAAGTCAGAGAAATGCAACAAAACGGTAAGTTCGGTGCAAGTGTATGGCTTTTGATACATTTTCCTCTTTTTTTAATCAAATCGGCCATTATTGGATGCCCTAAAGGCTGTGTAGCAAAAACAGCGACCAATTACCAGTAGTGAATAGGCTAACTGATATTTTTGCTGTAGGCAAGTTTGGTTACGGTGTTATGGTGCGATACCAAAACTTAACGCGAAAACCTGAACTCTTCCGGGGCCCTTGAGCACGGGCCCCCCCTTAGGCCCGGGAACGATGTACCCCCTAAACTCCCCTCTCGCAGGCCCTGACTGCGATTCGCTAATACACATCTGCGACTGCGAGACTGCGACTTGCCAGGTGTAAATTGCAGAGGTGGAGTCGAGGACACAAGGCTCGAGGCCAAGGCCAAGGCCAAGGACACAAAAAAAATCCGAGGCCAAGGCCAAGGCCAAGGACAGCCTTTCCGAGGACAGACACTCTCGAGGCCAAGGACAGGAATGCTCGAGGCCAAGGCCAAGGACCAAGGACACAAAGCGCAAGTGCTCTCCAAAAAAAAAAAAAAAAAGGTCTTCACAAAAATTTTTCAGGCGATCTCCTAAACGGTCTTCACTAAAAAACGTTATCCAAAAAATTTTTCAAGCGCTCCACAAAATTTTAACATTCCAAAAAATCGTGCTGTCCTCGAGCCGAGGACAGGCCAATTTTCGAGGACTTGAGGCCTCGAGGCCAAGGCCAAGGCCAAGGACTTGACCTTCGAGGCCAAGGCCAAGGCCAAGGACTTCAAAATGTGTCCTCGAGGACGTCCTCGAGGCCAAGGACGTCCTCGAGGACTCCACCTCTGGTAAATTGCAAAATCCTCTTTGAATCTTTGGTGTAAAAAGTGGAGGTTGGATTGAATTTGAATTTTGAATTTGAATTTGAATCCGCTCACAAGTTATTGATGAATTTGAATTTGAATTCGACTTTTGCAAAGTCAATGAATTTGAATTTGAATTTGAATTTTGATTTTTCAAAGTCAATGAATTTGAATTTGAATTTAGTTTTTTTGAAGTCAATGAATTTGAATTTGAATTTAATTTTTGCAAAGTCAATGAATTTGAATTTGAATTTAGAAATTAAAAAAAAAATGAATGGATCCAACCCTGCTTACAACTGAACACACATGTTAAAATATACGTACGAGGCTGTAGATATGCAACATGCAGATATTTGAGATAATTAAAAATTCAAAAAGTTTAAAAAATTTTTCTGTTTGAACTAGTCATTATAGGGGTAATGAGATAAATTACTAGTTCTGATATTTGTGAATTGTGAATTAGATAATTCTTGTGGTATTTAACAAATTTATGATATGGACATTGTTTTATATCAACCGGAATCGCATTCCAAAGTTTTGTGCCACGGAACAATAATGAACGTTTGCCTGCTGTAGTGTTAACAGAAAGAAGAAAATAACACTTGGATGAGCTACTTCTATAGGAGTGGATTTCATTAACTGGAGTGAAATAATTTTCTGTAATGAATAAATTAGGCACCTTAAATTTGTGATAGCGGTACATGAACTTTGCCAATTCTAATCTAGCGATATCTGAGACTTTCAATATCTTTTCGGCATGATAAACTTGATCTAATTTTACATAGTCGTTCCATTTAATGCCAGACATAAGTTTTAAGATTTTGCTTTGTTGTTTTTGTAAGGGTTCCATTATGGTTTTGCTGGAGTTGCTCCAACACAAGACTACATATTGTAAGTAGCATTGCGCAAAGCAGTTGTAAACTAATTTTAAATGTCTACCTGAAACATAATTTCGAAGTTTTGCTATAATGCCAGCAGCTTGAGACATTTTTTTGGAAACATGTTCAAAATGTGTTTTCCACTTCAGATCGTCATCAAATATAATACCAATATATTTGTAAGAATAGCAGTTGCTGATTGGAACTTTGTTTATCGTTACTTCAAAATTTGATTTAGCATTTTTGTCATGAGAGATTATCATAAATTTGGTTTTTGTGTAGTTAGGAGTTAATTTGTTAACTCCTAACTACACAAGACATGAGTTTTTAAGTTACTGTCTCATCAGAGTTATGTCACTAATGAAATCGTAACTTCGTGGAGATCCGTCAAACCATAAAGGTCAAACCATTTCGTAATATTTAGTGACTGTGGTCAAACATTGTCAATTTCATTGATTGATTTTTCGTCGAAAACTAGTTACTGTATTTGAGAAGTTGGTTAATGGTATACAGAACTTGAGAATTGCAAGCCGGGATGTTCATTTCGTCAAAGCTTTTCGCCGAGACTTTTCAAGAAAAATCTTCAGAATGAGAATTTTCCACCCAGTCTAATATTCAGGATCTTGCTTCTGATTCAACCATTGGACTTTTGTCTCTTACAACATCCTCCTTACCTGCATTGCAGTGTGCACATTGTTACGATGACAGAGTACTTTCTCTAATCGTGCTCAAGACCGCTCTCCCTTTCATCTATCGGCCCTTGAAGCCACTTTCATAAAATCTTCCAACTTCCCTCCGCCCACGAAAAGAATTCGTGTATAGTTTGCAAAGTTTACACTAATGCCTCGCTCTCATATTGGTTCTTCTTTCCAACCATTCACGGCTTGGCTTTTGATGAATAGCCGCCCTTTTTTGCTCTCCATTCTCGTCAAATTTATACTGTTTAATCGTTTCGCGTGCTTCTGGCCTAAAGGCTATCAGTGCGGAAGTCTATAGGGAAGAGCCACCAGAACGGTGACTACTTAAACAATGCAAAAGAGTTATCCTCCATCAGGATTCGAACCTGCAGTCTTTGGATTACAAAGATATTCCTGCGGTTACAAAGATATTCAACAAACACAAAGATATCCCCTTAAAAAGATTTTTAAAAACCGTAATTTTGTATTCTCAGCGTGTACTTAAAATGAAAAAAAGAGACATAATAATGTTAAGTTTATTTACCCTTTTAGTAACACTCTGTAACAATCCAATTTTGATAGCTCCCTTTTTTTGCTGAAAATTCTGGCTGGGGGGAACAAACCCAGGGTTTCCAAAAACTTTTTGAGGGGATATCTTTGTAGTAGTTGAATATCTTTATGAGTGCAGTCCCCCCCCCCTAAAAAAATTCTAAAACTATGCAGAGTGTTTCAAAAGTCACGCCCGATTTTATACAGTTATCATATTAAAAATCGGGCGTGACTTTTGAAACACCCTGTATTTGGATTTTAGCTATTGTAAACTACCGGAATTGGTTGGATGCTTCACCCTCGATAGGAATGTAAAGAATCGTTGCTCTTGCGTTATGTTTAATTGTATTGCATTTAATCAGATTCAATGGTAAGAACTTAATATAAAAACTATGGCAGAAATAACTAACAAAAGTTTGCCTTGGAATTGCATGATACATCAATAAACCATAGACTCTTTATTAGTAGCCTGCAAACTGACAGTTTTGTCTTTTTTTTTTTTCTTCACGGTTTATTTGGTCTAAAAATTCGTTCGATCAGCGTGACCTTTTTCTTCATGGCTCACGTGTTCTAGGAATATGTCGAATCAATTCAGTCGAAAATGCGTGACTGGCACCTAGGCAACAAGGGGAAACTTTTCTTCAATATGTTTCTCGTGCACTAAATAGGTTATAAATAAGCTTGCTCTAGAAGTCTTTGCCGCCACCCAACCATAATAAAAAACGATTTCTCTTTCTTTGAGAGGGCGGATGCGCTAAAACTTGAAAGCGTCTAAGCGTTAGCAACCAAGTGAACGAAAATACAAGGTTGAAAATTTCTGAGTCTGCGCTATCGGTAGCTTAATGTTCTATAGCCTAGCCTAAGGTAGCCAGTTGCAGTAGTTCAAATTGCCAGCTTGAAACAATATTTAGCGGTTCAATGTGCTATCGCAACAAATATCACACGTCAGATCGATTACGAATATGCTTGTAGTTCCACAGCCATCTAAAACTTGAGCATAAAAGAGCTCATACAGTAGCCTACTAGCAGTAGTACCTGTATTACCCGTACAGTACTTCTCATTGATTATGCAATGTCAATTTACTTAGTCGATTTCAGAGACATCGTGTTATTTAGTCAGGCAGTGAATGTAGGGTTAGTTACCGGTACCGGTAGGCTGTAGCTTGTCAGCAGGACTAATCTTGGTCTGCAGGTTTACTTGATTGATTGGTGCGTCTTGATCCTCCCAGAGCCAGAGAGTTGTAACCTAAGTCGGATAAAGTTCAGTCTTAAGATTAACAAAATGTCGGATTTAATTTCCTTTGGGTTTCATATAGACTACTTACTTGCCTTGTGGTTTAGGTGTGATAAAAGCGTAGGCAATTAATGCAACTTTGAAAACTGAATAACGGCTTTGTTTAGGCCTAACTAAGAATCAATAGGGCCATGCATATGGGCTGTAGGTTTTTTTTGGTTAGGAAGGTAATAATCCAGAGGCTTTTTTGGCTGTTGTACTCAAACATTACTGTCTGATTATACTTGAAGTTCATTATCTTTTTGGTATATTATTATGATTATAATCATGATGCGAGCTCGCAACAATTACCAAATATGTACGGTATTACTCATTTTACTGTATAGTGTATGTAAGCAAATTTTACTGTATGTAAGCAAATAATAATGTGACCACATGACCAGTATAAATGCGACCTCAGTGAATTAGGCCTATATTTTTGCCGGACTTGGTGATATGCAACTATCTCGCAAAAGTGTGAACTTTGGTCAATTTATGTGCTCAACAGCTGAAATAATATTATATCACCATTATTTTTGTTTTAATCTGAGTTATTCTGTTACTGGACCCTGCCTGTCTGTATCACACTTATGCCCTAGTGGCTACCCATTTACAATTAGTAGGCTATTATTGCAACGCAATTCTGAGTTGATCAGCAGTACAGTAATAGGTTGTACTTTGACTGCATACTGTATGAGCAATAACCATACCACATACCGTACTGCTGCTTGTTTTAGACCAGCTTATCTTTCATTCCAAGCTTTTTCAGGTCTGATTTTGGCTTCATTCAATTCAAGTCATTTTTTGGGTTAGGGCCTGTATTAGTCGACTTGTTTACAACTGTGTAGAGTGTATCCTCCTATCTCGAGAAAGCGATGGTGCCACTACTCTTGTTTCGGCTTATACAATATAATCTGGTTTCAAACTGTAAAGCATTTGTTTCTGGCGTCTAGGCTTAGCTATAGTACTGATTGTGTTTAATGAAACTGTATAGGCCGTACAGAATGATCAAAGAAGAATTTCAACTAAAAAATCTAGCATTTTATGATTGCAAAAAGGAACGATTATTATTTTCTCAGGTAAAAATTGTGCCATTATTTACCAATTTTAACTGTTCTTTTTATTTTGTACCTGTTTTGCCTTTTGGTCATTTCTACAGTAGCGTTTATATAGCCTAAGCTCTAAGCAGTAAGGCAGATGAAATGAATTTGATGGTCCTAAATTATACTGACTCTGACATCTCGCCACATGGTTATTTGGTAGGCTATTGTACTGTACTAATTTTACTAAACAAATGTTGCTGTTTAGTTGTGTTAAACCATAATAAACAAAAGATATGAACTGATGTTGTTTTTACTCACATATATATTAAAATTTATTTTTTGATGATTGAAATGTAGTGTAAAGGAATCAATTTTAATAGCATACTTTTTAACAACATATAGCTTCATTATTCCTAGGTTTCAGCTTATCTTAATGTTTGATGCTGCTCAATTAATCTATTTAAGTGCTTTGTTTTCACAGTTTCCATTACCACAGAGGCAGTTGTATCCTCTGTATCGATTTTTTACATGGCTTTACATGTGTGCCTGGTTGATAGGTCATGCCATTGACTACCGAGTACAAGGAACATTCCACTGGTACCTAACTAACTGGGCTGAAGTGATTCATGTTTTTTATTTGCTCATTGCATTCATTTCATCCATGTATGGATATGTCAAGAGTCCTCAAGATGTAGCTGCATCAAATAATAATAATGCAAGTATGAAAATTAGAGAATAGCTTGTAAGTTAATCTTTTATCAGTTTGTTTCCTATAAGCTAATTTTTTAGCTGATCTATAATTCTATCACAGAGCAGAGGTGGAGTTCTCAAGGACATCTTTGGCCTCAAGGACAGATTTTGAAGTCCTTGGCCTTGAAGTCTCAAGTCCTTAAAAATTACCCTGTCCTCGGCTTGAAGACAGCACTACTTTTTGAATTGGTAAAATTTTGTAGATTGCCAAAAATTCTTTTAAACACCTTTTTTTGGTGTTCGTCTTAGTTGTTCAAGGCCTTTTTTTTTGAGATTGCCTGAAACAATTTTTTGCAGATCTTTTTTTTGGAGAACACTTGTGCCTGTGTCCTTGGTCCTTCACGTTGGCATCAAACATTCCTGTCCTTGGCCTGGAGTGGTTCTGTCCTTGTAAGGGTTGTCCTTAGCCTTGGCATTGGATTTTTTTTCTGTCTTTGGCCTCGAGCTCCTTCTTTAAATTCTATCGATGAATTGGTGCATTTAAGAATCCTTTGCCTTGTTGAATATCTGAGTATGGTAGGCCTATGCCAATGTCACAGCTCAGAGCTGATTGGGATCATGTCTTTTCGGTGCGACCATTTCGGCACCTCCTATTTCGTTGCTGGTCGTTTTCTGCACAGATTGTTTCGGCGCCAATTCAATACTCTTTGACAGTTCAGTTATTTAGGGTTAGGATTTGGGTTAGAGTTGGTCAAAAAGCACTAAATATTGGTGCCAAAAAAGTCAGTGCCGAAATGGTTGCGCCGAAAAGCCGTGGACCCGAGCTGATTACCACAGTGTGGCACCAATCATTAAAAAATTTAAGTTATTGAAAACCCTACAGTTTGTTTTTCTCAAATAGTATCATCACAGGTAAATTATTGTCAAACAGAAATCAAATCTGTGATATTTGCTCTGGCCTTCGTTATCAAGCACTTTTTTAACCCTGATATCAACCACACATTAACTATGCCAATAAATTGAGCACTAATGCGTTTGTCTCTGAAACGGTAAGTTTGAAGTTCATATCTCATGCTGGTCAAACTGAACACAGTGGTGCCATTGGCATGCCACTGCTGCAACATTTCGAAAAGAGCTGTGCTGCCCGGAAGCAATGACACAGAGATGGGCCCTGCAAACTCATTACACTTTTGGAGTAATACAGCCAGTAATTGAGTATAATGAAAGATTTGACTGATTTGATTTAAAACTGTTAAACCCTGTATATTTTAGCAAGCTGTGAACATGAAGTTACTGCCATTGTTAAAATACATGCTTCATGGAAGGATTCCAAAAATGTGTGAAGTTGTTACTTCTGTTCAGTGTTTATATAATTTTTTGTTACAGGTCATTTGAGCTTATTCTTCAAGCTCCAATGGTTGAGCTTTTCCATCACAGCAGACATAGTGATTGTGGTTGTTGTTTTATTTTGGGCTTTGGCTGCTCCAACTTTGCCACCATCTGCCTTTAAAGAACCAATTATATACCATTTACATTTAGTAAATTTAATTATGCTTTTGCTTGACATTTTTATGGTTGCTGTGCCTGTGAGATTACTGCATTTTGTTTATGGTATTGCCACTACATTAGTCTATGTGTTGTCAACTCTTATTTTGCATTGGCTGGGGATTATATCTGACATTTATCCTGGTGTTTTGGATTGGCAAAACAACCCTACGAAAGCAATTTTGTATTGCCTTCTTGGTGTAGGTTTAGTTGCTATTGCTCATGTGTTTGTTTTTGGCCTTTATAAGTTGCGAATGTTCTTATCCTCTCGTATTCACAAAGTAGGAAAATCTCCAACAAGTAATTTTGCCTTAAATTTGCCTCAAAGCAATGGTGATGTTATGGATCAGGGAACACAGACAGGTGCCGCTGGAGTTGCAATGCTTGAGGAAGAACGCAATGTTTAAGTTGAAGT
This sequence comes from Trididemnum nubilum, assembly GCA_963965965.1. Classification (NCBI taxonomy): domain Eukaryota; kingdom Metazoa; phylum Chordata; class Ascidiacea; order Aplousobranchia; family Didemnidae; genus Trididemnum; species Trididemnum nubilum. The sequence continues at coordinate 783,460 of OZ014486.1, read as the reverse complement.
AGTGTTATATAGCATCTCAGGTGGCCATTTGTGAAAAAATCAGAGAAAAGAATGATGAGCTGGTAGGGAGAGATGGAAGTTTCAGTTGAGGTGCAAGATGTACAGTGCATATTAATATGATTTCCATAATACCGTAGTCAAAGTCAATTATCAATATATTGCTAAATGTGCTTCGAAAATATGCTTTGAAAAATTGTTGAAGCACCAAGTTTATTTTATGGGTCAGTGAAAAAGTATTGACACTGTGACTTGTATATATTTGCTGCTGATAGACTGGTTAAAATTGCCTGCCTGAAGAAATATGTAGATATAATGATGTGGGAATCAGTTTCTCATAAAATGACCAGGCCAGTGATTCTAGCGTGATTGGTTTAAAACTAGAATATGACATCGCAAGGGGTATCTGGGAACTTCGCGAAAGTATTTAACTTGCTGAACTAAAGAACTTCACAATTGCGTTAAGCTTGTTTATAGTTGTTGATAATCACATCTGAAATACATCACTTTCGAATTTCATAATGTTCCATTAACTTAGTCAAGTTTGTGTTTGACAGCTTCCAAAATTTAAATGTCTAGAAAAGGCATCTATAAATATCTATTAGATCTCCATTCAGATTTTAAGGAGTTAGTTGAATTTTCGCTTAGCAGCGCAATTGTGAAAACTGCGGTTACAAATAAAACCCTAGTTAAAACAAATATTGTGACAATAACCTTTTGCTACGATTGAAAACACAGAAATAAAAACTTTTGATCTAAAAATGCCAATATGATTTTTGGATTTTGCAAGTTACATTATCTTGACCAGAAATTTGACCACTATCCTAAATATCAAATCTACACCCTTAGCCCACTGCAATATTTTTTAAGATGGATTTTATACCAGCCCATGTATGAACAGATTGAAAAATTTTTCTCAAAACCTAAAAACTAAATTGAACAATGCCTGCCTTAGCAATTAGCATGGAAAGAGATACGTACACAAACAAAATTTAGAAACAAAAAATCAAATTCCTATAAATTTTTAAGTGATGTTACAGAGTCTAACTTTATGATGACTTGACATTGAGAACTTATAATAATTTACTCTACTCTATGCTTTCCAAAACACAAGGGGTAATGTTAAAGTCAAACAACTATTTACCAAAAATCATCTACTTCTTTCGCACATTGTGCTCTTTTTAGTTCATTTTAACAGCTTGGAGGTCATTCGCTCTCAATGTTTAAAGGTCTCAAAAAGTTATCAAAATAATCAAGTAACGTCAATCAAAAAGCTATGAGGAGTTCAAACAGTTTTTCTTTTTATTATGAAATGACATAGAGTGATCTTTAAAATTCCAGAGACTTTATTACATCAGCCAAACTTAACACTATCCATGGCCAAAAATAAGCATGCATTTTACAACTATTCTTATTCTGAGAGCGCTATTTAGCAGTGCGACCCAATTGCCAACATATTAAATATTGTACAGTATATTGTATTACATCCATTATTCAGCACAAAAGCTTTCTTAATAAAATTGTTCAAAAACTTTAAAGAGGAAGGAGAAGATTTTTTCAACGTCATCTGCGACAGTTTAGAAAAAATACTTGACCATACAGCTTAAATCTAACAAAGCCATTAAGCTCAAGTACTTCAATGTGTTAAATGTTTGCAGTAATTCCATAGGTTTTACTCTTCTACTTTTCTGTGATACCAATTCATTATGAGAATTTAACATACAGTTTGAAGGTCCATTTATGTGCTAATTGTCCAACATGGCATTGCCAAGTTTGGCATGTATTATCTTTTTCTTGTATTAGCGTACCGGTTCTCTTTGATTATGTTTAGCTGGAGTATTTTGTAATAAAAATTTTGAAATTTTAAGGAGCCCATTTGGCATGGTCTCCTCAATGTGGCCGATTTAATTTGTTATCTTTAATCTTTGATTCATATTAACTTATCCAATAGATTTAGTTTGCTTAGCTTTTGTAGTTAATGGGGGGAGATGCCAACACAACTGGAGCACCTCCATAGTATGAGATCCTTGTTGTTTTTTTTGTCTAGCTTGAGTGGTTAAAGCTATTGAAGGACCCGTTGGAGGAGGACTCTCCAATTGTGGCACTTCAAATTAGTAATATTTTATTTATCTATTCTGATTTTATTTTTGTTTTCAATTTTTATATTTTGTATTCTGTAAGTTTCATGTCATACGTCTAGCTTAAATGGTTGAAAAGTTTGAATTCTGAAGGAACCCCATTTTGGTGTCACAAACTTTTTGTCAAATTATATCTTTCTTTCATATTTGCTTGTGTATCCTGAAATTGTGATATGTCTAGCTTACACAAGTAAAAAGTGTGAATTTTGGCATCCTCATTCGAGGAAGACCCCCATTGTGGTACTCCCAAATTTTGTCAAATTTTATCTTTTCATATTTATCTATTCTGAAACATTTCATCAGTCCAGGGTGGGTGGTTCAGTTTTGAATTTTAGCGTCTTTGTTTGAGAGGGATCCCTTCATTTTGGTACCCCCAATTTTTGCCAAATTTTATCTTATCTTCATTTTGTCTATCCTGAAAATTTCATCAGTCCAACGTAAGTGGTTAAATTTTGAGTTTTGGCGTCCTTGTTTGAAGAGGATTCCTTCATTTTGGTACCCCCAAATTTCGTCAAATTTTATCTTTTCTTGATATTTGCATATCCTGAAAATTTCATGTGTCTAGCATGAGTGGTTAAAAAGTGAAATTTTGGCAGCCCCGTTTGAGGAGTACCCCCTATTTTGATGTGCCCAAATTTTATCTATTCTTCATATTTGCCAACCCTAAAAATTTCATGTGTCTAGCATGTGTAGTTAGAAAGTTTGGTTTTTGGCGGCCCCATTTAAGGGGAACCCCCATTTTGGTACTCCAAATTGTTTCAAATTTTATGTTTCTTTTAGATTTACTTACCTTAAAAACTTTATATGTCCAGCTTTAAAGGTTAAAAAGTTTGAATTTTGAAGGTCCCCGTTTGGGGGTAACCCCCAATTTTGGAACCCATAATTTTTGTTTAATTTAGTTTGTTTTTGATATCTATCAACTCCAAAAATGTGATTTATCTAGCTTTAATGGTTTAAAAGTTCAAAATTTTGGCAGCCCCCTTTGAGGGAGAACCCCCCATTTTGATATCCCCAAACTGTGTCAAATTTGATCTTTTTTGTAATATTTGCCTATTCTGAAATTTTCATGTGTCTGGCATAAGTGGTTAAAAAGTTTGAATTTTTTTGGCCCCGTTTGAGGGGGACCCCCATTTTGGTCCCCCCAAATTTTGTCAAATTTTATCTTTCCTTTATATTTACTTACCCTAAAATTTTCATGCATGTAGCTTTAAAGGGTAAAAAGTTCGAATTTTGGAGGGTTTATTTGGGGGAAACCCCCCATTGTGGCTCCCCCAATTTTGTTAGGTTTAGTTTATTTCTAATATCTACCCATTCTGAAAATTTGATTCATCTAGCTCCAACAGTTTAAAAGTTCAAAATTTTGAAGGACCCGTTTGAGGGGGATTCCCCCAACCTGGCACCCCCAATTTCAATCGGGCACTAGTCCTCCCTGATATTTTCAATTGCTCAAACTTTGAATACAGTGCGTTAAGCGGTTTAAAAGTAGATAGTCGAAGAATAATAAAACAGAAAAAAAAGTAAGAAAAAAGAAAAAGAAGAAAAACAGTATTCAAGTTGGGGTAAAGGAACATAACCAAGAGAAAGCCAGTTGATAGTGTGTTCAAAAATCACAAACCATTTTTCATCAATATTGGTAATTATTGAGATATATCGCTTCAAAATCGTCCGCTTTCTGCCCACTTTTGGCCTGTAAGATTTTGGTCAACTAGGTTTGCATAAAGCATTCATAAGCACCCACATTGTGTCCAAATTTCAGCTTTGCACGTCAAGTGGTTTTGGAATTATAAGCGATTTAATAACTTCTGAAGCCAAAAATTACCGTTTTTTATGTTTTTTTGTGTCTCGATTCACGATCACGTGACCTAGGATCCCCATAGTTGGCACACAAGACGCTTTCATTATTTGTTATGTTGAGTCCAAATTTCAACTTGGTAGGTTTTACCGTTAGTTAGTTATAAGCAAATCAATCCTCATCTGCCAAAATTCGCGAACAAAACCAATGGTACTACGCGCTCGCGTGAAGTCCCAATAAATGAAATTTAGAAAATAAATGACACACTTTGGGCAGCTAAAATCTAAACTTAGAAAATGTACATTATGAACACAACTCAGTTTCGTAAAAGCATCCTTTGAATGCAAACTAAAGAGTAAAAACAATAATGGACTAGCACTAACAGTAAACTAGGAAGAAGAGAGATTTAATTTGTCAACAATAGCACGTGTAAACTATAATAAACAAAAACGATACGCAAACAATAGATTTCATGTGCTGCACAAATGGCATAATAAACAGTTAAGTGATAGATTGTAACTGAAGCTGAAATTAATGCTAGCCAGACTGTGATCTCTATGCCATTGCATCGCATATCTGTAGTGCTATACCCGTGGCTTTTCAGCGTCCTCTGTACTTATGTTTTTGTACTGTTTTCTGCATGCTATCGGCTCTTTATTGCCTTCGTGTGTTTCAGTTATTGAACCATTAGCATGCAGAATGTAGATCACATCTTCGCTAGCATTGGGTTACAGTTTCTAACCTGCTGGTTACTTGGTTTACTGATCGTGCTAACTCATCATTAAACTGGTTGTTTTGCAGACTGAGAATGTTTTCTAAACAAATTTCTGCCTATAGTATATTAACAGTTTTTAACCATTAGATTGTAGTTATCTGAGTGTCAGGCATTTGTTTTGTTTTTTTCCACATAAGAAATACCTTGATTATATACTATTTGTACTATTATAACATGTTTTTGAAAGCAAAAAGTGTAGAAATTTTAACTAAATAAGTCAGCTTTACAGAATTGTATATAGAATAAAATTGGTTATGCTTTTTGTATTCTAGTTAAAAAGTCTGTGTGTATTGTTTAATCAATATGGCCCCCTCCAGTCAAGGTAGATCAGAAACAAATATGCAGCCAATAAAATAACATTGAATGTTCGATATATACACAGTTTTGAAGATATGTTCTATTCGTTTATTATTTTCTTATCCAATTTTATTAAGTGCAGTTGTTAGGAAATATTTGGTAAATGCTTTAAGTCAGTAATTTTCAATCTGTGGGCCATAGGAGCTTTTTGCGTTGGGCCACAGGCTATTTGAAAAATTACATCTTTGATTAAAAACAGTTTTATTTGATCTACAAAAGTTAGTATTACTTTCTACTCTATTCAATGAAAGAGATGTGATTACTGTAGCGTTTCTGTCACTTGATATCGTGAAGATAAACGATGACATAAAAATACAATCAAAGGGTTGTTGCGCAGGTTGATAGTTAGGCAGCTATCAAAGCACTTATAAATTGCACTGTAACATCAATTACAGTGCTCAACTGCATTAGAAATCTAAATCAGTTAAATAAACAAAACCACGTCAGTATTGCCGGGACTCATGGACATGCAGGAGTACTTGGCCACGAAGTGGCAGACTATGTAGTCAAATCAGGATCTAAATCAAACATGCATGGTCCAGAACCTTTTATTACAGTCCCGTATGCCAGTTGTGTTAGCACGGTTAAGGACTGGTCCACAGATAGGTGGAAATCTATGTGGAATAAACGGAAAGACTGCTTAAGGATGAAGGAGTCCGTAGGTTGGACGTCGTCACGACTAACAATAGTCTCCTTAACCTTAAGAGGCCTCAATTAAATAAATTATTCTAGATTGTTAACTGGACATTGCATTCTACAGCGGCACAAGAAAACTACAGGTCGTGCTGAGTCTTCTTTGTGTCCAAAATGTAGCCTAGAGGATGAAACACAAATCATCATGTAGGCAATTGCAAGCTTTACCAAAATATTCGTGTTAAATATTTTGGAATCACCAAAACCACTGTCCACAATGTGGTAACGATATGTTGCATTAACAAACTGGCCATGTACTTAAAGGAAGCTGAAAGGCTTTTTGAATTTGACCAGTATCCAAACAAAACTAGAGCAACTTAGCAGCTACAGTTGCAATGGACCCAAATGAGGCTTATGCAGTGTGTAGGTGGACTTTACCTAACGGTGACAGATTCGCTCTCACCGCTGCCCATTAATAAATAATAACATAAAAATACAGCCATTTACAGCTTTGCATCATTAAATCTGAAAATCAATATTTTCCTCGCTCGACTGACTTTAATAATTGACATCATAATCATACCATAGATAAAATTTGCCTGATTAAACTTAAGTCTCTGTGTTGTCATAGAAATCTCACCTGCTATCATTCGGAGTTTTGTACTTGACAATTTAGAACTGCTGCGTTTAGTCAGCAAACAGCAAACCAGGTAGTATCGTTTTAGATAAGATTTTCAACTTTAAATTTTAGTCAAATTATGAGTGAAAACGTAAGTGGTAATTGCAAAAGAGGATGGAGTGATGAGTATATTCGGTATGAATTAGAAATCTTCCGTGACAAAGATGCCCAGAAATTGAAATGCCAATGTGTCATCTGTACTTGTTATAAATTTCTCGTTATTGCAAGCCGTTTGATCATGACCAGTTTAAGGAGAAATTTAAAAAGTGGGCCATGGAAGATTATGAAAATGGGTCACGGTTATAAAAAGGTTGGGAATCCCTGGTTTCAGTGATTACAAAAGATTGTGTTCTGCAATAGCTCCAGCCATTTGCAAGACTAACCAGCTATCACTGTCATATCTTCCTCTCTGAGATTTTGTTGTTTGCAGCAATCTTACATGGTTCAGCAGTTGATTAATACAGTTTCTAGCTGGTATTGAATCTTAGCTTATTTTGTGAAAATGTATTCCCTGTTTAGTATTATTTAAACTTGTTTATCATTTTTTACATTGCTATGATATTTATTGTTCATTGATATCTCTTTTATATTCTTGATGTAATTTTCGCGAAATCAAATTGATCAACCTTTATGACGTTTCCCCTGGTTGATTTGAATAGTGCTGCACAGCATTGTTACACACAATCTTTTAGGTTTGAACTCGAGCGCATGAATTTTGTACCAGTAGCTTTCAAATAGTATCTAATCAAAAGTAAGGCTCTGCATTAATTAAGTCCGATGAGCAGATGCTAAAAGCTTCAGTCCACTTTAGTCAGACATACTGCACTCCCCTTTTGAGTCAAAAAAACGCGCGCGCTTTTGAAGGTCTTAGCACTGAAAACAGCAAAATCTAAATATTAGTACCGTATACATTATATTCACTGTCACGACAGTGGGGCCCATTTTGACGTAATCGCGTTTGTGCAACTCAGCTCTTTTTAAATAAATTTTAGACGTCGTTGGCTACACCTTGCTGGATTTGACTGACTCGGAAATTTAAGCCCAAACCTCTTATTCCAGTGACAAACTCGTTACAGTTTGACAACTGGCCAGTTTCCAACGTTTAGTGATCTGATTTTAAACAATTTTCAGCAATTTATTTTTATCAAACTCGTGCACTTGCACTTTAAAGCAGTAAGTAATACAGACGGAAAAGGTTTTAATTATTGTTGACAACCCTACTCAGCTGCCTCATGCCGTTTTGTTTGCATATGCTGTTTCAAGTTGACAAAGCAAATATGTTTTAGCAACTTTGATTGAAGTTTTTCCTTCTTGTTCAAAGTTATTTATTGTCTTTTATTTGTGCTCTTAAATCGCTTGTCATTGCTTTTCAAATAGTACTGGAGTGAAACTGAAAGAAATTGATATCAAAATAATTCTTTCCAAGCTCCAAATTGCCTTCAAAGCATTACCTCTATTTTTGCAACTTGTCTAAGTGCGTGCATAACATTTCTTTTCAAGGCGGTTCAACACACGATTGGTTTTAAAATCTTTATATATTATCTGCCATGCTGGTTCCTCAGTTTTAAATTGCATTTACAGAACTTAAGAAAATTAATACTGTATATATATTATTTATTGTGAAATATTTTGCCGTTTTTTTGCGACCAACAGTTTTTAGTACAAGTGTTTTTTTCTTGAAATATTTTGATTTATTTTTGTATGCAAAGTTTATAAAAACTGTTATTTTAGATTGTTTTCGGCACGTTTTTGTAGTAGTAATAATTTCATAATTTAGTGTTTTCTGGCTTCATTGTTGCTTGGCACTGATAAGAAGATCGGCAGTAAGCGTGTAAGTAAGCACAGTAAATGAAAGATAGGATAATTACTTGCAGTGTTGTATTGATTGTGTTGTAAGTATGAACAATTACATTGTGCCGAGCCCTTTTTGCAACTTGTGCTGACGTATTTGAGAAGCACAAAGACTGTGTTTTCTTGCCCGTTTCGATTCTCCAACTTGTTCATAAGTTTCAATGATCTGCGTTTTAATTCACTTGTATCGAATCGATCCAGAGTAAGGTAGAGATTATAAGTGGAAGACAATTAAGTTATTCTAACGTTAAAACAATTTTAGTGGTTTAAAGTGTAGATTTTCAAGTTGTTTTTTCTTGCCACAAAATGTACCTTAAAACCATTAAAGGTTTGGAAGTTTATAATTATGCCTTCTTAAGTCCCAGCTCTTGTTTATCTGAATACCTGCAATCCTTTCTTGAATCATGAGCTGTTTTGTTACTGCTGCTCAGTGTTTTTTTTTAGAAATGCTCTTCAGCGCGCTGCTTCTCTTCCATCTTGCTCTATAACGTTGTGTGATGTGCAGTGCAGCTGTAACAGACAGCATGGCAAGAAATCATTTTCCTAAAGCTACCATTTCGCAAGAACTACAAGATCTTACTGATGATAGGTGGGTAAAAGTTTTCTTCTATTTGCAAAATGTGGTTACTTTATAGTGTAAGCCAACGGTGGGCAAACTGCGGCTCGCGGACGTAAATTTTGTGGCTCTTGTATTGAATCATAATACAAGTATTACAAAAAAAAACAAGATTATAAATATGTTATCTCGTGTTAAAAATTGTTTTCATTTATTAATGTAATTTAGAATGATAAAACAAGTATATGTTTTCATAGCGCTGTCAACCAAGGTTATACCAACTGTGATGACGAATTGCGGTATAAACACTACAAAGAATCAAGGCAGAATAATTTTCCCGGAGTTGTAAAACACCTCAAAGAGCGCAATCAAGTGCAAATGTTGCCTTTTAGGGCAACAATTATTGTGTTTTTCAGTAGCATAGCCAGGGGCAGGGGGGCTCTAGCCCCCTTCCATTGGCCTGTGGACTATTAGTCCCAAAATGTGAAATGAAGGAAAAAACCACACTTTTAGCACTTCTGAGATTGTTTTTTTTTGTACTGAAATGGACTAAAAAGTGATTTAAAGCATCTTTTGAAGCATATATTCGGGGGGGGGGGGGGGAAATTTGTCAAAAAAAAAAAAAAAACAACTCACAAATCAATAAAAACTTTAAAAAATGGCCAAAAATAAGCAATCAAATTTAATCGTTGGTGCAAAAATGCTGACCATGGGTTTCATCAACAAATATATTATAAACTCGGGAAGAAGGTGGGGGGGGGGTTATTACGTATCAGTTGATTACCAATCATTTCTCTCAAATATTTTTTCATTAGACTCCCCCCCCCCCAATTATTTTTCTCTATAAAATATAGACTACTCCGTGTAAGTTTTATTGAAATATAAGATTTATGATTTACCAGCATGTAAACAAGAAAACTAAAATTTTACAATTAGCCACCACCCACATAGCCCATTTATGCAACCAGTTTAATCATATTTTCTCTGCCAATTTCTATGCCACATTTTAAAAGCATTAGATTTTATCAAAATATCCCCAAAATCAGTTACTTTTGCAAAAAAATGCAAAACTTTTTGTGTGCTGGGGGCTCCGCCCCCAGACCCCCGTGCCTCCAGCGGCTGGGGGCTTCGCCCCCAACCCCCCAAAGCATCCCCCCATTGCGAAATTCTGGCTGCGCGCATGGTGTTTTTATTACTGTTATGTTATTTTGCGTAAACTGATTTTGCGGCTCGCTGGTGTTTATGATTTTCTGCAAGCGGCTCTTTCTTTGAACAAGTTTGCCCACCCCTGTTGTAAGCCAAGGTGAATCGCAGAATTAATGCTCTAGGTGTATATACATAATAATATGGACAGTTTGATAAACTCATTAATTCGGCGCGCTCGGACGACACAAAAAAAGAAAATTAAAAGCATTTAAAAAACGAAAAGTATCGCATCCAAGATGCGATCATGATCTATTCAAGCAGCTTTAGGCGAACTCGAATCAAATTGGCGGTTATTGTTTGTTCATTAGACCCGGTCCTCGCTGGGCAAAAAACTGTGAGCGGGCGAGCGTATCCGTAGTTTATTTTTAACCAACTGGTACCTTCTACGGTCTACACTGATAAGACGGTACGCCGTATGTACTGAATTTCTGTTGAAAACGAACTAAAGAATCATATAACGCTCGTCCGCTGACGATTGTCGTCCAGTGTGGAGCATGCTTCAAAGGGAAGATCCACACGTTGTAGTTGTATTCCAAAAAAACTTGTGGATATTTTGTACAGTAGGTTATGATGTCTTGTTCCAAGCATCCATTAGCGAATGAGCAAGTTGTTCTTGTTAGTTTCTTTAAGCAAACATCTTCATTTCCTGGCAAAACTTGACCAGCTTTATTGTGAAAAACTTGTCACCTATGCGATTTATTCACTAACGACCAAAATGATGTGCCATCTTTTGACGGTGTTTCTCATTAGTGAAATACGCATTATTTCAGTATGAAGCGGTTACCTGCCCAGTTCCAGCTGGACTTGCGACACTAACCCCCCCCCCTCCATGTACATGTTGAATATTGCCAGGTTCTTCAGGTTCAGCTAAATATCAACAAATTAAGTCTTTGCATGTTTTGAACTTAGCTCAATCAACTTGTTTTAGTGCATTTCCTCAACTTGTTTTTATTTTTGTTGCAAACGGATAAGCAGCCCAGAAGATCCCGGGGTATGGTGCACGGCGTGTTACGTTTCAACATGATTTATTTGGTTTAAGTTTTTCATAATTTACTTAAGTTTAAAGTATGTTTTTTTGTGAGTATGAAATTGTTTTCGTAGTTACACATTACTTTAGACACATAACATTACCGTATACTCAGTTTAGAAGTTGTGAAAAGTGACTGTTATTGACTAATCTCTGATTTCAAATAATTATACTTATTTTGCACCCATATTGATGTCTTATGTTCATCGTTGGTGATTAGATTGTGGTTGGTATTAAGGTGTGAGAATGTCTAGTATGACTCACTATTTATTTTTGTTGTTTCACAGTCTAATATACAGTTTGGGTTGTACAATCGAATTTTTTTACATAATAAAACTAACAAACTGCTTTATTGTGAATATAAGTCTAAATGTAAAATTTTAGTGAAAAAAAAGATGTTTTAGTAATTTCACCCTGTAGAGCTGTTGAGTTTCTTGTTTTTCAAGCTCTATACAAGGTGGCCCATAAGTAAGTATACAGTTATTGCTCGAAAGTGTTACAAGATTTTTTTTTATTGGTGGTATATACTTCATTTCAAGTCATATTTCAGTTCCTGGTACTTAGCATGCAATATGCAGCGCTTTGGAATGTGCTGCTTCGAGCGTAAAAACAAATTAATCGATCTATATTGGATTGCTGTCTACCTACTTGTGGGCTACCCTGTATTTTATTTGCTAGTGTCTATTTTTTAAACGTTTTATGTTCTATTTTGTCTCTCGTCATTAGTGTTGCAATGAAAAGGAGAGGTTTTGCGTGCAAAAGTTTTGGTCTCTTTTTCCTGTGCTAATCGAAGTGCCTCTCCAAAGCGACTTTTAATTCTAATTTTTCTAAATTTTAAGGTGATTTGATGAAATAATTGAAAAAAAATAAATCCGTTCAGGGACGACTTGTTAAAAGCACCCAGACCTTACCGTTTGTTCCATCCCGTGTAGGACTTTATGCAATCACCACGTGGTGGTCTAACTTCGCCATGGACAAGACAGACCATAAAGTTTCTGTTCTGGGACCAGACTATAGATTTGTAGTCGTTTTCAACTGGTAGAACTTTAATGCCGCTATTTCAGCTTCCCCAAACCGGTTTGTATGAGGTAATAATCCAACTTGTTCTCTAGATACCGCGACCTCCGAAGGCCTAGGATCGTCATGTTTTACAAAAACGGCGACAGGTGCGTAGAAAGTTGCGTGACTGGATGGCATTGAGTGGCGAAATAAAATCTAATGCAGAAAACCGTGTTTTCACTTATGATTACACTCGCTCCTGCTTTCAAAAAGACTAATCGTTTCCTGTGAAAAGCGGCGTCGATGTGGATTCTGCGGAGCTTTTGATGTTTTCCTTCCGTCGTGTTCTGGGCTTGTGGATCAAGCGTCTGCCACTAAAACGGCAGATTCTGGTTCGATTCCCTATTGGCTCAAACCGAAGACTAGTGAAAATGCAATTACAATTGTGAAGTCACAAACCGTGATGAGGGTTGGGTGAAATGGTTTGAGAACCTCTCAGCTTCCCCAGAGCGGATAGTTCAACGCATTCGTACTACGTAGCTCGATGAAGTTCACTGCTTGTTTTTTGACTTATGCCACGCATGGTCTTGGTCATACTACAAAACAGATATCAAGGATTGCTGTTGCTCACCATCATTGAATAGCGTTTGAGTGATCGGGTACTGGTGTCATTTATCTGCGATTGAATTGTGCTAACAATTCGCTGAGTAGCAGATGCTCTTCGTTCAAGTGCCACTACAAGTAGCCCTCTTATTTTACACACATTGTTTGAACTACGATTTGCCAAGTTTATTTACTTTACACCCGCCTTGATCTTCATGCCATCGGAAATTAAACCTAGCATGTTTTGTTTTTAATAATGAGCTCCGCACCCACAGATAAGGTCCTCATGAATCTCCCAAAGGCGCCATCTAATTACCGTTGCACCCATCGAACAGAAGGCTGATCCAGACCAAATTTCCAGTATTGAGACTTTACCCCACCATTGAATTTGAGCTTTAATTTACCCCTACAGTCCTACAGTATGCGAGTATTTCTCGCATGATTTTGATTGGTGACAATCCCTTCGGTATTGGGTGAGAAACAGTCTTCACGTTTCATAACATAGCTTATTCTTGGTTCACTTATGCTTCACGATCATTAACACATCAAATTGCGACTTAGTTCGACTTTTCAGATATTTCAAAGGAAAAGCTCTGCATATAACCCCGCACCGCTTCTTGCACTACGAAGAGTTGCTCTCCGACCTCTCCAAGTCGATGTCATTGCCCTACGGTGTGAGACGGATCTACACCCCAATAGGTGGGTTAGCTGTGCTCAAGTTTGTAGTCAATGACGTTTCTCTGTAACTGTAGCCTAAGAACGTTTCTCCGTAACTCAATCATGTATTTGAGGTACGGTCATCGTGTGGTGTCTTGACGTCTTTCCAGGAAAGGCTCTTTACCAACAGGCCTTTTGCGATTATTATTCTGTGCGTGCAATGGTAGGTTTGTCTAATTTCCTTGAAACAATTTCGATCCAAATTATTGTTCTGCAATTGTCTCAAAGTCGCTTGTGAAGTGTGTCAAGGAAAGACGTTTGTAGTGACAGTCTTTAGCTACCGATATGCGTCTTTTTGCGTTCTGTGATCAATAGTCTGTCGAATGCTTCTGCGAGACAGTAGGCCGCATCTCTCCCTGGTTTTGGATCAACCATTTTTGTCCATTTCGTAAAATTGAGAACTTCTTCCAGGACATAAAAACTCGGATTGAATTTTTGGGTGAATAGGATGTCAAATATAATGTTGACTTATCTGCTTGATGTTCGATGGTTGTAGGAGGAACTCTGATCGAAGACATAGAAGAATTGAAGGACGGGGAATCGTACGTTTGCGCGTCATTCGAAAAGTTCCAGCGCATCAAGTACGGCCAGTTCACCAAGCAAAACCATCTCCGTGAGTAGCTGTGTGTTTCCTCGGAACCGCTTTGGTTGTGGTCGAGGTTTTACTTGTAACCTTCTTTACTTAGATTTGTGCCTCGTTTGTTCATTTCCGTTTTTTTTTTTTGCTGAAAAATTTTTAAAGTTGGAAATTTTTTCGCAAAGTTTCACTCTATACTGTTTACATCTCGGGTCACCGTAAAACTGATCGTTTGTGCGGTTTGATTCCACTTCATTAGTAAGCCTAAAAGATTTATTGTTTTTCTGCTGCATTTTGATCTGATTTCTAAGGTTGTAAATTTTCAATCGCAAGGTAAAGTGACTGAAACAAAAGTTTATGCTTTGAAAAGCCGTGATTAGTTTCCTGTTCAGATGGAATAATGATTCACTACGAGTGCTCTGAAAGGTTTCATGATATTGCGATTTGTGGTACCGGTTTTAGAATACAGGGTACCACCAGTCTGCCACGCTCCATCGCTGACTGAGGTATTGTTTTTAGCCTTTCTTTCGTTTCCTTTCCCAGCTTGTGTTTGTAGTTGTGGGTTTCAGTTTGTAACTAAGGACATGTAGCTTTTCCTCTGAGCGTGGCCAGCCTTAAAAACAATCCATTTCATATTTGTGTTTTTTTTTCTTGCCTGTGTTGAATCTGCCACAATGAGCTGTAACAACAACCCTCCGATCTTGGAATGTTGTTGCTTTAACCACAAACTTTTAAAGGTCCAGTAAAAGACTGAAAATCTTTTTCAAGTCGCGATCTTGTTGTTAAATAATAGCACACTGTGATATATTACGAGTGAATTATTTGATCATAATTCTTATCTGATTCATGATTTTTTTTGCCATGTTTCATTTATTTATGTCATTTTTTGAAATTTAGTCATTGGTGTAAAAAGTAAAGTATATTGAAACATAAGTGACTTTTAAATGGCACCATTTTTTTCCTTTCAAGTCATTAAAATCTGGACGTTTCGAAATGTTAAGTTCGAATCTTCATTCGCAGTGGTGAACTGATGACGTCAGTGATACTCCCAGACATGAGGCATGACAGTTATCATCTACAATTCCACATGGTCCAGTCATGCAATCGAACTACTTTTTGTAGTATATTGATGGTTGTGTCGATTTCACGAGGATTGCTTTGGTAGCGTTTCAGTCAATTCCTCACCTACCTGTCGACCGTGCAGTGGCACCCCATCAAATTTAATGCTAGAGGGAGAACATTCGTTTTCGCTACCGTGTATTAATTTGATCGCGTGAAAATTACTGTAGTGCGGGCAGGGCCGGATTCACCATATGGCACAGTGTCGGGGGCCCGAGCTTGGATGGTAAGACCGTTTTTTAGTCTTGACCGGAAAATGTAGCGAGTCCTAGCGAAGACCTTTTTTTGGTCTTCATCTTTACTTGACAGGAAAAGCCAGCGAAAATACCAAAAGTGTCAGGAGCCCCGCGCTATGTAAATTCTGCTCTGAGTGCAGGACGCATCACAACGTGCAGTTTATAAACATAGTGGTTTGATGTGGAAATCCTTTGGCCTTGGACCGATCAGTGGTCGAGTGGATAAAGCATCTGCTGCTGAAACGGTAGACTCGGGTTGGGTTCCCGCTTGAGTCAAACCAAACACTCTAAAATTGGCATTCACAGCTTCCCTGCTTGATGTTCAGCAATAAAAAAACGACAGTGTAAAGTTTCATGTGATAGACTGGTGGACACTGGGCAGGTGGCAGCTTAACTCGAAGACCTAAAGGTCCCCTCGCTGTCTCCTTGCCAGGGCAACTTGGTGAATGAATTGTAATGCCACAATTATGTGATTGGAGTCGAAGAAGGCGACCATTAGTCACTGACCCTGTTCTAAGATAATAATTACGAAAGTCTTGTCCAAATCAATTTGCATTAAAATCAACCCTAGAGTGATTATTTTGCTTCGTTTCTCAGACTTCGGCTACGTCAACTGAATATTCATTGGGACGCTTTGGTTAATCCACGGTTGTTGTTCATTTTTTTGTTTCATCCGGAGAGGTTTGTTCAGCTGTTTCGTCGTCCCTGATTATTATTTTTTGAGTGAGATCTGAAACTTGTTGTTATAAAATGTCGCCTGGTTGCCATAACAACGCGAATATGCGTTCGGGATTTGACGTCGCAGCACGATTACAAAGATGAGCTTTGTGGAGTGACCTCAAGTACCACTTCGCATCTGCTACGTCACAATGCCTCCGCATCACCCCTAGCGACCAGTCTCTAGTAAGATGAAGTCATCAAACGAAGGCGGAAACGATGAGCGTCCTGCAGCTCTGATGATTGTGGATTCAGATTGTTTTTTTTGTTTTTTTTGTCCCCTTTTAAACGCGAAAACTAAAACAGGATAATAGTATGCTGTAAGGCGAAAGGCTGCGAAGAGATCGCTTAACTTCTTGTGTTCTTGAGAGCATCCGGAACTTAATGTACCTGCGATCTAACTCGCATTCACCACTTCGTAGCTTTGGAAAATATTCTTCTAATTAATTGCTCATGTAGAAGCAGCCGTAAATGCGTTTTGAATTTTGCCAGGTTTTGTGGTCATTGACACCTGGTAAATGAATATACAGTACAAATATATTCCATGAATAAACACGCAGGCATGAACAGGTTGGACACGTGAAGTTAAGAGCTGCTCAGGTCTTGAAACGGTCGCTGATATTGATTGGCTGCTGCCCCAAACCTCCTAGCTTATTACTCTGCTTTCTTTTTAAGCATAAGTTTTTGGATTTACGTTTGAGCTAAATCAACCGTCTTTGAAATCCCAGTGTTTGATGTGACGCTTTTGTGCTTCTTTTTTTAAACTTTATTTCGATATGCAAATTAGCTTAATGTGAAGTTGACATACCGTATCCTTTGTGATTGTAAAATAGACGTCACAATACCCTTTGAAGATGGAAAAGCGACAGATTATTTTCGTTGCAGTGTGCGTCAAAGGAAGACAAGAATGTTTATCTTTTTGATGTTAAAGGTGAAAAAAAAATGCCGATGGGTTGGATCGTACGCTGAATGCCAAGCCCTTCAATTTAGTACCACAGGCGCAGCGACGTAGTCCTAGTACTTTCTAATGATTTTTTTCCGATGATGTATTTGCCGTTAGACTGCCTCTTGTAAGTGGAAGCGTTGGTGCCAGATTGGTTTATTGTCTTTTGAAATTATCAAACGATGGCGCTAGAGATCTCTTGAAAGATAAATTTGATTAGATTTTTTATAAACGTTTGTAAGAGGCCAATGATAATTTTTTCTAAAACGTGTTTTTTTGTGCGTATAAGGATGAGAGCGATGTTCCAAAATAGTGCTCTACTTGTTTATTTGCCCGTAAAAAGTTTCTGAAAAATATTTGGTGGTGTGTGGTTGTCCGGATAGTTTTGGGTCTGGACATGTAAGATATCTACAAAACATTGCACTCTCAAGCTAGGTTTCCAGAAGAAAAATGCTCGACATTGTGAAAAGCCGACATAAAAATGGGAAATCTGCTCTCAAAATGTTTTGTAGTAGAGTACATTTGTCGCAAAATTATTGTAAATTCGAATGAGAGGAGTTGGTGGGACGCCTGCTGCCTTCTTGCGGGCCCCATTACAAAAAACCTGGCCCCAAAATTTTAGACTATGATTTCCTAACGCCCTACCAGCAGCGGTTAAGATGCTTTAAGATTGGGAGGACTCTGGTGTTCTGCTTTTAAGCCCTATTGGAGCAAATCAGATTTGGTTATGGTTCTTTCTCATTTCTGTCGTTTTCGAAGACAGGACGGCTACTTTTACATGTAATTCAAAATGGATTATTATGTGCGCAGCAGATTATATTCGTTGCCAATTTTGCACTAACTTTCACGTACAGGGTAGTTATTCTTACATCACTGTTCCGGATATTATGATGTGACATAGCTCATACAATTGGACAAGTAGATTACATGGCGAATTGATGTTGAATGTGCTGCTTACGAATAAATGGTGGGAGTGGCTGGTGGGAGAGAGCGTATGCTTCGCTGATTCTTCATGCTGGTTATTACGAGCTGTGCTGTAGTAGATAACAATAAGGTAGTAATCGTATTAATCTTAGGGGAAAGCTTACGACACGAGACGGCATTGCTAAAGTTACAGGGTGGCAGTAGATGTTTCGTTTTGGATTTCAATTCATCATGTTTCATAGCTTTTTCGGGTCCACCACAACTGAGCGCGACAAACTGACCGCGAACCAACTGACCGCGAAGCAAATGACACCGATTGGCTGAAAATGGCAAAGCAAAAATATTTTGCTATCCCAAGAGCCATCTTGCCCAAACCCTCACTTTGTGACGAAATCACCTTGACGAAATCAGTGATAAAATCACTGAAATGGAACCGTCGGTTCGCGGTCAGTTTGTTCGCGGTCAGTTTGTCGCGGTCAGTTGACTTGGCTCGAGCTTTTTCTATTATTGTACTCGTAAACGAAATTGAAAACTCTTCCTTTAGATTGAATTTGTTCATTGATGAAAAGTTCTTAATTTCGGTTGCATCACATACTGGGAAGCAAAAGCATCGATTATTACGATTTTTGAAGTTTTAGAATTGATAAATTTTCTCTTAAAAAAACAACTTATCGGTAAAATATTCTTGCAATTCCCTCCTCACCAAACCGTTCCCCTGTCGGGTTGCGTGTGAATTTCTCAACTTTGTTTCGATTTCGTCACGATGGCTGGGTTCGGCCGATTTGGGTCAAAATGGGAATGTTCTTGCGACCTCTTGTGACTCTGTTTATATAGTAAACAAGGCATGACTACCTAAGTGACGTTACAAACCTTGTTTCTTGTGTTTAATTTGAAGCACCAGGCTGGGTTAATGATTGACTTCTATCTGTCTTATTTTCACATCGGTTGGCGATGAACAGTTTTTTCTCATTGTAGAAATCTTGAGTGCGCGTAAAGCGATGTTTGTTGGATGCGCTAAACGTAATGAGAGGTTCTTTCTATTGGGCGGCGGAGCAAATTATAGCTTGCCAACCGAAAATTTTGCTTTGGAAACCAAGCAATTGTGAAGAAATCTATTAAGAGAAGAGGCTGCTTAAAATAAACTATATATGTATCAGTATTATTGTGTTTGGCGGGTTTGGAAATTATTGTGAGGAAATGAGCGTAATTATCATATGGCAAGAAATATATCTCTTTAGAACGCAGTTTTTTGAGCTTTTAAAGCAGTATGACTCTCTGGTCTGCAAGCCGGTGGAGGGCTGAACTCAATTCGTTACTCAAGAGTAAGCACTATGGGATTAATTTGGGACACTTTGTCTTGAAACAAAAGTTCTGCAAATTCAGAGAGTACAAATTTGATTTTTAATACATATTTTACGAGCAGTTACGGATAGATAATGCTACTCAAGTTTGGTTATTTTCGCTCATAAATTATATGATATAGCATTATCATAGCTCGTGAGTGTGTAGGCTTCCCTTTGTCTGATTCTGAGGCGTTGCTAAGAATGGTGGCACCCGGGGCGGGATTTCGTGGTGTCACCCTTTATCGGCCAAAATATAGCTGAAGACCAAAAAAAAAAAGGTCTTCGCTGCAAAACGAGTTGGTTTTCAGTCCGAAAGTATGTGATGACCAAAAAAAAAAAAAAAAAAGGTCTGCCTACCAGTCAGTGGGTTTTTGGTCTCAAAAGAAAAAAAATCAAATGTTGTCACCCCAAAATGGTGACACCCCCCCCTCTAGCGACGCCACTGGTCTGATTTCTGGTTTTGATTTCTTGTTGTTGACTTCCAGCGAACAAGCGGCACAAGGTCTAATGGAATAGTTGTATGTTGTCAAGAATATTTGCTCAGTTAGATTAGGATTGGGTGAAACGGATGGTGTCGCTAGATACCATGCAGCACCAAAACTCGATGTCGGAGCCGCTTGACCGGGTTCTCTTCCCCACAATCGACGAGCTCCCTAGGGCTGTCCACCTGGGTACGATCAAACGGAAAGTGCTGCGGATTAAACAGCAGCAACTGGCAGCCAAAAGCAACCAGAATAAGAAGGAAGCTGATAAAGCTGAAGACTCGCAAGGTAAGATGACGCCATAGTGGAGCAAGACAAACTGGCATCATGCCGGCGCGGCGCTGCAGTATACCGGTGGCGCTAAGCTAACTGAGACACTTGATTCTAAGATACGGCAATTTAAAACTCACAAAAAAATTTGCTAAATCGGCGGTAAAAACCTAAAAATATCGACGTTTAGGCGGTTTATCTATAACTGTCTTCGTTTCCTGGCCAAAGATTGTACTTAAATGCAAAACGTTGGCGCAATGTAGTGGACCCCAAATTATTGCTAAGTTTGTATTTCGTTGTTAGAACACTCTTCCAGTCTTTCAGTTATGTTAGAAAGTAACACTTGTTGAAAAAGTTTAGTGGATGTTATATCGGTGCGGACGCTTTGCAATTTCACGCAAGTTTCTTAAAACCGATAAAAGTCTTGTAACGTTAAAGAGTGTTTCATCCTCATTGCTTGCATTCAAATCCAAAGAACTCAGCGCGATTTTTCTCATCTTACGACAGAAATTCCAATTAATAATTCATGCTAAAGGTGTGTTTTGTCGGTAAGCATTGAAACCGGTTGAAGTCAGGCTCGCTTATTTTTGCCCGTTATATTCTTAGTTTAGACGAAGCGGTTTTGATCATTGCGTTGCCAACGTGCTTAGATTGTATCGAATTACTCCTACCACTTCCCACATCCGCTCAGTCTTTTGGCTTGATGTGGTCGAAAAACGTTGTTTGTCGTTCCTGACACATTTGAAGGTTATTTTTATGTTTTTTATTTCAGCGTGACCAAAAACATTCGCAAATTCTGGTCATTTGACCCCCCAAAATGAAAGTTTGTGAGACTGTGGCATTCAAGAGCACACACTATTGTTGCGTGCTGAGCAATGTTTAGATAGAACTAGGGTTGTACAAAGTAGAATAATGCAGTATTCTAGAATAGACTTTTTGAATCTAGAATTTCGAATCATATTCTAGAATAACTCATTGCAAACTGTGACAATACAGTTTTATTGCAAAAATTCGAAAAACACAGTCCTGACTCCTGACTAAGTTAGACAACTGTCACTTCTTGAGTGCGTGCCCGCTTGCTTGAGTGCAATGTACTATCAATAAAATGCGACTAGAGAGTAAGGTTGCTTGAAGTTGCGTAATACGCACCACGCTTCGCGTTTTGGCAGCGCGTTAAAAGATTTTTTTCGAATCCAATTACCTGATAAAAAATCCGTTTTAAGATTCGTTTCTCCGGAGATTCGAATTTCAAGGATTTGAAGTTCTATTTTGTACAACCCTAGATAGAACTGAACAACCTACCTTGTGGTAAAACTTTCCATCACAGCTGAATATTGTTTGTCTTCCCATATTACCTTTGGAAGTCGCTGTTTTGGGTGGCCTACCTGATTGACTTTGTAATCATATTGTAAATCTTTGTTTGGTCGGTTTTATTCAAGAATTTCTTGATGTTTGTACGAGCCGCAGTTGCGCAAATGGCCGCGCAAATAATCCGATAACTTTGTTTGCGATTAGGTTCTCAAAATCTTGGCAAATCATATCGGTATGAGCTTATTTATTTTGTGTTTCCTTTGCCCAATTGTTAGCGTTACTCTGCTAAATAAACAAGCATTGATGAGCTTTCACTGCGCGATTATCGACGTAACAATGTCGAGTGTTTGCGAACAATAGCCTCGGTTATTGAGTAGCTACACTTGCACATTAGAATTCTGTTCAGTTTGATGAAAACTTGAAAGACGTGCGATGCTTTGCCCAATACAGATTCAAAGTTGAGCATTCGATCAGTGGAAGTTATTTCGCCACAGCTCGCTTCATTTGCGGAAGTTGTTGATGGGGGTTCGAATTTTACCAAAGCTGCCTTGTGACGTAGTGACAAAACTGCCTTGTGACGTAGTAAGATTTCATAAAACGGCAAAAATAATTAAAAAGCTAAAAAGGCGGAATCTACAGTTAAGATAGTATGAGAACACAGTGAAGCAGCGTTAATAAAATTCAATTTCTTGTGATAGGATTCAAACGCTAAGGCTGTGAAGGAAAGCTACAGGTTTCTCGACAAATTTGTTTGCCAACTTTTGCCTCGTGTGGCAAAAAACTCCAGGTTTTTGAGATACGGTCTGATACTTAGAACAAACTGCTTCGCTTGCAAAACTAGTCTTTGTAAAAAGATTTGAATTTTTATGTCTGTGTCATAAAGTGGACCTTGGATTTGTCTTCCCTCCCAGGTCATAGATAAGCTTGAGCTTGTCAGCATAAATAAAATGAGGTAGGAAGATTAGTTTGGTGATGCCTATCTACTTGGAGCCCCTGGACTGTGAGGAGGACAGCTCGTGGTTGGGGCGCCAGTATATCTGGGGAAGAAATAGTAAGTATGCTGCTGTTGTATTCTATGCTAACATCGTAACATGTGTTCATGGTCAATCTCGTAAAAATAAGGATGGTTTTGCCCCCATTTCTTTGATTGGGACGATTAAGCTTGGCAGTTTCTGTATGGACTTAGGCTTTGCTGTGTTGTGTTCTAATGTAAAAATAACCTAGTCTCATATCAGACTGCAGAGATAATTGCGGAAAAACTTTTAAGACTCAACTCGTAAAGTTTTAGTCAGTTTAAATGAGCATTGCCACCCGCAATGTCATGCATGCATTTACTTTGGAGGCTTGAACCCCGAAAGTCGCTTTTCGACGCGAGACGTTTTTATGCCGATCTGTTATTCCTCCAGTGATGTTTTGGAGTGAAATGTAAATTTTAGGTTTTTGTTTATTGCTCCTAAATTTCTTTCTTGTTTTGGTTTATCCCAGTGTTTCTCAACCTTTTGCGGTTCACGACCCCTTTTAAGAGTTCTATAAATCCAGCGACCCCCTTCCTGTTCTACTTTTTACACGAATAGAAATTACCACAAAAAACACTTCAAAGATATTTAATTTCAAATAACTGATCAATGTTACATCGGTTAGTGCGACGGTAGACTTTGCAACTACAGAGCCAATTTAGGGATCCGTGGTTTAGTGCTCGATAAAGCCAATCTTATATCATCTTCAAATTTCCTTTGATTTCGTGCTTTCGTTTTTGATATGTGCAAGAGCTGAAAAGCCGCTCTTGCAGAGGTATGTTGTGGCAAATGTTTGAAAAAGGCAGTTCGGATACTTATGGGTAGGATTCGCGCATAGCACACTAGAACTGAGAGCAGGGGCGTATCTAGAAATTCGCATTGGGGGGGCTGTTTTGGGGGTCTGGGGGCGAAGCCCCCAGTCAACGGAGGAAGGGGGTCTGGGGGCAAAGCCCCTAGCCGCCGGAGGCACGGGGGTCTGGGGGCGGTGCCCCCAGCCCTTGAAATTTTTGCATTTTTTTGCAAAAATAACTTAATTTTAAGGCTATTTTGATAAAAAAATAATGCTATTAAAACATGGCATTGAAATTGGCTGTGGAAACATGATTACACTGGTAGCATAAATGGGCTGTTTGGGAGGTGGCTAATGACAAAATTTTTATTCTCGTATTTAGATGATAGTAAGTTATAAAATTGTGTAGTTCAATAAAATTCACATCGAGTAATCTATTTCCCCCACAGCTTATAGAGAAAAATCATTGGGGGGGGGGGCTAATGAAGAGATTTGAGAGGAATAATTGGTAATTAAATAATACTGAATATCCCCCCCCCTATTCCTAAGGGTCCACGACAACTGACCGCGACAGACTGACCGCAAACCAACTGACCGCGAACAACGCCGATTAGCTGAGAAGGGCGATCCTAAATATATTTTTGCTATCCCCAGAGCCATCTTGCCCAAACCCTTCTTAGTGACGAAATCACTGCGACGAAATCAGTGACGAAATCACTGTAACGAAATCGTTGCTTCGTGGTCAGTTTGTTCGCGGTCAGTTTGTCGCGGTCAGTTGACTTGGCTCGATTCCTAATTAAGTTTATGGTATATTTGTTGATAACACCTATGTTTAGCATTTTACACTAGCGATCAAATTTGGTTGATTATTTTTGGTCATTTTTCAAAGTTTTCGTGTACTTGTGAGTTTTATTTTTGACAAATTAGCCCCCCCCCCCCCGAACGTGTGTTTCAAAGGATGTTTTAAATCACTATTTTAATCCTTTTCAGTGTATAAAACAGTCTCAAAAGAGCTAAAAGCGTGGTATTTTTCTTATTCTGCATTTTGGTCGATATGCCAATGGGGGGGGTAAGGGGGCTGTAGCCCCCCCGCCCCTGGCTCTGCTACTGACTGAGAGAGTGCCATTTTCTGAAAAACATCACGTGCGGACGAATGATTTTGATGATCATAAAATTGGTCGTGTAATTCATCGGGAATATCACTAACATTCAAAGCAGTTGAGAACAGATTTCATACAAAGGCGGCTTCTTGTTTTTTAAGCTCAGAAACCTTCATCGAATTCTTCATCTTCTTTAATAGCACTGGACAAATTTTCAAACATGGCGATATTTCATTGTATCACTTAGCAAATTTGGCTTTCCAACTAAGCAGCATATGGTATTGTAATACTTGCAATAGTAGGTCTACAACCGGTTGACAACTTGCTACGATATAATTGAAAAGCGATCGCTGCAAAGATTTTAAAAATTTCAGAATTCTTTGCAATTAAAGAAATACCAGTATTTTATAAAAAACCTTACGACCCCCTGAAAACACCTTCGCGACCCCCAGGTTGAGAAACGCTGGTTTATCCTTTGCATTTCATTTTTGACTTAATTAATTTTCATACTAAATTGAGTTTCGAAAGAGTCCCGATGTTGATTTTCTATGTGTGAACCAGCTGTATCGTGTGCAAACGTTGCGAGTTCATATGTGTCAGTCAACCGCCGTGAGAAAGTTAACCACTTCTACTGATAGAAGTGACCTGGCTACAGTGTCCTTGTACGCGATTTGTGTCTATCTGTGCAATATGTTTGTTTTTCTACTTTCCCGTCTAATTATCATGGATTACCACTGGCAACTGTGGCCCTTCTACTACAATTAGCAGGACTTTTTATCGATCAATACTCTAATTGTTATCAAAGAGACGAACTTTGAAGTTCGTGAGATCCTTATAGAAAAATTTTCGCAGGCATTTTATAGAAGTTTATTTGTCGCAGTGAGAAGTAGCAGATGCGTGAGATTTGTTAGTTGGTTCAGGTTCCCCCAAATGCAGTTCAATCCGTTTTTTAAGCCCTCGTATTGGGTGGACGCGAAGCCCCACTGGAACCAACACATCCCCAAACACCGACCTTCATTGTTGGTGCTCGGCAAGCAAGGGGAACCCCCTCGGTGTAGCGCTTGCGTTGTGATACGTCACCGCAAACCCTCAGTGAAGGACATTGTGGGAAAGTCGTTTGCTGTTGCACATAAAGATTCTGGGAGAGAGGAAGAAACCAAACGAGGGAGAAAAGCAGTTAGGAAAGTCCCTAGACGTGGAAAACGACGCACAGCTGGTCTCCGTAAAAACGCAAACCTGCTTTGTTCGCGAAACGCGCGTAAGTCCACGTCAACAGAAGATAGCTCAACTTATCCGTCGTCTATCTTGTCTTGCGATTCACTTGCGAATAATCGTACTTCGCCGCGACCTGACGCCGAAAAGCTGACATCGGACTCGAACTTAACGCCAACTTTTCAAAGTGCTTCCATCTCATGCAATTGTGTCGTAGAATCAGAGCCTACTGGTACATTTCCACTGCTTCAAAGAAGCAACGCGGAAACTGATCCTCAAAATTCGCGGTTAGAGAGGCCTGGTCTGTGTTTCTCAGCAAAACCGCCGCAATGCACCAGTTGCTCTTTGGAAAAGCCTATCCATTCAGCAGTGAAAAGTCGCAGCGAGTGCTCTGCCGAGTCGAGTTCAGTCAAGCAGCTGGAAACGGAAAAAAGGCCGCATGTTCCGTGGAAGATGGCCAAAGACTTTCCGGAAGCCACTCACAACCATCTGCAGTCGTTTAAACTTGAAAGACAGAAGTGCTTTTACCGCGGAAGTCGAATTCAGTGCGAAACCAAACTAGATTGCAAATGGCGTTCCACAGGGCTCCAGCCTGGGACCCCTGATAACCCATTCCTACAAAGCTTCATCCCAGAAGCAAACCCCTTGCTCCAGAGCAACAGCTTACATCATCAATCGACACGTCATAATGAGAATGTGATAGAAAGTCGCCGCTACATGTCTGCGGCTGTCGCTGTTCGGTTCGAAGTGGCTGCCGACGCCAGAGGTATTGTTTCGTCATATTCTAATGTCGTTACATTTCAGCATTAAGTGGCAGAGTAGTGATTTCATCCGAACAAAGACTCATCGATATTGAGATTTTGAAATATAAAGTTTTCTTGATCGGTATATTTTGCTTTTAATGCCGTTGATGAGCGCATCTTTAAACCTAATCTTCTCCTTAATTATTTTTGTTTTAAATACCGTTGATTTTTTCTCACCATAGTTTTACAATACGTCATCGATCATAGCACAAACGCCACATGAAGTGTCTATTGATGTTTTCTGGTTTGCCATCCTCCACTTGTGGCCAGCTTGTATTTACGAAGCTTGTTGTCGAGGCCACTTAGCGCTCCGCTCAATTCATCGATTGGTTTCTATAGCGAGTCGCGCTTTCGCGTTTGAATTCGCTTGTCCAGTTGCATCGAGCCGCAGTCGAGTTGAAAGCTGAAGACTGGAGTGGAAAGTTGCTGGTTGCTAGAACTTGTGATGAGTTGGAAGCTTTAAGCCACAAAGAAAGTTGTCGAGATAACGAGTTTTGATTTGCAATGCAATAAACTTCGTCATTTGTGACGTAGGAAGTTGCTATTGTTGGTAGATCAGCCGTGGCACTAGTGTGACGTGATTATGAATGATAATGGCTTCGTTTTGTCATCAAACAAACAACAATGTAGTGGATATTCTCTCACCTCAGACGCTTTAATACATGAACTTGAAAGAACTATCGAATCAGCCAAACAAACAGATGTTTGTGACGAAATAGATGTGTCGCAATCTCAAATTTCGGCTCCCGGTAACAAGAACGACTCGATAATTGTCGACGGCCGCTTCACGACAATCACGCCTTTGAAACCGGGCGTTGCGAGAAAATCGCGGAGGTTTCTTTTCACCTCCTCCAGTGAGATTATTGATTCGCACGATAATAGTGACGTCATTACACCGCTGTCAAGCCGCTTTGTTGGATCAAAATGCAACAATGTTTCGGAGGATTTTTTGCGTTTTCATCAATCACATGAGGAAAAACAGTCACCAAAGAGCGACCCCCAGTCTTTTGGCCTTCGTCGCGAGGCCCCCATTTATGGAAATTACAAAAATGGGGCGTCTAGAGGTAAGGGGCGCTCCAAATCTTTATCGCGCACCCAGTCTCACGTAGATGCATTGCAGTCCAGCCCTTACAGCCAGGTGCTGGTGTGCCCCCATTACCCACGCAGACTCAACTTGACAAGCTCTAAAGTGCCCGGTAAAGGATCCCGATGGAAAAAGCTTCGCAGGGCTAAAGATAAAAAAAGGAGTTGTGTGGAGACAAGCTCTGCCATAGAATCGAACCGTCTACCTTCGCATCGGCGAAGCAACGTGAATGAGAAGTTGTCAGTAACCCAGGTCAAAAAGACGAAGTCGTTTGTGGTTGTAACGGATTCATGTGCTGAAAAGCAGCCCTTAGACTGTTCGTTTGTTATGGATATTCTGGCCTCTTTTGTGCAGCAGGGACTCAGCATTGAGTCAAGCGACGTCCTCAAACCAAAGACCCCCGTTTGTGAAGATGGCGGAAGCTTTGATGCGTCCACTCGCGGCTGCACAATCCAAGACGGCGAAGATTTATCGGATGGTATAGAATGGTCTGAAACAGTGACGTGTGTGACGTAGTAGAGAAGTTGCGTGGGCTTTAGGTGCTTGTTTTGTGATGATTCAAGTTGAGTGTTCAAGTGGTTTGATCGCGAATGTCAAGATTTTCTCGAGGGCTTTTTTAGTTTCTTACTGCAGAGCTGTTGGTGGCGTTAGTTAACGCTGTTAAGATTGGGTTTTGAAGTGATTACGCGCGGTATATTTTCGATGCTTTGTAAATTTACCATAAACGTTACAGGTTCCCAACTTTTTTTGCTTATAAAGTTAAAAATACAACAATTTCTTCAGGACACCGCATCCCGAACTACAGCAATGGCGGTTACCATGACAACGTTGGAAATTTCTTGAGCTCGAACACAGCGAAACTTGGTCTGCGCTCCACGTTCCCACCTAGCGGCCTTGGAAAATATCCGGTAAGAAAGATTTTTGTTGTTTTGCTGAGGTTTTCCGCACTTTTATGTTTGCTCCTTCAAGGTCGGTTGGCACGTACTTGTAGATTTATGTAACCGAGAGAATATGCCTCGTGATAGCTACCGACTCCTGGACTCCTGCAGTTGACATATGGCGAACGAGTTGGCTTGGTTGCGCTTCACTTGGTGTCGTTAAACCTATCTTCGTCATCGGTTATATTTCGATTACGTAGTGGAGTGCCACACTTAGTACAGATTTACAGTCCCGTAGATCGTTAATGCGGCGGCGATAGCTCAGTGGTAGAGCGTGGTGGTGGTGGTGGTGGTACTACCCGACCCCTTCCGAGGGATGGGGGCGCGGAGGAACTCCGCGGAGACCCAACAGTCGGGCCACACCCCAAGGTCTGGACCATAGATCGAGAATAGAAAGAGAGGAGCCAAAGATAGATTTGCGAAGGGGTTCAGAAGCAGGACAATCGAGGAGGAGATGATTGAGGTCCTGTAGAGGGTGTCCACAGGCACTACAATCAGAATTCTCCTTCCGACTGATCCTGTGAAGATAAGAAGATAAAAGAAGACTGTGACCATGGCAGCGAAGACGAGAGAGCTCACTGCGTATGGAGCGAGAAAGAAGAAGTTCCTCCGAAGAGACTTCGGGGACTTGGAAGTTCAGGTGGGAGTGAGAGATGTGACGTCTCCAATTGCGGTATTGGGAATAACGGACTTTGGCAATAACTGGGAGGAGAGGGCTAGGGATCGCATTAGTGGGCAGAGAGGCACCAGTTTTGGCAAGTAAATCGGCTTTTTCATTTCCGGGGAGACCTGCGTGTCCGGGGACCCATTGGAAGCTCAAAGTGGTAATCTTGGAGAGGGAAGAGGCAAGGGACCAAACATTCCATTGGGACTCAGGCAGGAGATAAGTGGGGGCTGAAGAAAGGATAGAGAGGGCTGATTGAGAGTCGGTTAGGAAAAGAACTGACTGGAATTTGCAGGTCATGAAATGGCTAGTACACCAAGCAAGACCTTGCTTGAGGGCGAAGGTTTCGGCTGTGAAGCTGGAGGCAATTGGACCAGAGGAAAAGGATAGGGAATGGGATGTGTTGCATTTGGAGCATGTAGCATAGACTCCAGCGCCACCAGGACCAAAAAGGGAGGGGACAGAACCGTCAGTCCATACTTGGATATCAGAGGGGGGAGGGAGGATAGTCGGTTTGAAGCAATTTGGAGTCGGGCTGTACTGCTGCCTGTGCAGTCGGGAATGAAGGGGGAAACAGTGAAGTGGATTGTGGACCATGGTGGAAAAGGGGGGCAAGTGATCAGAGACTCACGTGGGGATGGGAGTGGTAGTGTGGCTGAAGAACAAGATGATCTCCAGGAGGGTTTCTTCTTTAGTCGACAGGGAACGTTTTTGATTGCCAAGGCATAAAGGCTGGAGAAGTCGGGGGGAAGGCGCAGAGCACGTTCAAAGGAGTAGAGGGTCTGATGCTCCAGAGTCAGTTTTAGAGGAGGGAGTTGGGCCTCGAGAAGGAGTAGTGAGGAGGGGGTGGAAGAGAGGCAACCAGTAATGACCCTGCATGCAGCTCTGTGTAGAACTTCCAGATGATTGGTTGCAGTGTTGCAGAGGAACGGGAACCATCCAGGAGAGGCATATGTGAGCACCGGACGGACAAAGGCTTTGTAGAGTAGGGAGAGAGATTCTTTTGTGGGACCCCAAGAGGCAGTGGCAATTGAGCGAAGGGCTTTGTGGCGTGGGTAGAATTTGGAACACAGGGATTGGACATGGGCCCCAAAGGATAGAGTCCGATCAAAGGTTACTCCAAGGAATTTAGGTGTGGGATTGAACAAAAGAGGGAAGCCCAAGAGGTTCAGTCGGGGTTGGAAAGTGGCTTGATGGGGATCTGTAGAGAAAAAGGAGGACTCACACTTCTTTGGATTGAGTGGAAGTCTCCATAAGTTGGACCATGTTTCAAGGACAGCGAGGGAGGATTGGACAACAGAGGTGGCTTTGAGCGGGTCTGGGGAAGAGGACCAGATGGCCAGATCATCAGCATACAGGGAGGCATGGGCGTCCCGAGGTAAATCCTTAGTGATGTCATCAACAAACAGAATGAAGAGGACTGGACCAAGAACCGAGCCCTGTGGGACCCCACGTCTGATGCGGAAGGAGCGGCTGTGGGAACCACCAACCTGGACTTTAGCTCTACGATCAGAAAGGAAGGAGCGCACCCAGAGAACGAAGCAAGGGGGGAGTTTGAGCGAGAGGAGTTTGTGAAAAAGAGCAGAGTGCCAGACCGAGTCGAAAGCCTTGGAGAAGTCAACAGAAGCCAAAATGGTTCGGTCTGGAGGTTTTTTCTTTTGGAAGCCATCCCAGATTGATTGAGACAGAGTTAGAATTTGGTCAAGGGATGACCTACCAGGACGAAAGCCGGCCTGGCAAGTAGAGAGGAGATGATTAGATTCAAGGTGAAAAGTTAGGCGAGAAAGAATCAAGCGCTCAAAAAGCTTGGAGATGCAGGAGGTGAGGGAAATGGGGCGGAAAGAGGACGGAGAGGAAGTGGGTTTTCCAGGTTTGTGAATGGGAATGATAGTGGAAGGTTTCCAACAAGAGGGGAAGGTGTGAGAGTGCCAGGACCTGTTAAAAAGAGAAAGAAGGAGAAGCTGTGCTGGTTCGGGCAGGTGCTTTAGTAAAGGGTAGGCAATCTGGTCAGGGCCAGACGCAGTGGAAGAGGAGAGATTACTGATGGCAGTGGAGAGTTCATTCAAGGAGAAGGGAGAGCAGAAAGAATTATGGAGGGAAGAAGCATCCTCACAGCTAGCTTTCCGGAGTTCATTCATGAACTGTCTTTCAGCTCTGCGCGCGGAACGGGGTGTCGCTTGAGATAGATGTGAGCGAAGATAAGAGGCGTAGTGGTTGGCAGTATCAAGAGGGGAAGTGCAATCAGGAAAAGAAGGGTCATGGGAGGTGTTCTTTTTGCCAGAGATGGCATTGAGAAGCCTGAAGACAGCACGAGGATCAGAACGGGGAGACAGGTTAGAACACGTGGCTTGCCAGGTTGCAGATTTGGCTCTAGAAATGACTGAGGACGCCCTACGAGAAGCGTCTATGTATCTGAGGCGGTGTGACTCAGATCGGTGTGCTACGGAGCGGGCCCTCCGTCGTTCCCGCACTGCAGATTCCGCTTCCTGGGACCACCAGGCTTTGGGGGAACGACCAAGGCGGCCGAAAGGGATAGAGGCCTTGGCAGCTTCAACTAAGAAGAGGGAAAAGGAGTGGGCAGCCTGGTGGATGTTAAGTGCGTCAAAATCAAGAGAGGGAAGGTGCTCAGCAATATAAGATTGGTAAATATCCCAACTGGCCTTTTTGTAGTTGAATTTGGGAGGACGAGTGTTTGGGTGACGAACTGGAGAGAGGGGGAGGACAATTTCAATGGGGAGATGGTCCGAGCCAAGGCCAGGGAGAGTGCGCCATTCACAGTGGGTAGCGAGAGACGCAGGAGCTAACGAGATATCAGGGGAAGAACGGCTCCCAGTGGAATGGTGAAGGAGCGTGGGCGAGGCGGGGTCATTCAGAATTTCCAGACCGGAGGAAGTGATCCAGCGAAACAGGTCATTTCCGAGCGGGTTAGGAGGAATGAGTCTGTCCCATGTTGGGTGGTGAGCATTGAAGTCTCCGAGGATAAAAGTGTCAGGGGAGTTAGGAAGGATGTCAGGACAAAAGGTCCTGGTGCGATAGTCAGAAGGAGTGTTTCTGATGGGAGGGGAATAGAGGTTAAGAAATTGAAGAGGAGAGTGGTTGGAGAGAAGGACTTTAACACAGGTGTAGTCTGAGTAGGGGTCCTGGGAAGACAGAGAGGAGACAGAAACAGGAGAGAAAGCCAGGTCAGAGTGGATGAGAGTGAGGACACCACCACCAGTGTTATGAGTACCGGAGGAAACAGGGCCTTGTCTACCGAATGTCCGGTCCGTGCGAAGGGTATAATAACCAGGGATTTGGAACTTTTTGGTTGAGGAAAGATGAGTTTCCTGGAGGAAAATGAGGTCATAGTGGTTGCCAGAGAGAAAAGCGATCAGTTCGGCACGGCGGGAGGAAGGAAGACCGCCGGCATTCCATTGAAGAATACGAAGAGTTTGTGAGGGGCGTGGATTTCCTTGAGAGTGGGGTGGCAAGGTATGGGCCGACTGTGAACCTGTGGGCGGTGGTGATGAGGCAGGTAGGGTGAAGGCGGAAGGAGGGTAGGTGTTAAGGAGGGGAGGATGTGAGGGGAGAGGCAGAGATGAATCCCTGAGATCCGAGCAAGCAAGTGGAGGGGGTGTGGGAGGGGGCGGAGCTGGAGAGAAGGGGCGGGGGGACGCTGGCCGGAGGGTGGGAGAGGCTAGGTTCCCATTAAGACAAACAGGGCAATTCCAACCCATGGGGGAGCCAGCTGCGCAGATTTTGCGAAAGTCAGCCCGGGTCAGAGAGGAGCAGGAGAAGTGCACCCACTTGGAGCAGGTGGAGCACTTTAAAGAATCCTTACCAACCTCGAGGGAGCAAATGGAGCAAGGGTAACGTGGGGGGCCCCGAGGTGGACGTGATTGGTAAAAGCCAGGCGGTAGTGGGGGGAACCCTGGGGGAGGGGGTGGAGGGGACGCAGGCGGCGTTGCATGGAGACTGGTTTGAGTGGGGGAGCCAGTTGTGATTTGGGGATGGCACGCTGGGCATCGCCAGCCGACTGAAGTGCCAGTTGCACAGATTGTGCGAAAGTCAGCACGTGGTAGAGCGTCGTGCTAGTGATCGAAAGGTTGCTGGCCCCTGGTTCGATTCCCGAACTAGCAATGCGTGGTTGTGTTCCTGGGAAAGACACTTTACGCTGATTTCCTATTCGAGCCAAGCAGCCTATCCACTGTGGTGGCACAACCTGACCAAAGACTTGCAAAAAGAACCCAAAAAAAGGTGTTCTGCGTTGGTGTGGTTGGACGGACGCAGAGTGCCTGGTTCATTCGATCAAATCGTTTATTACTCGACTGAAACTGCCCATTTCGAAGAAATCGACAGGATCATTTTGTAGCTGTGAACTTTTTTTGTTGTTGAAAATCTCGTTCCTGCCGACCGCCTGGCCTCTCATAAGTTTGATGTTTATAACTTTGTTGTTGCAGCATCTCCGAGGCTCAAAGAATTCAAAAGTATGTAGATTAGCAGTTTAGCGCATCGTGCAAGGCATGTGGAGTAGCAGTTTAGCACATGCAAGGAATGTGGGTGTATCGTAGTGTTATCATGTAGTAGATTGGTTCCAGACTAGCGTTGCAATTTCTGCTCCAACCAAAATTTATCACAAAATTTTTTATAATACTGAATTTCGAATCCCAAAAAGGTCAACTATTGGTAAGTGGTGAGAGCATGAACTTGCTCGGGCTCAAATGCGATTAGTTCCGAGACAGGATTTTTAACGTCTTGCTGATAGTTTTGAGCGGTGTTTTAGATGTGACGCAGTAACCGAAATTAATAACCTGACGGCTGCAAGGCACTTTGATAGTGATGCTCGGGTTCCACCAAGCACCCAGTGAGTTAAACTACGCGAATCTGAGATGCTTCTGCGATCAGCAGGCGCTTTGCGAGATCGAGGATTTATCTGTTTCTTTGTGCTTGCGCATGTGAAAACTTCCTGCCGAATTTAATCGTCAAATTGTTTGTAGAACAAAACGGAATACAGTGATTTTTATGGGTAAAAAATTGATGGTTTGGAACCTCTGTCCACCAGCAGCAAAATTACCGGAAATATCACCTCGGTAAAAACCGAAATTTTTCGGTAATAATCGAAAAACGCTTTTTAACTATCATGTATCGTAAGATGTTTTTTGTTTTTTCCAGCACCGGCCGGTGACGTTCGGTTCCTCCCAAAAGCACGACTACTCGCACACCACCCACCCGGAGAACTCGCCCCTAAAGCCGAAGCTGGTGACGGTGGTTCGGCTCACCCACGTCCGCCCTCACGAGAAGGTGACGGTGCTGCTGAACAGACGGGCGGTGAGTCGCAGTCGTTTGTTTAAACATTGGGTTTACGCAAATAGTCGAATGGATAGATCGTCTGCTACTGAAAGGGTAGATGCGGACTCGATTTCTGGTCGGGTAAGACCAAAGACTATAACTATTGGTATTCACAGCTTCCCTGCTTGATGTTCAGCATTGAAAGAACAATGTGAACTAGCCTCCACCGTGTGTGGTAGACAGGTGTGCTGGTGGCAGCTTGACTCGAAGACCGAAAGGTCCCTTCGCTTTCTCTTGGCCATAGCTACTTGGCGAATAAAATGTAATTGCGAAATACGATCCCATCTCCAGATGAATTTCAGACGTTTTTATATGATTGTTTTAAAGTCATCATCAGTACTATTTTTGTGCAGGTTCTAACGTTCGAGCAATTGGTGTCTGATATTTCCGGTGCTTTTGGCCAATCGAAGTGGCATAATGACCGAATAAGGAGGTATATTAGCCGTCATAAAAGCACTTATGGTTGATTGATGAGTGTGACAGCCAAATTTCATGTTGGCACTTGAAACCATAGTGGGGCAACTGGGAGTGTTTTTGTTCTATACCGTAGCTCGATTTGGAAAAAAACTCAAGCGATGTTTTTAGTTGATTATCTGTAAAGGTTCATGTTGTAACTGACTTGGAGCTAGTCTTTCAGTTACCAATAATGCATAATAGAAAGGGTTGTAACTAAACGCGTTTTGTGGGTTGGTCTTGGCTAAACTTTGGCTGGGCTCGGCATATATGAGTAACTGTCATGTACGTTGTATAATTACAGTAATACAGAGGAACAATTTTCCAGACGCTGCTACTGCTGCGGGTATGGAAGCTTTTCGTGGCCGACTTATCCGAAGCAGGCTTACCGTGCCAGAAAAGTCGGGTCTTTGCCATCTATTTTTTTCTAGGACCTATCAAGTTGGGGGAGTCTAAAAAGATCGCCTGTAAGAAAGTCAAAGTAGCCACTAAAAGAAGCCCGAAAATGTCCAGACTGAGTTTAAATGCTCTGGCTATGCATACCGATGAATATACGAGGCATATTGTTACAACGCCTCTTCGCCTTCACAGGTTATTCACGTTAAAAGGGCGCGAGGTCCGCTCTGTATCCGACTTCTTCCGCGAAGATGACGTTTTCATTGGTGTTTCTAAGGAGGAACTGACCACTAGTGATGTGCAGGTGAGTTGGATTATCGCTTTCTCGTCGATACGTGGTGTCTAGAACAAGCTAAATAACGAGTAAAATTTATTCAATTTTACTGAGAACAAAACTGAACAAATTAGAAAGCAAAAGCGAAATGGGAAATATTTTCTCATTGCTTGGCGTTATAAAAATGCGGTTTTGTAAAGAATAAAGAATGCTGGCTTCTGCGTAATTTTACTTCATTACATCCTCTGCGGCCATGGTTCTCTACGGGGTCGCGACCCATAGTCGGGCCGCCTAAAAATCCTTTTGGGTCACTTGCTGTTTATTTTGTAATGTAATTTTGTAAAAAAATAATCTTAGAAACAGTGAAACTTGCAGTTCTAAAGCAATAATAAAATAAACAAACTACCGAACGAAGACCTTTTTTTTTAGTCTTCAGCTTAAAACCTGCGAGATATAGAGGAAATATGCGGGTTCCCGAAGTGCAGGCTTTTTTTTATTTTTGGATTTCACCTGGGTCGCAAAATTTTACGCATTTGGTTTTTTCAATAAATTTGGGTTGCTTTGAAAAGAGATTGAAAACCACTGCTGTACAGTACGCGCGCATGAGGGTGTGACGCTTTTGTGTGTATGGTATCTCTTTTTCTTAGGCCTTGAAAGTTACCACGTCCAATATTAGTCGCAGACCAGCATTGGTCTCTATACCGCAGAAATATTAGTCGTTAAGTGAGCAGCTTGACTTAAAGTCTGTCGTTAAGTCGCTTCCCGCTTCTCCTAATTTTCCTTGCCCTAAGATTGCTATGCCGTGATCCAGAAGGAATATATAGCCTGTTTACATGTCCAGTTTTTGGAACTAGTTTTTGGTTTTGCTGCCTGGCCTTTGTTGAGTCATACACAAAAAAGGTTCTGAATTACGTCACAACGGTTCACATTTTGGAATGCTACCAGAGGTGAGCCTGTTGAGTTTCCGAAAATTCTGACCGTTTTGAGTTCAGTAGGTCGGCTGCATTCGCAGGCTGGTTGGACGTAGGTTAGTAGCCTACATGGGTTGGTAATAAATTAGGCTACCGGTACCGTAAATAGGCCTATGCTGGCATTGGGAGTGTATACTAGGCTACTTTGGGCAAGTAGAACAAAACTAATACCAAGTAGAACAAAAGCCATGTATGTTGGATTGGTTTTGCTCTTAAATAGCATTCGTATGTTCGTAGGCCTACCTAATGTATAGTTATAATGATAGCAACAGAATAGGTTGTTCGCTTTGATTGTTTGAACTTCCCACCGACATTTTTCGCTTTGCTGCTCTTTAAAATTCCCGCTTGGTTGGCTGTGCGTACATGCGTGACCGAGTTCTTGAAATTTGCATGCAAACTCGAGCGAAAAAGTGCCAACAAAAGAACTACTTTTCAGAACCAGTTCCAAAAAAGTGGACGTAAACAGGCTGATAGTGGACACCGTGTCACGTGATTTTTGTTCCAGGGCGTGCTACAGGAGTTATACCCGGATTCCCCTTACACCAAGGACCTGATCCGCCGGAACATCCAGAAATCCAACAAGGCTAAGCTGGAGCCGAGCAAAGGGCCGAAGTCCGACTCCGGTTTGGGGGAGGATTCAATGGTCGGAGACAGGTCAGGATTGCGATGTCACAATTCACGATTTATTCCGTCGCAGTAGTTACAGGTTGTTTTAACCACAAATTTAAAAAACAAAGAATGTCGAAGAAACAACGCATTTTCAAAGTTTTATACTTTTAATTTCGGTTATTATCGTCAACGTTTTGCAATCCATACTAGCTGGATTCATCAGGGCATTTCTTAAGCTAAAAATCTTGGAGATGACTTTGTTTTTTGGTCAGCTTGGAAGTGCCCTGTTGATGCCAGCCTGTGTGGTTTGGCGAAACGTTCATGCCGACTTGTCATTCTTTCCTTTGCTGGAATTTTTTCTCAAGTTTCGACCATTTTTGTTCGTTCAGCAGTTAGCTTTTCAATGCCTCTGCACCACACAACTGCCTGAGCAAGGAAGTTGGTCTGGCCTAAATATTGGCACGATTGTGCAAAACCAGTGGATTCAAGTAAACAACATCTACATTTCACAAATTCACTGCCGTTAAAACAAGGCGACCCTTTGATGTTGTGTTTGATCACGTGTTCTTATCTCAGACGCTACAACGAACCCCATCAACGTTCTCCTCGTTTGGAGAAGTCACGGTACCGCCAGAAAGTGGAGGAGAAGTACAAGGAAAAAGAGCGGCTGCGCGCCCAGGAATGGGAAATGGGGCGGCAGAAGAAGGAGAAGAAGGAACTGGATGAAAGCTTAAGGTGAATTGGGGAGGGACCTTGTTGGTGGAAAGTAAAAGCGAAGTAAAAATCATGGATTTGTAAAAGACCCATGTTACTACAATCACTGCCGCATTTTTTTTTATTCTAGCCGCTATTGTTAAATTATTTCGGTTTAATCTTACTCATTTTTAATTTTATTCAAATAAATTAAGGCCTAGTAGCCAAGAAAGTTTGATAAACAATCGAATATTCTTTCTTTTCCATGCCCTTGCACACAGACTCATTCATTCAGCTGAGACCGTAGAAGCTCCTTTTGGTTGGAAGGTGTCATTGTCTGACTCTTGGTGTCTTTAGTATATAGTTTCGACTTCATGAATGAATGAATGCATGCGTTACAAAAAGTTTCTGAATGAATGCGTTACAACCAAGTTTTGTGATGTCACATTGAGTTGGTGACCTCATATGTTTGTTTAGGCGTCGTCATGGCGATCGTTCGTCGGAAAATGGAGTGGATCATCAACTCCGTGACGCGGAACGACGGAAAAAGGAGCGCATGCAATGGGAGGAAGATCGGGAAAAAGAACGAATAAGACAACGGGATGACGCGGAAAGGAGAAAAGCTCAGCGGGAAGAGGAAGAGAAAAGAAAGAGGGAGGAGAAAGAGCGGGATCGGTTAAGGTGAGCGGTTTCAACTAGGGCAAGGTCGTTTAAACAAGTTAAGGTTGATCAGCGTTGGAATTGAGCTTGGCCTACATATTATTTGCGAAATGCTCGAATGTTCCCGCTTGACCAACGTGGCACACGAGCGATGAATGTCCGGAGACTACACTTCTGTTGTGCATTATCGGCCGAGTTTACTGTTATCGATTGAATGGTGTAATGAGCAAAGATGACGGTACGGTACGCCTCAATTTTTGTTAAGAATTACGGTACGCCTTTTTTGTAATGGTACAAGTGCGGTACGCCTTGTTAGTAATGATGCGGATACGGTTTTTTGTAATGGTACGAATACGGCACGTTGGTACGCTGTTTGAATTTGCCTACTCAACGTTTTATGTGCAACGTGCGGCCGTCAATGAAGATTCGTGCGATCGTGCCCGGCGTGCACTACTGCACATAGTCTAGGCTATTCTCAAGTAATCATTATAGCCTCTTAATTTGTTATAATTGTATTATGATGTCGCAGTCTCAAGTATGGCCAATTGTGATATCATAACTATTGCCTATAGATGGTAGGACCTAGGATTATCGTGGCATGCCATATATTGAAGAAAAATTCGAACGGAAACAACTGCAACACTTTAGCTGAATACGCAGTGGTGTAAAAATCCCAGTCTTTTCGCACACTGCGCCGGTTTTTTGTATTGTTGAGGAGAAACTTACTGACAAATTGCATTGCAATAACGCCTCGTGAATCGCGACACGTAAACAGGTTTCTGATACATTAAAATCAATTTGACCAAGCAAACAAATGCAGATATCTTCGCTGCACAAAGATACAAGAAAATACAAATATCATTGTGGTAGTAGCTTATTCGATGTCTTTGTCTTTAATAAAACTAAATTTTCGCAAACAAATTGCCATTTTTTTATCATTAAACACAAAGATTTCCTGAAGCATAAAGAATCACCTCTAGATGTTGCATAATTTTTTTGTTGCATAAGATTTTGACGGCTTTGAATGAAGTATCGGCAGAAAAAGCTCAGCAGTTCTCAAGTTCAGCATGTTATTAAGTTTAAGTACCTCTTAAGCCAATGCTTATTAGCTTAATGCTTATTAACTTATAATACGAATCGGATATAAACAAAAAACACATCAACATAAGTCGCATATGTCATTAATGGATCATTGTTTAACTAGAGCCATTGAAGTACGGTACGCTGGTACGGTACGGTTCAAGGTGCGAGGTACATAGTACGGAAATTCTGAACGTACCGTACTGCCATCCTTGGTAATGAGCTCATAGTGCTACACTAACTAACCGATAATTGAGCGGATGAAACGTAATCTGTAGACCCTGGTTTGATTCCCAGTCAGGCCAGAATAAAAAGTACAAAAATAGGTAATTCGCAGCTCCCCTACTTGGCGTTCAGCAATTAAAGGGACAGTATGAAACCTCCACCGTGTGTGGTAGACAGGTGGCAGCTTGACTCGAAGACTGAAAGCTCACCACTTTTTTCCTGATTAAAATTTAGTTGATGAACAAGTAGCCTGTCTTAACTAAAAGTTATTGTAGAAAATTGAAACTTAACCAAGCGAACAGGTGAGTTACGCATGAATGATGTCATCCGTTTGATGATGTTATCAGTTGTGGTGCACAGTTATTAATTGGATTTTCGCACTCTGAAAAAATTCTTTTGATTGATTCTGATTTTCATTATTTTTCCGATAATTAACATCGATATTGCTTGAATTCTTAGCATTTTATGGCAACCTTGAAATCAAAAAATATATCAAGTAAAAAGCAAACATGCAAGTTGTAGTTAAGGATTGTTTGCGATTATCGTCGTGCTGCGGCTTCCTGACGTCCCCACCTCATATATCCCGGCCATGTGAAGTTTGTGGAGCTCTTTTTTAATTCTCCGCAGTGTTGAAGAAAGGATGTAATTCCAACTGTAATTTTCTTGCATGTTCTCTTATAACGCATGAATGGACCTCTCTTCAATCACAATCGGATAATTTTTACAGTACACCTTTACTCTTGCTGACACGTTTTTGCTGTACAATGTGCTTGCGGACATAGCTCGTTTCGAAACATGGAATAGAAATTTGCTCCCTTTTCAACGCCTCCAACTTCCCCGTCATTTTAAATTCATAATCGCGAAACAGTGGCAGAAACGTAGACGTCTCATAGGAGTAAATGTGTATTTCGTGTTACAACCCCCTCCTTGCGTTGCCGTATGGTTTTGGTTGAATTTCTCTTGGTGATCTTTTTGCCTGTTTTTTACCAGAATTTTCCTGTGGTGAGGAGGTGACCCCGAGCAGCACCCTTTTACCCCTCCTTAGTTATTATTTCGCCACTGACGTTGAAAGTTAAAAAGTCATTTGAGTTTGTATTTCTGTGGAGCAAAGGGCGTTGAGTTTTGCTGTGTCAGTTTTCTGGTGAAGTACCCACACCAACACTTATGAAGTACCCACACCAACTCTTGTGAAGTACCCACACCAACACTTATGAAGTACCCACACCAACACTTATGAAGTACCCACACCAACTCTTGTGAAGTACCCACACCAACACTTATGAAGTACCCACACCAACTCTTGTGAAGTACCCACACCAACACTTATGAAGTACCCACACCAACACTTATGAAGTACCCACACCAACTCTTGTGAAGTACCCACACCAACTCTTGTGAAGTACCCACACCAACACTTATGAAGTACCCACACCAACTCTTGTGAAGTACCCACACCCAACACTTGTGAAGTACCCACACCAACACTTGTAATGACTTTGAAAGTGATGGAAAATTTTGTTGTATAGGAGGAAAGAGGAATCGGATGAGCAAAAGAAAATCAAACAATTGGAGGAGGAGTTGAAGCGCGAGCGACAACGAGAGGAACTGGAAAGAAAAAGAAGAAACAGGGAGGAGGAGGAGAAGAGAAGGAGGGCGGATGAGGAGGAAAGGAGAAGGAGGGAAGAGCTAGACCGCGAAGAGAAACGACTTGAGGAAGAAAGGAGGCGACTGGAGGAAGAGGTACGGCTGTGATGTCAAAATGTTCTGTATGTGATCACTAATAACTTGTTTATGTTTGAACAGAGACGGAGATTACGAGAAGAGGAAGAGCATAGGAGGAGGAGGGAGGAACAGGATAGAAGAAGAAAAAAAGAAGAGGAAGAGTGGAGAAGGAAAAGAGAAGAGGAGGAGCGAAGAAGGAAACGGGAAGAGGAGGTGGGTGCTTGTGGCCGAGCATCAGCATAGAGGTAGGGTTTCGACCAGCCGTGCTATGTAGTTTCAATACCCGGCAAGGCGACTAAGAGTAGAACACAAATCTGCATCATGCTTAACGTATTGTGACGGGGCGAGTTTCGCAACTCTCCTTTTCATCTGTTCCAGTCTTTAGTCTTGAGGCGAAACCTAATTTTCCGAAACTCACCACTATACACTTTTTAGGAGGAAGAGGAGCGACGACGGAGGACTTCCGATAAACGTCAACCCCACTCCCCGCCCGCCTCGATCACGTACGTCAACAATAAGATCGACGACACAGACCGGCTGAGAAGGATGCAGAAGTTCAAAGTAAGCGAGGGTCCCGAGGGACTGGATTGAAGTTTAGGCCGCCAGCAGGTCGGGATGCCCACTTTTCAGACCAGGTTCGTGGCTGCGTGGCCTGCTTAACAGTGCTTCTCGCTGAGCCGCGCCAATCCAAGGGCTTGTTTACATATCACTTGGCTAGTTTAACCCTTTGACCGGCTGGTTCTTTCATGACTTGGCACTTTCTTGACATGACTCAGCAACCTGCTTGCGGCGCCGGGACCAAGAACCGACAAACAGAATTCGCTGGACTGTGCGCAGTAAATGCTAAGCTGTTACATTTTCAACCAAGAAAGCCTCACCTCTAATCCTGTGCATGCATTTGTTTAGTGGTAGCTTCAGGCCCGGCGCCAGAGTAGCGTGACTGGGGTGGGGGGGGTGGGCACAAATGAATTTTATCATCATCTTCGAGAGTGAAGACCCCCCCCAAAAAAAGATCTTCATCCTGGCCGTTTACCTTCTTTCGGGGCAC
Source organism: Trididemnum nubilum (assembly GCA_963965965.1). NCBI lineage: Eukaryota > Metazoa > Chordata > Ascidiacea > Aplousobranchia > Didemnidae > Trididemnum > Trididemnum nubilum. Next base: position 741,142 of record OZ014486.1, on the reverse strand, counting down.
AAGTCTCGCTTGGGGGGGCATGGCGGAATCTAATGGTGCGGATCTCGCTACTTGCCGACAAATTCAGGGGTGAAGACCAAAAGAAAAAAAAAAGGTCTATAAAGGTCTTCGGCGCAAAATCATAGGCTCAGTCTTCACGTTCATTCGTGTGTTTCTTCCTGGAACGAAATTTTACTCACCCTTTCGGAGGCACAAGCAGTATTTTGGAGGGGTACAGGCCCCGAAATGCATTCCAGTGGCTTCGAGCTGTTACTTTCTTTCGGGGCACAACCCTCGCTTGGGGGAACAAGCAGTGATTTGGGGGAGAACGGCCCCGAAATCCCCCCGTGGCGCCGGGCCTGGGTAGCTTCCCTTAGCACGTGCGATGTTTGAAACACTCGCCTACTTGCTAAAGCTTTCCCATTTCCTGGTTTTGCGCTATTTCGCAAAAACAGAAAGATTTTCTAATTTTCACATTTCTTCATTCCAGGCCCCGCCGCGGCGCATCACTACCCGCAATATGATCGAAGCGCGGTACGAAGTCGGGAAGGTGATTGGGGACGGAAACTTCGCCGTGGTGCGGGAGTGCAGACTCCGCAACACGGAGTCCGAATTTGCCATGAAAATTATCGACAAGTCGAAGCTGCAGGACAAAGCGGATATGATAGGTGGGCTGTTTGGAGGTTAACGATGGAAAGTGGGGATATCCGATCGGTTTAGTGGAGAGCATCTGCCGCTGAATCGGTAGACTCCGTTTCAATTCTCAGCTTAGTCAAACTAGTGTTTTTTAAATAATTGGTATTCACAGCTTTCCTGCTTGACGTTCAGCATTAAAAGGGACAGTGTGAAGCCTCCGCCGTGTGTGGTAGACAGATGGGCAGGTGGCAACTTGACTCGAAGACCGAAAGGTCCCTTCGCTGTCTCCGGTCTTGGGTATTGGGCAACTACCAACTTGTTAATTAGCTACAGCAGTTACTTTGGATTTCCTGAGAAAATAGTTCATTGCTTTGGAGTGGGAGTGTAGCGGTTGATATTAATTTTGCGTTGCAGAGAATGAGATCGCTATAATGAAGAACTGCCACCATCCCAACATCGTGCGGCTGATCGAGGAGTTCGAAACGGAGGAGGAGATCTACCTCGTGCTCGAATATGTCAAGGTGAGTTGCAGCTACTTGCTGCTCGTTTGAGGAATTGCTTCATGTCAACAAAAGAAGCTCCAAAGCTGCCGCAGTGTTCGAGGGGTATACAACTATACATTACAATGTACAATTGCGCAATCTCACTAACGTGCTTGTGTCAGCGGTAAAGTCTGCCTTTCGTTGAAGAATCGTTGCAGTTCAAACCAAAATATCTGCGTCTTGCCGATTTGGTCATGCATTCGAATCCCGTTTCAGCTTTATTTTTTTGACGACTTGATGCAAATTTAGCTTATGACGTCATGTTTTTGATTTTGTCAAAGAAATGAACTGTTGTTGACAGTTGTTACGTGACAGGGCGGCGATTTGTTTGACGCGATCACAGAGAGCGTGAAGTTTACTGAACGCGATGCGGCGAACATGGTGGCCGACCTCTCCGAAGCGCTCTCGTTCCTGCATTCGAAAAATATCGTCCACCGCGACTTGAAACCAGAAAACCTGCTGGTAGGTCTCGTTCTGTCCTGCAAACTCCACGGCGTTGTTGATTAAATGCTCGTTTATTGAAAGATGATCTGCGTTTGGTTGCAATCAGATCAATACTATAAAGTTCAGCGTTTCAAGTTCTTAGTGAAACTCGCATAATTCTCTGCTGGAACGAGTGTCGGTAATGTGCACGAAGCCGCTGTGAGGTGTAAGGACTGCGAATCAAAGACAGGCCATGTCTCAATAAGCCTACAATACTTGTACCTAACCAATAATAGTCCCATTTCATATTTGAACAGATAAAATTAAAGGACTGGTGCCCTGTAGCAATTTTTGTGCTGAATGTTACAATAGCTTACGAGATGCTTCTGTACTGGCGGTTTGTTCATCGGGTGACGTGTCAAGTTGAGCTCGTATGGACCTGGTTTGACAAAACGTGCGCTGTTGAACTTCTGTTTTGTAGAGGCTTTTCAATCAAATATTGTTAACTTTTTCAGGTATCACGTAACAAAGACGGCAGTATGACTTTGAAACTTGCTGACTTCGGCCTTGCGATGGAAGTCACCGAGCCCATTTACACTGTGTGCGGAACTCCGACCTACGTAGCCCCTGAAATACTTGCCGAAACAGGTCAGAACCAGTTTAGTACCGACTAAGGAACAAACAGTCTATAAAGTCAAGAGACGAGTGGGTTTAATCACCGTAATTTTTTCCATTCCATATTAAAATTTTCTTGCTTTACCTTTGCACTCGCAAAGGTAAGCAACCACTCTTGAATGTGCGCGTAACATTGCAAAGATGCAAATTATGCAGTGCATTGCTTCGCTTTCCGTCTAAACACATCTTAAGAGTTAAGACCACTTAAACAATAACTACGCAACTATTCCAGGGGGTTTTGTGTTTATAGCCTGAGTAGCCTTTCAAGGATTTAATTGAGCGGTCAAATTTACAAACAACCTAAGCTTCTATACCTATAAATACAATGCTGAAACATGATTGAAAAATGTATGGAAAGTTAGAAATTGATATGAATTAAAAAATTTTCTATGTAGTATATACGGGTTTCCTAAACCACTGTTCTTCAGTATTCATATGCACCATTAAATACTAAGATAAATTTATTATCTCAGCAAGCCAGTAGCTATATCATAGTTTGTTTTTTTTGGACGGTTTGGCTTTTGTTGTTTTTGTTTTTTGTACGGTTTGACTCGTCCATATTCGAAACACTATCACAATAAGCTACTATAAAAGCATTAACCATGCACGTAATTTTCATCAACAGGCGATAATCCGACAGGTATCGGGTATGCAGTGCAAAGGGCTAAGTGATTGCTAGTTTGCGTTTACACCAACTATATAAAATTTGGCCTAACCAAACTGCTAAAGAACATTTGCCGTGATGAAAATTTCAGACTTTAACTTCGAAAAGAACTATAAGTTAAACGCAAAATAATTGAAATAGCAAACGTACGAATTTTCGTAACGATGGAAGAAAAACGATGTACAACTTGGCAAATTGTCAATCTCGAATTGAAAATACAAATTGAACCTGTCAAAGCCGTCAGTTACAGCATCATTACTGCACATTGCAGCGTGCACTTAACACAATCTACGCAACGGAAGTATCGCGATTTGTTGACAAATAATAGAACAGATGTTGAACACTTCTCTAAAAATTTGATTGAATTGCTTTGATTAAAATGTTCATGCCTTCGAAGCAACTTTTTGTCGGACACTTGTCTAGAACAACCGTCAAGAATGGAGAGCGCAGGAAAAGGAGCGGTCATTTGTAGGAAAAGCCGAGCCGTGATTGGCTGGAAAAACACGCTCTTTCATTGGTCTTTTCCAGGCAATCACGGCTTGGCTTTTTCCTTTAAATAGCCGCTCCTTTTTCTGCGCTCTCCGTTTTGACGATTGTTCTTGACAAGTGTCAGACAAAAAAGTTGCTTGGAAGACATGAACATTTTAATCAAAGCAATTCTGTGAGAATATTACCTATCACAATCCGTATATATTTTTCTGTAAATACAATGATCGAAATCTAGTATGGAATTGGTATGGAAGTATAGAAGATTGTCTTCCATTTCATTCTGGCATATTCCATATCAAAATTTCCATACGATACTTTGTTTCCATTACCCTGTTGGCTGAGGGAGCTTTTAGTTTTGGCTGAGGAAGCTTTTAGTTGGTTAGATATGAAAGCAGGTTGCTGGTTCAGATTCATAAATGCGGGATTTGATTTTGAAAGATTCAGTGATCGAAATTATGAACAAATGATGAAAATTATCCAGGTTACGGGCTGGAGGTTGACATGTGGGCGGCTGGAGTCATCACCTACATCCTTCTTTGCGGTTTCCCCCCCTTCCGGAGCGTCGAGCGCGACCAAGAAGAGCTTTTCGAGATCATCCAGCTCGGCGATTACGAGTTTCTTTCTCCTTACTGGGATAATATATCCGATGGTACGTCACAATTAGCTTGTACTCCATACAGCTAGCCTATAATTACGATTCTCTTTTTCATTTTATAATTTATTGTATTTAGTTCTTTATTCACGAAGTGTTCTTGGCCAGGAAAGATTAGAAAACCTTTTGGTCTTCGAGGCAAGCTACCGCCTGTCTATCATACACGGTGGAGGCTTCACACTGTCTTTTTATTGCTAAACGTTAAAACAGGGAAGCTGTGAATAATTGATATTGTCAACCCTACCTGAAGCTCCTATCGTGGATCTTTCAACTAATCTTCGTTCTAAAGGAAATGTCAGGCGATATTCTTGGTGCAATGCTGATTTATCTCGTGGTGTTGAGTCTGGTTAAAATTTGAGCGATTCTGAAACTTGTTTTCATTCCAGCGGCCAAAGACTTGATCCAGCGACTTCTGGTTGTGGACACTAAGCGTCGCTACACTGCCGAGCAGGTGCTGGCCCACCCGTGGATCCAGTCGGAAGGTTCCTACAAGGGTCCAGACCTCCACCGGGAGATCACCATGAACCTGGAGAAGAACTTCGGGGATCGGACTCGGCGCCGCGGAAATCCCATGTAGTTTTTATACTTTTCTACGTCATTAACTCGCGTCACGACGTTATTCAAATGATGACGTCTTTTGAACGCAAACGTCACTTATCGTTTGCGCAGCAGTGACGTTGCAAAGTGGATCGATAGTGAAGCTACGTGTCTTCCCCTTTTCAGTCGAAACTGGGCAAAGCAATTTCGCTGGTTTGCAATTCAGCAAAAACACTTCTGGAAACCCTGCTGTGTATTGTGTAAGTCTAGTGTTTCCACTTAAAATTTTGCGGACTTTCGATCCGTCCTTTGTCGCTTGGATCCTGCAACTTTCCGACTCAAATCTGCCACCGTCGCGATCACTTTGTTTTATTATTTATTGTTTCGCAATTGTTGTTTATGACGTCATCCAGTAGTTGCGGTGACTTGCGCAATATGTTTTTACCTATTTTTGTACATCGTGCTGCACAAAGTTTTTATGAAGCTAACTAATCGTGTCCTGTGTGGGCATCAAACCCAGTTCTTTTGTTTGAACAGCACTGTTGTCAGTGGGTTGCTTACTGCCGGTGCTACTTTTGTACGTATGGTGCAGTCTCATCTAAAACTTTTGTTACATGTAAAAACCAATCGGTTAGACACTGGTAGAAAAGTTTGAGAGATTTCTGTTGCCGATTCTTCAACAACTTTTCAATGTCGAAAGGTTGAACTATTTACAAAATTCTTGATTTTAGTTGGTCAAGTTTCTATTTACTTGTACGGTTGGCAAACTCGTCTACTTGAGGTATTTTAGTGTCTCAGGAACTATCGAACAAGAAATGTAATGCAGCAAATTTGGCTGGTATCAGAAAGTTCCCTCCTCGTATTTCTTCAGCTGTTGTGTAAATATCCCTCGAATTTTTTTCTAATCTTGTTCTAGTTCTTTGTAGCGCATTCGTTAATAAACAACCAAAGAATTTTATTAAGCACAAAGTGGTATCCGAAGTGAATTCCGATTTACGGCTATATCTAATCTTAATGATGTGGGAATATATGTAGGCCTATTAGATTATTGGCATACACGGTTTCTATTGCAGAAGGAGGTCAGGCGGGGTGAGTTTCGTATGGGAAAGATTCAACATTGATAAATAAAAAATAAAAGTTATCAATAGCTTAGTTGGTTCAATTTGAAATTTTATGCTCTTTGGTGATCACTAAAAACTATTTTCCAAATTAATGAAATTGTCTCCGCTCGAGGCTTAAATGGATTCCATAGTCCTTTCAAAGGACCATTAACTACGGGTTAGACTTAGAATAAAAAAAACAAAAACCTGTACCTTTCGCCGAGTCATGAAGGTAACCCTCCCCAACCTTTCTTTGCACTTTAGAGTTAGATTTTATGAAACAATGCTATACGCCACGGTATAACAAGTTTTAAATCAGGGCATTAAAAACTTCCTTGTGGCTCTATTGGCACCGGTAATGCAGCAAAAAATCGTAATCGCGAGACCCTACTGAAGATCACGTTGGCTAAGGTAACATGTACGGAGAATTGTTGCAAGCATTGTTTCAGTTAGCCATGGTTTCAGATTCACTAAGAAAAATACAGCGGAAACAGTGATGTCAGAAACCAATCGACTACAAAGCTGCTTTTTGATCCGGATTTAACAGAACTGGGAGTTTAATTATTTCAACTCTCAATTTCAATTCATTCTTTTTTTGCACTGGCGTTTGAAATGGTTTCAGTTTTCACAAAATACAAAGGTTCATTACGTTCGTAACCAGAGGTGGACAAAGTAGTCGAAAATCTACTTAAGTAGAAGTATTGTTACTTACTCAAAAATGCCTTTCAAGTAAAAGTAGAAGTATGGCGAAGCATTTCCACTTAAGTAAAAGTAGGAAAGTAGTCAAAATTAATTCTACTTAAGTAATGAAAGTAGAAAGTAATTTCGAATTTCACGTGTTTGTTTATTCTTCGAAGGTTTGCTGTTGTGACGCTTACGATCAGTGTTCAAGCAAAGCCATACTTACGGTAACATATCAAAAAATCAAAGTTTTATTATTCTCTTGAAATTACACCGAAGCGTGTTACAATTACAAATACGATTTAGTAGGGACTCTGGGCTCATCTCCGCGCCTGGACAACACAGCTTGAGAAGAAATGTCGCAGCGATGGCGAGTCGTTAGCAACACTGTTCGTTAACCGGCTAGGGAATTGAACCCCAGACGGGCCGCAACAAACGCAACGCCGCTAACCGCTAATCTTTTTCGTATGAACCAGGAGTAATGCGCATGTCTAGTTTGTCTACTGTACCATGCTAATCAGGGTTCGGTATGTTTTTTTGTTTAGTGAGACTGAGTCAACACCTGGTATTTGATGCAACGCAAAAACACACTACCCTAGATGACCTGTAAATGAATCTAAATCTTATAATTTATCAATGCTGGTACTACGGTAGTAGCCCAAACGCTTACTGGTATATACTGGCAGCTATAGGCCTTCAACTACCTAAGTGAAGGCTTTCAACTACCGGTATCTATCTGCAATACTTCTTTGGAAAACCTAACAAACAATAAAGTACACAATAATACTGCGCCCACCTAAAACAAAGAAATTCCAGAAAACCTTGCCAAACCTCAAAATTGCGGCTCATTACCGGTACATAGACTGTAATCACAACGTACCAGACTTCTGTTTCGCGTCCTGTACGAACATGTTTTCGATAAGCAGAGTTGCCAGATATAATGAGACAAACAAAAAAACTTCAAATCGTGGTCATTGGTCAAATTATCATCAAAAAGGATTGGCTAGGTGTTTACTTCTACTTTACATAAAAGTCATTACTACTAAAGTAGCGTTACTTCGAGAGGATTTTACTTGAAGTAAAAGTAGAAATATCAGAAATGAAAAATACTTAAGTAAGTCGCTCGTTACCGAAAATACTACTTAAGTAGTCTACTTAAGTAGAACTACTTCGTTACTGACCACCTCTGTTCGTAACTTCTTGTATGATGAAATCGCATTAAAATTTGTTGCGTAATCAGACTCCGCGTCATAATTTTCCGCTCCACTCCATCAGAGAGGACTCCGTTAATTATGTAATATGCAAAGACAACCAACTTTCGCTGGGATTCAGTACTTAGGTACCGTACTAACACAGACAGTAGTAAGCATGTTACAGGATGTGAATGGTAATGCAGTCCCTATTAATGTTCGATTCAGTGTTCCCAGCGTTGATGTACAGTAATTACATCAAAATCAGAACTGATGTTTTTGATTTGCGATCTAACGTCAGATTTTTTTTTAATGAGAGTCTTTATGTACAGGTACTGAAGTGTATGCTACTTACCGTAAATTTTTTTTAGTTTTGGGCAAGTTACTGTCCTAAAAGTAGCCTAATGAGACTGCAGCCAATGGCACGAACCTGCGTCATTCTCCACAAAAACAACTTCTTTGATATGATTGAAGTCTAAAGTAACTAAGCAGTCAGTCAAGCATTTCTACTGGAAAACTTGATAGTAATTCGGTAGTAATTTTAACACCTCTAGAAAAACGTAGGCTTATGAAATTACCACAAAAATTACTTTTTAAATAAAATAGTGTCATTACTGTAAAAATTACTATTAATATTATAGCCTACTAAAAAGTAATTTATTTTAGTTGCCTAGCCTAATTTGTTCCTGCCCACCTCTGATTGTTTTTGAAGCAAATCTAATATTTTTGACCAAAATCTGATTGGCTAGCCTACTGTACTACTGTGTGATTTATAACGCAAAAAAGAGGCTGAAAAAGAAGTTATCTAAAAAAATAGGGTCTACAACTGACAACAAGTCCTTCTTGGAAAAACAGTTAGATCAGTAGGCTATTCGAGTGGGTAGAGCGTCTGCTAGCCTACTGAAGCGATAGACTCCAGTTCAATTCCCAGTCTGGTCAAACCAAAGACTATAAAAATTGGTATTCACAGCTTCCTTTCTCAAAGACCGAAGATCCCTTCGCTGTCTCCTGGCCAAGGCAACTTATTTATTTCATTTGCACCAACATACAATTTTACTCAAATCAGCAATAATTAAATCAAAAACAGCATGACAATTGTAGCCATTTTAAAGGAATCAACACATAATGTTTTGGCACAAATAGGAATACAATGTAAGTTGGTGAATAAAATGTAACCATAATACAATTACAGTTGGAAAAGAGGTGACCAAGTGATTTCCAAAAATAATGAGTCAACTCAATTTTCAATTTATTACCGTATGATTATTAAACAGCAAAAAAACTATTGCAGTCATCGAAGTCAGCTGTCACAAAATCAATAATCTGTAATGCAGTAAAGACAGCATATGCAATCCAACAAAACAAAATCAGCAAGTCTATTTACGAAATACAATCATGTCACTTTCAGCTTTAAATTAGAAATTCGAGTATTTGCAGCAACAATTTCAATTTATTTATTTATTTTTTTTATGTAATTTACAACATGCAAGTTTCCTTTTCCAGATTATTTGTGGTCATGGTAGAATAAAACTAGAGCTTGACTGATATGACTGTTTCAGGCTAATACTGATATTTTTGACATTTTTTGGCCGATATCGATAACCGATATGTTGACTATGAAAATTTTGTCACTATTTTTCAATTAACTCGACACTAGAAGCTTCACTAATCCCCCTCCAAAGAAAGACTATTGCAAACACAAGTCGCAGTCCAGTATTATTCACACAAAAAAACAAAGCAAAAATTTAACAATTTGGTACATGCACACACTAGAATAGCATTGCAAATAGCAACATGTGCACTACATGAGAGCGTGACGCATTTTACATGTTTGTGCTGTGCATACTAACAGACTAAGCAAATAGAACGTAAGAGCGCTTGTGCTTACTCTAAAAAATAAACAGTTTAAGAAGGTAATTGTGCTTAGCCGATATTTTATCGAGAGTAGATAGCCGATACAATGTATTGGTAGCAGCTTGGCCCCAATATCAGCCAATAGGTATATCGGCTGACTAACATATCAGTCAAGCTCTAAATGCAAGGACCCTCCCCACCCTTATCATTTCTGGACTAATTTGTTTAAAATTTTCATATCATTTGAGAACTCTTCCACTGTACTCTATGATTCAGAATTTATTTAAATCATATCAAAAATTACGTGTCAAAATCAGATGCTGGATAGCATCATCCTTTTCCTTTTTTTTTGTAATTTGAACTATTTCATGTTTTTAACATTAAGCAGAATTTGGTTCCACACTTTGGGCCTTACGTATATATAGCTATCAATACATTTTGCAATTGTGTTTGTATTAACGCGAGGTATGAAATAGTTTTTGTTTTGTTTTCTTGTAAGATATGAGTGGGTTTCATCAAATAATTTCAGATTTGTTTGTTTTTGTTTAAATTGCAAATGTTCAATGAATTGTTTCTCTTTCAAGTGTGTGCAAATCATGCAGTTTTAGCAGTTTTTAGTTCCATAAATGTAATTTATGGAATACGAGTTTTATGTGGCTTTTGCTATTGCTATGTGTAGTGCTTCTTACTGCTCGTTTTTGTAAGATGTCCATTGTTCAATGGATTTATAGATGTTTTAGAAGCACTAGGCTACCCCATTTCAGCTGCTTATGCATTAGCTTAAATAAGAATGAATCATGTTCAGAATAAATCATGCTGTAATAAACCATTATTCAGCATTAAAATCAATACATTTTTGTAAGTAATACCAGGTACAAAGCCTATATACAGAGCCAGATTCACTAGCAAGTTTTTAAGACATTTCTGATTTTATGGATTTGGCTCAACCATTTCAAAGAGTCATCGATTATTATGCCCACATACTTCACACAAGTGTTTTGATTAATTAGGTTGTTATCAATTTTTAATGTGACTTTCATCACCATGCGATTGATTTTACTTGGAAAATTGTTGGAAAAAAGGCATTATTATAATACAATAATCATATTGTGGTCATCCAGAATAAAATAGGTTTCCAGCTCATTTTCACACCTATTTTTGGACGTTTTTGTTAACAATTTGCAAAAAAAGTCTCGTTTTCCCATTTTGATGTTTTTAGATGATTTTTTTTTAATCTGATGTTTATCAGTTAGTAAAAGAACATTTACACTGGTCTGCTGGTTGCTGTAGACTAATTGCAGAAAGGTTGGCTATGAGTGGTGTGTTAAAAATGAAAATCTCCGACTTAGCTGTTTTGCTGGGCTATATCTATTGTCAGCTGTAGGCTTAGCCTGTATGGTCATATCGAAATTGTTAGGTGGTCTACTCTAAGGTTCTGGTGTGCAGTAGTTAAACTTTCTTCACTTGTATTTTGTGTTTTATTTTATACAATGCTGATAGACTAGGCCCAGAGAACTGTTGGTGTTACAGTTACTGTATAATATATTATTACCAGGGCCATTTTCATTTGTATCTAAAAAATCCATTTTAAACTTTATTTTGTCTAAATTTTGTTTAAACTGTTATAGGCTATTATTGATGAACAAATATTGATTAAACTGTTATAGCCTACTATTAAAGAACAAATTTTAATTAAAAGTGTAGTATAACTCTCAATTTTCAAAGTAGAGTTGAACCAATTCAAAACAGTGCTCTGTGTATAGCAGAAGCTAAAAACCCTAACATTTAAAACCCTTCCCATTGTTTTATCTGTATTCAGAATTGTTGGAGGATGTCTGCCAAAAGTAAACCCAAAAATAAAGACAGAAAATCTAAATCTAAATAAGAGTGTGAAGTATGAAAGGTTGTTTCAGTACCATGGCCATGGTAGACCTGAAGGTGACCCGTGAAGACCTGTGGGATGACTTTTGGGGATCGACTCAGAGTCCCGCCCCTTTTATTGGGCTACATATGAATCAATCATGGCCACAGCAACAGAACAATCTTTCTTATTTTACATATTATTTCAATGTTAGTTCCTAATTTAAAATTTTGTTTTTACGTTTGCCAAACAGCCCCCCCTGATGATCCCAAATAGTGAATATAAATTAAGTAGATTTTGTTTTTGGGCTCAGCCACAGAAGCTTAAAAACATAAAATAAAGCATATAAATATTACGATCAAACATATGCAACTACATCCTATCCGATCTCTAAGTCAGAGAAGCGCCGAATAACTATGAGGTATACTAGTCAAGGTGCTCCTTGTCATTTCCACTACGACCTGAAAGCATTAATTTTTGAAGTACGGTAATGTTATTGATAATGTAAGCATTGCAATTAATGCACAGCAGAAAAGGAAAAACAAAAAGAAAAAACTAACAGGAAATAATCAAAAGCATACTTGAATTACACTTTAATAGTAAAAAAAGAGCATACACCAGCGCTGAATACAGATAAAACAACCTAAAGGGCTTTAAGTTGTAATTTCTGAATTGTGACATGTACCGCTTTATAGTTAGCAATTTACATGAGTTTGAAGATTGAAGTTTACATCACTTTTTATCAACAGACATCTCAATTAACCAGTCTTGTGGCTAATACCACTACAAGTATTATACAGTATGCAATTTACAACTTAAAATTGAAAACTGTGCACATTTCCATGTCAATTGACATGTTTGTTGTATGTTATTGTGACAATAGTCTTGTATTTTCAAAAGTTTCAATGCTTGAATCACAAGACTTCATTGAAACAAAAATAAAACCGCTTATAAAACTAAGATAATTGCCCAAAAAGATAAAGAAAAAAGTTTTGATCACTGACAACTTTTACCCCAATCAAAATTTTGACTTGATTTGGACTAATAAAATGCATCAAAACAGACTCTTCGGCACCTAAAATCTATCTGGAAATATGTTTGATGTAACAGGACCTTGTAAAAATTTTGACTTTATTGATTTTTGCTGCCCAAATAATTACATAAAATCAGTTGAGACTAAAAAGTTTCGGTATAAATTAAGCAAAAGACTCGGTCTTGGACGTTTAGGCATAGGATGTTTAGGTGCTGCCGATTAGTCCACGACTAGTAAGTGCCGGGACTGTTAGGCACCAGAGGTAAACAATTTTTCCAAAAAAAATTTTTTTTTTCAGCAAAAACGTATTTTCAAAAAAAGTTTTTTTCCAAAAAAAAATTTTTTTCAAATCAGTTTTTTTTACAATTTTTAATGTAAAACTTATCATGCAAGTGCTATAGTTTAAATTCATCACACTCACTGCATTCCCTTCAATAAAAATAAAAAGATAGATTAAAGGCGTATCAAAAAGAGCTCTCTCAATACTGCACACAGTGCTGTCGTTGAGGGTAGATGTTCGACCTGTCATTTTACCTCATTCTTAGGAGGGTTAAGGTCAAGGAGGAACTCTGGGGAGACTCAACAATTGGACCACACCCAAGGTCTGAGCCAGAGCTCAGTAGTCAACGATATATAGAGAAGGAAAATAGGCTCGGCAATCACCTTTATCAAAACTTCTAACCTCGCCCTCTGCCGAAGAATTTGTGTACAGCTTAAAGATTGTACACAAGTGTTGATCGCTCATTGATTCTTGTCCCACCAATCAGTGCTCGGCTTTTTTCTACAACCACTCCTTTTCCTGTGCTCTCTATTCTGAAGATTTTTCTTCACAAGTGTCAGATGAAAAGCTTCAAAGATATTAACATTTTAGTCAAAGTAAACCTTTTTTTTTTTTTTTTGAAAAAAGCTTTTATTTGAAAAAAAGTGTTTGAAAATAAAAATGTTTTTGAAAAAAAAACAAAAAAAACTATTATTTAAAACAAAAAAACTTTTTTGAAAACAAACTTTTTTTTGAAAAAAGCTTTTTTTTGGAGAAAACTTTTTGAAAAAAAAGTCACAGTCTGGAAAAGGCCTCTCACTTGCTTTGTGCATGCATACGTTTTATAACAAGACCTAAAAAGCTTAACCTTTATCCTAGCCCTAATCTTAACCCTAACCCAAACTTTTAACTGCAATAATCAACATAAAAATTTTCGAAAACGAGTAACGCCACTTGAATCTTTGTTTAGCAGTAAGCGTACATGTTCTCTGTGCTAAGAAGTCACTTTGTATAATTAAAACAGTGTTTGCTGCATTCTTGACAATGATTTTGATTTTGTGCAACTAATTTTCTTAGCAATTTTGCAGATTTATTTATTTCCTTGGCAGCTGTGCAAGTATGATCTGTGATGAGTTTGATTTTTGGTTTTAGTTTTAGCATAGACAAGATATGTTGCTGTGTGTCAGTGTGGCAGCCTACCTTCAGCTGGTAGATAACTGCAGTAAGTCTGAAACCAGAGATTGGATAGATTAGTAGTCTCTTCTTAGTGGTGTTTTTTTCTTCACTCAGAAATTTTGGTCAAGTGTCGAAATGCACTGTAAATAACAAATGTTTTTGGTCATCTTAATTAATTTCGGTAGTTTTTATCATTCCTCATCCAGCATTGCAAGCATGATTTCACTCTTCAATACAAAACCTTGCTAATTTTTTATTGTTTTGACAGAATTGGCTGATTTTCTTTTGGTCATTTCTAATTCGCCAAAAGTTTAAGTCAATGACTGAATAAAAATTAGAGCTGGATGAGTAACTTGCTTTTGTCAGGTTATTTTCTGTATTTGTTTTTAAATGTAGTTTACCCTCACTTAGTATATCGGTATCCAAGTATCTATAGTTACTTCGTAGCTGAAGGTACCATAGCATTATTTTGGTGCCAACGGTGTTGTACTAGAGTGTGTGTAAGTGAAAGTTTTCCAAGTATTACCGATTATTATGGCTTCTGGCCTTAGAATTTCTTGCACAGTGTTGCAAAAGTCAAGCCGAGCTATCGCAGGAATTCAAGCACAGGTTAGTGATGTGTTTCTACTGGACATTCACTTTTAGGTGCGAGACGTTTCCCAGGACTTTCTTGCCCCAGAGCTAAAAAAATTGATGAGACTATTATGCATCAGGACTTTGAATAACCAGAACTAAAAAAACTGTCTTTCAAAAAAAATTTTTGTTTTCAAATAACAGTTTTTTTTTTTAAAGAAACAAGTTTTTTTTAATTTTTTCAAGTACAAATTTTTTTGACAAAAGTTATCCAAAAAATAAATGTCTTTCAAGCAAAAAATTGTACAAAAAAGTTGATTTCTTCCTTATTGTATTTTTTTTTTCAATTTGAATTTTTTTCCACTTCATCATTGCAACGTTTGTTTCCCTGAGCCGGACGGATGCAATCTTCAGTCCATGGTCTCAAATTCTGCACCACACGAGCACAAGTTGCTTGTTTAATCTTGGCTCACAAAAATCGTCATCGAATAAGGATATCCCACTTTATATCAAACACAAATTTGTTATGACTGGCATACAAGCAGCCATATGGTTAAAATTATAGATAAGCTTGTACACTTACACTTTTACTCTTTTTAGTGTTACAAAGCTGCAAACTGCTGCTAATCGTCCAAACTCATCGCCTAGCTGTGTGACGTTTCATGGTTATTTTTAGTCTAACTGTACCAACAATATTGTACAAAGTAGAGCTCGATTGATATATCGTTTAGCCGATATCGGGGCCAAGCCGCTATATCGTATCGGCTATCTACTGCCAATAAAATATCGGCTTAGCACAATTACCTTAAACTGTTTATGTTTTAGAGTAACCACAAGCGCTCTTGCATTCTATTTGCTTGGTATGCACAGCACACACATGTAAAATGCGTCGCGCTCTCATGTTGTGCTCATGTTGTTATTTGCACTGCTGTTCTGGCATGTGTATGTACCAAATTGTTGTATTTTTGCTTTGTTTTTTTTTGTGAATAACACTGGACTGCGACTTGTGCTTGCAATAGTCTTTCTTTGGAGGGGGATTAGTGGAGCTTCTAGTGTCAAGTTAATTGAAAAATGGTGACGAAATTTTCGTAGTTAACATATCGGTTATCAGTATCGGCCAAAAAATGTCAAAAATATCAGTATTGGCCTGAAAAAGTCATATCGGTCTGGCTCTTGTACAAAGTTTTCAGGAGCTTAGAATTCATCTCCTAGCAGATTCCTTATTTGTAAAAATTTTCCGTTTTAAAAACGTTTTTGTGGAAAAAAGCTTTTATATAAAAAAAATTTTGTATTGGAAAAAAAAATTTTTTTTTGAAAAAAACATTTTTTTAGCTGTGGCGCCTAAAAGTCGTTGCACATAATAGTCTCAGAGCATAATAGTCCTGATGCATAATCGATTGTGCCTAAACGTCCAGCGCCTAAAAGTCATAGACAGTTGTGTTTCTAGTGCACACTGTTCAAAATAATGAAATGAAGTTACTGCTCTTCAATTAATTAACTGAGCAAACTTAGTAGTTGTATATTTATAGCCATAACAACTGGGTAGCACTAACAGTAATTACATTTTATTCATCAAGTTGCCTTGGCAAGTAGGCAGCGAAGGGACCTTTCGGTCTTCGAGTCAAGCTACCACCTGCCCGCCTGTCTACCACACACTGTGGAGGCCTCACACTGTGTCTTTTATTGCTGAACGTCAAGCAGGGAAGCTGTGAATACCAATTTTTATAGTCTTTGGTTTGACCCGACCTGGAATCAAACCCGAGTCTACCATTTCAGTAGCAGACGCTCTATCTACTCGACCACTGATCGGTTAGAACCAATTAGAAAATGAAACACTTCAAATCTGAAATGGAAATGTATTGTGCAGTACTGTATTTTTCGAATTACAAAGGGGAACATCAATAAAATGACCTTTCAAATCCACCTTATAGTCTGTAAAATTTGGTATATTGTTCCTACATAGTTTGGAGCTCATTGATGCAATAATGCAGCATTGCTGTAATGTAATTCACAATAAAGAGCTTAATTGGAGAAGCCACTGCAGTTCACAATGATTTACCAACTAATTGATATTTTTGTCAGGTGTCAAGAACTACTGCAACGGCTGCAGCCACCAGTGAAGAACCGAGGTTAAAAACTTTTTCGGTCTATCGATGGGATCCCGAGAAGAAAGCGCAACCAGTCATGCACAAATACCAAGTTGATTTAAATGAGTGAGGCTTCTGAACATACTTAGATATGAAAATGAGTTGTAATGAAGCAGTTACCAAATAATTTATTAGTTAACTGAAAGTGTGTTGATTATTTTCCAGCTGCCACTTTGAGTAGTTGGTAGAGTAGGAAGAATTATCGTTTATGTTGTAAAATTTTTTTAAGACATGGACCAAATGATGGAATTTGTTTTTGTTATACGGTACCCTATCATAACGAAACGACCTGGTTTAGTGATCCTAGTCATTGGTTTATTGGACTACTGTTTTGTTTGTGTGGCTTTGGCAATCGCGACAAATGTTGGTTTTTTGTTTCAGAAAAGCATGCATATTATGCGTCTGAGCCATCCATGCGCACAAACTGATGTATAAATGTGAGCTTGGTCGATACCAAAACACAACTTTTAACCGAGCAATAATCATTTGTCTCCCTTTATTCTCCATATTAAAATTTGGTTACAACAAATGCGAGAAAATATGTGAAAATTTAGGAACAGCCAGTCTAAAGCAAAATTTATTGGTTCTAAGAAGAAAACGAGTGTAAATATTTAGTGCTGTGTTGTCATAACACCGTACACGTCACCTATAAAAATTGAAAACCTTACAGTCTGCTTCATCCGTAACTAGGATCATCATATCCGCTCTGGCCTACGCTGTCGTGCACTTTTTTGAATCGGTTGAATTTAAACTCTTCTCATCGTAGCTGTATTGTTTAGTTGTGGGCCGATGGTGCTTGATGCACTAATCAAAATCAAGAATGAGCAAGACCCAGGGTTAACGTTTCGCCGGTCGTGCCGCGAAGGAATCTGCGGCTCCTGTGCGATGAATATCGAAGGAACAAACACACTCGCTTGTTTAGCGTAAGTTGTGTTTTTTATTGCAATTCGGTCTTCGTTTTTAATGATGTTTAACAGAGCTGCGAACTTGTACTCGAAAAAAACTTTTTTTTAACTTTAATAAAACTGTTGGGAAGAAATTTAAAGATTAAAAAATTGTCAAAAAGGAATATTTTTTGTTGATCAAGCGGTTTAAATTAAGATCATCGTTGTTTTGTTTATGCGGTGGCGACCTAAAAAAAAAACAGCATGCTGACAAAAGAAAGCGATTAAGTCGAAAAGTAGGCTTAGTATTTTTGTCAGCATGAACTCACACTCCAAGAACCTAAACTCGAAAAAATTAAATCGGAGAACTCGAATTTGCCAAAATAGGCTGAATTCGAATGGAAATCGATCGAGTTGGCGATTTGGTTTGCCCTACTCAGGACGATGGTAGGTTTATTGAACAGGCCTCTCAACATTGTTATTCACAGTTTTTCTGCGTGACTTTAAGACAGTTTGAAGCCTCCATTGCGCTTGGCAGCCTGGTGGTAGCTTGACTCGCAAGGATGAAAACCTCTCCGATGTTTGTTTTTAGTCAACGTAACTCTAAATGTACTTCAGACGAATCGACACGAATTTGAGCAAAACATCTCGAATCTATCCACTGCCGCATATGTACGTCATCAAGGACCTTGTACCGGTGAGTATCTTCACTGCCAATGTGAAGAAGTGTGAGGCCACAATAAGATTATCGGCAAATTCTTTTTTCAGAAGTAACTGGAATAAGAGAAATGTTCCTAAACTCTGTGCTTTTAGTTTGGTGCTGTGGCTTCCAAAATATGCACCGAGTCTGTAGAGATATCCCCCTTGCAATCCTGATTTTTAATCTTCCTGCAACTTTGGTTGTGGCTCTTTTCACCTCAACTGCCAGCGAGTCAGCAGCTGAACTCATTATACGCTATTGGCAGATAGATATGCTTAGTAAAATTTTATCACTATCGCACGTGATTTGGGTTTGCTGACTTGCTCCATTAGGGGTTAAAACCTGGGTTGCTTAGAAGGTTTCACTGGGACATCGTTTTGGGCATTTGCTGGTTACTTCGAAAGCCGCAGCACTAAATATTCGAAAAGAATATTTTTTGGCTATTTCAATCGAACGCAATTGACTGGATGCTCGTCCCCGTCAAGGTCGTCATACTCAGCAATCGTATTTTTTGCGACCTTTGGCCTTTGATTTTAAAATGAAATGCCATTTTATCGTTTTTCAATTGATAGACAATTCAAAACTAGCTACCGTGCGATGGCTTACTTCATTAACCATTTTCATATATTTCAAGGATATGAACAACTTTTACGCACAATACCGCTCCATTGAGCCCTTCCTCAAGCAAAAAGACGCGAGTAAGAAGGGGGTGGAAAATTACCAGTCTGTGGAGGACAGGTGAGCAGAGCAGCCTGCTACATTGCGCAGTATTGTGTACATCTTCGTGCATTGTGGTAAAATTGTAATTGGGACTTTTCGGCGCGCACGCGGAAACGGTTTGGGTTTTTGCGTTGCATTTCGCGACATACCAGTAGTATTCAAAGGTATTAATTTGTTTATAACTCGAAAATACCGGCCAGTTGGCGAGCGGTGATTTTTTATATTTTTGTATTGTTTATAAAAAGATACCCGCAAGTTGGTCGAGCAGTAACGCGTTGGTTTCTGGAGCCGAAGGTCTGAGGTTCAAATCTCGGGCCGTCCAAAGCGGACACAGTATTGCTAATGCCTCGCCACGCGGCGGCATTTCTTCGAAAGGAGCTGTGTTGCCCGGGCGCAATAATACGGAGAAGGGCCCCGCCAACTCGTTACACGCTTAGGCGTATTACTGCGAGTATAGTAAAAGATTTGATTTGATAACTCGAAAATGGCTGGACGTGGAAAACTGAAATGTGGACCAGTGATAGGTGAAAGTGGCATGCCGGCTTGGGAGCGGTCAGCAAGGATATGGCAACTTCACATGCGGAAATTTGAGAAAAAATAGCCTTGGCAATCTTACAGTTTCAGTGATTCGCGATTTTCAGTTTTTTCAAGTTATTGTAGGAGGAGCCTAATGAAGGATGACAACCCAAATCATGCCAAAATTTTAATCACCTACCCTAAAACGCAGCTCGATCTCTCACTCAAACCATGTCAAAAGTAATTTTCGAATGTTTTGCAGAGGTTAGTTTCAAGACACGGCGCGTTTGCTTGTACAATAGAAGATCTGGGGTTCGATTCTTAAGCCAGTCAAATCGGATTCAGTGTCGCCGATGACTCGCCACCGCTGTGACATTTCATATCGTAGATAATTTTATAACCTGTGCAAATGTGTAGCTCAGGCGCGTGACGCTTGGATGGAACCCTCTTATCGGTTACACGCCTCGAGGTATTACATCATGTCGAGGTTAAGCTGACCGGATTTTATTGCAGGCAAAAGCTGGACGGTTTGTACGAGTGCATTCTATGCGCCTGCTGTTCAACTTCGTGTCCCAGCTACTGGTGGAGCTCGGACAAGTATCTCGGCCCCGCCGTACTAATGCAGGTAGGTTGCAGCAAAAGCACGAATTGAACGTGATTCGGGGCATTAAAATTGATCTTGAGAAACTGTTTCACTGAGAATAAACTAGCCAAAGCTGTCGTAAACATTTTATTTGAAAAGAGACGTCAAAACTTTATAATACTTAAGAGTATTAAAGTCGAAATGTCTCTTCTCAACTAAAATGTTAACGAGTACTTTGTTCGTTTTATTCTCAGTGAACTCGATTTATTTTGCACAACATATTATAATCCCTGACCTGGCTAGGTAGCCTCAAATTAGATACGGTTTTATTAATGGTAAATGCATTATTCTACGTTAAAGTTTTCAAGCCAACGCAGCAGAAGCAGTAAATGGTGTCTGTTTCGGCATTCCTACAGTAGAGTGGAAGGTCCAATCACTTGTGCTGTAACTACACTTACGCATAGATCATGTTTAGTTTTTGCTTGAAGTCTTTTACCCCGTCGGGCCGTCTGTTTACTTCAATGAGAAAATAAGCGTTAAATGTCTTTCTCAAACATCGCAAGGACGCATTGCCAGTTCGAGAATCGAACCTGGATTCAGCAACATTTCGATCGCTAGCCCATACAACACTACTTCCTATAACTGCAGAGACTTGGCAATGATTGCTTGACTGCTGTACCGAAAGCAGATCAGCCGAAGTTTGTTTTTGAGAGGTTTTGTTTCTCTACAGGCTTACCGCTGGATCATCGACAGCAGGGACGAGCACCAAGCCGAGCGACTGGACCGACTGAACGACCCCTTCTCCTTGTACAAGTGTCACACGATCATGAACTGCACCAAGGCGTGCCCCAAGGTGAGTGGCTGGATGCCGGGTGGTTTTGCAAAACAAACATGTTTCTGGTTGAGTTGTCAACAGACAGAGTAGTTTCTACCGAGGTTGTATTAAACTTGAACCCTTCCCGGATTCCTGACAAAGCCGAATTTCGTCGAGTGACTCGAAGTGGTGCATCAGCTTCCATTTATTATTGCGAAACTTTCGCAACCCAAGTGGACGTGCATAAGCGTGTTTAAACCGGGCCTTAGAGGCTTGGAACGATTTCATGATAAAGCTTCAACGAGACTACTACGAAGCTTCTGGTTCCTTTAAAACTTAGCTCCAAACCGAAGTTCTATTGAATTTGATACCGAAGCATTACGTTTGCACAAACCGCGTGGTTTTCTGAAGTGGATTTAGGGAGCCGTTCGGGCGTTCACTCTACCGGTGCTCTTCAATCAACAGTGGCCGCCTTCATGGTGATGGGGGGGGGCGGTTGCCACTCCGACCTTCCGTTGCATCATACTGCCTGGCCGTTCGGACCAACATCTCCTTTACAGTGGTTACCTCACAAGTGTCTCGTTGACCCCTGATTTCGCGACGTCGAAACGCCCCATCTGTTAGTTGCTGCAATACAATACAAACTTTTTTCATCGCTCTGTAACTGCACGAAGTTTAGGCCTAAGTTTAAGAAGGGGACAAAAAAGTTGCGAAAGACCTTACAGTCATCCAATCAAGCAACCACCCTCTTGTCAGAGTGGAAATTTATGCCCGTGTCATGAATGATTTTTATTAGCGTTAGTTTGTCTCGGTGAATTAAAGTTACCCCTTACAATCTTTGCAGGGTTTGAATCCAGGGCTTGCGATAGCCGAGCTCAAGAAGATGCTGTCGAATCACAACTCCAGCAAAGTGGCCGTTGCCAGCAGCGCCTGACGTTATAATTTTATAAAGTTTATTTGGTTGTCAATAAATCACTTTCATTAACTTGTTGTTGTGCAGTGGCAGGTGTTCCACTTGAAATTGCTTGAAATTTTTACCTACCACGTTTAGCCTTGAAACAGCCAAAAATAACAAAAATCGATCTTCATTTATTGCCCAAAATTATTAAGCATTTGCTAAATAGACAAAACATAGGTGTAACTTGATTTTTAATTTAAACAAAAACATAGGTGTAACTTGATTTTTAATTTTTTGCCAAAAAAACAAAAATATTTGCTCATGCTTTGCCAAAATGTCAAATATTGACAAAAATTTGATTTTACTCGATTTTTAATTTTTTGTCGAAATCATGGTTAATCTTGCCAAAATATCAAAATTGACATAAAATCGATTTTCAGTTTTTGTCAAAATTTGATCATAGTTAACCTTGTCGAAATATCAAAAATTGACAATATCAAAAATTTTCTTCGATTTTCAAGTTTTCGATATAAACCAAAAGTAAAATTATTTGCACAAAGTTGTCTAATTTAGGCCCCGCCCCCGTGTCGAACTAACTGATGCAACTCATGCATATCACAGAGTGGGCCTGGGGGAGGGGGGGCAGAGCTTCTAGCCGCTTGGCAATTTTTGTAATTAACATATGAATAACTACAGTAAATTGCTAAAATTCAGAAGTCATACAAAGAAATAAATTGCCCAGCCCCTTATCAGGTGATGGTTTACTCGATGACATTTAGTCCTTCGCCATCACCTCATCGAGAACTGTGTCTAATGTATATATTTTATCTCGAAACTGTGTAACTGCTTGTGTAATGCGCATAATTCAGTCGCTGTGCTTGATGAAAAAATAAATAAATGGTAATGGTATACTTCAGGTCAAGTCCAAACTATGTTTAAACGCTTGTATTTTCGGGTTAATTCTTGTAAATAACTTAGCTAAAGGGGGCGGAAGCTCCTTTCCTTCGTTGGTCACTGACTGCGACCTAAAAAAAATCTTGAGTGTGTTATACAAAAACAAAAGCAGTTGGTATTTAAAAACTTTTTCATGTATTGTTTCCGGTCGTAATCACTAACAAAGTACCGGTATCCATTCTATAGGCTTGCATTCCTATTCCGCGACACATCTGTAGAGGCGTGTTAATAAGACGGATTATAGCGTCACATGTTTGTACACCAGTTGATGCCCAACAATTTCTCTCAGAATCGAGGAAACGTCAAACGAGAATTATCCTTAAACATTGTTATTCCTTTTTCCATTATTGCCAGTTGTCTTGTCGTTTAGTGATGTTCCATAAACGTATTTTGAGTAAACCGACATGGGGGGCAAAAGCAGTCATTAGTGGGGGCGCGGTGCCGCTGGCCCCTTTGTAGCGACGGCACTGATTGTGCAGTATTGGAATTTGGGTAGTGGTTTGTTTTTAGTGGTATTTTCCTTTGCGGCAACCGTTCTTTTGAAGCCTACTGCAAATGTTCGAAAAAAGGCTGGGTAATCTTTTAAGTTTTTGCAAAATTCAAGTCACAGACTAGTTCATTTTTTTGTCAGTTTGCCTAATGCTTTGTTCGAAAAATCTTTTTTTTTTTTAATAAATATCAAACAAAGAGGTTTGTATCGTAACAATGTGGCATTTAAACAGCTGATACATAGTATTCTGCCTCATTTGCCACAGCTCAAAAATTTTATTAAAACAGGAAAGTTTTGAAGTCGAGTTTTCTTAAAAACTTTTGAGATGCACAGTTTGAGAGTAACCGAGTCTAATATCAAGAATATATAGATTCAAACTCAATGCGAAAAAACTTCAGAATTGGGTCAGAAGCCGAGTCTTAAAAGGACAAGATTAGTTTAGGTGAATGGAACTGAATTTTATTGTACCTCTTTAAAAAAGCAGCAATCAAGCAACACAAAAAAATCATGTTCCACTAGCAAGAAACGTCAGCTTGTATAGGCAGGTATAAAAATGACTTG
Organism: Trididemnum nubilum; assembly: GCA_963965965.1. Lineage (NCBI taxonomy): Eukaryota > Metazoa > Chordata > Ascidiacea > Aplousobranchia > Didemnidae > Trididemnum > Trididemnum nubilum. The sequence goes on along the minus strand of OZ014486.1, from coordinate 717,551 downwards.
TATGGTGCCTCTACAAACGCGCGAAACCAGAATTTTATTAGGGGGGCTTGAACCAGGGCCGCAACTAGGGGGAGGGGGAAAAAGGGGGCGGCGCCTCCCTAACAAAAACTTTCCCCCCCCCCAAACCTACCAGCACGCCCACCCTCCAAATTGCCCTTTCCCTTGAGGCAGTTGCAAGACGGTGGCTTTTGTTATCTTGGGACCATCAGAGAACTCGCAGAAAAGTAAACCAATTTGGCGCGATGACCTTTTTTTTTGGAGATCAACAAACAACTTGGAGTTATGTAGACCTAATTGGCGCGATGACCTTTTATTTATCGGGGTTTCGGAGATCAGCACTAACTTACTCAATTTTGTGGCCCCACCTGCCAAAAAAATTTTCCCCACAAGGACAACGCTCTAGTTGCGGCACTGGCTTGAACCAAAACTATAATTTTTTTTTCCAAAAACTGTCTAATCTAGGCGGCATGCTGAACAAATTAATGCAACTTAAATGTAACACAGACGAGGGTGACTCGATTTTTGTGATTTTTAAACGAAAAATAGTCTTTTAACGCCATTTGGATCACATTAGCACGTTTTTGGAGGCATTTGAAGGAATAAATTGCATTTGGAGGTATTTGAAGAGACAAAACTTTGGAAGTCCATTGAAAGAGTTAAATTGCCCAGCCCCTTCACCCCCCTTACTAACAGGTCAAGTTCGAAACACGTTTAAACACTTGCACTTTGGATTAAATTTTCTAATTGGAGCTGAAACCCCCTTACCCTCCTCTGGTTGCGCCACTGTCTCTATACTGTAAAAAGATGCTGAAAGTAGCAAAGTTGGACTCTACCTTTCGTGTGCGTTGTCAAAACTTAATAGGAGAGAAGCGTTCAAAAAAGAGATTTTGGGTTTCTAACCCCCCTTATTTTTTTTTTAATTGAAAAAATTGCCTTTAGTCACCGATGGCTATGGGCCATGTTCCACTTGTTTTTGGTTGTGACATCATCCAAACCACTAAAAAATTTTGTTTTCAATTTTTTTTTTTGTAAAAAAATCCCGCTAACGTTGCTGCAATAGAAAAATTTTAGATTCGATAGCATTACGTAAAATTCTGATGGAGGCCTCAACACAACAGCAGTTCAACACTTAAACAATTATCTTTCGCACCTGCAATATGGCTTGAATCAAAAAAGAAACTAGCAAAGCATTTTTGAGGATACTGGGTTAGTTGTTTGGATTTGCTAAACAAAACCAATAGTGCCTCCTCATATTGGTCTTTTTTTTGGCAGCGAGTTTGGTTGAATCGACCAGTGAAGTTGTCTTATGTAACAAAATGCCTCAACAAATCAAGGATTTTTTTACTCACAGCCCGGAGAGCGGATGCTAAAGCGGTGAAAATCAAGGAAAAATAAAGATAACACAAAGTCTAAGGTTCGATGCAGCAAGTATTTGTACACTTTGGTGATTAAAGACAAGGACAAGGCGGAAAAGTTGTGCCAGTCTCTGCCTGCCGGTCTCAGCGTCAAGGAACTGAAGTGAATTGATGTGTTATTAACCGAGAAATAAATTTTTTAGCTGTATCAACACTTTGTCAGCATTATGAGCTGGCCGGTTTCGATGACAACAAATTACAACAGATAATTTTTGTCAGCGTTAAATTGAAGCAAAAAATGTGCTTGATTTGCTAACCTACGTCTCACGTTGTTTTTAGAGGAAATTGTTTTGAAAACTGATCGATTGCCGGAAGATAGTATACCAAACACAAAATGTCGATTAGCGCTTTCTTCTCGTCACGAAAGATATCCACCGAAAAAGAGTCGAGTGTGTCTATAGTGGAGCACCCCCATATCTATGTGGAAAGGACGCTTGCCATCATAAAGCCTGATGCTGTGGAGAAAGAAAGTGAGATCGAGGACATTATATTGAAGAGCGGCTTTCAAATCGCACAGGTCTGTTTCACTGCCAAGCTTTCAACTTGCAATTTGAAAAGATCAAACTTTTGAAGCGTCTCCACGTTCCACTTATGGAAGTTTTATGACGTCAAAAGGCAAAAGTTCAATAAATAAGCAAAACGCTTTGTCATATATATGTCATAAAACCTAGCAGTAAGTGGGGCATCGAAACGCGGTAGTTTTGGGAGATTATTTTTTGCGTAAGAAGCTTTTCACTTAAAAAAGACTTTATGAAGATAACTGTTACTTGGACTGAATCTAGTCGCAAGGCAAACGGCTGAATCCAATTATCAATAAAATATTTATACCAATCGGTTGACTGCAGTTATTACATAGAATAGCGCAGCGACTGAAAATTGAACCTGGAGCATCTGAGTGCGAATTATTTCGACCATATTCTTGTAGAAGCAGTCGCAAGTAGAGGGGTTTGGAACACTGATCGAACCGACTTTAGCTGGCTGAAGTCAACGAGAATTGGATTTTTCGCATAACTGTGTCAAACCTCGAAGTGAGAAGGAAAAATATAACGCATTAGTACAGCACACTCTGCATGGTTGTGAACCAGAAAGGAAGGAGCAGAAATGGACCTATCGGTCTTCAAGTTAGGCAGCCGCCCACCACGCCCGACCAAAGACAAAAAATATCGGTTTTATTCTTGCGTAGCCGCTTGCGAGTGGCGACGGGTAAAGAATTTCGACTCAAGGTGGAAAGTTAAATTCCCCCCCAAGTAGCGTAACAAAGAAGGGGCGGCGGAGGCAGGCACGTAGCTTAAACGGAATTTTCGGGGGGGCAATGGCTTCGCGTTGGGTGCGGTCTCCAAAAAAAAGTCTTCACAGAATGAAGAGCTGTTTTTGCCACCAAATTATACGGTGGAGGCCGAGAAAAAAGGTCTTCATGAAGTTAAAAGCTGATTTTACACGCACTTGGCAGACTCAGGATATTTTGTTGCAACAGAGTAACGTTTACATGAAATTACTTTGGGGGGGGGGCAAAGTAACCAATTTAAGTACTGCCCATGCATATCTCGCATAAAATTTTGTTAAAAAAGACGTTTAATTGAAGTTATGTGGGCGGTAAGGTAAACTTTTTTCGGGGAATTGCCCCCCATGGCCAGAAATGAGAGCAGTCATAGCTCCAAAACTATTTACAAGCGAAAACTCCTTTAGTTTGCTCAGAAAAATTAGTTAATTGATCATTCGAAAGGACGTCTTTACCAGTAGTCGCGCACCCTGCAGTTTGTTGCAAAAAATCGTTCGAAGCCGAGAGGGAAACTTTGTGCTCCTCGCTCATGTGGATTAACCCCTCCCCCCCATTCCCAACAAAACCTGGCTATGCTACTGATTCCTTCAGCTGCTGTTTCAAATTCCTGATGTGAAATTGGGCTACGTTAGTATTGAATAAATATTCTTGCGTTTATTTTCGTTTTTTGCTCGCCTTCACATCAAAAAGCATTGTCTTACAGAGACGGAAAGTTCATTTGACTCCGGAGCAATCGAGCGATTTCTACTCGTCCCACTACGGCAAGATGTTTTTCCCAGGCTTGGTGGCGTACATGAGCAGCGCCCCTATCGTTGCCTACGTCTTGCTAAAATATGATGCAATTAATGCGTGGCGAGATCTGATTGGTCCAACCAATCCTCTAAAGGTATTATGATTTCTTATTGGGCGAACGTGTTTGCCAGTGCCACTTTTGAGGACTGCGAGAGCTGGGGTAAAAAGTATGTCAGAGAGTAAGGAGGCACATACTAACAACCCTCGTGTCACAAAAAGAAGTTAAAAAATGAATGGAGCGAACTCAACGAACCATAGAACACGTCTGTCAAGAAAGCACTGTGAGTAAAACAATATTCTAATACAGCTGCTGTTTTGAGGAATATCACCGCTCACTATTTAGGCTGGCTATAGGTAGGCCAATCAACTCCCAAATGACTGCTGCAATACATTTGTGTAGCTTGCTACAGCCTACTATAGCATCAAGCCTGGGTTACTGAAAGTATTTGAGTATTCTGGGAGCCGAAAGTGTTAAGCTTACGTAATTAGATTGATCAAAAACATGCTCTTTTCATGCCAATGCTGCGGCGGGATACCTTGCAGTTAAGTTAGGTTGACCGCTCGACATGAATCTTTTCCTCTGCTACGACAGCATTGCATCCTTTTGTCCAATGTCCAGGGCCAAGAAACGCACCCGGGATGCCTTCGGGCGACCTACGGCTCTGACGAAATGAAGAACGCTCTGCACGGAAGCGACAACCGCGAGACAGCCGAGCGCGAGATTCGATTCTTGTTCAGAGATCGTAAGTGATTTCGGTACTTTTTGGATCAAAAGCTGGGACTTGAAAATTTTTTCTACCTCAAGCAAAAACGTAAATTTTTTAAACCGGACAGTTGGTCGAGCGGTTACGCGTTTGTCTCTGGAGCTGGAGGTTCAAACCTCGGGCCGGTGAAATCCGATACAGGGTTGCTAACGGGATACAGGGTTGCTAACGGGATGGAGCCCGCCAGATCGTTTCACGCTTCGGCGTATTACAGCGGGTGTGATGAAAGATTCGGTGTGATGAACTTTTAATATTTTTCCTCTTATAATTAAATCTCGTACTACACAATTTGCATTGGATAGAGGCTAATTTTGTAAACTTTTCAATTCTCGGGATCCATCCAGCAACTGCTTTTATATGAAGAGTGATCCCGACTGTTGAATGAATTATTGTCTCAGATATTTTGGAGCCGCTGACCGCCGGTGAGAACGCAGAAGATTATTTGTCGAAGAAAGTGAATCCTACATTGTATAAAGGCCTGGCCGCCATCAGCAAAGCGAAGCCTCCCGACCCCATAGTGAGTTAATGGTATATTTGTTTTATAAGTACTTACGAAAAAAAGGTTTTCTTTTTTTGAATTTCGATGCTTATTGGCTGTTGTTCAGATTTGGTTCGCTGATTGGCTGTTGGCGAACAATCCCAACCAACCAAAGGTGGAGGGGAACGTAATTGTTGAAGAGGCGGAATAGAGGAACATGATGTGTCATTATTTTATCCGCAAAAAAAGATGAATAAGTTTATACGATAAAAGTAAATAATATTTATTTTGTGTTTTATTTTTTCATAAATGACAAATATAAACTATTTGTGAAAGGCGTACTTCTGCTGCAGCTTTAACAGTGTTAATTCTGCGTCATGAAACCAGTTGGCCGCGGTGGTTTTTCCCATCTGCTGGCTCTAGCTCTAATGTAGCAAAGTATGGTTAGTCATTGATAAACAGTCTAAGATTTAACAATTGCAAAATTTCATGGTTAAGTGTAGTAGTTCAGATTAGTTGATGAGCTGCTCGGCTAAAACAAGGCCGCGAAAATGGCGCTACAAGGTCTAAAAAAAGGTGTAAAAAACTTGACGCAATGCTGATGAACGCAACAATGACTTCGCATTGCAGAACGTGACGCCCGGAGCGTTGTTGTTTGGTCAGCACTTCGGGCGGGGCGGTTTGTTGATTAACCTAGTAGTTTGCACCTCAAACATCGATGGAATGCAGCATAATTAGTTAGTTGAAAGGAAAGTCATTTGCGATCGAAGTTTAGGGTCAGTTGCCGAGTCCACAAATTGTATTATACAACTCTGAGCTACTGGTTGTGTTATTCGAAAATAGATTTGCATGCAGGGTACCAAAAAGTAAAATAAAGAACGGGATTTCATACCTAAAGTTTTTCTCCGTTAATCTACACGATGTGGTTTTGGAACGGTTTTTTAAGCAAAAACGATAAAATACATGCAGTAAGAGATAAAGAATCACGGACGCATTTTTTATAGAACGTGCAAAACCCAACCTATGCAAATCAACTTGCTCATTAGAATCATGGCCGTAGGAGCTCAAAATGATTTGGGGGGGCAGCAAACTTTTGCCCGAAAAATGACTTGATGCATTGCGTTTCTCTGTCAAAATTGAGACGGTTTTTTCTGCCCAAATTAAGGTGTTCTCCAAAAAAAAAACAAAAAAAAAAGGTCTTCCCTGAAATTTGAACGGTTTTTCCAGTCCAAATGAAGGTGTTCTCCAAAAAAAAAAAAAAAAAAAAAAAAAAAAAAAGGTCTTCACCGAAACTAAGACGGTATTTTGGCACTAGTGTGCCCAAATATCCAGACTATTTGCCCAAATAAATTGACCATTTGCCCGAATTTTCGACGTTTTGAACCGAATGGGGGGGCGACCGCCCCCCCTGCCCCCCCGCCTCCTACGGCTATGATTAGAATTAAACGGGGTGAAGCATCCTGCCGATTGCAATAGTTCACAAGTTCAGAATAAAATCAAAATATAATTTTTGAAAGTTTTCGTTCTCATTTCGAGGCTGCGGTTACAAAGATATTCGACAAATTCTAAGAGTTATCCCCTTAAAAAGTTTTTGGAAACCCTGAACTTCTATTCGACAAATTCTAAGAGTTATCCCCTTAAAAAGTTTTTGGAAACCCTGAACTTCTTCTCAGCCGGAACTTCCAGGGAAAGAGAGACTGAATAACATAATTTACCCTTCTAGTAAGGTCACATGACCAGTGCGATTTTGGTAACCCTTCCTTTTTCTGGAAATTCAGGCTAGGAGAACAAACATTTTCAGAGGGATATGTGGCGTGTCAAATGGGAGCGCGTTCCGATTGCGGTTAACCGGCTCGGTTGTACAACCGATGAGCTGCAATGATCTGTTGTGTTATAAAGCTATCGGTTCCAATTATCTTTCATTTGTGGTTACTTCCATGCTAGTTTCCACATCGCCAGTGGATGAAGCAGGAACTGCGACAGATATCTCTTTCCATTTGCTTAAATATTTAAGTAGAGACAAAAAATTTTAGTAAGTATATTTCGATTTTAGTGCTAATTTACTTTCAAAATATAAGGGATTTGTTATTCATTTTCGGCTCAAGATTTTTCAATACGTTGAAATGGGGTAGGGTTGAGAGGAGTAGTGGGAGTGACTTGGCCGTAACTTGCTGCTACGTTTCACTCAGAGATGACGTTTGTTGAATAACAATGCGTGGTCTAGCTACGAAAACGTAAACACGTTCAAGATCACCGGAGCGGAACGACGCAGTGATAAGGTTGTAGACGAATTGTTGCAGTTTACAAGTGGATAAGCGTTGTATTGGTCGCCTCAGTAGATAATGAAATGTACATTGTACATGAAAGATGTGTCAAGCTGCAACTAAAAGAGAAGATGCACCGGCAGAGAAGGGGAGCACAATTACAGTATAATATTTCGTGTAGATATTGCCGAAATCGTACCAGTGTTAAATAATCGAATCAATTCGGGTCGTAGTTCCGTTAGTTAAACCACATTTAAACTTGACAGCAGTGGTATTAGGGCAGGGAGACCTGGATATTGGTCAGATATTTCGTGTGCGACTATGAAATGGAAGATCTGGGGTTTAACTACCAGCCGGTCAAATTCTAATGTTGCCATCGCTGCGACATTTCTTTGTCCGCAGTCGCAAAAGCCCCGCCAACTCGGGACATTTTTCGACGTGATTCAACGAGTACGATGAAGATTTTTTAACGTAAAAAGGTGGAAACATGACGCCTCCGCTTACAAATGGAGCAGCGACGATTTTGGGCGAATTTGCTGCGACGACATTGGGCCAAGTTGCACTAGCGCCAGTTGATAAGGGCATTCAGGTCGAAAATTAATTGCTCAATTTTTACGCAAAAAAATTTGAAAGATCTGGAGACTAATTTTACCAACCTTGAGCTTCCTAAGACCTTTTGTTCGCGAGGTATAACAGTTTAGATTTTCCCTTGCAAAAGCTTTTTTTCCGTTAGTAATTTGCCAGGGTTGCCAATCAGAAACAATATTTCGACAAAAAATTGTTGCATGTTCCTGACCTTTATGAATGTTTAGCAGCATTGTTGTCAAAACAAAGCAAAAAGTCACAATTGTCAAGTAGCTGCTTTTCAAGTAAACGGATGCCAGATTTCCAAAACTTAATCTTCTGTCACAACACTGGAGGAGTGGCAACACGCGTACTGAAGTATGGGAAAAATTGCTAATTTTAAACTGTACTATCTTGAAAATGGGAAGACATAGAAGTTTGAATTTGGTGAGAATGCACTTTAGGCTTTTCCCAACACTTTGGTGTCAGTGAAAAACTTGAGTTGAATGCCCCTTTAATCAGCGAATCGGATGCAACCAAAGACCAGCTGAACTCGCATAAGCTGCTCAATTGCTCATTATAACAGGCGGGTGACGTCACGCTGCTCATTGAAGCGATCACGGAGCTGCCGGGTAGTTTTGGATATTAAAGTCGATTTTCTAACAGCAGGGATCCTAGGCTGAGCTTCTAGGGCGGTTCCTGAGTCGTGTTGTCGAAACGAATCGATGGAAAGCAGCAATTTATATTCCCAGGTGGTGATTCCCCTTCTAGCGGAAGCCACCACCACTTTCTTTCTCACTTTCTGGGGCCTGATGGCCGGAGGACCTTACTCTCCTCCCCCAACCCCTAAAAACGTGAGGTAGGTGAATAATTTACTTCGTCTTTTTTTCAAACAGGACGTATATTAATCATAAGCAGCACAGGACATTTTTAAACACCGGTATTTAGACGCACTCGCGGAATTTGCCACGACAGGAATCGAGCCGTTACCTTTGCGAGTTCGATTTCATCTTTTTATCCCCCTCTCGCGGGAAGCGGTGGAGGCGCCACCCTTTGGACGAACCTGCGTCCACTTAGGTGACCTTTTCAGCGATTCCTCCACTTGACCTTTGACTTCTTCCCCCGTAAATTTATTTCTTGTTTAAAGCCACCGAGCAGAGACAATCATCGTAAAGTGTCTTATCTAAAGACGCAACAACGTGACCAGGGTGCAGGTTGAACCCACATTATGCGATCAGGCCCAGCAGCTAAGGTTAACGTAGAAGCGACGCTCGAGTCCTTTCGACTCTGGATGACGTTATGCCAAAAAGCTCGATCTACAGACTGGTGGTAAAATCGCAAGCGTACGAGCGTTTATCCTTAGTTTCTTCTGAATCCTTACTAGCGTTGAAGCTGCAAGCTGGTTAAAACAAACTAAGGTTGCGCTTGTAAGCCGTCACAATTTTACCTCTGTAGACCAAAAGACCTAAGATGAGGTCCGAGCTGCAATTACTAGGAAAAAGTTTTTTAATATCACGGTACCGGTGGCTTGAGGAAGCTTAAAGTTTGTGAAAACATATGTCAGAAGTTTTCGATCTTTTGATCATAATTATAGATGAGAAAAAGTGGCAGTAAAACATATGAACCGAACTAAGCTGAGGTACGCTTGAACGCAATCTCCCTCTATGCCCGTCACTAACCCATGTCTTCATCGCAGCACATTCACAGTGAGCTTCGACCCCGTGTTTGATGCCAACCGGTACCTGCACGGAGTCTTCGTTCCCGCTTTCCAGACCGGCCTATCCGTGTGGATGCAGATTGTGTTGTTCTGGAAAATTTCGTGAGTTTTTTATACTTATTCTATTTTTTGTTATTTGGTGCGAAAATTAGACAGGGGCAGGAGCAGAATCTAAATAAGAAAGGAAATGGGACCTTGAGGCGTGTTTACTAAGATGGGTTTAAGCTGGTTAGTTCAAGAGATCACATTTCTGATTTACGGGATATATCAGAGTCCCCAAGCAGCGTGCAGCCATGGACTTAGTCCATGGTGCAGCATAGAATCTGTTTATCAAAAAATAACAGTTGGGAGAACACTCTATTTTTATTGCTGCAATTTTGCTTAATTATTTAAAGTCGAAAATTTATTTGATCAAATTTTTAATCGTGTTAAGGTTTTCATTACAGATAAACAAACAGCGGTTATGAACTAATTCCGCTAGCATTATGACGTTAATCTTGTTACGTGCAAACAATTTTTTGTTAAACTTCGTAAAGGCGCGACTTGGCTCATAAATCTGCCGCGTTTGTAGTTGCTAGGCAGAATAATGATGTCTTACGGCGGCCCGGTGATTGTTCGAGATACTCAGCCATTTAATTCCCTTGCCTTTAATGGATTTTCATTATTTGCATTGCAACTCGGGACAAATTTAATTAACGTTTGTCATGAATTTTGTTTGCGTAAGTTCAAACGCTGTCACTGCCGGAGGATCTTCGTTCGTTTGATATATCTTCGGTATTCCGATGCTTGAAAATACAGCATCTTCAAGACTTTCTACTTTTCATTAAAAGCACTCCGCTACGCAAGACATTTTTTGAAAACATTTTCAATGGAGAAGCAATTTTGCTGTGGTAAAGTAGCAATCAGCTAGAAATTTTGCCGGAAATTTAGTTGAAAACCGAAAAAAAGGTCTTCACAGCAGCATTTTGGTGTGAAATTTGCCGGAAATTTAAGGGAAAAAGCTCAACGTTCAGTTTTTGCACGTAAAAAACACGTTACTACGTTACCGGGTGGAGGAGCGACTGCCCGCCCCCCCCCCCCCCCCAGTTATAATGTAAAAAAGGCCTGCCGCTAAGGTTTTCTAGTGTCCAATCGTACATGCGCTGTAAAGCTATTGCCGTTTTGTTTTCTAAACGTAATGTACTCGTTGTGGCATAACAATAGTCGCTTCTACTCAAACAATCAGCCTTTGTTTTCCAGCTGCGTGCACTTCAATCCGGCGGTGTCCATGGGCTTCCTCATCACTGGCCAGCTCAAAGTCATCATGTACGTCCCCTACGTCATCGTGCAGTGCCTATCTGCCATTGTTGCATCATACATAGCAATGGTGAGAATTTTTCTTCCGTAGTTCTTTCAAAAAGCATCGAAAAATACCCAACAAGTAGTGGCTGGTACTGGCCCCTTCCAGTCGAATCGAAATTAAGGCAAAATCAACTTGTTTGTAAAATATAAAATTGCGGTTAGCGCTACGTAAGATCAAGAACACTTTTCTTCGAGATCAAAAAAGAACACAAGTTATCGAATATCATTTCACAACCTGCGCGACTTGTCTTTGATTTTTAGATTTCGAGTTTCGCCGACAAAGAGAAGGTGTTGAGATTTTTTGTGAAGGCATTATGATGCGTGATACTGGTATTGTTTAGCAATTATTTGGTCCAGATCACACTTGGAGATCGTCCTTCGATTGTCATCATCCCTAGCGACGTATCGGGAGCAGCCGTGTTTTTTAACGAAGCGATTATGACGGGAGGTCTCATCTTTTTCGCAGTTACCATGGTAACGGACGAGACGTACGACCAACCGACGGGAGCGCTTGCGATCGGACTCACGGTTTTCCAGGGAGCACTGTCCGCGTAAGTTTGTGGAGGTGGCGAATAGCGATGGCGGGCCCAATCATCTATTATTAATAATCTCCTCCGAAATGTTGTAGCTTGACAAAGAAACTCTTGCAAATTCAGGGAAGAAGATTCCGATCTTCTTCGGTAAAAACGAAAGCCACAACACCTAAAGCGGCCACCAGAGTTAAAGCCCGACACTACCTGAGAGTCGAACCCAGTTCAAACCAATTTGTTTGCGGAGAAAATAACTTTCCCGATGCTTTCCTATAATAGAGCGTATGGCTTAGCATTAGACCCAACCTCTACAAGGAAACGAATTTCTTGGATTTGCGTTTATTTTTTCAGCTTTTAAATATACCACAAAGATTTGACTCGAAAACCGAAAGGTTCCTTCGCTGTCTCCTGACCAAAGCAAACTTCATGAATATTATCAATTATTAATGGGCAGCGGTGCAAGCAGATCTGCTACCGTTCGGCAAAATCCACTTACACATTGCGTAGGCCTCATAAACTTGATTAATAAAATGTAATAACGGTGACATCACAGTGTAGGCGCTAATTTAAAAACAGCGAAGTCTTTTCCCGCGATAATGCAAGCTGAGGCCGTATTATGTATTGTTTCGCAAGATTTACAGCGTAAATTTTGTTTTGAAGAGCTTAAGATGTCGTAATTCCTGCGATGTGTTGCATAATGACTCCCTAAACTCTAACCTTAAAATTTTGAATTCTGAGTCGCAGAGGTCGTGACGTTTCAATTCTAATTTTCAAATTGTTTTTATGTTTTAGCCGCTGGGTGGGAGTAGCGTGCATGAACCCGGCCCGAGCGTTTGGGCCTGCGGTAGTGACAGGCGGGCCGGCTTGGGACCGACATTGGTTATTGTGGATCTCCGACTTGATAGGCGCGATTGTTGCCGCAGGCTTTTACATGTAAGTTCAATATTTTGTCATTATCCACCATACTGTATATTTGTGTGAACCGCAAACAAATATTCGAATTCTTTGTGACGTGGATCAGCGCAGCGAATTGGAGCAATGCATAAACCTGGCTGCTAAACCACGAAAGCAAAATCCCAGCTGTTGAATAAAACTTATACTTGACAAAAACTCAAAATTTTGCCCCTTTTATCAACATTAAACGTTTCGTTCACTGCATAAACCAGTTTCAGAGCGGCATGTGCTAGTGCAGCTCTATCGTGAATTGCCCTGAAGATGTTCTTCGACTTGGAAACGGAAGGTTTATCTACTACTTTTCGTATTAGTGGAAGAGCAGCCCCACTATACGATTCGAACAACTGTTGCTATGGTAAAATGATGCAAAGACGGTCACCAAGTGCAGAATAGCCGCGCATAAAAATAGCCGATGTAGTCTTTTAGTCGTGTTGTACAGTTTAAAGTTCAAATGCTTGCATATATTAAAATTGGGAAAGTTCTTTCCGTCAGGGCATGACGTTTCAATCGGCCGGTTTCGACCTAGTAAGCGCATATTTACAGATTTTTGCTCAATGACGTATGCAACTTTGGAATGCTGACGCAATGATTACGTTGTAGGTTATTTTTCGCCCCGAAGTCGAAACGATGGATTTTCAAGATGAAGAAGAAGATGGTTCCAAATGACGACCGGAGCATCGCCACCGAAGACACGAAAGACAATTTAATAAACGAGACAAACATTTAATTTGTTGGAATAGTTCGCTTGCTTCTCCTCCTATCCCCGAATGGCATCGGGCCGCCAGCAGCCATTTCGCTGGTTACCCCCCAAAAAAGCTTCCCAATTTATTTTCCATACCGCAGCTGGAAATCTTTCGTTTTTTACCGGGACAAACGGAATAAACGCTTAAGCATAGGTTGACCAAAGTCGGACCCTAACCCAAGCCCAATCTACCCCACCACAATATCGAAATGCCTCAGTTGAACCCTGCTAGTACATCAAAGCAGCACTTGCAAAAACCAACTACGCCCTTTTGCACTTGAGCTATAAAAATTTTATAACCGCTAAGTGGCGTGTACGAGCGATAATTTATTCACATACAGGGTGGGCCGTAAATCGCGCACCAAAGAATTACGTGAATTGTGATGTCAAACGATGTAAAATCTGTGGGGTGAAATATTTCCCCGTTCTTTGGGTGTAAAATACGGATTCTTTTGTAGAATATAATGAAGCATGGTTTGTGCGTAAGTACTAAGTAGTTTATCAGCATTGTTTTAAATGTTTTGGTGCGCGACTTACGGCCCACCCTGTATTTTGCTTTCAATAAAACGTTGTTTGTGCTGAACCAATTTCATTAGATGCGTTTGGTGTAGCAGCTGAGGGGTTAAAGAGGATACAATTACCATTCAACAGGAGTCGAGTGGATAGAACGTCTGCTACTGAAACGGTAGACTGCAGCTCGGTTCCCGATGAGGTCAAATTAAAGACCTCAAAATTTCATTCACATTGGCGAACCGCATTGAAAGGGTCCGTGTGCATTCTCTGCCGCGTGTAATAAACAGGTGGGCGTGTTGCAGCTTGACTCGAACCCCAACGGTCTCCTGACCATGGGCCACGACAACTCGGAAAATACTGAAAATATGTTACAAATGCTGGTGTCTACAAAAATCAGAAACAATCTTGAATTTGAAAAATAACTGCTGGGTTTTAATTTCAAGAGGTTTGAGGCTTATTTAGTTATACATCATCCCAATACGAATTTTTTGCCATATAGTTGATACTAGCGCACGCGGCTCCAAACCTAAATTAAGATTTCTATAATCTCCGTAAAATCTCGGCAGCGTGCTAGCCTATAGCATTGCATGCCCTACACTGTTCTTCAACATTTCTGCAGCTTTTTAGTTTTTGCGAAGATAAAAGTCATAAGTTTCGCTTGAGACTATATTGAAGCGAATGGTCGGAGAAAGCGATCTAGTTACGGCCAACTATTAGAACTACCAAAACAACAGCGTTGCTAAAATTGACAAATATCAAAAACGAGGTCAAGGCTGGCTTCCGCAAGTTTTGATTCCAACAACGCTTTTCAACAATTCATTTCATAGCTAGAAAAAAAAATAGACGAGTGGAAGTGCGCAACCAGGATTTTGTTTAGGGGTAAGGTAATATTTTTTACGTGAAAAATGTCTCATCTGGGCAGCGTGCTGAGTCAATTGGTGCTACTGAGCCAGTCGCCAAATACCAAGGGAAATTTTTATGACTTTTGTCATTTTTGCAGAAAAAATTTAGCGACATTCGGATCAAATTTCGTATCTTCCTGGAGCTATTTAAAAGAACTAAATTTCTAAGATTTGAAATTTAGTTGAAGAATTAAATCTTCCAGCCTATTTTAGATCTTTACTTACAGGTTAAGTCCAAAACAAGTTTTAACGCTTGCAATTTGGGTTAAAGTTTTCTAAGTGGCTTGGCTGATGGGGGGTTGAAGCCCCTTTACCCCTCTGGTTGCACCACTGACGAGTAGTTTAAATTTTGGAAACCGCTCCAAACTCGATCATTATACCACACCGGTGATCAGTGGCCATGCAATAGCACGCATAATCGTCCAGTAGCCTAATGCGATGTGGGCTGTGGCAGGGTTCGACGCAGTGTCTTGTTGCAATGAAAGACGATAAAAAACTTTGTTCTGAAATTGGCGTTCCACTAATTTTGGAACTCACCTGACGTTGGAGATTCGATTCCCTGCAAAGCTACGATCTTTTTCATTCACGGTGCTTGATACGTCTCGCTGCTTGATACGTTGGATGAGCCGACGACGAAAACCTGAAAAATTTCACCGAACGTTAAAGATATAAAACTGAATGTACACGCCTGTCTGTAGTTAAGCTACTTCTGTTTGAGACCCTGAGACCTATGTTTTGACGTTTAGCCCCCTCCTGTTTGTTCAGACACCCGCAAGACAAGGATAACAGCCAGTTTTTGCTCTCGCAGAATTTACAACGGCAAATAAGGAATCTACATTTTAACCTCGTGATCTCAGACTTTGAATCATTGTGCGCGATCATCATCATCATCAAAAAGTTGACTGTGATTTCTCGACGTCTAGTAGAACCTGCTTTTAAGTTATCACCAAATTAGTAGATGTAACCGAAACCGAACACAGCTACAATATGAAGTATGCACAACAACAGTCTCCGACGCGCACTCCCACGTGCCCTGCAATATTTTGCGAACTTTCTCGCCCAACGAAAAAAACAAATATTACATGTTACGGCATTGCCACATAGCAAAGGTTATTGAATGTCGTCATTACCAAAGTAATAAACAGATTGCAGGCAAATTTAAAACACTATAGCTAATACCGACATTTTTAACAAAAAGGGCATAAAATATATGGCGGAATCCGGCGCTGTGTACCGAAGTCAGGTCATGAACGACCACGTCCCTCATCCAGCCCAGTTAATATAGATACCTCGAACCCATCATAAATAAGAAGCCGAAGAGGGTTAGAAGCTAAGTCGTTCGGTGCTGGAAAAAACGATCTGTGGGTTAAGACGGTCAGTCGTCATTTACTTGTGAATCACAAACCTTTCAACATTACGTTCTTTTTTTCTTTTTAGTTCTGGCATGACTCATGATCAGAAGGTTCCAGGTTTCGTTCTTGTCAAGAATATTGTTTTAAAAGCGCTTTGAATTTAAATCATTCTTTCCAAACAAATTTTTATGCGAGATAGAAACTGCAGTAAAACAGTGGTGTAGATTCCTGGGATCGAATACTTGCGTATCAAAAAATAATTCTGATTATTTAACGTGCTAGCTTGTAGGCACACAACATAAAAGAGATTCTTGACTGGAACATTGCCAAACAGTCGGTGATAAATGCAGCAAGGTCTACCGCAATTTGAATATATCTACATACACTCGAGACTCTAACCAACGACATAGCCGGGTGGCGCGCTGGCCTATTGTCCAAAATTCACAACAAGAAAAATAACGTTTTTCGCACTTCTGAGGCAGTCTTTTGCAGTGATATGAGAGCTCTGAAGTGGTTGAAAGTCGCTTTTAAAACTTTTTGCGGGGACAAATTAATATTTGTCAAAAATAAAACTTACAAATCTGTTAACTTTGAAGCGCTTAGATTCGTAAATTTGAGACTGGGGGTGGGGGGGGCCAGGGTGAAAAGGAACGAGTGGAAGTCCCGTGTCATATTTCTTGGAAAATAAAGATCTACCTGTGGTTGACGGAAGTTTTTGATTTTGATGAAAGAGCAATTTGATATTATGAGATGCCCATTCTCATTAAAACAAACGTTAAATCTCTTTGGTATAGCGCGAGAATTTTCATTTCAGAAACCGCAATTGCTAAAAAAAATCTTGCCAAACCTAGACAAAAAAAGAAGATAATTTGCAATTGATATCCTCTTTTTGGCAAAATGGATACGGTTGTTAATTTGCCAGGAACAATTTAAACTTTTAAATGTTGAAATTCTACGCGGTGACGTAAAGGTCAGGGTCACGCCTGATTGCGGCGATTTGAAAAATATATTTCAAATAATACGGCGGCCATATTGAATTTATTGAGAATGTCGCTTTGATTTCTTGCACATTATGATTCATCGCTGGGGGCTGCTTTATAAAACTTGGATGCAAGCTGGGGCAGATGAGTAGAAGCAAAACCCAGGGTTATGGGTCGCGAACTACTACGAGGGTTTGAAAAGTGCCAATGGTTTGCGGCAATATGGCGTCGAGGAAACCGGCCGGTTGGCCGAGCCGTAACGCTATCGTTTCTGGAGCGGAAGGTCTGAGGTTTAAATTTTCGGGCCTGTCAAATTGGACACAGGGTTGCCAAGAGTTCACCACGACTGCAACATTTGTTTGAAAGGAGTTGCTGTGTTTCCCGGGCGCAATGACTCTGATATGAGCCTCGCAAACTCGTTACAAGTTTTGGTTTACTCGTACAGCTAGTATATAAAACAATTGATTTGATGGCGCCGAAGATAACGCTTGGTTGCAGACCTCGGAAACAAGTTTTGAAATGAACTGAAATTGGCTGAGGGTGAAAAAAAAACGTCGAGCTAATTTCGTGTACCAGTGGATGTTCCGAGAACCAGGTCTGCTTCCACGCTGAATTCTTTTGTTTTTTCTATTGTTTGAGTGATAATCCAAGCAAGCAAAAACAGTTTCTGAAATTGCAAAACTCTTACCATTGTTTGTTGGCAAATTTTTTTCCAAAAAAATAGTTTTAATTTCCAAATTTTGCTAAACTTCTTTCAACGCGCCGCAACTACTAAAGCGTATGTTCCTAAAAAGCTTTGAGGAAAATTCTCACTTGAGTGATGCATTTTATTAACAATCTGTCTCCAGTGGTTGCTAATTTTCTTACAATCTAGCTTAAAAAGTTTTTTAAGTTCTCATTTTTGTGATATAGAAACACCTTTTTCGCTGCGTTATTACTGGTGAAATAATAGATCATAAACATACTACAATATTTGAACATTGCAGTAAAAATTTTTGAACTATCCGTCCGTCATGCAACCTAAAAACATTGTTTGCATTTGTTATTTATTATTTTACTTACTTCCGGAATACCTCGCTATAACGATCCATTCCAAGAAAGCGGAGCCCAACGGATTAATTCAATTTGAAACAGGTAACTACTACGAAATAGAAATTTTTCCTTCAGGATCAGTGACGTAGGCCGTCGATATTTTTTTTTCAAAGAAACCAAAAAACAGCCCTGCAATTTATTTTGGATGCAGATGAATGAGGCAACAAAATTAAAGCCAGGAATTTAGAGGCATATTGTTTTTGTTTCGAAACGTTTTAAAACAAAAAAAAACACATTTCAATCTTTTTGCTGCAAAACGTCACTTTGCAAGCAAAAATATCACAATGATATCCGTCATTTTGAAGTGCTGCATTTCAAATTGTATGAAGTTTACTCGGTTTAGATGCTAAATGAATTGTTAAATTTACAACGAACTTGAAAGCAGAATTGGTTCGACGTCCTCTGTCTCATAGTGATAAAGCATTTTAAGAAACTGATATCTCAAAAGTAAGAAGAAAATATAACAGATATCTGAATTAATTAGTGGATAGGTCTAAAAATTCATCAAGAAAAGATGGGATCAGCCACAAAATAGGGGATCACAAACATCAATTCCGTCGAAATGACCTGGGTGGCAGTAATCTGCTCAGTCGCATTACTGCTAACCGAGGATCACTATTAAGCCATCATAATTACAAGATTCGCATAGGCTAGGAAAAACTTTTGGTGGATAATCGGTACCGGCAAAGTCCAAAGCATAACAATTTTGCTAAGTCATAGAGCTCAGTCAATTTCTTGACCGAACTACCACCAAGCAAAACAGTCGTGCGAAAAAAAAAATCTTCTCTGACGTAGCAAAAAGAAATTTGAGAGTAAAATAACCCTCCATGCAATGCTCAGGATAGCGCTATTTCGGTCAATACCAAACCTCGTCAGCTGAGCTGGCATTTTGCTACGTCGATTCATGCCAGCTCAGCTGACGAGATTTGGTATTGACCGAGATCCTGAGCATTGCATGGAGGGTTATTTTACTCTCAAATTTCTTTTTGCTACGTCAGAGAAGATTTTTTTTTCGCACGACTGTTTTGCTAGGTGGGTAGTTCGGTCAAGAAATTGACTGAGCTCTATGACTTAGCAAAATTGTTATGCTTTGGACTTTGCCGGTACCGATTATCCACCAAAAGTTTTTCCTAGCCTATGCGAATCTTGTAAACAAGATATCTGAATTTTGATGATTTGCAAAGATAGACAAGTAGAAAAGCCCAGTGACCTTTGAATGTTCCCGGAACAAAATGGCAGGCCGATAGAAGACTTGGCTGAGTTTTGAGGCTAGTTGTGCAGCGTAATCGAAGCAACCCAAAAAGATGTCAAGGTATCACCGAGGCCAGACAATTTTCCCGCGAATATTTACATGTGCTAGCAGGGTCAGCGGCGCCGGAAGGAATTAGCCCCCAGACTTATAAGTTCGAGTCGGATTTTTCATCGAATAGTCGAGTAATAAATCATAAATAATTGCGTTTTGTCTTGAAAAAAGATGCGTGGTGAGAATATTGTATAGGAGTCATACAAATAAAACAAACTATTCTAAACAAAGCTTTCAAAGTCACGTGCACCAACGAGAATCAACTCTGACCGGCGGATTGTCAATTATCTGTCTTCGACAGTTGAACTTTCATATAGATTAAAATATACAGAATTTGCAAGTTTAGAGACGCTATCATTACCTTATAATTAGACCAACTGGCCCGGTCATTTGTTTCAACTTTTCCCCGAAAGTTTCATTGATCCTCTGATCAAAGTTAAACCACGTTGTTGTATATGGCCCTTACCGATGGAAAATAAGCACAAATCATAGCGCAGCAAGAATCGAAATGGAAACACTCTCTTGTTTATTCTCAAAAATTACTTTCATTGCAGGGTTGAGTTTACCACGACAGAAACGTTCCATCAAAAATTGCGTCTCAATTCCATGCAATTCCAAGTTTGCTCGCAAGTTGTTTGAGAACACGGATGAGAGGATCAGGCGGGCGATTTGCCCATCGACCAACAAAAGCTGTAAGTTGCAAAACATTCTATATTCTAGGAGACGAGAGCGAAAATTGAACTCAAACAAGCAAATTGCCAACGAAAATGCGATGGTTTGCGCGGTGTTTAACGTCACAATGCTCAAAGCAACAAAAATCAGGGGGTATTTTCAGTGATTGAATGTAATTACCGTAAATGTAAATACATATTGTAATACATACAATTACTGTACAGTATTTAGATTAATTGCGTGCATTGCCATTAGAATTACATTTCTGTTTCAAAACGAAGAGACCTTTCGCTCTTCGAGTCAAGCTGCCACCTGCCCACCTGTCTGCAACACACGGTGGAGGCAAAACACTGTCCCTTTTCTTTCTGAATGTCAAGCAGGCAAGCTGTGAA
This sequence comes from Trididemnum nubilum, assembly GCA_963965965.1. Classification (NCBI taxonomy): domain Eukaryota; kingdom Metazoa; phylum Chordata; class Ascidiacea; order Aplousobranchia; family Didemnidae; genus Trididemnum; species Trididemnum nubilum. The sequence continues at coordinate 697,505 of OZ014486.1, read as the reverse complement.
TTTCCGTTTTTGTAGTAATTCCACCGGGAATGGGACCGGTGTCTACCGATTTAGCCACAAATGTCATCGACTGATTGGTGTTATTTTATTGCTTTTTCTTTTTTGTTAGCGATTCCGCTGCGAGAGGGAAGGCGTCATGTTCTGCATGATCGCACTTACTTTCCGCCTGAAAGTAACAAAACAGTTGCAAATTAGTCCCAGAGGGTGAAAGGTCAGCGTGCATGGGTGGGGTCAATCAAAAGCGTGGAGTTAGTTCGCGCGAAACTTGAAAAAAAAATTGTCAGATTGAGCAAAGTCTTTCGCTTCTTCTATGACGTTATATAAGAAATATGGCGGCAATTTGATGATTCATAATACCATTTGATTTTCAAGTTGGTTTCGCCCAACCCGACTCATTTTGAACAAATTCCTCGACATAGGATTTTTGACGTCACTATATACGTGGCTATTCACGCTGAACACGTAATTCTTCTTCACAAACCGCGTTGGGCGACATTTCAAACGCAAAACGAAACACTTTTTAGTTGCTTCGAAACACATCATAATTAGCTTTAGCAAAATCCAACGACCTACGTAAATCATTCGTCCTCATTTCGAACCGATAGTCCTCCCATTGAAGTGCTCTTATAGTCCATCAATTGAAATGCTCCCATAGTTCTCCCATCGAAATGCTTTCATAGTCTTCCCATTGAATTGGACTTTCTGAAAACGTCTTCATATCTGGTCGATAGAGAACGCATCGAAAAGCGGTCAACCATGACAACCAGCTTAACAAATAATCAAGTTATAGGAAAATTAGCATTTAGCTTTTAGGAAGATTTTTTAGTAGGTGATAATTGACCTGTTAAAGCATGATGTCACGAAGTCTCCAAGATATTGCTTGGCGATGTCACATTCTAGTTTTAAATTGAATTTTATTGCAGTCGCCGTGAAAATGCCCTGCCTCAGAGTCCCTCTGAAGTACAAGTGCGATGCCAGCACCGTGCCGGACTACCAAATGAATTCATGCCATTTATCACGAAGACAGAGAATTACGCCTCGTGCATGAGCAATTCTGATAGGGCAACCCCGTAACCGGACCATCTCCGTCTGTGTCAGTTGCTGCTTAATTGAAACTCACGAACTACAGTTAACAATCTCAAATAACGATATTTAGCCTGGCCTAACAAAAACGTTTTTAAAGCGCTCAATCTTGGCGCGAACTGCTCTAATTGAATGTTTGGTAAAAGTGGTCTAGGGTTTCAGCTGTATTTTACGTCATTTGCGAACTCAGCCGGGGTTCTCATGTATTTTTATTTAATTTATTGAAATCGCTTTGGTCATTTTATTTATTGTTTATTTATCATTTTTTCATGTGTTAGTGATTTTGCTCTTTTGAGCTATTTATTCTGATTAATGCACCTCTTTTTTATTGTTTCAACTTTTTGCGGCCGTTTGAGTTCTTTGTGACGCTAAATTTTGCTGTGGAATCATTCGATGGCGTCGTATTTTGTGGAATGTCTAATAATATTTTTTTTCAATTTTGTGATGTAGATCGGTTGTAACTGCAGGCGAATTTAATGCTTAAGTCACGTTTTGGATTACATCTGTGATATAATTTTTTTTGACTATCGTGGTTTTTTTTAATAATCGTCATAAATGGCGACGTGTAATCATTTGATCACCTTGTGTTGATGTAATCATCGCCAAAATCAACACCTGTTTGCTTCCATTTTTTTTGATACCGGTTGTTCCTCCGAGTTCGGCGCTCAAGATTCCCAGGTTATTGCTTTTGCACCTCTTAAAATATCTGTTCAATTTCAGCGACGCGCAGCCGATCTTGGTTTATTCCTTTGTAGTTCTCCTCCAATCAACTCTTTGCAGCGAGCTCGGAAGAGTTGGAGGAAGTTATTGAGCTATACAGGGATGATCCAGCTTCAGCTGCGCACAATTCGAGCAAAAGCGATGAACTTTATTCGTTTTCCTGCCGATTGTCACCGTCCAAACGTTACAAAATGATTTCTTTAAAAATATCCGCATGAGGTCCAATGACTGAGAAGATGACGTGGTTCAAGATCATGTATCTCATACGCAGGCGCGTAATCAGCATTTTGCTAGGGGAGGGGCTTGAATCTAAACGAGAATTTGTCTACGTCTCACTAACGATGACCTGCGAGGGGGGAGAACCCCAGCCGTCGGCGACTATGGTCTGGTTGGAAAGCTACCGACTGCTGGCCGAATTTTGTAACATTTCAGGAAAAATAGCCATTTTAATACCATTCGGATGCCATCCCGCACGTTTGTATAGAGCCAGTTTAAAGAATTAATTTTTAAGATTTGGAAGCCGTTTTGACAAAATTAAATTACTTTTCCCTTCAGCTCCCCACTTCTTAGTCAAGGTCAAAACCCGGTAAAAAGCATGCATAATTGCGTATTTGGAGTAGCAGCCCCTCAGCCCCCGTGGTTAGGCCACTGCTCACATCGGAGTTATACCAGCGTCAAGCCGTTGTGACGAAATCTGAGATTGAAGAGCTTCGGTGTCGGAAGATGCCAACAGACATCAGCATAAGAAACTTTGATCAAATCTATGATTATGGTCACTGATTTGCAGTGACGTAGCAAAGAAGGGAAAGGAAGGGTTGAAGGAAATTTGACCCAACCCGGCCAACACTATGAATAACAGTGTTCAAGATGACCGTATCCACTGTCGCAACTAGAGCGTCGTCCTTGGCGAGGGAAAAATTTTTTAGCAGGCGGGGCCACAAAATTTAGCAAGTTGGTGCTGATCTCCGAAAAACCAAAACAAACAAAAAACGTCATCTGGTCTACGTAACTTCAAGTTCTCTGCTAATCTCAAAAAAAAATTAAGTAAAGGTAAAAAGGTCATCGCGCCAAATTGGTCTACGTTTCTTCGAGTTCTGTGTTGGTCCCAAGATAACAAAAGCCACCGTCTTGAAACTGCCGCAAGGGAAACGGCAGTTTGAGGGGGGGGCGTGCAGGCAGGTTGGGGGGGTGTGCTGGCAGGATGGGAGGCGTGCTGGCAGGTTGAGGGGGACGAAATTTTGTTTGGGAAGGCACCGCCCCACTTTGCCCCTCCGCAGTTGCGGCCCTGACCGTATCTTGAGTTGGCTGCGTTATAACCGTATAACAACAACCTTAGCACTCTCGTGAGAAACTAACTTCGTGCATTTCTTGATCTGCGTCGGAAACTAAAAACTCTTGAAACTAAAAACTGGCAATTTCTTTCTATCCGCAAATGCACCTCCAAAACGAATTTTTGAAGTCTTTATTACGCTGGTTTAGTCGCTTATTTTGCCTTTTTAAGCTTCTTCTACGAACATAAAACATTAACTTTAACTTGCCAGCGTCGGCGGCTTTTGGTGCTCGTAAAATGGTATCATTGTACAAATTGCGATGTTTGTATACATGCATTTTGTAACAAAAAAAAGAATTCAGATAAAAGTCTTTCACTATACAGAGGCGCCCACAGAAGTTTTTTCAAAGGGGGCAAGCGGCGTATCCATTATCTACTGCATGAAATAAAACCTTACAGCTGCAACCAGGATTTTGCAAAGGGGCTTGAACCAAAAGTTAAAATGATCTTGCTAAAAAAATGCTGCGATTGAGCGGCATGTTGAGCAAACTGATGCAATTCAAGAAGTGTATTATTGACGGGGGTCTGGGGGCAAGCTCCCGGTCTATGGGCAATTTTCGCAATTTCTGAAAAAAATAACCATTTTAACGTCATTTGGATCACATTTCGAACGTTTTTTATACCATCGGAAAAAACAAAGTTGCTGAGATTAAGAATCTACCTAAAATTCTTAAATTACCCTGCTCTTTCAGGCCTCTTTATCTGCGGATTACATTCAAACCACGTTTAAACGCTCGCATAATTATGTGAGTTAAGTTTTCCAAGTGATTTGGATAAGAAGAAGGGGAGGCTAAGCTCCCTTAGCTTCCTCGGTTGCTCCAATGACTGCAACTGAATTTTGCCAAAGGGGGGGGAGTGAGGAAGCTTGATTAACCTAAATATTGAGAGCTTTGCTTCAAAAATGCCTCAATTGGGAAGCGTGTTTATAGCAAACAGGTGCAACTATAAAGCATATCACAAACCGGGGTCTGGGAGCAAAACCCTAACTGCTGGGCAATTTTTGTGATATTTCAGAAAAAAAATAGCCATTAATGTTATTCGAATGAAATTTTGCATCTTTTTAGAGCCATTTAAAAAACTAAATAAATAAAATTAGAAAGATCTAAAAAGCTCAGCCCCTTCAACCCCCACTTTACTTAAAGTTCAAGTTCAAAACTCGTTGTAATTAAATAAATTAAATGCTGAATAGCCCCCCACCCTATACTCTTTTTTTATGAAGCTTAGGTTAAGCATTTTGCATCAAGAAATCAATTTTGACTGCTTATTTTTAGCCATGTTTTGAAGTTTTTATCGATTACCCCTCCGCCTTTAAAAAAATGATAATGATGATTAATAAATGTTTTGAAAGTGGCTTTGAACTGCTTTAGAGGTCATATCACTGCAAAACACTGCCTCTGAAGGGCAAAGTCGTGGTATTTTCCTTATAGTGCACTTTGGTCTACAGATAAATGCAAGAAGGCACAGCCCCTCTGGCTACGCTATTGATCACAAGTTTGGTTTTGATTTCGATTTCTGAGCAAAATTAATTTAATAGCGGAGTAATTATTATTTTAGTGTTTATATAAGCACAGCGGAATTTTGAAATATCAAACGCTGCATTGTATTCAGATCCTGGTAAGAGCTCAATGACACAGGTGTGTAGCCAGAAATTCGCAATGGGGAGGTTGTTTTGAGGGTCTGGGGGCGTAGCCCATACCGCCCGGAAATTTTGCATTTTGTTGCAAAAATAACTTAATTTTAGGACTAGATTGATAAAAAAATAACTCCTTTGAAACGAGGCATAGAAATTGGCCTTGCAAACATGATTAAACTTGTTGCATAAATGGGCTATGAGGGAGGTGACTAATCGTAAAATTTTAGTTGTCTGTTTAGATGCTGGTAAATCATGAAATCGTATAGTTCAACAAAACTTGCACGGAATAATCTATTTCGTCTATATTTTATACAGAAAAATAATTGGAGGGAGACTAACGGAAAGAGATTTGAAAGAAGTGATTAGTAATTATTTGATACTGAATAGCCCCTATCCCCCATTCCTGAGTTTACAGTATATTTGTTGATGAAGCCAAAGTTTAGCATTTTTATACTAGCGATTAAATTTGATTGCTTATTTTTGGCCATTTTTCAAACTTTTCATTGATTTGTGAGTTCTATTTTGGACAAATTAGCTCCCCCACTAAATGTATATTTCAAACGATGCTTTAAATCATTTTTGAGTCCATTCCAGAGCAAAAGACTGTCTCAGAAGTGCTAAAAACGTGGTATTTTTCCTTGTTCTGCATTTTGGTCGACAGGCCGATAAGAGGGTGGCTATAGCCCCTGCCTCTTCTGGCTGCGCTACAGCAATGATAGATGCTGAAACGTTTGATATTGATTATATACTTAATCAAATGATTTAATGCTTAATCCTAGCGTGTTGCTTACGCTCGTTTTTAAGAAAATGCTGTGTGATGATTCACGTAAAATGGGCAATCCGGTTCCTTCTGCCCCCACCCTCTGTACCCATGCAAAAATGGTAAAAAAGCTCCACAAAGTGTTGTTTTTTTAGTTTAGATAAATATGTTTAGACTTATTTTGCAAATTTAAACATAAAAAATACTTGGCATCCTAATTTCCAGGGGCGCCCCTAGCACTATAGTATCAACCAGTACTTAAATCGTAAAATTTTGCACGGGGGGACGCTTTTGTAGCCTTGACTAAACCTTAGTGAAGATTATATAATACTGTCGACGAAATTGAATGAAAACCAAACAAGATACAAGTCTTCGCCGAGAGTCTAAAAACTGATGAGTTTTTTTGCCGGAAATTAGATGAAGACCAAAAATGTCCGCCGAAACCTGAAGTGTTTTTTCTTCTCAATCACTATTCTCGCGGAATTTGGTGCTATATTCGACCGGACAATGTAGGTCTTTTTCCTCTCATCAACCAGCGCTCAAATCTCGATAGGGGGACGCCTAAATTTTATGGTTGATATTAGTACTTAAATTGTAGGGGGGACGCGTCCTCCCCCGTCCCCCCTACAATTTAAGTACTAATATCAACCATAAAATTAGCTTTGAAAAGCAAAACTTGCTCAACTTATAGTGTGCCCTTGTTTTGGGTCTTTGCCCCTGCTTTTCTTGCTCTAGCGGCGGCACTTTGCACTTATGTTTACTATACTGGCGCATTTCCAAAAGATTCTACTGTAAGATTCATGAGATGAAATGTATTGCTACGTAAACAGTATTTCGCTATGCCGCATTTTCGCAAATGGTTTTGCAAGAACAGCAATACCGGACCAAGAATAAAACTAATAATATAAACAAATTATTTAGATGAACGTCCTCACTATCGGCCACAAATTTCTACATGGCATATAAAATCTGCTTTAAAAATCAATCAATATAATTATGGATGTACGTAGCATTATATCTAGATAGGTTTACAGTAAAATTGGTCATATCGTAAACCCTTACATAGAATGAAAAAAATTAAAAATAATACATTGATAAGTTTGCTTGCAAACTTTATGCCGAAATGACACAATTGTCTTTTGCAAAGAGGACTACAAACAGACCATAAAGAAGTGTTTTTGGCTTGCAATTTCTTTACGCGAAAAGCAAATTGAGTATCTCGCGCAAAAGAAATAATTTTCTAATTGGAACGACCGACGCTCGCGTCACGTATTCCTTTGTTTTTATTCGGCCATTTTCCAACTAACGAGTGCGAAATTTCAGACTTTTGCTTATAACTTGAGAACGGTTGGATCTAACTACATGAAATTTTGACAGTAGTTTGAGATTAATGAGTTATATGTTTGTACCAAATTTCGAAGCAATACGTCACGTGACTTTGGTTTTAGATCCCGAAAACCGCCCCGCAAGTTTGGCGTAAAAAGCCGTCTCAGTCAAAAACGGCTTATGTACGGCAAAAATATTTCATATGGATGTATGTCTTAAGATACCCTTTCATCCCAACCAACCCACTTTTGGCCGCGATGAGGTTTATTTCTTTTTTTGCCTTTTTTTTCTTCCTAACTATTGTACGGTCTTCTCTTAAACCACAAAACATCGAAATCTAATTTTTGTGTGAAGTTGTTGAGCTGGAAACGCAATTTTTTCTCCCGAAATTTTTTGGGGCAACTCCCCTGGGAACCCCAGCAAAATGGGGCCCCAAAAAATCCATTTTTTGAACGGCTCAACTTAGAGTGCTAATTTTTTTTGCTATCAGTAGATATTTAACAGACAAATATTTTGACATAGTTTGGGGGTGCCACCCTCCCGGGGACCCCCAAATTAACCCCCTAAAATCAATGCTTTGAACGGATCAACTTAGAGTGCCAGTGTTTTATGATGTCAGGAGATATTTAACAGACAAATATTTTGACATAGTTTGGGGGTGCCACATCCCCCCGGGGACCCCCCAAAAATTATTTTTTTGAATGGCTCAACTTAGAGTGCCAGTCTGTTATGATATCAGCAGATATTTAACAGACAAATATTTTGACATAGTTTGGGGGTGCCACCCCCCTGGGGACTCCCCCAAATGGACCCCCCAAAAATTAATTTTTTGAATGGCTCAACTTAGAGTGCCAGTCTGTCATGATATCAGCAGATATTTAACAGAAAAATAATTTGACATAGTTTGGGGGTGCCACCCCCCCGGGGACTCCCCCAAATGGACCCCCAAAAATTAATTTTTTGAATGGCTCAACTTACGAGTGCCAGTCTGTTTTGATATCAGCAAATATTTAACAGAAAAATAATTTGACATAGTTTGGGGATGCCATCCCCCGGGGACCCCCCAAATTGCCCCCCCCAAAATCAATTTTTTGAATTGCTCAAGCTAGGGTGCCAGTATTTTATGATATCAGGAGATATTTAACAGACAAATAATTTGACATACTTTGGGAATGCCACCCACCCCCCAGGGCCCCCCCAAATGGACCCCCCAAAAAATTCCATTTTTTGAACGGCTCAACTTAGGGTGCCAGTTTATTTTGATATCAGCAAATATTTAACAGACAAATATTTTCGGAGATCCCCAAATGAACCCCCCAAAAATCAATTTTTTTTACGGCTCAACTTAGGGTGCCAGTTTGTTTTAATATCAGCAGATGTTTAACAGACAAATATTTTGTCAAAGTTTGGGGGTGCCATCCCCCGAGCCCCCCAAATGGACCCCCAAAAATTAATTTTTGAATGGCTCAACTAAGGGTGCCAGTCTGTCATGATATCTGGAGATATTTAACTGACAATTATTTTGACTTTACTTTTCTGGAGGTTCCATAATCAGATATTTTTGAATAATTACTGTTTTTACGGTAGACAAGAAGTACTTTTGAGCGTCACAGCATTAGCTTTGCGTCAGTCGTTCACTGGGTTTGCTGGCAAACTCCCATCTAGTTTAGTCCGCGATTATCTCTCTGTTACTGAATGAAACTCCAGCTGAGACGCCGAGGCACGACAATCAAACGCTTGTTAACATCGGGCAGATGAAAAGAAAACCGATCGCTTCTGATAGTTCTTTGCTTATGTTAAAATTAACTCAAGACCAAGGGCGACATGACAAAACGTGCTAACGAGCTCGTTAAGGCCATTCTCGCTCGCTAAAAAGCGCTAACGAGCAAAAAATCTTCATCGACGAACTGCCATTTCTGAGCCGTCTCGCCCAACACGCGTTAAAACGGCTCGCTCGAATTTCTTTGCGAGATGTTTGTACTTTGTAACCTGTGTTAGTACGTAATAAATACCCCATTGTGACGTCATATGCATTTCTACTTCAAAATAATGCGTTCAAGCGTATTGTATGTACTACATTGTTATGGAAAAAGATACTGTACGTTAAGCTAGGCGTGATTATTCTACGCAAGCAAATTCTTTAACTGATAACAATTAGTAAATGAACGACAGAAGTTAATTATATTTTTGGATCAATGTAAAATAAAAACAACTTTTTCCATACTATAATTTTTTAAATGAAGTAAAGCGCCCTTGAGGTTGTTGGTGGGTAAACTCAAATGTTAACAGTAACTTTAGGCCTTAAGGTTTCAAAATTTTTCAAAAGTGAGCAAGTCGAAGCACACTTCCTTTTTAGAACCGGTAAATCTTGAGTTTAGACTGGCTGTTTTTAATTTTTTGCCATTATTCAGTCTCATTTGTTCTTGATTTTGTAAAAATTTTGAGAGCATCGATGTCAATTTCAGCGGGCATGTTTGAAACGCTGTTTGATTCCTATAGGTCTGTCTGCTTAAGAATTAAGTGAAGGCTTTTTTCTTGCTTTTGCAGAATCGTAAAATTGCAAAAGCAAAAAAGCAAGCTTTTTTCAAGTTGAACAACTGCCGAAAAAATTTCTCAATTGCTTGCGCAGAGCAACAGAGCTTTATAATCTTGAATAGTTGCAATTTTGCTTGCAAACACAAGAAAATCACTGAAATTTTATCGTTTTGAATCAGCACGAATTTTAGTTTCTTTGATTAGTTTGAATTTTTTTTTTTTTGGTTTGTTTTTGGTTTGTTTTGCTGCCGAGGCTGGCAGTGTTTTTAATTTGTTCTTAATTTTTGAGCAAAAATGAGCCTTGTGTTTTAGAAAATCGTTCTTAGAAAAGGAGTGTATAACTATTTTTGTCAACTTGCACTACTAAGCATTTTTTTATCAATCGAAACAGCAAATGGTTCTCAATGCAATTTCGCTTTTTTTTAGCAGTCTAATAGCAAACATGGCGACGATTTGAATTAATTTTCAGCAAAAATTCGCATGAGTTTAAAGTTTTCAACATTTCGCCATTAAATTTCTAAACCAAAAAGATTTCTCGCACGCTTAAAGAGTGCTTCACGATACCCTTCAAATTGGCGAGGAAAATGTGACGTTTTTTTACTCGAACTGCTTTCCGCAATCGCTCGAAGAAATTTAGCGAGAAAGAATGACGTAACGGATTTCGCAAGGCTTTACATACACGTGCAACAATGACCTCTTACGTTTAGCGAGTATTTCGTTCGTTAGCGCCTCTTAAAAAAAAACTCGTTATTAAAGCAAACGAGGAAATTTCTGTCATGTGCCCCCAAGTTCGCAAATGCAGCATTAAAAGATTAAACGTTTCTTTAGGAAACTGCGCTTCTCACGGCGCGAAAAACAATTTTTTAACCCTTGTAGTTACGAGTTGTTAACGTTTAAATATCTTGAGTCGAATCGATTCCCCCCAGGGCCATTAATCGCAAAATTTTGCCTGGTCCGAACAGAGCAAGAGAATGATTTGGGCATGTGGGTCTCCGTTACATAAAGCAAAGTTGACGAGGCAGAGCAACAGCAAAAACAAATTGGTAATCACGTTGTTTTTCCAAATAACCGGTTTATCAATTTCCAACCGGCCGACTAGTTCAGGCCTGAACTCGGTCTGAACCCGAAAATATAAGCCCGAACCCGGCCCGAACCTGAAAACTGATTTGAAACCCAAAGCATGCCCGAAAAAAAACAAAGTTTACTTAGGTTTGAAAAACGTAAGCAGTTTTGCCGAGATATTTTGATTATGCTTTTGTGCACCTATGAGAAAAAGCACGTCCCATGCCCGAAATAAGCTCAAAATTTTGTCAACTTTAGGCCCGAACCCGGCCCGAAAAGCACGGCCTGACTTACAACTTTAGCTGGGCAGTTATTGCTATGAAAAAACAACGGGGGAGAGAATCGAACAATTCCATCAAGTTAACGCACGTATTTCATCACGAGCGTAGTACTATTCTTTTTGCAGTCCAAACAAAATATTATTCACATCCAAGGGTCAGTCTTGTTGATAACATATTGCTCCTAACAATTTCAGCAAACAGGTCATACAAAAGGATATGTGGTTTTGGTTCTGTATACTTCTTTAACGATGTAATAATTACAACCACCCCTAACATCGAGCCAGTTATTTTCCGGTTTCCAGAATGTCTGCTTATTCGTCTACACCTCGCTAAGTCGGTCGCACAAACAGTAACGAACCAAAATACAGCGCTAATATGTAACATGCACGACGAACGGATTCGCATTCCGACTTCGAAAATTTTCGATTTTAAGAGCAGCCAAATTTATGGAACAATTTCTTCTCAACTAAGTACAAAACACAAACTACTGCAGCGCAACAGTTAGTAGCAGAAGGAATACCTCGATTAAACAACAAGCCAACAATTGTCGAAGCTTCCAATCACATGTGGGTTGACAGAGAAAATTGTATAATCCACTATATCCTTTAATTAGATCAGTGTACCGTCATAAAATTTAAAAACCAAACAAACACCTGCACATACTTAATCATTTCCCATCTATAGTTGCAGGAATCTTCCGCGTCACCGGCAAAACATGTTTGTGTTTTCCAATTGCAAAATAGTAGCCTCATGTCAGCTGCAAAAGCTCGAACACTGCAAAAGCTGTGACCTGGTTTTTCCAGCTTCTCAAACCGACAAACCCGCAGAAAAGCAAATTAATTCCTGAAGGAAACGCGAAAATAATTGTGACCTACTGACTCTTTTTGCCGTGAAATACAGTAATTATGACGGAGTGTTACGATCACAGTGAGAAAATGTGGTTGAACTCTGTGTAGAAGCGATGACTAGGTTCAGACACTCCTTTCTCAGCAACTTAAATTCATTTCGTCTATTTTTGCTCTTTATTTCAGCTTCAAATGTATTCTAAGTGCGATGGATGGGATGGAATAGGCTTGCACTCGATGGTGAAATTGGGAGGGAAGACGACGGGAAGGGCGCACACATCGTGCAACCCGCCGTTGCGGTAGCCATTTCACCTCCACATCCCTCACAATTGCCAGAGATGCCAAAATATACGGAAAATGACGTCACTGCAATCGATGGTTGAATCGATTCGCTACAGCAACACACTTTGAGGTTCATTGTTTGCATCACAAGCACAATCCTGACATCACGATGGAGCATTTCGATGGTGACATTTTCACGCTACCCTCCCGGGATGCGAACGCAAAACAATTGCATCAGATTTCTTTGACGACAACGTCATGAAAATAGCGCGAATAGTCGGGGCAATATTTTGACGTCGTTTCTATTATTGCACGGACTAGATCTTAAATATTTTGATTGAAAACACTGTCGGTAGTATAAAAGAGCAATCGCAGCGATAAGACGATTTGATACAAAAGAAAATTCAAAGCGATGGAAGATTCCCGGAAGTTAATCGTGGTATTCGGGCTGCTCTTTCTTTCCATTGTGACGTCAGGCGGATACACAATTGAAAACAAAGGTGATTTAAAAGGTAAGCGGGAAGTGACGACAGCAAGGTCAAGAGCCGCTGATATTGACCAGTTGGCCTTCAATTGCTAAATTTGTTTTGGGGCTTCCCTGTCGCTTAATGAAATGAAACACTGCATCTTTATTCAGCCTATATTTATGCGATTAAATTAGCTTGTGTGATCGTGATCACCTGAGAAGTTAAAGTGATTCGAATAATTGGGTATTGAAGTGAAACCGGAATCAAAGCGGCTGCTCCCGAAAAGTATCAATTCGGAGCCGTAGCTTTTTACTTTGGTGTAAAAACACTTTACGTTTCAGACTACATCATAATCTAAACAGGAGCAAGAACTAGGATTTAAAATTGCTGCAAGAATAAAAAAACGTAGCGGAAAAGCAATCGTGTTCAACCCCAGGCGTCGCAACTCGCCAGTATGAAGATAAATTAATAGCATAGGTGGGCACAAGTCCGTTAATCGTTAATAACGAAGCTAACATTTTCATTAACTCGTTAATCCGTTAAAAAGTTTCTTCATGTTAACGGACTAAATTAACTTCCGTTAAGTTCTCTTAACGGACTAAAGTAACTTCCGTTAAGGTTTTTATCGTTAATATCTTGCACCATTCATTCATCGGACCAGTACAAACCAGTTTGCACTGGTAACACCTGTTCGTATTAGCACGAGCTTTATAGAAGAAAGCGAAGAAAGGAGCTCTTTTTTGTAGCAAATAATAACCAGCAGCCTCAGAGGTCTATTAATTATCGCTGTTTGCAATTTCCAAAGATTTTCCGATCGCAGCTTCGTTGTGCATTTGAATTTATTTTTATCTTGAAATTAGATTAGTCTGTAAAATGTAACTTCCAAAACACAAAAAGACACACCATAGCAATAAATATTTCCTTACAATCAGCTTACAATCAGCTTAACAGCGTCAATACGTGTTCTAGAAGCGAGCGAATAAAAAGTAATGCAAATTACGCGCAAAATGTTAACGGATTAACGGACTTTATTAACTTCCGTTAATCAAAGCTGAAAATAACGGATTAACGTTAACGGAGGTTTGAAGTTAGTTAACGGACTAGTGGTTAACGAAGCTAACGTTTTGCATTAACTTGCCCACCTATGATTAATAGGGTGGAGTGGAATGTCTAAATTTTTCCTCTAACTTTACTCCGAAATTTCATGTACTGACCCCGACTCCATTCCAGCTCTGAAATCTTATAACTACAGATCCACTCCGACAGACGCAAGCTCCTTAGTGCTTGGGTAAAAAGTTTTAGCAAGCACAAAATGACAGAAATTACTATAAAAAGAAAAACGGAAATGACAATGAAAAGTTATAATTTACTTCAGCCCCTAAAATTTTTGGAAGATTGACACTCCGGATCCAATTAAAACCGTATAATCCGGCGCCGTCTACTCTCCGGCTTCGGATCCAACTTCAACTCTAGATTATATAGCAGTTCAAACCGACAAATTACGACCTTTGTTGATATTTTGTTTTGTTTGTAAAAGCTTGCTGAGATTCACGTAGACGATATTACTGTCTCTGCCTCCATGCGCGGAGTTTCTTTGCCCCGCCGCTGTTAACAAAATTGGCGTCGTTCTCGTTTCACCCGGTGGCATTGCACGGGCTCAGTCCGAATTAACCGGCATCGTCTTTTCTGGCTTCAGCTGAGTCGGATCTTGCGGCTTCCCGTAAAACGGAGCAGAAAAATTGAGCGATCTATTTGTTCAGTAACCTACCTCAGCGGAAAGTAGTGTTGAAACAGAAATACAAAAACTTAATATTCATTAAAAAAATTTCTAATTTTAAAAAGTCAAAATTCGTTGAAGTTTTTTGTTGCCAAAAGAATTTTTATCAAGTTTTATTCCAGGTTTTGCCAGGCGGAAGGGTGGTAATATGCTGGAAGTTTGCCGGAGGTTGCGCACGAATGTAAGCCACGCCGTTTGGCTCGCTCTGTGTGGATCTCACTACGAGAAAGGTGCGCTACATTGAGACAGTTTTTACCGCATTTCCTTGCTCCAATTTGAAAATATAATTGGAAACTTTTGTCATTCACATGAATCCGTTTTACTTCTTGCTCATATCTTTAGCTCGCTTTCGAGCTCGCTTGACTGCTGTGTTTTTCTTTCACTCTAAGAACGAATCAAAAATAGAACCAAGAAAATGCACTTGTAAAATCGTTGAGAATTTTTTACTCCATTGCTCTGATTTTGTTTATTAATCAGTAGATTTTTTCAAATGGCTTCCTTCCAAATTTTAGCGATTTAGTTTTTTCAAACCGTTATACGTGTCAAATGTCTTTCAAAAATCCTTCAAACCCACATTACTTCCGCCGGCACGAATCAATGCCTGCGGAAGTAGGTGTAAAAGGCAGTAAAAAACTTACCATGTCGAAAAAACTTGAAAACAAATTCATTCAACTTTGTCTTACTGTAGATTAATTAAACTGCCGCTGCCAGTTTTAAGGAAATTGGTTCTGCAATTTTCGCCATTTTCTTGAAACTAATTGTAACAAAATAGCTTGGTTAATGACCCGTAAATTATCAAGTTTACGCCACAAATACGCCAAACAACAGCGATGCCGTCGAAGGGTTGTTTCCTCAAGTCATAGATACCGATTATAGTGATTGCGTTTATAGACCTATGGTCGCACTCTGTTACAGAACGTTTCTTTTATTTTCCTAAAACCAGAACGAACATACGTTTCTTTAGTGACATCTAACGATACTATTTTTAGCGGAAAGACGAAGTGACAAGCCACTAGATGTAGATATTGCGCCAATGACGGAACAAATCTTGGACCAACCACAGCCAAGCGAAAAGCGGAGTCCCGACATCCCGCTCTACATTATTTAACTGTTTTGGAGTCCGGTCATTTTGCAATGTTGATTAATAAAAGTTTGTGCAATACGGGTTTATTTTGTCCCTAAAAATTGCAATAATCTTGATCCATGGAATCCACGGATCGCAATTGCTACGATGTCGTACATTCCACAGAAACTTACGACGTCGCACAATTACGAAACACAATCTCACCATGTATTTGTAGAACGTCACACTTTATTGCGGAGCTGAAACATTCGCAAAACTTTTTGGCAACATCAGAGCATTGTGAATCATAGCGACGCAATAATGACACAGGTTTTTCACAAAATATCGAACCAATTAAGATTGTTTGCAATGCAGCAGCACGACAAATGGCTGATAGGTTGAAGGCTGTTAAAAAAACTTCAAAAATGGCGGTTCAGCAGCTTTATCCTTCGATTGCGTGCGACAGCCTCAGAGATTCAGCAAGTCGACAGCTTGGCCATGAGGGCCAAAATGTAAAGGGGTTGTTTTTACGACGAACCTAATCGCATGGCATGACAAAGATTCAACCCCAACCCTGGCCACGTTCTTGTGTTCTTCAATAACACGCTTTACGATGATTATCCCTGATTTGGTGGCTTCGAACAAGCAGTAAATTTAGTTGCAAAGAATTGGAAGAAACCCACGGGAACAGAGGTTCACAGCCAACTCCTAAACAGATGCTAATTCCTCCGAAGAAACACGGAGTCGTTACCGCAATCATACGATAAGCGTCTGATGCTGTCCAGTGACAAGAGAATAGACTACAACAGAAACAAAAAGCAACTTAAGTCCCACGGCAGCTGGGCAGCAAGCGTTTCATCATCAGCACGCGCGCTGAAACATTTGATTGCAACCTGGAGCAAAGTCGGTCCGCTCTTCAACTCGTAACCAGCTTCACTGAGCAGTGAGCACACTCATTTGTATCATTCTCCACAAATTGACGTGTAGATGTCATGACTGCGTCACTGGCGGCGTGAAAGACGTAATCAGCGCGGTTGCAAATAGAGCTTTAGTTTGGCCACCAATTCGCTGACGTGCGTTTGAATCTGCAAAAAAACGTCTTGCTGCGCCATCATTATTATTACACACTGTGTCATCAGCAACAATAGGAGACAAAAGCGCAACTTGGATAGAACCATTTAATGGGATTACACAACGATGGTAGTTTTGTCTCTCAATATTTGGGATACCGACAACACCGTCAGTACGGGGGCAGCGTTGAGAACTCCTCAACCTAAAACCACATAAAAAAATTCCAAAACGTCTGAAGGTTTAGGCTATTTCTAATCTTGGCGAATCGAACACTTGCCGACCTAACTTTCATTACTTGATCAAATTTTCAACTACTTAGGCAAGCCAAACGATACGTTGTAAAGGGCGCAGTTGTCCAGCCACAAGATCGCTGAAAAACTCTGCGGTGTCGAGGACGTTTCAACCTCGACACTGCCATTATCAGTGCTTTAACACACTACTATTCTAACTGCCCAGCCGCGCACTGCTCCGATTCTTCAACACAGCGCAGGTCTTCGCTGGTGGCGACTTGCCTGGGGCGCAACAAACAAACCAGCCATATGTGGCAGCATGCCACGTCATAAGGAAAACAAATTCGGAATCTTGAGCTTTTCGAAATCACGTCAAGTTTTGAAAATCAAACAGCGGCGCGCACCACGGAGAGCTGCAGGTCAAAGGTTGGCGCAACTACAATACCTACAGAGCCATGCGCGAGAACATTGAATCCCTCGTCCGCAAAATCACTCAACATAATGCGAATGTTCTGCTGGAAGGTAATAGTGCCAAATAAGCCCAGCGCAATGCGGCCATATTTTTTGGAATATTTTCCACATTGACTTAGGAGTGGTAATTTATTTCAAATATCAACACGTTTAAGCCACCATCAAAGCCCAATTGACTAGTTCGATCTGCAGTCTCAGCTCAGCTCCCAGCCAACGAACCAAAAAATTTATAATGAAACGTTGCAAAAGAAGCCGCGTAACAAGCAGGACTTAACCACCAGATGGCACACTTGAGTTCAATCCTACCATTACCATTCCCCTATTTCAAAGTTTCACAGGCCAACAAATTCGAACGAGAACCAGAACAGAGTTACAGGTTCGAATCCCATCGGAGCCCATCTTTCCTGGCGGCCTCCGACAAATTACATTTGTGGTGTCATGTCGATTTCACCAGGGCGTCCCCAGCGCGCCACCCACCTTCAAGCTGGAATCCCGGTGTCTCACGCATAGAATTCCGTCTTGTAGAGTTTGTACGGAGAGCACGATTCCGTACGGCACTCCGCTTTCGTCCATATCCGAGTAATCCATTCCTAACTCTGTGGCATTCCAACAACTGACGCCCATTCGCCGCAGCCAATCCGTCATCTCTGAAGCGAGCTGACAAAATGAAGTCACGATAAGATTGCTCCGTCCAAAACACGTCTTTCTCAGTGGCGTAAAATAATACACACGGAGTTGACTTTAAAATCATCATCGCAAAAAAAGATCGGTCGACTCCGTTAAGCAGGTGCGGATTCACCCATAAAAGCCGAGTGCAGATCAATTAATTTTCCGCAACCCTGACAGCCTTTCATTTTTTTAGCATAAATGGATTTCAAGGGCGGAATTGATGGACGTCACAGGAAACTGGGGGGGATTTACCTTTTCGCCAGGCCTAATTTTACGCCATCCTATTTAGTTCTTCCGGCTTCTTTTTCGAATGGTTTTATAAAACGAAGTGAATCGAATAATTCGGCCACAATTATCTAACTTGCAACAATAAAATCCACCCACCTGCTGTAACGCTCCATCCTGCTCCTCTTCCACACTGAGAAATGCTTTGACGGGTGCCAGGTGAGGATGAATGCGCATCATTGTGTGCTCATAATTGGGAAACCTGGAAGAAAGAAGAGTTGTGACAATCCAGATCAAATGAAGCCACCAACCAGAGAATTGCCAGGGCGAACTTCGATCCCCGATGATCCCAGTTTTCAAGCCTCAGCATCCAAAAAAAGATGACGGGTTTGACTTTGAATCATTTTGAAGTAATTGTTGTACATTGAATCGAAATTGCAAAAATAGAGAAAAAATCATCCAACAGGTGAAAATGCATTGTAGCATCTATGCAATGGGCGAAGCTGAGAATTGCAATAACAATCGATTGGATAAGAGGTTAACCAATTACGTGCTTCCTTTTGAAGCGAGGAGTAAGGTTCGTTTCCGGTGCAGTGCTGCAGCAACTCTTTCTCTTTGCCATGTTGCTCCGGCCAATGACGTGGAGATGGATCCTTCCACATCCTAACACAACAAGATACCAACAAAACACAAAAGGCTGCGCTCACTTGACAGTGTGGTGGGAGTCGACCAGCGACACGGCGAGGAGGTCGCCCAACTGATGGTGAGTGATCAGAATCGATGTGGAAGAAGGAAGGGAAACCTGAAAACAGAGGAATTTCAAGTCCAGGGTTATTCATTCATTCATTTGCGTTTATTAATCGACAAAAAAATAAAAAAATAATTACGAAGAAACAATATAGAAATGTCGACAGGGAGACTGGAATCAACTTCTTGGTCATCGAGTCGGCAGCCACCCTTTTGCAGGCAAATTATGCAACAAACAGTCTCTGTTAAACTTAATGACGTCATCATTAACGCTTCTTGATACAAACTCAGTAGGAATCTCTTGTAATTAGATTTGAACCCAAAAGTTGATTGGTTTTGAATTTCGAGTGGAATTGAAAAAAACACGCTTTAATGCCGGTTGGACTTTCTTCACAAGCACACCCGCGCACACACATTTTCACTGCAGATTCAACGGCAAAGGCAAAATACCGGGCGGAGCAGCAGAATGCTCATCTCCGCTGCGGACAGGGTTTTGCTCCACCCGATAGTTAAGTTCATCTTGGCCAATTCAGACAGTCCCTACTCCTCAAACTTCAGCATACTGGCCAAAAAAGAGAATTAATTTCCATTCGAAAAGCACGGACTGAGTTTCCCCGTTTCGTGAGGTTACCCAAAGCAATGACCAACATCGCTTAATGGCTTTGGCAAGCAGCAAATCAGAAGTTCACTGGGCGAGGTCAATTCAATTGAAAAAGTTATAACAAAGTTAACTGTAAACGGGCGCAGATTCCCTCAAAACACTGCGCATCCATCGCTGTCTCACGACACGAAGATGGAGAATTGAAGAGGTGCCAAATAAACCGGAAATCAGCGCCGCTTACCTCGAGTCTTCCCCGGAGGAAATCGGGCGGCAGGAGGACAGAGTGCTGCAGCGGTAAACCGTCGCCGTAACTCGCTTTCACTTCCTTCATCGCGTGCCCCACGTTCGATTCCCACTTGCTTCTTACTTCGGCGGGCTTGCGTAGATACTAAACATCAACGCTGGTTGGTAAACATGTCCGACGGCCGCCCCGCCTGCACATAGTTGAAGCGTAGGGCGGCGCGTCGGTCGACCCTAACTCACACGACAGCGGGTTCGATTCCTTCTGCATGCGAGTAGCAGCAGCATATAACGCAATGCACGCGAAATATTGGTGTGCCAGTCATGTCAGCTTCTGTCTTCGTACGGTGTGAAACGCCGCGGATTTACCCAGCATCGTGTGGGTTCCGGATTAGATGATGGCAATAAACGAAACTATGACATTTAGATCTCCACTCACCATGTTACCTTGGCCAGAAGCTGAAGAATCTTTTGGTCTTTTCAGTCAAGATGCCACCTGCCCACCTGTCTACCACCCACGGTGGAGGTTTGACACAGCTCCTAATTGCTGAACGTCAAGCAGGAATACCAATTTTTATAGTTATTGGTTTTGACCAGACTGGGAATTAAACCGGATTACACCGTTTCAGCACTTCACCACTGATCGGTTGTTAAAACAAAACGTACTCGACTCACATTTTTCGCCCACCCAACTCCTTCTGAATGAAAATTTTCCAGCTCCAATTCGGCCGCCGAGTTTTCCACAAATTTCACCAACGCCAACGTGTCAGTGCTGCAACCACAAACAAAAGTTTTGAAAATTTTTGCTTTCAAAACACCCGGATTTTATTGAAATTGTTCAATATTTTGACCACTGCATTATTTGGTCAGATATTCTGCGCGATAAGACTTAGTAACTTATTAAGACAAATATAGGATTCATGCCACTTTTGTCCAACTTCCGTATTGTCCGCTATCTTTTTTTAGGTTTGCTTATAAAAAAAAAACAAACTCACCGCTGGTCGGCTTCTGTCAGGTTCAAGGCGAACGACGAAGAGGAGAGGTGTTCCTGGTTCGACGAGTTCATCTGCTGGCTGATGACGTCACATATGCCATCGATGACGGCCAAACTGTAATATGCAAAAACCTGACGGTCAACTGCTGGTATCGAGCCGTACATGGTTCATGGCGATGGCGGCGAGGCGCTACCCGAACCCTTTCGAGGAATGGGGAAGCGGAGGAACTCTGCGGCTCCCAATAGGCCTAGTCAGGCCACACCCAAAGATCAGGAACGAGGACGAAGAACCAAAAGTATCTCTTGATACAGGCCCAAAAGCAGGACAATCGACAAGGAAATGATCCTGCACATCAGTAGAGCAAAAGGTGCGTATCGTTTCGCGGTCACCGAGTCGTACGATACGAAGTACAACTCCATACAAACGGTTTTGTCACAGAGTTAAGATGAATAACAGTATTCGTTTTTCGTCCGTTTTTACTTCTCCATGAAGCATGCACTTTTTCGTCCGCATTTTCGTAAGTCCATATCCGCACTAAGTACACTGTTACGTATTGATTAAAATTGTATGTACGAACATTGAACAATGACAGCTATATTTCAAAATAGAGCTGTACCCTTTGTTTTCACAAAACGTTTTTTTTTTCCGGAATACTTTTCTCCAATATGTGGCAGTCTGGCTTGTGCGGATATGAACATATAAAAATACAGACGAAAAACAACATTCTTTTTTATGGAGAAAAAACGGAAAAACGCGGACGAAAAACGGATTCTGTGTAAATCCACATTTACCTCGTGGAGTTCTCTTCCGCAGGTAAAACCGGGTTTTATTGCGCTTGAAATAGTGGCCTACTTTTTGCTTATTCTAGCCAACTAGGTTTTGAACGCCGATAAGCCAGCGCGTCGGGGTACCAGATTTCTGTTTAGACTAAAGCCCAATTCACACTGGCGTCGAGATCGCGTCAGATGACGCGTTTTCAACGCTCACGATCCCACGTCCAGTGAGTAGCCTACCGGCCTCATTTTTTTAAGCTCACGCGTAAAAACAGCTCATAACGACTTAAAATCGTGAACGTGCAAGGGTATTCTTACAGAAATTTGAAACCTGGCACGCCAGAGTGCCGAATTCTTGAGTAAAAACTAATTAACTAAGAATACGCTCGTTTAGCTTAGTAACCACAAGTGAAAAATTATTTGCACGATATAAATACTCGAGTTCAGCATTGCTCATTGTCCTTGGTCTTGTCTCGCCTCGAGACAATTCTTGGTCTTGGCATTATTTTAAAGCCGTTTCAAAAACGGTTTATTAACGCTTTAATCATTCAAATGTTATCAAATAACAGGCTAAGATGAGATTGTAACCCAAAAAAACTGATCTCAAAAATAAAGTCTACATCCTATTCGAAAAACAGCAGGAAAAGAGGTGATGTACAAAACAAAGGTCTCTAAGCAATTCTACTCGGAAAATCGGTGAAAGAAAGTCGAAAGTTTTTGTGGAAATTCCGCCAAAAATAAGTTTTGATGTTTCTTCTTCTAAAATCTGAAGTATTTTAGAGCGCACTTGCTGGGAATACTGATTGATAAAACATTAGGGATTTCAGAAATTTAGTTTTTACAATAATACAGTACGGAACTTGTTAGAGGTGGAGTCCTAGAGGATACATTTTGAAGTCCTTGGCCTCGAAGCCTCAAGTCCTCAAAAATTACCCTGTCCTGGGCTAGAGGCCAGCACTATTTTTTGCGCTGTTAAAAGTTTGTGGAGCGCCTGAAAATTTTTTGCGAAGACCTTTTTTTTTGAGATCGCCTGAAAATTTTTTCTGAAGACTTTTTTTTTGGAGAGCACTTGCGCTTGCGTCCTTGGCCTCGAGAGGGTCTGTCCTCGGTAGGGCTGTAGGCCTTAGATTTGTTTTGCGTCCTTGGCCTCGAGCCATGTGTTCTCGACTCCACCTCTGCTTGTTGTATATATTGAAACTGGAAAGCGAAGTATATACTATTTATACACACGGCGACGTAATGGAATATAAAGTTGATTGTACAGAACTAAAACCTAGCGGAGCTGACTAGTGAGGCCAGATGCGGAATCAAAATCTCACTTATGTTACAGTTTCAGAGGTGCTACAACGTTGGTATCAAAAAATTCAATGTAATGGTCTATAATCCGTAAATACTCGGCTAGCAAACAAATTGATTTGTAAAGCGAAGAATGAAGGCGTTGCGGCGGTGCCAAGTTACTAACCGACCCCTTCCGAAAGATGGGGTACAGAAAAACTCTGCAGAGACCCAACAATGAAAGGTCTGTGCAAGTGGTCGAAGATTACAATCTAAAACAGCTTTTTCAAGCAAATCAGCGCCAAGCGGCGGCAGGATTTTTGCCATGATCAAGATCCTGTAGAGGGCGCTCACAAGCGAAGCTGCAGGAGTTTCCCTTTCGACTGATCTTGCAATTTTAGCTTGAAATTTGTCACGTTTTGTTGTTGAGTCCCGATTCGTCACGCTTAGGGTTCCTTTTTCAAGTAAAAAGAACCAAAAAAATGACGTTGAAAAAGGCTAAGAATAGGGCTTGATTTTCTGTTGGAGCAAAAACCGTCAACCGTGAAAGCTAAGTAATGTAAACAATCGAAAATCTGTTACGTACTGCTTTATTTCGATCTCTCCTTCGATCATCTTCAAACCCCACTTTTTTTTAACACTCCGCCTCCATTCCGACTTGATATTTTGCATCATTTCTTTGCCCAGTAAGCCAGCAGTGACGTCACAGTGGGAGACATTGAGAAATTTGCGCTTGATGAGGAGGTCGAGAAGCTCACCTTTAAAAACTTGACCGCAATTAATCTTGCTTGCATTGGCGGATGTACCGTGATTTTCCAAGTTCCGCGAATGAAAATGACGAGAATACAGAGCACAGCATTGCTTTATAATATTATGGTGATCACTTAGTCCTACCATAACCGCATTGTAGTCTACGAAACAAAAAATTCAGAAACATAAATTCGATCGTTAAGATCACTAACAGCAATCACAAATGCCAAAGATATCCTGCAGAGAGCGTAACATGGCGTCGCAATTTCCGATCCGCCAACAGCTCCAAGGGTAGAGCACCTTTTTAATGATGCGCCCAACCATGGAGCTTCTTCCTACCTTCCCTATTCCACCATGGTGCATCAGCCCAGCGAGACCAGAGCTAAAACTTAGTACGATAACCGAAACCAAAGTGGCGGGGCTTCCAGTTTTGAACGGGCCAAGAGCAATCATTGTTCTAGAGTTCCATCGCGCTGATGTGATGTTTCCATTATTTTCCAAACTTTTCCCCAATTAAAATAACCCAATAATTTATCTTCACATAGGAGTTTTCCCACTAAAAACGACAAAGAGCGGATACAAAGTGCTGTCTACTTCTGGCAGGTTTTGTAATATATTAATTACGGAGCAATAAAATGACCGGTCTAATAAAATCTGAAGAGCGCGAATAAATTAACAAAAACTTATAACAACATAATTCAAAGAACGAAGATTATAAAGTAAGGTACCTGTACCAAATAGGCTCACATCTAAGATCTCGTATGTGGAATGGATTTAAAATTCGAATCCGTATCCTCTCAAAACCTAATGTGATTACAACAAAATCGTGGTAATTAATTTTACTAGGTCTTTCATAGCTGGGGTAGAAGAGTTTTTATCATTTACGATATATTTTGCTCACTGCTCATTGTTGTTACTTTTTATGAGCATTCTTGATGTTGGGAGAAAGTGAAAAACTGTAGATGCAAATCACAACTTGTTTTCACTTATCAGGAATTGTTTAATTGCCTAAATCTGTGGTGTTAGTAATAAGGCCCACCTTTAATCCCACTGCTTTGACATAGATATTTTAGGCTCAGTCAGTTAGTGGTGTAAAAAAGGATAAACTGGCACTTAAAAAGTGAGAAATAGGTCTAAGTAACATTTACAGTACCAAGCCGGCAATTATTTTCTTTAAAACAAGCCAAAATTTTGTGCAAACTGCAATATTTGCCAAGGTGCTACTTTGAGTCAAGAACTGTTTTTTATTGCTCAATCTAACAGGAAAATAACAAGTATTCGACTGATACATTGTGCAAGTGCTAATTTTATTGGTATTTTACTACATTTTTAAAACGTAAAACATTTCGACACACTTTTGTACTTGGCCTATTTGCTACATATGAAGGTAGTAAAGCTTGCCCAATATTTTTTTTATTTTAATTTTTGTTCAAATATGGCTTTACTGCAAAGACTGAATATTGGTTAGATTGTAGTCATAAGGTCGCTCTACTTACCAGCCAAAAATGGACTAAATATATTGTTTGATTAAACAGTTATGCAAGTAACAAAATTAGCGGGCCTTATTTGCTGCAGGTACCTTAAATGGGTAGCAGGAAAATTTCAAACAAACAGAAAAACATGGGAAAACACAGTTAGATATTGCTCTAGTAGGCTATTATGCACGCTATGGGAGAAACGCTAAGCTACACATCCGCCAGAATGCACGTAAATATACTAGGAAAGCTTCGGTAGAAATCCAATGGGTTGGTACTTTTTGATTCCTCCACTCATCTTACAACGGTGAATCGGCCGCACACAGGCGCACGCACTACAACGGCTGCCTCCGTTTTCAGAATCTGGGTCGCCCCATCTTCCGCAACACGATTTCGACTAGTATCGCACTGAATAGATGCAGGAGCACCCCATAAACACGGAAATTTCAGTTATCATAACAAATTTAAATCATAGGTGAATCACTTTTTCAATCGACGGTTTCAAAATCGATTCCGGTAGCTCTGAAACATTTACAACAATCTTTCCTTTTGCGTGGCCTTCCGAGAGAAGTTTTAACGCTTTTGGGGCATCTTCAAACGGAAATATGTTATCAGGTAAAACTACAGGCTTGATTAAGCCCGCGTCAATAATACGCGCGATTTCCAACAGAGCTTGTCTATCTGGTTTAAAGAAGCCCCATTGGACTTGAATGTTAGAGCTCTGAAGTTTCTTTTTCATGTATATCAAATATGTGCTGCTCGCTCCAAATAATACTCCGTATCGATTCGTCATCTCAAGCAGAGGGCTTCGGAGTGAAATGTAAGTCCCGTTCGGCACGAGGCAGCGGCTCGCCCACTCCGGCGACGCAGCAGCGATAGGGTCAAAAACAATCGAGTACTTTTCTTCCATCACAGCCTTGTCAACGTCACCAGTCGTGTAGTCAATACACTGCGCGCCCAGCTTGTTGCAAATTTCGACACCTTTCGTGGAGCAGGTCGTTGTCACAGTGTAGCCATATGCTTGCAGGTACTGGATGGCAAATGTGCCGACTCCGCCCGAGCCGCCGAGAACCAAGGCATGTTTTGGAGCGATTGGCTCTATGACCAGACCACGCAGCGCCGACGCAACAGTAAGACCAACGTACGGGATGGAAGCGGCTTCCACATGGCTGAGCGTGGCGGGACGCTGGACCACTTCGTGGAGGGTCACACACACATAGTCCGACAAAGTACCGGAGTGGAAAAGACTAGGGGCACCAAACACTTCGTCACCGACTTGAATGTCCTGTACGCCGGTGCCAACATCGACAACCGTTCCTGAAAAATCACGGCCCAAAACAATTGGGAATTCTCGGTCATGCAGGTGACTTCTAACCCCAACGAATGCAAGAGCTGCATTGATTCTTTCAAAAAACATGTGTCGCTGGAAATTGAACAAATTCTTGCCGAAGCCTTCACAGATCCTGATGTCAATCGGGTTTACGCTGGCTGCGTGGACTTTGATCAAAAGATCGTTGGGGTGGCGCACAGCTTGCCAGAGGTAGGACTCCCTTGCGTCAATGTGGGACTTGAACTTGTTCGATGGAGTGTCGACTGCCTCCAGCTGAAGCACTTTCTCCGGACTCCCATACTCTTCAATGATCCAAGCCCGCATCAACTCCGGACGGATAAAGCCGCGGTTTTCGAACTCTGCCCAGCTTTGAAAATTCTCTTGATGCTCGCGGGGTTTTTCTTTTAAATAATCCAAAACTTTTCGAAACACAGTTCTATGTGGTTGGTGTCTTGAGCAGAATGGCAAAAGCCAAGCTACCTTGTTCACCTTCATAGCAACACAGAACACTTACGGCCTAATGAAAATGATCATAACAAACTATCAAAGCACCATAGACAACAGACATCCTAAAGGGCATAATACGTCAGCAAATTAGAAAATTTAGGTTTAAAATTTATGAAACAAAACAAACAACAGAATTTCCTTTTATTATTATTTTTGTTTGGTGTGCTGTGTCGGTTTTTTCTTTTCCTCTTCTATAATATTTACTAAAACGCAGTAGTTACTGGAATTATCTTTGAACTTGCAAATTTAATAGGCATCCAATTCCAATACCATTTTTATTTGAACATCAATCATAACACAACAATCTGATGATTGTGCAATCTTTTCGCTGTCTCCCGTGTTTCGCAATAATCTGTGATGTTGTAATTCAGGAGTAAATAAATAAATCTAATCATCATAATTTGACTTTTACCCTTCTACTAGGAGAAAAAGTTAAACCTTGAACAGGCGTTTCGTTTTTTGCCTTATTTTAAAGATAAAATTTATCTTTAAAGAGATACTGCTGGAGATTGGTTTTATTTAAGAAATTGTTATTATTTTTGATTTGTCGCAGCCTTCAATAAACCGAAATTATCAGCCGAAAGAAAGTCAATAGCAATGGGTGCGACAGGTTGGCTGCGACAGGGATCGCAAGGTCTTCGAGTCGGCAGCCACCCTATCCGTCACGTCAATGATCCATAAGTAATATGAGGCGCTGAATGTGCTTTCTCGTACTTTGCGGCAAACATTAACAACACATAAAATTTACAGGAGGACAAAAAAAAAACATCAACAAAAAAGAACCGGAGCAGCAGCAGGCGGTGCAGGGCACACCAAGGCAAAGGCGGTACCGCTTTCATGTAAAGATCTATTTTAGGCAACGTTAGACAATAGACAAAAAAATCACTTAGCAAAGGACAATAAAAAGATTTTATACTCTTTAAAACTTAGGAAAAAAGTAGTTTCTCAATTACTCTGGAATAAAGTTTGATCAAACTTTGTGTTCTTTAAGATATGAATATTGGAATTAGTAGTTGATTGTTGGATGAGAATTTTATAGTGCGAGAGTGTACACATTTAGATAAAGTGAAATAGAATTTAAATTGAAAAGGAAGACGCAATCTACTATGACAGTAAACAAAGTAAGTAGTTGAATACCAGAACAATAATGGTAAAGGCAAAAAATTTTTAATTTGATAAAGAGTAGCAGTTTCATTCCAATTACTTCCAGTAACAATTCCAATGGCTTTGCTTTGCAGTCTATGTAATTTAGAAATTTAAGTAGGGGATGTATTACCATACAGTGGTGTCGCTAGGGGGCGGGGGGCGCGGCCCGCCCCAGGTGTCACCATTTTGAAGTGACACCATACTATGATGTGAAACCATAACTCCACCGATTCGTGGTAAACTTTTTTCACTTTGTTTGGTCGTCCCCAGCCTCATTTGGACTAAAAACCCACTGATTTTTAGGCGAAGACTTCTTTTTTTGGTCTTCACCCATTTCTGGTACAAAAACGTGTGCCACCACAAAATCCCGCCCCAGGTACCACCATTCTTAGCAATGCCTCTGTTACCATAAACGTTGATTTGGGCTTGTTCCACTGTTCCCTTTATCGGTGAAAATAGATTATCTAATAATTGAAACAACTAACAGAGTTTGATACCAATCGGAATGTTTTGCTTGCAATCATACATTGTGGAAAAAATGACGTCAGACGTCATAGCATGTCAAAATATTCTACTTCGCAGAAACAATAAAATATAATCATCAGTTGGTCCTATGAGCTGGTTTACAACAACAACAACATTTTCTGTAAACACATGGTGGAGCTAGAGCATGACTTTAGGGGCTGTTAGTATTAGTTGCCCCAGCCCGATTTTTTGGCTCCCCTTCGGAAATCGTTGTACTCACCCTGGGAGTTGTTTGTGCCAAATTTTACACTTTATTCCGGAAGTGAACGATTTTACCCTAATCCTTGCTTTAGCTTCTCTACTATATCAAAATACCCCCAGCCTTCATCTCGATATATCGCTAATCCTAGCTTATTAGTTCAAAATTCAGTTTCCAAGATGTTCAATAGATATACTGTAAGCCAAGTAGCTCACAAAAGCTACCCATAGTAAGTATTAATCTGAGATTTGCTTGTTTTTACGAAGTATTGGTAATGTTTTTCTGATGCCACAATTGTTCGAAACACAGGGTTGCCATTTGCCAATGATATGGAATCAAACAGATTAAATTACGCCAGCTTGTGATATAATTATGACGTCATGTTAGCCGAAAATTGCAACAAACAACAGCAATAAATTGCTAATTAAAAACAATAGTTTAAGAACAATATTATGCAATCAGCATATTAATTCCAGGTACAATAGCTGGTTATACCATATTAGGGTGGAGTGAAAAATAAAAATTTTTGAATTTAAAAAAGTGGTCTTGATATATGGCCCCAAATACTGCATGAAATACTTCTACTACAATTTTGAGTTCTTGCACCCTCTAGTGGTCAGGCAATTTGACCGAACGGGCTTAGAAAAGCCAATTTTGCCATATCTCACTAACCACATATGCTAAAAAGCTACTTTTTAGCTTAAAAGTTGCAGAAACAGCATGTTTATATCTCCATTAGAAAGAACTTTGCCCCAAAAACGTACAGAAAAAAAGTTACAGTGAAATTGTTGATGACAGATTGACTGATTATGGATAAGTTCTCAGTGCTCAGTTTCAAACGCATTGCAATTCACGTTGGCATTGAAAATAAGCCAGATGAAGTATAAATTTATGTATATTTGCACTTTTAGTGTGCCATGCTGCCTTATCAGCTTAAAATAGTTTGTTTAATGGCAGTTAGCGTTACACAACTGGGCAATGTCCACCATAGTATAGTAACAAGTATTGAAAATTTCGTGTTATAGCATCATTCAGTATTCGTTCGCTTTTGCATCATCATTTTATTTATGTTGAACTTGAGGAATTATGTTTAGTTAATTTAAAAAAAGTTTAGATGGTACAGTTCAATTCAAAAGCCCTAAAAGATGCAAAAGCACAAAGTTAGAAAAATAAGAATTAAAAAAGCAATTAGTAATTAGAAAAACTACATTTGTAAAAGGAAGAAAATTGGACAAAGCATTCAACGAACAATTTGATAGCATTGTTTATTGTATTGTCGATACAGTATATACTGTACTTGCTGGCATAAATTTTGTTGTTTCTGAAGCAGCATGCTAACTAGAAAAAGATCCAAGTCTAATGTTCCTTGTGAAAAGTTGTATGGTGGAGACATTTTTCCCCCCTTCAGGATTGCTGCTGACCAAGAGACAAGTGATTTGAGGGCTTGCTCAACTTAAATAACTTCAGGAAGTTGGATACAGCTTGAATTGTTGCAAAAGAACAGATGGAGTTAGTATAAAGTTTATTCTATTCATGAGCTGAGTATTGCACAAAGAATCCATCAACTATTGCTAAATTTCAGTGGTTTAACTAGATTTCTGAAAAATCTAAAACATTAAATTGATACAAAGAGCTTGAAACTGATTTCTTGCATGATGCTGATAAACTTTTTGATATTTTTTGCTACGATAATAAACCAAGAAAGCCATTAGAAAATATATTTGGCTTGAGAATGACATTTAATGATCATGCTTTTTTTGAAGATTTTGAAGCTTTTTTAAAGTAAGTCTTTTTCGCGTTGAATAACAGCCAAAAAGTTTTCTTGATTGCATACGCAATGCGTAACAACACTTTGTAATTTCAGAATCGTTGCAATTTTGCTAGCAAATACAGGTAAATCAACAAATGTTTTATCGCTTTGAATCAGTACAGAATTACCATTGGTTTCTTTTCATATAAAATTAATTTGTTTATGCTTGTTCTTAATATTTTTACAGCACTGTTCTTAACTTTTGAGCAAAAATGAGCCTTGTATTCTCAGTTCTAATAAAAAAGTGTAGGAAGTGGCTATTTTGCCTCTAGAGAGAGGCAAAATAGTGTTTTTCCTCTGTTTGGGTTAGAGTTAGGGTTGGGATTAGGGTTAGAGTTTGAGTTAGGGTTTGGGTTAGGATTAGGCTTAGGGCTATTTTGGCACTGGCGGTAAAATAGCCGTTAGGACTATTTTGCCTCCAAATGGCAAAATACCACGGGGCTATTTTGCCTCTCGAGGCAAAATAGCCACTGCCAAAAGTGTATTGAGTTAAACAGGCTACCAATACAATTCTCTTACTCATTCCCAGTTCTTGATGAGTTGCCTGAACTTTTAACTGCTGAAAGAACAAAGCATTTTCCCGCTTTATATTAATGTTGGGCAGGGCGTGATATGGCTGTATGGAATGGAATGGAAAATGATTTTTCCCTATTCCATGCAGGCAATTTTCTTCCATTCCATTTCCATACTAAAAATCTTCCACTCCATATTCCATTTTATACCAAAACTTTCTTCCATTGAGACTGGAAGCAATGTAACTTGCACCTTTGCAATGCTGCAAGCAACCACTCGTGAAGGTGAGCGTAACAATACGATGATGCAACCAACGACCGCTTTCTGGTTTGCACAGTTGCAATCACTGTGTTCCCTCTAACTTTATGGCTAATCGGCTAGTGCCCAAATTTTCTTGAAACAATTGTGCCCAAAGCTCTAAAAAGACGTGTATGTGCCTTAAATTTTGGTAGGCCTACTGAAGACCTAATAGGTTCATATCTTCTTCCTTCATTCATTTCACTAGTCGATTTACATACAAGCAACTGTAGTCTACTGAGTAGTGGGCACTGTTTTGTAAATAATTGAAAAAAAACTACAGCAAGCTACCGGTAGCTAGTAAACCGTGATTCCAATTTTCATACATTGGAAAGTTTAAATGACGCGCCGGAGAAATAGGATCACAAAATCTTGCGCTAAACTGGCGAGAAAACGCATTATGCAATAGAGTGGAGCGGAGTGGCTAATTTTTACGGGTAAGGTTAGAATGAATATTATCAACCTTTCCAGTCACATCACGTGATCAAGCCAATTTCGACAAAAAATACCCTTTTTCGTCTAAATTGGGGTTGGGGGAATCAAATAGAGTGTATTTAATCCCCCCAACTCTATTTCATCCCCCCAAACCCAAAATAAATGAAAAAATGGGGGATTTACCAAAATTGGCTTGATCACGTGATGTGACTGGAAAGGTTGATAATATTCATTCTAACCTTACCCAATTTTTACACTACGATTCCACTCCAAAGTTTTTTTAACTGACTCCGGCTCCAATCCAACTCCGAAATTTTACAACAGCACTCCGCTCCGAAATACTCCGAAGAAAAATACGCTTCGACGAAAAATTCGAAGCAGTTGTCATATTGCTTAATAGCCTAAGATAAGCCAAGCGAAGTCACATATTCTGATATTCCATTTCCAGAGAGCAAAAATAGTGGCTCATTCTACACCAACTACCATTACGACTTCAAAGACTACTTCAAAGTCAGACTCCGGATCCACTACGGCTCCTAATTTTTTCTTAAAATTAGCACTCCGGCTCATAGGCGTAGCCAGGGTTTTTGGTCTGGGGGGGGGCCCAAACCACAATTCACCTGAAATAACGTCATCAACAATTTTCCCAAGAGGAAGTTTTTGTGGGGCAACGCAAAGTTATCGTAGAATGGAAGATCTAATGCCGTAGTCTGTTGGCACTTAACCTGAACTTTGATAAAGGTAGAGGGCGAAAATTGATAGTTAAGAAAGTGCAAATGTCTGTCTTAGGAGACGTGTTGAGTAACCTACGTATCGCAAACGGGGATCTGGGGCGGAGCCCCCAGCTGCTGCTGGGCAATTTTTGTAAGTTTTGGGAAAAAAAGCTATTTTAATCCCATTGGATCACATTTTGTTTGCAAGTGTTTAAAGCTAGTTAAAAGAGTTAGATTTTTAACATTTGAAAGCCAATCGAAAAAATTTAATTGTTCAATCCTCCTTTTACTTGCAATTAAAGTCCAAAATACGCTTAAAATCTTGCATTATGGTATAAAATTTTAATTGTAAGTGATTTGGTCCATGTAGTGCAAGTAAGGCACATTGCCTCCTGCAATATTTTAGCAGTAAATAATAATTCACTCGAAGATTTTCCTTAGAGATTTTTGCTTTGTCATGAAGTTAACCAGTTATGAGAGTAGGCTATATACACAGCCAGGGGGCCTAGGTCTTCTCAATTCAATTCTTTTTTGAAAAAGCATTATTTGTGTTTAAATTTAAAATGAAAATGCTACCAGATCAATTTAGCAACTACCTCACTGAAGCGAGTCAGGTATACGAAAAGTTTACCAGAGCATCCTACCAAAACAATTATTTTATTCCTCTTTTGATTACGTCAAAAGCTCAAAGATCTATAAAATATTAAGGTCCTCTGATTTGGAACGTGTTGGATGCCGATTTAAAAACATATAAGACATTGCAATCTTTCAAAGCAAAACTTAAAAACTTACTCTTGCAAAAATAAGATTAAGAAACATAAGCTTAAATATTACGACTATAGTTTTTAGTTATTTTTTAATTTTCTTTTTTTTTTAACAATAAGAGATTCCTGCTTCTCCCCTTCTCCCTTTTTCTTCCCTTCTCCTCTCCGCCGCTATTGTTTGTTTGTTTGTTTGTTGGTGTGTTCTCAAAAACAAAAAAGATTAGATATTACTGAACAAAAAGTAAAGCTTTAATAACAATAGGTGGCTGCAGACACGAAGACAAAATCAGTCCCTTCGTAGCCTCCTTGTGCCTGTTTTGCTATAATTTTTACTTTGCTCTGATTTATGCTGAATGTGTTTAATTTTTTTCATTTTGCATAACTTTGTGGGTTTGTGCTGTTTATTTATAACAGGTAACAAAATAAAGTTCAGTTCAGTTCAATAATTTGTTCAATAAGCATTTTCCCTGTCTATTTTTTTAAAGTATTTTGTGCGTAAAAACTGGAGAGGTGAAGGTAAATCGTTACCGGTATTGAAAAATGGTACAATAGATGGTTACGCTTACTAAACGTGTTATTCCCGGGCCGGATTTACATTGTGCGGGGCCCCTGGCACGTAGCGGATTTTTGCAACATCTTTCTGCCAAATATAAGTGAAGACCAAAAAAAGTCCTACTATCTGAGCGCTGGGCCCTGGCACTGTGCCACATGCCAAATACGGCGCTGGTTATTGCATTACGTTCATAAAAAGTTTAGATGAGGGGCTGAGGTAGCAACTTTTTGGACAAAAACTCTTAATTTCACCCTGGTTATACGTTTAAATTGGTTAGAAAAAATTGAATTGAGGAGATGCGCCGGACCCCCTTGTGGCGTGTCAAAAGGGAGCGCGCTCCGATTGCGGTTAACCGGCTCGACTGCGCAGCCTCGTGTGAGCAGGCGTGAGTTGTTGAATGGATAGGGGCTGATGATTAGGCTGTGCACTTGAGGGCTTGGTTGTGGAACGCGCTCCGATTGCGGTTAACCGGCTCGACTGCGCAGCCTTGTGGTAGAAGGGAGCGCGCTCCCTTTAGACACGCCACAACTGGTGACCCCAACGTGATGCCGCTATCTGCGCAACAACCTACATCCAATCAACAACTCACGCCTGCTCACACAAGGCTGCGCAGTCGAGCCGGTAAACCGCAATCGGAGCGCGCTCCCTTCTCACACGCCACACCCTGGCCGTCAATATTATTTATTTTTGATTACTGTTGTATGCGTGCACTGTTGTACGCTAAGACGTTAAAAGAAACTGAAAATGAAGAAACAAGGCTTTTTTTGTCAAATTTTTTTGTCATTGGTGACGTTTTGATTGAGGGGGGCCCGGGCCCCCTTGGCCACCCCTTGGTTACGCCTATGATTTT
This sequence comes from Trididemnum nubilum, assembly GCA_963965965.1. Classification (NCBI taxonomy): domain Eukaryota; kingdom Metazoa; phylum Chordata; class Ascidiacea; order Aplousobranchia; family Didemnidae; genus Trididemnum; species Trididemnum nubilum. The sequence continues at coordinate 663,177 of OZ014486.1, read as the reverse complement.
AAATAAGATCGCGCCCTTTAGTTCTTTCTTAAAAAAAACATTTAAAGCAACATTAACATAACTTTTTTCTGAAACGTGGAGAACTCGAATCAAGTCACTTGACAATTTTTTGAAACCTCCAAGAATTGCATGATATTATTATGACAAGGACACCTGGTCGTCATTATTATTTCTTATTTTTGTACGCGTAAATCCTAAATTAAAGAAACTGCAATTCAGGCAAGCACAACATACTGGCTATGCTCTCATTATATTTATCATTGGTAATATTTCCATTGGGAGGTTTGCATTAACGCCTATGTTATAGTATTAAGTTCATAATGACGTTAGACGAGGGCTTGGGGTTGCAACTTTTAAGACAAAACTCTTAGATTTTTCACAGGTTTTGCAAATAAATTGTAAAAAATTTGAATTAAGGGGACCCTAGCCCGGGACCCTTGGTCGTCGGGTAGGGGCCCTGGGGACCCCTGGTTGTCAATTAAGAGTTCGGGGGCCCCCTGGTAGTCAGTTGGGGGCCCCGTGAGCCTCTGGTTGTAAATTAGGGGTCCTGGGGCCCCCTGGTTATAGGTTAGGGCCCTCCCTGGTCGATAGTTCGGGGCCCTGGGGGCACCTTGGTTGTCAGTTAAGAGCCCTGAGGCCCCCTGGTCGTCGATTAGGAGCTCCGGGGCCCCCTGGTTGTTAGTTTGGGGCCTGGAGTCTCGTGATTGTCAGTTAAGGGCCTCAGGGCCTCCTGGTTGTCGGTTAGGGGCTTCGGCGCCCCTGGTTGTTAGTTATGGCCCTGGGGCCCTGTTAATGCGTAATTACTGAAAAAAAACTGCAACCAAACATCGCTAGGCTATGTTGTCATAATTTTTTATCGTTGGTGGGATTTTAATTGGGGGGGTTCGGGCCCCCTGGGCCCTCCCATGGCTACACCTATGGGCCAAGCATCCACTTTACACAAAATATCACAAAATCAACTTCATTTTCATAAAAAAACGGAAGTTTTTCAAGTGGCCTGGGTTTTAACGATGCTGCTTAGTTATCTCCAATGTTTTGTTTTAAACAGTTCGGATCATATTATGTAAATCGCTTTTGTTGACTACCAGTTTTATATGCAAATTAAAAATAATTTGATATCTTTTGCTGACATAAATTTTGATATATGTTTTTATATATTTGAAGTTGAATGTTCAGATATTTACACAGTTGCACTTTTTTCTCACCTATTGCCTTGGAAATTTTGGTGTTACAACATTACAAAATGCTGAATTTACCCTAAAAAACATCGAAAAGGCTAAAGCTTCCGGGGCTTCACCCCAGAACCCGCTTGGGGGGCTTTCAGCGCTCTTTCAAACCCCCTAGTAGCTGAATTTGAAAACGTTTTCACATACTTCACTTTCCTTTTTGCGATGTATTTAGTTGGAGTTTCAGCTTATCAGACACCTCATTGGCAAGTAACTATGTATTCCGTTTCAAAATTTGCCTCCAAAGCATTTTGTCGCAAGCCCTAAGCAAAAACTTCTGTACTTCTCCTTGACCACACGTTAAACACGGTTCCACCATCTCCGTTTGCCCCCCCCACTTCCAACCCCAATCAAAATCCTGGCTACGCCAGTGCCCTGTTCTCATTCTGTGATAACCTCCTGACTTGCTAACTTTCTTCTTCGATTGAGGCAAGTTTTGGCACCACTGATACGCATAAACGTTTCTGACACAAGCGGTAGGCTACGGCATCTTGGATCTTGACAACGCTGTCGCTACCCTCGCAACTATTTTTGTCGTAGCAACAACTCTGTTTAACGGCGTTATCGCACCCGAATTTTTGTCAGATTGGCATAGTAAGACAGCACACTAAATACAAAGGCTATAAATCTATTCAAAATGTGAAGATGTAAATATAAGCGTATACTGTTGTAGCCAGACTATACTGCGTGCTACTGCTACATGCATCTTGACTACAGTTACGTTAACACAGGTCGTATGTTACAATTTGATCAGATTTTTGTGCAACACTGGAAGTCGGGAGTCGAGCATATATTTTTCGACTCTGACTCCGGATTCCCGCCTCCGACAAAATCCTTTTTTCGACTACGATTACCTACTCCGAGACTCTGCAACACTGCTGAAGACCTTTTTTGTCTTCACCGTAAATTTGGGGGCAAAATCAGCTTTCTATTCTATGAAGACCTTTATTTTGGAGATTACTCCCAGCGTGAAGAGATTGCACCCACAAAATTTTGCTTGCCCCCCAAAATAATTTCGTTCTGGTTAAGTGCCTGGTTGAAAAAACGTTTGCAGCAAAAAAAGCAAAGTTAATCGTTATTAACGTAACCATGGAAATGAGTTACAATAAAAAAAAAAAATTTTTGGTAAATATGATAGAAAAATTATCGATTACGTCATATTTATATGACAATCGCGCATAAAACTTGATTTTATTGAAACAAGAATTTAGCCACGTTTCCTTTTGCACCACAGGGTAGAAACAAAACCCGGAGAGTCGGAACGCTTGTATAGTCAGTGTTAATGTTCTTTGAAAATGTTCGATCATTGCGTAGCCCGTATCGCGTTGTTTTGGAATGATAATGTCTCATAAGCATACCGCATTGCTTTTGCGGTAGAACGCGAACGAGGCACAAAGCAGCGCGATTTTGCACGAAAAAACGCAATCCATTTTGTTTCAAAACTCATCATTTTCCAAAAAGTAGAATCAGATACCATTGAGAATTTGGGGTGGCCGACAACTGACGTGTATCAGTCCGCGAATTCAATGTCACCACAATCAAATCGTATTTCGACCCTAATAAATTTCGAGAATATTTTAATGGAAAACATTCGAAAACAAAACTAATTGTTGAAGGAAAGCAAATCTCTTTTAAGAGAATGACTCTCCATTCATCTTTAACGTTGAAATTGATTTTTTATTGTACTGTATTGGGTCCGTTTTACCGATCACTCGTATTTATGCATATAATATACGCATGTCATTTGATTGCATGCATTTTGTCTGTATTTCACTTTTTTGCATTTACGCCGAAAAAGATACCAAACGTAATTGGACTAAACCGCCTTATGTAGGCCTACATTTAGACCAACAGCCTATGAAGAACCCGTTTGCCTGAAAAACGGCGGAATCAATGTAATATTGCTCAAAAAGTTTTTGCTGTTTACTAAAAGCGTAGCTGCGATGTCAGTTTGCTCTTTTAATTTTCAGTTGGGGTTGGGTGAACGAGCGATCGGCTGGTTTGAATTAATCTTACAACTTCAAACTGCACATCGTCAAATGTTTATTACAATAAATAGTACGCTAATTTATTTTTAGGAAATTTTTTTCGATCAATTTCTATGTCCGCATATTACACTGCATAATGTGTTGATTTGTAACAGTGTTCTCGGTGGCTATCAGAGCAGCGAGTCCGGCGACATTGTTCAAATTGTGTGGAAGTCTACACTGAGCGCGCTGGTTGCGAGCAAAACGTCGCGCAGACATCGTCCGCCTATTCCCGATCTACACTGTGTGTACAGTAAACTCGTGAGCGCTAAAGTTTGCAGCGCGAACCGAGTTTCGTTCGCGGTCGTGCTGCATAAATAAACTCATTGTTTTGGGGCGCTGTTTGTAAAAACATTATTTAATTTGTAATACCTCGTTTTGGAGCTAATTTACAATATAATTTGACCAATATTTATATCAAAAATTTCCGAGTTATTATAAACAACAAAATGCACTCTAAGTTGGGACAAAAAACGTCTGCAAAATAGGTCAGAAATTTTCAATATATTTTGTAATCGTTTTTTGTTCCAACTTAGAGTGCATTTTGTCGTATATAATAAGTCGGAAATTTCCGATATATATATATCGGACAAATTTTATTGTAAATTAGCTCAAAAACGAGGTGTTACAAAACAAATAATGTTTATACTAACGGCGCCCCATACATTGTACTTAGTTATGACCATTTTTTAGCGAACGCCGCGTTCAGATTCGCATTATTTGATCGAGACAATCAACTGCACGTAAGAAATGGTCGGTCGCTATCGCATTATTCTTGCTGAGATCCGCATTTCCTCCCAACGATAATAATAACAGTACAGTAGTCAATTAACAGAAGAGCTTTTTTATTGTTAGATGATAAGTCGCAGGGAAAGGAGAACGTGAAATTTTTTTAGGCAAATTCCATCCGTTTAAATGGTATTCAGGTTTAGAAATTTCTTTCAAATGACTCTAAAAACGTGCGTCATCCGAATGGCGTTAAAATGGCTAAAGAATTTTAACGCCATTTGAATTTAGCAAAAAAACACAAAATTGCTTAGCAGCTGGGTGTGGGGGGTGGGTTCAGCCCCTAACTCGTGATACGCTTGAGTTGCACCAGCTCGTTCTATTCGCCGACGAAATGACACATTTTCCAAACAAGAGTATTTTAGGCTGTTGTTCAACTTCCCTTCCCTCTTTGGAAAATCTTGGTTGCGCGACCCATTGAGTAAGTTGTATAAGAAATCCAAATGGCAGCTATGTAGTGAATTTTAACCCCATATTCAACCCGTTCCATAGACAAAAGCTTTACCGCTCGTCAGTATGATCAAGATAATTTCTCGTCAGGGAATTGTAAGACGGAAGAGCATTTAAGATGACGTCATTTTCACCGCACCCCGGTTATTATGTTTAGAAGTTTGGTGTTTCACATTCTGTTGCGGTGCAAAACTCCAGGGATTGAAACTCCGAAAACGTGGAAAAATTAGAAAACTTTTTTTGGGTTTCTAGACGCAACATTTTTATCAACTTATTAACTACAGTGTGAAAACATCACAATCACTATTACATCATATAATATTGTAGTTTCGTCTTATGTCAAGTTTGAGCAGATTGTTTTCTCACATTTACAGAGCAAATATGGTTTGTAACCATATTTGCTCTGTAAATGTTTGAACAATTAAATCCATTGAAAGGCACACGGCTACTACGTCCTACTACAAAACACAAAACGTAAATGTTTGGAGAGGATATTTCCCCTTTTTTCCCCTCCGGAATAGTAGAAGTAACGGAGTGTGATAATAATCCTGATTTCTGATCACACGGTCTAAGTTCAATTCCCACATCCAGACACATGTTGCTGTTTAATGTATGGTTTGCAATCGTTTAGCTTAATGTACACACCATTGTCCAGATGCTCGCATACAGTTACGTGCTACTTCTGCCCTTTCTACAAATCAACTCAAATCTCACGTACCACAAGTTGCTTTCTTTGAAAAATTGAAAGCGTGGCGATATACCAATTTCGTAAAAAATGCAATTAATTCAAAAACCGGCAATGCAAATTTTAAAGATGACGGCTTCGCCAAGCTGTATCAAACAGAACATCGGGTATTGATATTATTTTTGCAAGTCTATTGCGTTAAAAAGTTTGTTTGTCGAGATAAGAAGTTGGCCGGCACTTAATGTCCGAACCCTGTATTTTTATAACAATCGTGTGACGCGTTGCTGCCCCATTTTTCAATTCTATCTTAGCTTGTCCTTGGGATCGAAATCAGACCCTGTAGCTTACGGACGCTACATGCAACGCAGATCGCTGTCGCATTTTTTTGCATTCGACGGTAATCGAGGTTTTTCCATCAACATATTCTACCGCATCTGGATCCTTCCAAAGATCTATTTCCCGCTCCTTTTTCTCCATCTTGATCTTTAGTTCTGACATAGGCTTGCTAGTCCGACCTCGGGGTCTCGACGGAATTTCTCCTTCCTACTCCTCGGAGAAGGACCCGGCAAACAAATTCTCTCAGTAATTACCTGCCTCATTGCAGTATTGACCAATCAGAATTATGCCTTATTCGTTTTGTATTTTGGTGAAAACTATCCGGAATCTCTTTGGGCGCTAATGAAGTGACGTCACCATACAAACACAACCAGACGTAAAACGCAAAGGCAAAACATGAACGCAAAAATAAATAACGTAGTAACTAGTACGAGACAGAAACGAAACAAACCAAAGCGAGCAAAAATAGTAATAACAAATAAAAGAAAATAACCAAAATCAGAGCGTTGTATAAATATATTAAGCGCAACTATAAAAAATGTATAAAAACTAAGTGCTGTATAAAAAATTAAGCGCAGTTCTATACAAAATTATATAAAAAGCAACAAACATACGACAATGTTGAAGGCGATCGATGAAAATTGACGCATGAACAATACATCTTAATAAATAAATACGTAAATAAATAAATAAATAAACAATATCAGCAGTAACCTCGCGCAAAAGTACCTCATGAAATAACCAAAATAAGGGGATTAAGTTCAATAAGTGCACCCAAGTGCCTGGCGATATTCGTTAAAATGATTTAGAATATCGTCGACAAAAAGAGGGCATGATGACGTTACAGGGGCGACTTTCTTGACAATTTTGCTCGTTCTCCCCTTTTTGGAGAGTTTCAGTTGGTTTTTGATGTCGTTGAATAGTTTCCCGTATCTAATTGTTTCTTCCTCAGTCGAGCCATTTTTCTTTATTCTTATGAATTTGAGGATTTGTTTTGTTACTTTCTTTATTGCACGTTGATAATTTTCCTGAAAATAAACATAAATTTAGGTCTTTCAATCAACTAGCACCCTGTAGGCTCGTTCACTCTTTTTGATGCTGATCTGGGGGTCGCATTCCGAAAAGGCAGGCTATACAATACAGCGTTTAAGAAACCATTTCATTTATCAAATTTTTTCAGATCAAACCCAATTCTTTTATGCTTTATTCGCCTTTTTTCGAGGGTGATCCAGTCAGCCTTTTCTTTCCAAAACATAGGCCGAGCTTTACAACAACGCTTTAAATTTGTCAAATCTAGAGAGGAGGACAGATGAGAAGCGCTCGGAAAAATACTCTTTAATCGTTTTATTAGCACAATGAATTCTGACTCGTATTCAGGTTACCTTCCGCAAAACGGGGTTTTGCAGTGCCCAAACAAGCTATTTGCTTTTCATTTGTGACATCACCAAACGGCTTGTAGCAGACAACGCTCACCTAAGAAACCAAAACCGCCACACCTGCAGCTTCAATCCCTGCAAATATAATCAGCCTTTTTCGAAAGCTGCGAACAAAAGCCTTGAAACTACAGTTCGAATCCGGTCTGGGGCGAGCATACTGCGGTGTTTGCATGCAAATGAGCCTACCTTGTCTTTCTGAAGACGCCGGCACTTTTTTCTGCTGTTGGTCACAAACCGCACTGCGGAGTTGATCAGATTTTTCGCCGCTTCTTTGGCGTCTTGCAACTTGCTTTTACTGATCGTTCCTCCGCACGTTTGGCGCTTCTGAAAAAAAATCATTTGTAAGTAACAAATCAAAGTCAGCAACAACTCAGCAACAAACCAATCGGGACAAAGGTTCAGTTGAAGCTTCAGTTTATTAAAATGCATGTGAGATCATTTAAGCTTTAATAATTATTTTAGCCTTAAACACCTTGATTTCATTTTGAGTGAATTTTAGTTGGAAACACGGGCACAAAATAAAATAACTTGAAACAAAAATATGGGTTGACACCTTGAGATATTGCAAAACTGTATAGCCTCTCCGCGTCACCCAGAGTCAAGACAAGGCACAATTTCAGAAGCCTACAGACGCTGTACGTACCTCGAAATTGTATTGCGCCCATTCGTGGAGCCGCAATGCGTCGACCAGGACGATGATCTTCATTAGTTTTTTGTCAGTCAGGTCCAAGCCGCTGGTGTTGAACCAGATGGACGAGATGTTCTTAATGTTGTGATACTGCTCGGTTGTGAGCTGGAATAAAATGAAAGATGCTCAACATATGGTATCGAAAGCACGATATACGTAATGAAAATGACTTGAGTAATTGAATAAAAAACAAAAATGGAATGAAAAAAAAGCAATGCCGATCAATCCACGGTAACCGGGAAAGTTACGGAGGATTACTTCACAATAGAATTTACAAGTTTTGTTTAAAAACCAACGTCATTCGGCTGCTTTTTTCGGAATTTGAAACAATCTGGTTTCATAATTTAAACTAAACATGATAAAAATCGGGAGAAAATGCTTAAAACTTGAAACTAGTTTTGAAAAAAAACTTACTTCTCGCTCGGATGCAATACCGGAAAAATATTCTGTCTCGGCGCAAAAACTTTCTTTTGCTGCTTTCTGGCACGAAGCGCTCCGTTTCTGTACAATCTGGGCTTCTCGCGGTTTTCGACGGTGCACAGATCTCGATGTGACGCTCACAACACAGAGCGCCAAAGCCATAACAAAACGCATATTTTTTGCCATATCTTGGAAGTGTTTTTTTATTCTGCAAATCTTATTCCGTCGTTGTAAGATTGTGATTTGAAAATCATTTTACATGCCTTATAAATGCCGAATTGAAGATTTCCCTGGTCGAGGTGATTCCCCACCACGCTGTACCGAAGACAATGAAAGAAACAAAGCGTTCGCGCTGGGCAAATATGTCGTCGCTGTTGCTGGCGAAAATAAAACTCTATATCGAAGCAAGTAATTCTTAAACCGCGTAAAAAAAGCAACAAAAACAAAGTAAATGAAAATTTAGATCACAGGTTTAAAATAGACTTCACCTTCAAATAATTTTCATTGTCTCGGCAGAGATAGTGATTATATAATCCACAAAATACTGTTACACATAAATAAAAATGCGTGGTAAACTTTTTTAAATCCTTTGAGAGAAATACACAGTTTCCTGTGTAATGCTTTGACAATGCTATTAACAAAAAACAAAGGAAGTTATTATTTTTGTTTATTTTAATTGCATAGTTTGTCGCTAACAATAATTTGCTTGCAAAGAACGGCATTGTTTTAATCAAAAGTCAAAATTAACCGTTCAAGCCCAACATTATGTGATCATAATCACTCGTGTGATAAATTCCGGTTTCAAAGTATAAATAATTAATTGATTGCTGACCAAAGGCTATTGAAAACAACGGTCTATTATGGAACAATCGACTATTATTGACTTCTATCTGTGATTGTGTACAAAAGTGTGCAATGCGTGGACAGATATGTTAAAATCGAGCAACTTATCAATTCCTCAAATAGCTCAGCAAATAAAGCATCTGTACCTAAACAATACCGTTTGATCTGTGGAGTGAACGGGTGCGTCAATGCCAGCTATTTTATCGCAATAAAAAACACGACTTCCCCTTCACCCGAGGGTATTTGCGTTTTCTCTATAACTTCGGACACTTTCGGTGCTTTTATTAGACATTTTTCGACTTGTGATTTATTTTAAAATGAGTAAGTGTGACGAAAAGTTGGTTCTCCGATCCAAATTATAAACCAACGTCATTATGCTGCAAACTTCCTGATGCTCTGGATGACATATGACCGATCAGTGGTCGAGTGGATAGAGTGTCAGCTACTGAAACGGTAGACCCGGGTTCGATTCCCAGTCGGGTCAAATCAAAGACTATAAAAATTGGTATTCATGGCTTGCCTGCTTGACGTTCAGGAGTTAAAGGAACAGAGTGAAACCTCCGCTCGTGTGTGACTGACAGGTGCTGGGCAGGTGGCAGCTTGACTCGAAGACCGAAAGGTCCCTTCGCTGTCTCCCGGCCAAGGCAAATGTGCAGGCTGACATCTTTGCACGGATGAGACCAAATTTTCTCTAGGGTTCATGTTGCAATGCTAGTGGCAAACTTCAACGAGAGCGCAGTTTTGGCATTGCGGGGTTCAGTGTTCAAGTCCCAGGTGAGTCGATGTGGACACAGGACACCAGAGGATGGACAATGAGTTTGACCACCTCAACCTGCTATCCACACTTGCTGGAAATAGGCCGATGGATCGACCGCAAATGTTAGTTCTAAAGTATGCATAAAAAGTTGATTTGTTACTCCGTCCGGACTCCGCCAGACTGCCAGGGCTGTAATGAACTTCTCCATGAAGGAAGTTGTAAAAGAATTCTTCCGATTAGTAGTCGAGTGGATATAGCGTCTGCTATTGAAACGGTAGATTCGGGTTTGATTCTCGTCGGGTCAAACCAAAGACTATGAAAATTGGTGTGCACAGCTTCCCTGCTTAATGCTCAGCAATTAAAGGGACAGTGTGAAGCCTCCGCCGTGTGTGGTAGACAGGTGGGCAGGTGGCAGCTTGACTTGAAGACCGAAAGGTCGCTCTCTCCTGGCCAAGGCAACTTGGACAATAAATATGAAATTACAATTCCACAATGTGCATCCCAAAAACTCCAACTTTTTCTGCAAACTTGCAATTTGTGCCGAATCCAAGTTGTGACAGAGCAGGGCAACCAACTCGCGAGCAGCTGTTCGTTTCGTGTTGAGCTCATTCCACAACTTTGTTGTAAATAGCAATCGAAGTAGCGGATCAATGTGAACGAAATAAGGGTTTATTCTATCGATATGTGGAGGTAAATTCCCTCTGAATAATTTTTCTGGTTTTGATGTCAAAATTGAAATTTTAAATGGTGCTTCAAGAAAATTATGACTGTTAAGATTTTGATTCCTTTCTTTTTACGCGATTGAGGAAGAGCAACGAACTGAAACATTCCAGTCGACGAATCATTAACACATCGACAAACGTATCGTGTTGAATGAAAGTATGCGCCTTATTGAGAGTTGAAACATACTTATTACACTTGCTGTGTTACGCTGAAGTGTGTTACGAATTCGCTGGGCCCGTCTCCACGCCACCGCGCCTGCAGGCAACACTGCTCCTGTTAAAGAAACGTCGCAGCGGTGGCTCGAGCCCAGGCGGCTAGGGCGTCAACCGCTACAATATCACTTCACTTTTTGCTAAAGCATGATGATTGTTGACACAACAAAGCTTGCTCTGAATTTAAATAAAATTTGTCACTTAATCTAATGAGATTTAACGCCCCTAAGCAGCTTAGTTTTAAAGCTAAATCGAATAATCATGCAAACGATTGTGATCGGTGCAGCGGCAGAGGATCTGAATTCGAACCACAAGATGTTCACCCCGCCAATTTATTGCACACAAACGAGTTAAATGTCGTCTTTGCGCTGCCGTAGAAATGAAGAGGAGACCTCCGCGTTGACATTTCATTATCCATGTTCGAGGCCGGCGATCTCAGTTGCGATAGATTTGCTGCTCACTGTTTTAGTTTATTTATCTACTTTAATTTGTTTACACTGTAAACCATTTTCGTTTGCATTTGATTTGGAATTCCGCGTTGGTTTCATTTCGCAAACTTTCAAGTGTTTTGCTTTTCATGAGTAAATCATTTTGACAAATTCGGAAATAAACGAAACGTTAAATTTTGTGTGAAAAAGATGGCTTAAAGAACCCCTAAACCAATTTTTTGAACGACCTAATTTACGGTGCCAGTGTTTTTTGATATCAGTTGGTACTTAAAGGCAAATATTTTGACAGAGTTTGGGGGTACCACCCCCCGGGACCCTCCCCCAAATGGACTCCCAAAATCAATTATTATGAACGGCTTGATCTAGGGCTCTAGTTTTTTTGGATATCAGTAGATATTTAAAAGACAAGTTTTTACATGGTTTGGGGGTACCAACCCCCAAATGAACCTCCCCAAAAATCTCTTTTTAAAAGATAAATTTAACAATTGATTTTAGTCAATTGGGTTAATATGCTGAGCTGGCATAATGATTAAAGGTCTAAAGGTGCCAGGGTTTGAAATTGTCGTGGTTGAACTGAGCTGGGTTCAAATACTTAATCGGACATTCGTTTTACCCAAATCACAAACGATTTAAAATCAGCATTTATTTTTTTCATGAGACAAAATCACTTTGTTTGCATTGCATACGATTGAGTTTTACAGAAACATCGGTAACCTTCAAAGTAGGAAGGGGAGAATAATGGTGAAATGGAACTGGCGGAAATCCCGTATTATTTTCCTCCGGGAAATTGAACATCTAGTTCTGTTTCATTTGTTCTTAATGTTTTTTTTATTTGCTTTTTCAGCATCGCAAAATCACAAAAGCAAAAAAGTAAGTTTTTTTCGACTTGAATAACAGCCAAAAAGTTTTCTTGATTGCGTACGCAATGCGTAACAACACTTCGTAATTTCAGAATCGTTGCAATTTTGCTTGCAAATACTGGCAAATCACTAAGATTTTTTATCGTTTTGAATCAGGATAGAATTAGGTTTCTTTTTATATAAAATTTGATCGTTTTGCTTGTTCTTAATTTTTTTTACAGCACTGTTCTTAACTTTTGAGCAAAAAGGAGCCTGGTATTTTCAGTACTTATGTAAAAGTGTATTGAGTTAAACAGGCTACCAATACCATACTCTTGCTCATTTCCAGTTAATGATGTGTTGCCTGAACTCTAAACTGCAGAAACAACAAAGCATTTTCCCGTTTTGTATTAATGTTGGGCAGGGCATGGTATGGAACGGAAAATGATTTTTCCATATTCCATACAGGCAATTTTCTTCCATTCCATTTCCATACTAAAAATCTTCCATTCCATATTCCATTCCACACCAAAACTTTCTGTTATATTCCATTCCATACTCAGTAGCGTACCCAGGGGGGGGCTATAGCCCTCCCCCATCGGCATGTCGACCAAAATGCAGAATAAGAAAAAAAACACGTTTTTAGCACTTTTGAGACTGTTGTATGTACTGGAATAGACTAAATAGTAATTTAAAACATCTTTATAAACATATATTCGGGGGGGGGGCTAATTTGTCAAAAATACTACTCACAAATAAATGAACAACTTGAAAAATGGCCAAAAATAAGCGATCAAATTTGATCGCTAGTGCAAAAATGCTAAACTTAGGTGTCATCAACAAATATACTACAAACTTAGAAATAGGGGGCTATTCAGTATTAGTTAATTACCTATCATTCCTCTCAAATCTCTTTTCATTAGCCCCCCCCAATTATTTTACTGTGTAAACAGCAGACGAAATACTGTAGATTACTCCATGTAAGTTTTATTGAACTATACGAGTTTATAATTTACTAGCATCTAAATAAGAGAACTAAAATGTTATTTTTAGCTACCTCCCAAATAGCTCATATATGCAACCAGTTTAATCATGTTTACATTCTACGCCACGCTTTAAAAGCATTATTTCTTTATGAAAATAGCCTTAAAATTAAGTTATTTTTGTAAAAAAATGGAAAATTTTCGAGCGCTGGGGGCTCCGCCCCCAGACACAGCCCCCCCCATTGCGAATTCCTGGTTACGCGCCTGTTCATACTTCCATACCAAAGAACTCTTAGACAGGAAGCAATGTAACCTAGAACTTGCGAATGGATTTTGCAATGTTGCAAAATCCATTCACCTTTGCAATGCTGCTTTGCAATGCACCTTTGCAATAGAATGCTCCTTTGCAATGCTGCACGCCACCACTCGTGAAGGTGAGCTTAACAATACGGTGATGCAACCAACCACCGCTTTCTGGTTTGCACGATTGCACATTGCACGAGGTTTAATCCATTTGGCTTAGCCAGGATTTGCGATCTAGGGGGTTGGGGGCAAATTGCAAATCACATACAATGACGTCATCAGAAATTTTCAAAAGATGGACTTTTTATGGGACAAAGAATGAAAGATCAGAAGTTGGGGGTCTGGTTTGGCACGTAACCAGTATTTTGCTAAAAGAGAAGGACTAGAACCGCAAGTTAAAAAGTTTTACAATTATATCAAAATCGGGATACGTGATAAGCAAACTAGTGTAACTCAAATATATCACATACGGGGGTCTAAGGGTGGAGACCCAGCCACTGGAGTCTATGGGGGTATGGGGGCTAAGACCCAAGCGGCTGGGCAATTTTTTGATAAATAGCTATTTTAATGTTATATGGACCGCACTTTGCACGTTTTCAGAGCCATTTGGAAGAACAAAAGTTTTGAGATTTGAAAGCCAATTGAAAAAATCCCTCTCTTTACTTCAACTCAAGTCTAAAACACGTTCAAAAATTTGCATTTTGGGGTTAAATTCTATAAGTAACTCGGCCCAGGTCAAGGGAAGCAAGGTGCATTGCTTCTGCAATATTTTTGGCATTAAGTAATAATTTATTTGAAGATTTGCCTTGGAGATTTTTGTTTTGTCATGAGCATAACAAGTTTTAGGAATATACATACGAGCAGGTGCCCTGGCACCCTGAATTTAAATTCAATAATTTATTCAATAAGCATTTCTTCTGGCTAGTTTTTTTCAAACTTATTTTGCCGCGTGAAAACCAGCAAGTTGGAGGTGGATTTTAATGTTGGTAGGTGGTGGAGGTGGATTTTAAAGTTATTTAAAATTGGCACATTAGATGCAATAGATGGTTACTAATCATGCCATTGTAATATAAAAGTTTGCTGGGACCCTAAGAAATATTTTTGCATAATAAAGTTAGATAAGGGCCTGAGATTGCATTTTAAAACAAAAGCACTGAGTTTCTCTCGGCTTGTGCATTTAAATTGATTAGCAAAAATTTAAATTGAGGGGGCCCGGGCCTCTTGATCATCAATATTAAAATTATTGCTAATTCCTGTAGTACACGTGTATTGTTACACTGGAAAAATGCTTAAAGACACTGAAATCAAAGAAACAGAAGGCTTTGTGGCATCATTTTTATCATTGGTAGCATTTCAGTTGGGTGAGGCAAGGTCCCGAGCCCCCTGGGCCCCTCTGGCTACGCCTATGGTTTAATGATTACCGTACAGGTTCGCTTTCACACCAACTACAAAATTTGGATTAACCAGACTGCTAAAGAACATTTACAAGAATAGAAATACCAAGCGTTAACACCAAAAAGAATTACCATAAGCTTAAAAACTAAAAATATAAACAAAATTAAGCTGAAAGGGAAAGGAAATAGCAAATTCGAATTTTTGTGACAATGGAAAAAAAAATTTACAACTTGGCAAATTGTAAATCTCAAAAAAAAAAAGTCAAATATGTCAAAGTATGGTCAAAGGCAATGACTATTTTGTCTCCGGTGTTCCCGCTAGGCCGATTTTTTTCAGCCAATCAGCAATCTGTCGGAAGAAGGACAAATCATTTTGGCAAAATGGTAAACATAGCATTAGAAAATTCGACAAATTTGTGGAAATATGACATTAAGTACACTTTAATACTGGATTGGTACAAAATTTCGAGCACATAAACATCATTTTAGAGCTTTGGACACAATTGATTCACGAAAATTTGGGCGCTGGTCGATTAGCCAAAAAGTTAGAGGAAACACTGATTACCTCTAGAGGCAAAATAGCCCCATGTTACTTTGGCATTTGGAGGCAAAATAGTCCTAAACGCTATTTTGCCTCCAGTGCCAAAATAGCTCTAACCCAAACTCTAACCTATACCTTTACCCTAACCCTAATTCAAACAGACGGAAAATACTATTTTGCCTCTAGAGGAATGGAATGGAAATTGGAATAGGAAATGAAATGGAATGGAATGGAAGTTTAGGTATGGAATATGGAAGATGCCAGAATGGAATGGAATATTTCAAGAATGGAACGGAAGACAATCTTCCATACTTCCATACCAATTCCATACTAAATTTCGCTCATGGCATTTACAGAAAAATATATATGTAAAGCGATAACTAAAAATATGTGGAAGCGTTTAGCATCTTATCATGTGCGATAAGTTAATAGGGTATTACGGTCATGAGCATTGCGCAAACAGTGTAGGCTAAGATGGGCACGATCTTGATCTTCAAGGTCGCATTATTTTAATGATCTGATCTTTAAGATCACATTGTTTGTGTGATCTTGATCTTGAAGATCAAGATCACTGTTATTTTAAAATGTTGGTTAGAGTAAGCATCGCCGAGGCAAGGTTATGTAATATTCAGAAACTATTCCATGGCTGCGACACAGAATGGAGTCGAAACTGGAGTGGAGTATCATGAAAGGAGCAAAATGGAGTCTAAAAACATTCTTTTAGTTTACTGTCTGTGATCTACGATGTCAATGTCATAAAATATACAGTCTCATGAAAAAGGATTTTGTTCTTGACCAGCGGGATGACCGAGTGGCAGACACGTCTGGCTTCAATGGCGAATCTTGTGCGGAAGATCGGGTTCGATTCCGGCGTCGATCAATTCTAACACAAGTTGCCAATGGCCAGCCACTCTTGCGACGTTAAATTGTGTGCCCGTGGCGCTTTGAAGCGGAAATGGGCCCCGCAAACTCACGGCACCCATTCAGGGTATTTAAGCGAGTATAATGAAGATTCGATGTTTTTGATTTGATTTTGTTCTTGAATTTCGTTACTGTTACACAAAACTAGCAAAGGTAACCTAAAAAGGTTTTCGTGATTATTTAAACTAGTAAAATAAAGCTACAAAAAGTTTGTGAGTGTCAAATATCTTACGTTATTTAGCGAAATCAGCACTGCCATTGCCCATTGATAGTCAATACTGATACAGCATTTAACATTTATAGCTTACCCCCTCCCCCCCCATCATCACCACTTGATCTCTTTGAGTACTAAAAGTTAAGTGATCTTGATCTTCAAGATCACTGTGTTTGGGTGATATGATCTTTGATTTTCAAGATCACATTTTTTTGATGATCTGATTTTGATCTTCAAGATCATCAAAAAGTGGTGTCTTGCCCATCTCTGAGTGTAGGCCATGGCATTGCATCATCACATCATAGAATATGTTCATTGCAATTTGCAGCTGCAGTGATGCCGACAGGTTTAATTTTTATTTTGAAGATGACTATTAGACAAATGACGAAACTTTTCCATTGTTGCAAAGATTTGTATTTACTTTTCTCTCCTCGATTGAGCTTAATTTTTTGTTGTTTTTTGTTTTGTTTAGCTTTAAGCTTTTTTTGGTTCGTTTTCAAAAATGTTTTTGGCAATTTTGCTATCGAAATTTCATAGTTGGTGTGGTTACAAACTTGCAATCATTGAACCCGGAGCATACGGGTAAACCTATTGTCTGTTGATGGCTGATTTAGGCGTAGCCAGGGGGGCCAGGGAGCCCGCTCTCCCCAATTGAAATGCCACCGATAATGAAAATAATGCCAACAGAGCCTATAGTTTCTTCAGTTTCACTTTGTTTTAGTATTTTCACGTACAAAAGTAAGAATTAACAGCAATGTTAATATTGACGACCACGGGGCCCCCTTAAATTCAAATTTTTGCCAATCAATTTACATGAAGAACCTGGGAGAAATTTAGGGTTTTGTTCTAAAATTTGCAACCTCAGACCCTTATCTAACCGTTTTATGAACGTAATGCACAAGCATGATTAGTAACCATCTATTGCACCAACTTCAGATAACAATAGCCCTGCAAGGCTGCACCTCGCCAGCTTTTACGCGACAAAACATTTCAAGAAAAAATTAGCTAGGGGAGATGCTTTTTGAATAAATCATTAATTTTGAATTGAGGGGGCCTGGGACCCCTGTCGTACATGTGCTCCTAAAACTGGTTATTTTTAAGACAAAAATCTCCAAGGCAAATCTTCGAGTGAAATAATATTTACTTCAAAAAATATTGCAGAAGGCGTGTACCTTGCTTCCCTCTAGCTGGGCCAAATCACTTACAAAATTTAACCAAAAAATGCAAGATTTTGAACGTGTTTTGGGTTTTACCTGTAAGCTGGCAAGTAAAGGCAAGACTACAGCAATTGGAACTTTTCAACTGGTTTCAAATTTTAATAATTTGGCTCTTCCAACCGGCTTTAAAAGCGTGGGAAATGTGATCCAAATGGCATTATTATTATTATTATTACTTGTTTATTTCAGACTCAAGCGGCAAGCATAAACAGCATGAAGCAAGGTCCATAGTAAACACAAACATACACACACACACACACAAAAAAAAGAATCAGCATAAATAATGGCCCACAAGCATGACCAATAGGCAATTATTGAAAACTATGCAAAAGTAAACAGCAAGTTATTGTAATTGACATAAAAATTTGATTCATAAAAGCAGCCTGATGTCATCAGAGAGTTAATTAAATTGTTGGAATAGCTTTGGCAACGTTGGATAACAGAGAATGCAGTTTTGCGTAAAATAGCATCAAAGGTATTGATATGGCGTTCAATTTGATATAAACGAGCACTGGTCCATCGAGGAAGATTATGCAAAATACGGTAACTATCATTACAAGCAACACGAAGCAGATATATTGCATTCTTAAAATACTTAAACCATAGTTGACTTGAGTAAAACGAAGTACAATAAGATCGAAATGAATTGTTTTTGACGATCCTAAAGCACCGATAAAATTGATATTTTAACATATTGGCACAGCAATAGATGTATCGCACTTGTTTTGCAATATCATCGTCATCATTCAATGTACTACTCAAATAAACCACCAAATATTTAACGGAGTTAACAAATCTAATTTTGTTATGATTCAAGGTCAGTGTCGGACAACCAAATAGTTGAAATTTGCTAGGCAAAAACATTACACCAAAGGATTTTTGGCAATTAAAAACTAAATCATTCTCCAGAGCAACTTTAGAACATACATTAACAATAGATTGCAAACCATCAAGGCTAGCAGAAAAGCAACATTAATTGTCAGCAAATAGAATATGATTTATTAGATTATTTCCAATGCAACATCCAGCCCGAAGTTTGTTAAGTTCCACCGACATATCATCAATACAGATGGCAAATAGGTATGGGCTTAGCACACCTCCTTGCCGTACACTATTAGTAACCAGAAAAGATTCGGAAAGACAATTACCCCATTTAACTTGCATAGTTTGATGAGCATACCAACATTGTAACAGGCGAACAAAGCACGTGGATACATGACGCGCAATTAATTTTTTAAATAATTTGTTATGGTTCACCCGGTCAAACGCTTTAGTAGTATCTAAAAATAGAGAAAAGACGCATGTGTTGCTTTCGACATAGGAGTTTATAGTTTGTTTTAGAAGAAAGACACTCATATCAGAGCTATGTTTCACTTTAAATCCAAACTGATTATGAGCAGTTTGGAGAAATGGGTTTATCTGGTGCAAAATAAAGCGTTCGAATAGTTTAGAAATGGTTGACGCTACAGCAATAGGTCAATAAAATAATTATTAACATCTTGCAGATCCTTATTCCTATCTTTCACAATCGGGATGATAACTGAAGCTAAAGAATTATCAGGGACTACACCATGAAATAAACACAAATTAAACAGAATACTAAGGTAAATGTTGATAAATCGGCATACCGCGAATGATGAGCAGACAAATGATCTGCCCCACTAGAACATCTCAATGAAAAATAATAACAAAGGGGACTTAAAAGAGGTACTGAACATTGGAAATTTTCAACATCACTAACTTGCATGGTAGAGTCAATAAACGAATCAATAAAATCTTTTTCATTTTGACTAGTTTCCGGAATACAATTTAATAGACTGAAGTAATGCTGCTTCCACATATCAGAAATAGCCTGAGGTCTCGAAAAACCTCGTACACTAGCTGAAGTACAGTTTTGACGCTTATTTTTGGACAGAGTACGCCAAAAAAACTTTCTGTGGGATCTTTATACAAGGCAGCTGCAATGGCTTCAGCTCTATGCTGTTCAGGGACGTATTTAGGGGGGGGGGCCATGGTGCCATGGCCCCCCTTTTTGGGTCGCCAGTATAGCATAATTAGCAAAGAATAGCACGTAAAATAGCGGCATGGCTCCCCCCGTTGTAATATGGGCAGAAAGTTTGAGCACAATAACGGACAAAATCTGACTGAAGACCTTTTTTTTGGTCTTCACCTAATTTTGGGCAGAAAAATGGACTGATTCTAAGTGGAGAAATTATTCTTTTGATTTTCATTATTCTCAAATTTCCTGGCCCCCCTCTTACTTAATTTATGGTGCCAGTGTTACTTAATCCTGCATACGCCACTGTTAACAACACCCGCATCCCGGTACCGTACCTACTCCGTACTAGTATTGTAGTAGTAGTAGTAGACAAACGGTTCTGTACTAGGTTCATATCTTCTTCCTTCATTCATTTCACTAGTAGATTTACATACAAGCAACTGTAGTCTCCTGAATGGTGGGTACTGTCTAGTAAATAATTGAAAAAAACAAAACTACAGCGAGCTACCGGTAGCTAGTAAACCGTGGTTCCATTCTTCATACATTGAAAAGTTTGAATGGCAATTTCACAAAAGTCATTTAAAAAATATAATATGTCAAAAAACTAATTTAAAAACGCTCCCCACTGTAATTTTACCCTGAGTTGGAAATAAGCAATGTCAAAACTTTTGCATTTTTTGAAAAAAAAATTTAAGATCATTAGCTTCTCTAAATTAAAAAAAAATTCAGCCCTCTAGCTGGTATTGTTTCCGAAATATTCGGGGGGAGAACTGGTACGTAGCTGGAAATGGGAGCAGGGGGGCAATTTTTACCAAAAAAGTTTAGTTTGCTCCTATAATAACTTCAGGTTATCGTCATTTTGAACAAAATTTCATGCAGCATATGCATGTGCAGTACTTAAACACGTAAATTTCCCCGGAAAAATTTACTTTGTATCCCAAATGATTTCGCTTGAACGTCATTTAGGAGCTTTTAACTCCCTGAAGACCCAGGTTACAGAGTCGATGCAAAATCAGGTCGACTCTGACTCCGACTCTGACTCTCAGCCATTTTTTCTGTTCGACTCGGCTCTGACTCCCAGGCTTTATTTCCGTTCGACTTTGACTGCCGACTCCAAAATCGTAAAATTTTGACTACAACTCCCCTAAAGTTGAACAAAGTTTTTTTCGGATTCGGCTACTTAAACTGATTACAACAAAGCATTTTTCTCGTTTGAACAGGGCACCCTGTGTTTGTTTACCTCTTTAACGCATTGCGCCTTTTGATGTTAGCTCTGTTGGCAGTGTAAGACTGGGCCATTACGACAGGTTCTTTCATCATAAAAAACTAATGTGCTTTGACTGCGGAAGCGTCACCCTGTGCATCTAAATGTCATCAGATTAATCCTTTGAATACATACCCATACATAAATTGCAGATTGAGGTATAGATGGCGAAACAAGGGGGCAAAGGTATAGCTAAGCCCGTTCTTTTTTGATAGAGGCCAAGCCTACACTTTACACAAAATATCACAAAATCAACTTCTTTTTCATAAAAAAAAGGAAGTTTTTCAAGTGGCCTGGGTTTTAACGATGCTGCTTCGTTATCTCCAATGTTTTGGTTTAAATGGTTTGGATTATGTAAATCGCTTTTGTTGACTATCAGTTTTACGTGCAAATTGAAAATAATTTGATATCTTTTGCTGACATAAATTTTGGTATATACTCAAATATATTTGAAGTTGAATGTTCAGATATTTACACAATCGCACTTTTTTGTCACCCTATTGGCTTGCAAATTTTGTGTTACAACATTGCGAAATGCTGCATTTTACCCTAGAAAAACATCGAAAAGGCTAAAGCTTCCGGGGCTTCTCCCCGGAACCCGCTTATGGAGCTTAAAGCGCTCCTCCAAGTCCCCTAGTAGCTGAATTTGAAAACGTTTTCACGTACTTCACTTTCGTTTTTGCAATGCATTTAGATGGAATATCTTATCAGAGACCTTCTTAGCAAGTAAATGTATTCCGTTTTAAAATTTGCCTCCAATCCATTTTTGTCCCAAGCCCAGAGCAAAAACTTCTGTACTTCTCCTTGACCACGCGGTAAACACGGTTCCACCATCTCCGCTTGCCTCCCCCCCCCCCCCCAATCAAAATTCCTGGCTACGCCAGTGCCCTATTCTCATTCTGTGATAACCTCCTGACTTGCTAACCTTTTTCTTTGAAAAAGGCAAGTTTTGGCACCACTGATACGCATAAAGGTTTCTGACACAAGCGGTAGGCTACGGCATCTTGGATCTTGACAACGCTGTCTTTTCAGATTAGCTCTTCGAATTTTTTCAGATT
This sequence comes from Trididemnum nubilum, assembly GCA_963965965.1. Lineage (NCBI taxonomy): Eukaryota > Metazoa > Chordata > Ascidiacea > Aplousobranchia > Didemnidae > Trididemnum > Trididemnum nubilum. The sequence continues at coordinate 641,406 of OZ014486.1, read as the reverse complement.
AGCTTGGTACGACAGCACACTAGGTTATAATACAAAGATTACAAACCTATTCAAAAATGTGAAGATGTAAATATACGCGTATACTGTTGCAGCCAAACTACCGCGTGCTACTGCTACATGCATCTTGACTGCAGTTACGTTAACACAGGACGTAGGTTACATTTTAATCAGATTTTTGTGCAACACTGTAAGTCGGGAGTCGAGCATATATTTTTTGAGTTTGACTCCGGAAAAATCCTTTTTTCGACTCCGACTCTGCAACACTCCTGAAGACCGTTTTTTGTCTTCACCGTAAATTTGGGGGCAAAATCAGCTTTCCATTCTGTGAAGACCTTTATTTGGAGATTGATCCCAGCGTGAAGCCATTGCACCCCAAATTTTTGCTTGCCCCCCAAAAAAATTTCGTTCTTGCCAAGTGCCTGGTTGAAAAAACGTTTGCAGCAAAAAAACCAACGTGAATCATTTTTGGTAAATATGATTAAAAAAGTTATCTATTACGTCACATTCATATGGCAATCGCGCACAAAACTTAATTTTATTGAAACAAGAATTTAGCCACGTTGCCTTTTTGCACCACAGGGTAGAAACAATGCCCGGAGAGTCAGAATGCTTGAATAGTCAGTGTTGATGTTCTTTGAAAATGTTCGATCATTGCGTAGCCCGTATTGCGTTGTTTTGGAATGATAATGTCTCATCAGTATACCGCATTGCTTTTGCGGGAGAACGCGAACGAGGCACAAAGCAGCGCGATTTTGCACGAAGAAACGCAATTCATTTTGTTTCAAAACTCATCATTTTCCATAAAGTAGAATCAGATACCATTGAGAATTTGGGGCGGCCGAGAACTGACGTGTATCAGTCCGCGAATTCAATGTCACCACAATCAAATCGTATTTCGACCCTAATAAATTTCGAGAATATTTTAATGGAAAACATTCGAAAACAAAACTAATTGCTGAAGAAAAAAAGCAAATCTCTTTTAAGAGAATGACTCTCCATACATCTTTAACGTTGAAATTGATTTTTTATTGTACTGTATTGGGTCCGTTTTACCGTTTACTCGTATTTATGCGTATAATATACGCATATCATTTGATTGCATGCATTTTGCTTGTTTTTCATTTTTTTTTTGCGTTTACACTGAAAAAGCTATCAAACATAATTGGACTAAACCGCCTTATGTAGGCCTACATTTAGACCAACAGCCTATGGAGAACCCGTTTGCCTGAAAAATGGCGGAATCAATAAAATATTGCTCAAAAAGTTTTTGCGGTTTACCAAAAGCGTAGCTGCGATGTCAGTTTGCTCTTTTAATTTTTAGTTGGGGTTGGGTGAACGAGCGATCGGCTGGTTTGAATTAATCTTACAACTTCAAACTGCACATCGTCAAATGTTTATTACAATAAACAGTACGCTAATCTATTTTTAGGAAATTTTTTTCGATCAATTTCTATGTCCGCATATTACACTGCATAATGTGTTGATTTGTAACAGTGTTCTCGGTGGCTATCAGAGCAGGGAGTCTGGCAACATTGTCCAAATTGTGTCTAAGTCTAAACCGAGCGCGCTGGTTGCGAGCAAAACGTTGTGCAGACATCGTCCGCCTATTCCCGATCTACACTGTGTGTACAATAAACTCGTGAGCGCTAAAGTTTTTAGCGCGAACCGAGTTTCGTTCGCGGTCGTGCTGCATAAATAAACTAATTGTTTTGGGGTGCTGTTTGTAAAAATATTATTTAATTTGTAATACCTCGTTTTGGAGCTAATCCACAGTAAAATTTAACCGATATATACAGTATATCAGAAATTTCCGAGTTATTATAAACGACAAAATGCACGCTAAGTTGGAACAACAAACGCCTACAAAATAAATCGAAAATTTCCGACTTATTATGTACGACAAAATACACTCTAAGTTGGAACAACAAACGCCTACAAAATAAGTTAAAAATTTCCAACTTATTATATACGACAAAATACACTCTAAGTTGGGACAAAAAACGCCTACAAAATAAGTCGGAAATTTCCGACTTATTTTGTTAGCGTTTTTTGTTCCAACTTAGAGTGTATTTTGTCCGATATGTATATATCGGAAATTTCCGACTCATTTTATTGAGTTTTTTGTTCCAACTTTGAGTGCATTTTGTCGTATATAATAAGTCGGAAATTTCCGATATATATGTATATCGGACAAATTTTATTGTAAATTAGCTCAAAAACGAGGTGTTACAAAACAAATAATGTTCATACTAACGGCGCCCCATACTTTGTACTTAGTTATGACCATTTTTTAGCGAACGCCGCGTTCAGATTCGCATTATTTGATCGAGACAATCAACCGCACGTAAGAAATGGTCGATCGCTATCGCATTATTCTTGCTTACATCCGCGTTTCCTCCCAACGATGATAATAACAGTACAGTAGTCAATTAACAGAAGAGCTTTTTTATTTTTAGATGATAAGTCGTAGAGCAAGGAGAACGTGAAATTTTTTTTAGGCAAATTCTATCGTTTAAATGATTCCAGGTTTAGAAATTTTTTTCAAATGACTCTAAAAACGTGCGTCATCCAAATGGCGTTAAAATGGCTAAAAAATTTTAACGCGATTTGAATTTGGCTAAAAACACAAAATTGCTCAGCAGCTGAGTGTGGGGGGGGCTTCTGCCCGAGACTCGTGATACGCTTGAGTTGCACCAGTTCGTTCTGTTCGCCGACGAAACGACACACTTTCCAAACAAGAGTATTTTAGGCTTTAATTTAAGCCTCCTTCCCCCTTTGGAAAATCTTGGTTGCGCGACTCATTGAGTAAGTTGTATAAGAAATCCAAATGGCAGCTATGAAGTGAATTTCAACCCCATATTCAACCAGTTCCACAGACAAAAGCTTTACCGCTCGTCAGTCAAGATAATTTCTCGTCAGGGAATTGTAAGGCGGAAGAGCATTTAAGATGACGTCATTTTCTCCGCACCCCGGTTATTATGTTTAGAAGTTTGGTGTTTCACATTCTGTTGCGGTGCAAAACTCCAGGGATAGAAACTCCGAAAATGTGGAAAATTAGAAAACTTTTTTTGGGTTTCTAGACGCAACATTTTTATTAAGTTATTAACTATTGTACAGTGTGAAAACATCACAATCGGTATTACATCATAGAATATTGTAGTTTCGTCTTATGTCAAGTTTGAGCAGATTGTTTGCTCACAAAGAATAACCATATTTGCTCTGTAAATGTTTGAACAATTAAATCCATTGAAAGGCACACGGCTACTACGTCCTACTACAAAACACAAAACGTAAATGTTTGGAGAGGATATTTCCCCCTTTTCCCCTCCGGAATAGGCGGAATGACGTAGTGTGATAATAATCCTGATTTCTGATCACACGGTCTAAGTTCAACTCCCACATCCAGACTCATGTTGCTGTTTAATGTATGGTTTGCAATCGTTTTGCTTGATATACACACCAATGTCCAGGCGCTCGCATGCAGTTACGTGCTACTTCTGCCCTTTAAACACACCAACTCAAATCTCACTAACCATAAGTTGCTTTCTAAAAAATTGAAAGCTTGGCGAGATTCCAATTTCGTAAAAAATGCAAATAATTCAAAAACTGGCAATGCAAATTTTAAAGATGACGGCTTCGCCAAGCTGTATCAATCAGAACATCTGATATTGATATTATTTTTGCAAGTCTACTGCGTTAAAAAGTTTGTTTGTCGAGATAAAGAGTCGGCTGGCACTTCATGTCCGAACCCTGTATTTTTATGACAATCGTGTGACGCGTTGCTGCCCCATTTTTCAATTCTATCTTAGCTTGTCCTTGGGATCGAACCCAGACCCTGTAGCTGACGGACGCTACATGCAACGCAAATCACTGTCGCATTTTTTTGCATTCGAGGGCAAACGAAGTTTTTCCATCAACATATTCTACCGCATCTGGATCCTTTCCAAAGATCTATTTTCCGCTCCTTTTTCTCCATCTTGATCTTTAGTTCTGACATAGGCATGCTAGTCCGACCGCGGGGTCTCGACGGAATTTCTCCTTCCTACTCCTCGGAGAAGGACCCGGCAAACAAATTCTCTCAGTAATTACCTGCCTCATTGCAGTATTGACCAATCAGAATTATGCCTTGTTCGTTTTGTATTTTGGTGAAAACTATCCAGAATCTCTTTGGGCGCTATTGAAGTGACGTCACGATACAAACACAACCAGACGTAAAACGCAAAGGCAAAACATAAACGCAAAAATAAATAATGTAGTAACTATTACGAGGCTGAAACGAAACAAACCAAAGCGAGCAAAAATAGTGATAACAAATAAAAGAAAACATCCAAAATCAGAGCGTTGTATAAATATATTAAGCGCAAAGTATACAAAAAATGTATAAAAACTAAGTGCTGTATAAAAAATTAAGCGCAATTCAATACAAAATTATACAAAAAGCAACAAACATACGACAATGTTGAAGGCGATCGATGAAAATTGACGCATGAACAATAAATCTTAATAAATAAATACGTAAATAAATAAATAAACAAAAAATGTCAGCAGTAATCTCGCGCAAAAGTACCTCATAAAATAACTAAAATAAGGGGATTAAGTTTAATAAGTGCACCCAAGTGCCTGGCGAAATTCGTTGAAATGATTTAGAATATCGTCGACAAAAAGAGGGCATGATGACGTTACAGGGGCGACTTTCTTGACAATTTTGCTCGTTCTCCCCTTTTTGGAGAGTTTCAGTTGGTTTTTGATGTCGTTGAATAGTTTCTCGTATCTAAGTGTTTCTTCCCCAGTCGAGCCATTTTTCTTTATTCTTATGAATTTGAGGATTTGTTTTGTTACTTTCTTTATAGCACGTTGATAATTTTCCTGAAAATAAACATAAATTTAGGTCTTTCAATCAACCAGCACCCTGTAGGCTTGTTCACTCTTTTTGATGCTGATCTGGGGGTAGCATTCCGAAAAGGCAGGCTATACAATACAGCGTTTAAGAAACCATTTCATTTATCAAATTTTTTCAGATCAAACCCAATTCTCTTTTGCTTTATTCGGCTTTTTTCGGGGGTGATCCAGCCTGCCTTTTCTTTCCAAAACATAGGCTGAGCGTTACAGCAACGCTTTAAATTTGTCAAATCTAGAGAGGAGGACAGATAAGAAGCGCTCGGAAAAATACTCTTTAATCGTTTTATTAGCACAGTGAATTCTGACTCGTATTCAGGTTCCCTTCCGCAATGCGGGGTTTAGCAGTACCCAGACAAGCTATTTGCTTTTCATTTGTGACATCACCAAACGGCTTGTAGCAGACAACGCTGACATTAGAAACCGAAGTCGCCATACCTGCAGCTTCAATCCCTGCAAATATAATCAGCCTTTTTCGAAAGCTGCGAACGATAGCCTTGAAACTACAGTTCGAATCCGGTCTGGGGCGAGCATACTGCGGTGTTTGCATGCAAATGAGCCTACCTTGTCTTTCTGAAGACGCCGGCACTTCTTTCTGCTGTTGGTCACAAACCGAACTGCAAAGTTGATCAGATTTTTCGCCGTTTCTTCGGCGTCTTGCAACTTGTTTTTACTGATCGTTCCTCCGCACGTTTGGCGCTTCTGAAAAAAAATCATTTGTAAGTAACAAATCAAAGTCAGCAACAACTCAGCAACAAACCAATCGGGACAAAGGTTCAGTTGAAGCTTCAATTTATTGAAATGCATGTGAGATCATTTAAGCTTTAATAATTATTTTAGCCCTAAACACCTTGATTTCATTTTGAGTGAATTTTAGTTGGAAACACGGGCACAAAATAAAATAACTTGAAACAAAAATCTGTGTTGACACCTTGAGATGTTGCAAAACCATACAGCCTCCTTAGGTTACCCAGAGTCAAGACAAGGCACAATGTTCAGAAGCCCATAGACGCTGTACGTACCTCGAAGTTGTATTGCGCCCATTCGTGGAGCCGCAATGCGTCGACCAGGACGATGATCTTCATTAGTTTTTTGTCAGTCAGGTCCAAGCCGCTGGTGTTGAACCAGATGGACGAGATGTTCTTAATGTTGTGATACTGCTCGGTTGTGAGCTGGAATAAAATGAAGGGTGGTCAACATATGGTATCGAAAGCACGGTATACGTAATGAAAATGACTTGAGTAATTGAATAAAAAACAAAAATTGAACGAAAAAAAGCAATGCCCATCAATCCCCGGTAACCGGGAAAGTTACGGAGGATTATTCCACAATAGAATTTACAAGTTTTGTTTAAAAACCAACGTCATTCGGCTGCTTTTTTCGGAATTTGAAACAATCTGGCTCCATAATTTGAACTAAACCTGGTAAATATTGGGAGAAAATGCTTAAAACTTGAAACTAGTTTTGAAAAATAACTTACTTCTCGCTCGGATGCAATACCGGAAAAATATTCTGTCTTGGCGCAAAAACTTTCTTTTGCGGCTTTCTGACACGAAGCGCTCCGTTTCTGTACAATCTGGGCTTCTCGCGGTTTTCGACGGTGCACAGATCTCGATGTGACGCTCACAACGCAGAGCGCCAAAGCTATAACAAAGCACAACATTTTTGCCATATCTTGGAAGTGTTTTTTTATTCTGCAAATCTTATTCCGTCGTTGTAAGATTGTGATTAGAAAATCATTTTACATGCCTTATAAATGCCGAATTGAAGATTTCCCTGGTCGAGGTGATTCCCCACCACGCTGGACCGAAGACAATGAAAGAAACAAAGCGTTCGCGCTGGGCAAATATGTCGTCGCTGTTGCTGGCGAAAATAAAACTCTATATCGAAGCAAGTAATTCTTAAACCGCGTAGAAAAAGCAACAAAAATCAGAGTAAATGAAAATTTAGATCACAGGTTTAAAATAGACTTCACCGTCAAATAATTTTCATTGTCTCGGCAGAGATAGAAATTATATAATCCACAAAATACTGTTACACATAAATAAAAATGCGTGGTAAACTTTTTAAATCTTCTGAGAGAAATACACAGTTTCCTGTGCAATGTTTTGACAATGCTACTAACAAAAAACAACGGAAGTTATTATTTTTGTTTATTTTATTTGCATAGTTTGTCGCTAAAAAAGTTTGCTTGCAAAGAACGGCATTGTTTTAATCAAAAGTCAAAATTTACCGTTCAAGTCCAACATTATGTGATCATAATCACTCGTGTAATAAACAGGCGCGTCGATTCCCGAGGGGGTCGGGGGGGTCCGGGCCCCCCCAAAGATATGCATTGGGGGTCCAAGGAGTAAAGGACCCCCCCAATAAAAATAAACATGTCTGCTATTTATCATGGATAGGTTACTAACAAAATACAATTTCTGTCTTGACAGATTTGTCTTGCTCAAAATCTTGAAAACTGTATATCACAGCGCTAGGCCTAGATTTTATGGCAATAATCACAATACGAGTAGGTTTATCACCTAGCCAGTATATTGCACAAGTTCTATTTGTGTACGTCACAAACTCATTATTGTGACTGTGTGTCTGTCAGTGAAGTCTAGATGAGGAAAGTCCTCACTGTTACAACAGGGCACTGAGGAGCGAGAGCATACTGATACTCGCAGCGTCAGAGCAAATCAGCATAGTCACTCAATCTTGCAACGGTGCTATCCGAGCGGGGACTTAATGGACGGTGCCATCACAAGCCAGCCAGGATTTTTCATTGAGGGGGCCCAAATCACATGCAATGACGTCTTCAAACATTTTTGAAATGAGGCACTTTTTACGGGACAATGATATCGCAAAATGGAAGATCAGAAGCTGTGGCCTGGTTTGGCACGCAACTAGGATTTTGCTGAAGGGGGAGAGTTTGTAGTAAATGTTTAAAAGTTGAAATGTCTAAATTGGGAGACACGGTGAGTAATCTAGTGTAACTCAAACGTATTACAGACGGGGATGTGGGGGCGAAGTTCCCAACCGCTTGGCAACTTTTTGTAATTTTTTGAAAAAAATAGCTATTTTAATGCCATTGGATCACATTTCGCGCGTTTTTAGAGTAATTCGAAGGAACCAGATTTTTAACATTTAGAAACATAGTTGTAAGTCGGCCCGGGCTTTTCGGGTCGGGTTCGGGCCTAAAGTTGACAAAAATTTCGGGCTTAATTCGGGCCTGAGACGTGCTTTTTGTCTTAGATGTACCAAAATAAAATCAAAATAACAAGATTGCTAAAATTTTCAGACTTAACTATTTCTTTCGGTTTTTTTCGGACACGATTTGTGCTTCAAATTAGTTTTCGGATGCGGGCTTAAATTTTCGGGTTCGGGCCTGAACTAGTCGGCCCGTTCACAACCCTGCTTAGAAAGCCAATCGAAAAATTAAATTGTTCATTTCTCTTTTTACCTACAATTCAAGTCCAAAACACGTTTAAAATCTTGCCGTTTGGGGTTAAATTTTGTATGTGATTTGGCCCAGGTAGGCGAAAGTACGGTACATTGCCTTTATAACCAATTGTAGGAGTACATATAATGACTTAGGGCCCCAGGCCCTTTAATTTAAATTCAATAATTTGTTAAATGCGCATTTTCGCTTGCCAATTTTTTTTTTAAATCGTTTTGTCGTGTAAAAACTGGCGAGTTTGAGGTGAATTGTTATTGAAAGTTAATTGATACAAAAGAAGGTTATTGGTAAGGCCTATAACTAATCGTGTTTTTGCCCACGCTGGATTTACATAGCACGGGGCCCCTAGCACTTTAGAGACTTCCGCTGCAATTTCCAGTAAATATAGCTGAGACAAAAAAACCTCTTCGGCCCACCATTTAAACGCGGGGCCCCCTGGCACTGCACCATTTGGTAAATCCGCTCGTGTTTATTGTATTACGTTCATAAAAAGGTTAGATAAGTGCCTGAGGTTGCAATTTTTAAGACAAAACTATTCAATTCTCCCGAGCTATACACTTAAATTGGTTGGCAAAATTTTGGATTGAGGGGGCTCGAGCCCCTTGGTAATCCATATTACAGTAATATCTTGCTAATCACAGTTGAACGCGTGCACTTTTGTACAGAGAAATGCTAAAAGAAACTGAAGACTTTGTTTCAATGTTTTTATCATTGAGGGCATTTTAATTTGAAGGGAGGGGGGCTGTCGCCCTCTTGGCCACGCCTATCCGTGTCATCTTTTAACGTAGTATAGACAGGCTTGGCGGAACGATTTTCAAAGTTTTCAAAGTCGTAACATTGGAATTAACGTCCAAAAAACGTCCCAAAAGTTTGGCGTGAAAGAGGTCGCATTTAAAAAATGCCGCAAAAAATATTTCACACAGTTATATATCTCAAGATACCTTTTCATCCCTACCAACCCACTTTTGGCCGCGATGAGTTTTTTTTTTCCTTTTTCTTCCAAAATACCGTACGCTTATTTCCTGAACGGCTCAACAACGAAAAAAAAGCCTGCATCAAATGTGCTATTGCGATGTACGAACATTACAAACAAAGTCTACGATGTACAAACAATGCAAACAAAATTCGCGAAATTTCGCCAAAAAAGTTCTGGATATTTAATTGTACCCCCCAAAGATTTCGACAAATCGACGCGCCTGGTGATAAATTCCGGTTTCAAAGTATAAATAATTAATTGATTGCTGACCAAAGGCTATCGAAAACAACGGTCTATTATGGAACAATCGACTATTATTTACTTCTATCTGTGATTGTGTACAAAAGTGTGCAATGCGTGAACAAATATGTTAAAATCGAGCAACTTGTCAATTCCTCAAATAGCTCAGCAAATAAAGCATCTGTACCTAAACAATACCCTTTGATCTGCGGAGTAAACGCGTCAATGCCAGCTATTTTATCGCAATAAAAAACAGGACTTCCCCTTTACCAGAGAGCATCTGCGTTTTCTCTATAACTTCGGACACTTTCGGTGCTTTTATTAGACATTTTTCGACTTGTGATTTATTTTAAAATGAGTAAGTGGCACGAAAAGTTGGTTTCTCAGATCCCAATTATAAACCAACGTCTTTATGCTCCAAACTTCCTGATGCTCTGGATGACATATGACCGATCAGTGGTCGAGTGGATAAAGCGTCAGCTACTAAAGCGGTAGACCCGGGTTCGATTCCCAGTCGGGTCAAATCAAAGACTATAAAAATTGGTATTCATGGCTTGCCTGCTTGACGTTCAGGAGTTAAAGGGACAGTGTGAAACCTCCGCTCGTATGTGGTAGACAGGTGCTGGGCAGGTGGCAGCTTGACTCGAAGACCAGAAGGTCTCTTCGCTGTCTCCCTGCCAGGGCAGCTTGGTGAATAAATGGAATTACAATTTCAATTATATTTAAAGATTTCAGTTTTAATGTTTGTTTATTCAGTAATTATGTTGTTTGTTTATACAGTAGTTTATTTTTCATTTAAAAACAATATATTTTTTCAAGAGTCTGTATATTAGGATAATTTCTTATTCTTCTGTCACAAACACTCTTGCTTCCCCCTAGTGCACCACAGTTTTCGCTATACAACATGGGCGCCAACTATTGGTGTAATCAGTCTGAAAAGTATTCTTTTGCATATTTTTCTCCCGCTTACACGAAAATCGGACGGGTTGGCATATACCTCAGTTTAGGTTATCAAGGGTTGAGGTTAGTGGTAATTTGAACTTGAATTGGTGTAAAAGCGAGCTAGGATTAACTCTTCTCATAAATCCAACCCTTAATCAAATTCAACTCCCATGAATGAGGTCCGGTGCTTGATGTCACGTGCGTCTGTAGTTGAGGTGGGGAAATATGCAAAAGAACCATCACCTTGTCTGTGGGCCAATCAAACGACTTTGACCGCAAGTTGATGTCGCGGATGACGTCGCAAGGCGGGGTTGTGTATCAAACCCAAGAGTTCATCTCAAGATTGCGGAGACGGAAAAGAAACAGTGCCGCGGCAGTATTGCAAGCGGACATTTTGACTCGGAACAAAACAATTTGGCACCGGTTTTGTGAATTCTGGCAAGAAATTCGACACGGGACATTTGCTGAACGAGAAAATTAATATAATTGATGACGTAAACAGCAAAACGGTGCAGTTGGTTGGGGTAAGGGGGTTGCAGATTTGCGTGTCCACTTGACAAATGCATTGATCAGTGGTCTAGTGGACGCTGGATGGGCGTCTTCCATTGAATCGGTAGATTAGGGTTTGATTCCCGGTCGCGTCAAAGCATAGCGCTGAAAGAATTGGTATTTACAGATTTCCATCTTGACGTTCAGCATTAAAAGGGACATGGTGAAGCCTCCACCGTGTGTGGTAGACAGGTGGGCAGATGGTGGCTTGATTCGAAAACAGGAAGATCCCTTCGCTGTCTTCCGGCCAAGGCAAATGTGCAGGCTGACATCTTTGCACGGATGAGACCAAAATTTCTCTAGGGTTCATGATGCAATGCTAGTGGCAAACTTCAATGAGAGCGAAGTTTTGACATTGCGGGGTTGAATATTCGAGTTCTAGGTGAGTCGATGTGGACACAGGACACCAGAGGATGGACAATGAGTTTGACCACCTCAACCTGCTATCCACACTTGCTGGAAATAGGCCGATGGAATGACCGCAAAAGTTAGTTCTGAAGTATGCATGAAAAGTTGATTTGTTACTACGTCCGGACTCCGACAGACTGCCAGGGCTACGATCAACTTCTTCATGAAGGAAGTTTGCAAACGATTCTTCCGATTAGTATTCGAGTGGATATAGCGTCTGCTATTGAAACGGTAGATTCGGGTTTGATTCCCGTCGGGTCTAATCAAAGACTATAAAAATTGGCGTGCACAGATTCCCTGCTTAATGCTCAGCAATTAAAGGGACAGTATGAAGCCTACACCGTGTGTGGTAGACAGGTGGGCAGGTGGCAGCTTGACTCAAAGACCGAAAGGTCCCTTTGCTGTCTCCTGGCCAAGGCAACTTGGACAATAAAGATGAAATTACAATTCCACAATGTGCATCCCAAAAACTCCATCTTTTTCTACAAACTTGCAATTTGTGCCGAATCCAAGTTGTGACGGAGCAGGGCAACCAACTCGCGAGGAGCTGTTCGATTCGTGTTGAGCTCATTCCACAACTTTGTTGTGAATAACAATCGAGGTAGCGGATCAATGTGAACGAAATAAGGGTTTTTTTTATCGATATTTGGAGGTAAATCCCTCTGAATAATTTTTCTGGTTTTGATGTCAAAATTGAAATTTTAAATGGTGTTTCAAGAAAACTGTGGCTGTTAAGATTTTGGTTCCTTTCTTTTTATGCGATTGAGGAAGTGCAACGAACTTAAACATTCCAATCGACGAATCATTAACACATCGACAAACGTATCATGCTGAATGAAAGTATGCGCTTTATTGAGAGTTGAGACATACGTATTACACTTGGTGTTTTACGCTTAAGTGTGTTACGAATTTGCTGGGCTCATCTCCACGTCATTCCGCATGCAGGCAACACAGCTCATATTAAAGGAACGTCGCAGCGGTGGCTCGAGCCCAGGCGGCTAGGGCGTCAACCGCTACAATACCATTTCATTTTTTGCCAAAGCATGATGATTGTTGACTCAACAAAGCTTGCTCTGAATTTAAATAAAATTTGTCACTTAATCTAATGAAATTTAACGCCCCTAAGCAGCTTAGTTATAAAACTAAATCGAACAATCATGCAAACGATTGTGATCGGTGCAGCAGCAGAGGATCTGAATTCGAACCACAAGATGTTCACCCCGCCAATTTATTGCACACAAACGAGTTAAATGTCGTCTTTGCGCTGCCGTTGAAATGAAGAGGAGACCTCCGCGTTGACATTTCATTATCCATGTTTGAGGCCGGCGATCTCAGTTGCGATAGATTTGCTGCCCACTGTTTCAGTTTATTTATCTACTTTAATTTGTTTACACTGTAAACCAATTTCCTTTCCATTTGATTTGGAATTTCGCGTTGGTTTCATTTCGTAAACTTTTAAGTGGTTTGCTTTTCATGAGTAAATCATTTTTACAAATTCGGAAATAAACGAAATGTTAAATTTTGTGTGAAAAAGATGGCTTTAAGAACCCCTCAACCAATTTTTTGAACGACCTAATTTACGGTGCCAGTGTTTTTTGATATCAGTTGGTACTTAAAGGCAAATATTTTGACAGAGTTTGGGGGTACCACCCCCCGGGACCCTCCCCCAAATGGACTCCCAAAATCAATTATTATGAACGGCTTGAGCTAGGGCTCTGTTTTTTTTTGGATATCAGTAGATATTTAAAAGATAAGTTTTTACATGGTTTGGGGGTACCAACCCCCAAATGAACCTCCCCAAAAATCTCTTTTTAAAAGATAAATTTAACAATTGATTTTAGTCAATTGGGTTAATATGCTGAGTTGGCATAATGATTAAAGGTGCCAGGGTTTGAAATTGTCGTGATTGAACTGAGCTGGGTTCAAATACTTAATCGGACATCCGTTTTACCCAAATCACAAATGATTTAAAATTAACGTTTATTTTTTTCATGAGGCGAAATCACTTTGTTTGCATTGCATACGATTGAGTTTTACAGAAACATCGGTAACCTTCAAAGTATAGGAAGGGGAGAATGATGGTAAAATGGAACTGGCGGAAGTCCCGTATTATTTTCCTCCGGGAAAATGAACATCTAGTTCTGTTTCATTTGTTCTTTATTTTGTTTTTTTTTGCTTTTTCAGCATCGAAAAATCACAAAAGCAAAAAGTAAGTTTTTTTCGAGTTGAATGACAGCCAAAAAATTTTCTTGATTGCGTACGCATTGCGTAACAACACTTTGTAATTTCAGAACCGTTGCAATTTTGCTTGCAAATACTGGCAAATCACTGAGATTTTTTATCGTTTTGAATCAGGATAGAATTAGGTTTCTTTTTATATAAAATTTATTCGTTTTGCTTGTTCTTAATTTTTTTTACAGCACTGTTCTTAACTTTTGAGCAAAACTGAGCCTGGTATTTTCAGTACTTATATAAAAGTGTATTGAGTTAAACAGGCTACTAATACCATACTCTTGCTCATTCCCAGGTAATGATGTGTTGCCTGAACTCTAAACTGCTAATAGAACAAAGCATTTTCCCGTTTTATATTAATGTTGGGCAGGGCATGGTATGGAATGGAAAATGATTTTTCCATATTCCATACAGGCAATTTTCTTCCATTCCATTTCCATACTAAAATTCTTCCATTCCATATTCCATTCCACACCAAAACTTTCTGTCATATTCCATTCCATACTCAGTACCGTAGCCAGGGGGGGGGCTATAGCCCTCCCCCATCGGCATGTCGACCAAAATGCAGAATAAGAAAAAACACGTTTTTAGCACTTTTGAGACTGTTGTATGTACTGGAATAGACTAAATAGTGATTTAAAACATCTTTTTAAACATATATTTAGGGGGAGGCTAATTTGTCAAAAATACTACTCACAAATAAATGAACAATTTGAAAAATGGCCAAAAATAAGCAATCAAATTTGATCGCTAGTGCAAAAATGCTAAACATAGGTGTCATCAATAAAAATACTACAAACTTAGAAATAGGGGGCTATTCAGTATTAGTTAATTACCAATCATTCCTCTCAAATCTCTTTTCATTAGCCCCCCCCCAATTATTTTACTGTATAAACAGTTGATGAAATACTGTAGATTGCTCTATGCAAGTTTTATTGAACTATACGAGTTTATAATTTACTAGCATCTAAATAAAAGAACCAAAATGTTACCGTTAGCTACCTCCCAAATAGCTCATATATGCAACCATTTAATCATGTTTACATTGCCAATTTCTACGCCACGCTTTAAAAGCATTATTTCTTTATCAAAATAGCCTTAAAATTAAGTTATTTTTGTAAAAAAATGGAAAAATTTAGAGAACTAGGGGCTCCGCCCCCAGACCCCCTGCCTCCGGCTGCTGGGGGCTTCGCCCCCAAACCCCCAACACACAGCCCCCCCATTGCGAATTCCTGGCTACGCGCCTGTCCATACTTCCATACCAAAGAACTCTTAGACTGGAGGCAATGTAACTTGCACATTTGCAATGCTGCAAGCCACCACTCGTGAAGGTGAGCGTAACAATACGATGATGCAACCAACCACCGCTTTCTGGTTGGCACAATTGCACATTGCACGAGGTGTAATCCATTTGGCCTAGCCAGGATTTGAGATGGAGGGGGTTGGGGGCAAATTGCAAATCACATACAATGACGTCATCAGAAATTTCAAAAAGACGGACTTTTTATGGGACAAAGAATGAAAGATCAGAAACTGGGGGTCTGGTTTGGCACGAGATTGCACATTTTAAAACAAAAACACTGAGTTTCTCTCGGCTTGTGCTTTTAAATTGTGCTTTTAAAATGATTAGCTTGTGCTTTTAAATTGATTAGCTTTTAAATTGATTAGCTAGTGCTTTTAAATTGATAGGCGAAGTAACGGAGTGTGGTAATAATCCTGATTTCTGATCACACGGTCTACGTTCAACTCCCACATCCACACACATGTTGCTGTTTAATGTATGGTTTGCATTTTGCAACCTATTTGCTTGATATACACACCATTGTTCAGGTGTTCGCATGCAGTTACGTGCTACCTCTGCCCTTTAAACACACCAACTCAAATCTCACGTACCACAAGTTGCTTTCTTTGAAAAATTGAAAGCTTGGCGAGATTCCAATTTCGTAAAAAATGCAAATAATTCAAAAACTGGCAATGCAAATTTTAAAGATGACGGTCTCGTTAAGCTGTTTCATTCAGAGCATCTGATATCGATATTATTTTTGCAAGTCTACTGCGTTAAAAAGTTTGTTTGTCGAGATAAAAAGTCGGCTGGCACTATATGTCCGAACCTGTATTTTTATGACAATCGTGTAACGCGTTGCTGCCCCATTTTTCAATTCTATCTTAGCTTGTCCTTGGGATCGAACCCAGACCCTGTAGCTGACGGACGCTACATGCAACGCAAATCACTGTCGCATTTTTTTGCATTCGACGGCAATCGAAGTTTTTCCATTAACATATTCTACCGCATCTGGATCCTTTCCAAAGATCTATTTTCCGCTCCTTTTTCTCCATCTTGATCTTTAGTTCTGACCTAGGCATGCTAAGTCTGACCGCGGGGTCTCGACGGAATTTCTTTTCCGCATTCCTCGGAGAAGGACCCGGCAAACAAATTCTCTCAGTAACTACCTGCCTCATTGCATTATTGACCAATCAAAATTATGCTTTGTTCGTTTTGTATTTTGGTGAAAACTGTCCAGAATCTCTTTGGGCACTATTGAAGTGACGTCACGATATAAACACAACCAGACGTAAAACGCAAAGGCAAAACATGAACTCAAAAATAAATAATGAAGTAACTATTACGAGGCTGAAACGAAACAAACCAAAGCGAGCAAAAATAGTGATAACAAATAAAAGAAAACACCCAAAATCAGAGCGTTGTATAAATAGATTAAGCGCTACGTATAAAAAATGTATAAAAATTAAGTGCTGTGTAAAAAATTAAGCGCAATTCAATACAAAATTATAGAAAAAGCAACAAACATACGACAATGTTGAAGGCGATCGATAAAAATTGACGCATGAACAATAAATCTTAATAAATAAATACGTAAATAAATAAATAAATAAACAATCTCAACAGTAACTTCGCAAAAGTACCTCATAAAATAACTAAGATCAGGGATTAAGTTCAATAAGCGCACCCAAGTGCCTGGCGAAATTCGTTGAAATGATTTAGAATATCGTCGACAAAAAGAGGGCATGATGACGTTACAGGGGCGACTTTCTTGACAATTTTGCTGGTTTTCCTCTTTTTGGAGAGTTTCAGTTGGTTTTTGATGTCGTTGAATAGTTTCTCGTATCTAAGTGTTTCTTCCCCAGACGAGTCATGTTTCTTTTCTTTTATGAATTTGAGGATTTGTTTTGTTACTTTCTTTATAGCACGTTGATAATTTTCCTGAAAATAAACATAAATTTAGGTCTTTCAATCAACCAGCACCCTGTAGGCTCGTTGACTCTTTTTGATGCTGATCTGGGGGTAGCATTCCGAAAAGGCAGGCTATACAATACAGCGTTTAAGAAACCATTTCATTCATCAAATTTTTTCAGATCAAACCAAATGCTTATATGCTTTATTCGGCTTTTTTCGGGGGTGATCCAGTCTGCCTTTTCTTTCCAAAACATAGGCCGAGCGTTACAACAACGCTTTAAATTTGTCAAATCTAGAGAGGAGGACAGATAAGAAGCGTTCGGAAAAATACTCTTTAATCGTTTTATTAGCACAGTGAATTCTGACTCGTATTCAGGTTCCCTTCCGCAATGCGGGGTTTTGCAGTACCCAGACAAGCTATTTGCGTTTCATTTGTGACATCACCAAACGGCTTCTAGCAGACAACGCTCACCTAAGGAACCGAAGCCGCCACACCTGCAGCTTCAATCCCTGCAAATATAATCAGCCTTTTTCGAAAGCTGCGAGCAAAAGCCTTGAAACTACAGTTCGAATCCGGTCTGGGGCGAGCATACTGCGGTGTTTGCATGCAAATGAGCCTACCTTGTCTTTCTGAAGACGCCGGCACTTCTTTCTGCTGTTGGTCACAAACCGAACTGCGAAGTTGATCAGATTTTTCGCCGCTTCTTTGGCGTCTTGCAACTTGTTTTTACTGATCGTTTCTCCGCACGTTTGGAGCTTCTGAAAGAAAATCATTTGTAAGTAACAAATCAAAGTCAGCAACAACTCAGCAACAAACCAATTGGGACGAAGGTTTAGTTGAAGCTTCAGTTTATTAAAATGCATGTGAGATCATTTAAGCTTTAATAATTCTTTTTGCCCAAAACACCTTGATTTCATTTTCAGTGAATTTTAGTTGGAAACACGGGCACAAAATAAAATAACTTGAAACAAAAATCTTGGTTGACACCGTGAGATATTGCAAAACCGTATATCCTCCCCGCATCACCCAGAGTCAAGACAAGGCACAATGTTCAGAAGCCTATAGACCCTGTACATACCTCGAAGTTGTATTGCGCCCATTCGTGGAGCCGCAATGCGTCGACTAGAACGATGATCTTCATTAGTTTTTTGTCAGTCAGGTCCAAGCCGCTGGTGTTGAACCAGATGGACGAGATGTTCTTAATGTTGTGATACTGCTCGGTTGTGAGCTGGAATAAAATGAAGGATGGTCAACATATGGTATCGAAAGCACGGTATACGTAATGAAAATGACTTGAGTAATTAAATAAAAAACAAAAATGGAATGAAAAAAAAGCAATGCCCATCAATCCGCGGTAACTGGGAAAGTTACGGAGGATTACTCCACAATAGAATTTACAAGTTTTGTTTAAAAACCAACGTCATTCGGCTGCTTTTTTGGGAATTTGAAACAATCTGGCTCCATAATTTGAACTAAACCTGGTAAACATAGGGAGAAAATACTTAAAACTTGAAACTAGTTTTGAAAAAAAACTTACTTCTCGCTTGGATGCAATACCGGAAAAATATTCTGTCTCGGCGCAAAAACTTTCTTTTGCGGCTTTCTGGCACGAAGCGCTCCGTTTCTGTACAATCTGAGCTTCTCGCGGTTTTCGACGGTGCACAGATCTCGATGTGACGCTTACAACGCAGAGCGCCAAAGCCATAACAAAGCACAACATTTTTGCCATATCTTGAAAGTGTTTTTTTATTCTGCAAATCTTATTCCGTCGTTGTAAGATTGTGATTTGAAAGTCATTTTACCTGCCTTATAAATGCCGAATTGAAGATTTCCCTGGTCGAGGTGATTCCCCACCACGCTGTACCGAAGACAAATGAAAGAAACAAAGCGTTCGCGCTGGGCAAATATGTCGTCGCTGTTGCTGGCGAAAATAAAACTCTATATCAAAGCAAGTAATTCTTAAACCGCGTAAAAAAAGCAACAAAAATCAGAGTAAATGAAAATTTAGATCAGAGGTTTAAAATAGACTTCACCTTCCAATAATTTTCATTGTCTCGGCAGAAATAGTAATTATATAATCCACAAAATACTGTTACACACAAATAAAAATGCGTGGTAAACTTTTTAAATCTTCTGAGAGAAATACACAGTTTCCTGTGTAATGCTTTAACAATGCTACCAACAAAAAACAACGGAAGTTATTATTTTTGTTTATTTTATTTGCATAGTTTGTCGCTAAAAATAATTTGCTTGCAAAGAACGGCATTGTTTTAATCAAAAGTCAAAATTTACCGTTCAAGTCCAACATTATGTGATCATAATCACTCGTGTGATAAATTCCGGTTCCAAAGTATAAATAATTAATTGATTGCTGACCAAAGGCTATTGAAAACAATGGTCTATTATGAAACAATCGACTATTATTTACTTCTATCTGTGATTGTGTACAAAAGTGTGCATTGCGTGGACAAATATGTTAAAATCGATCAACTTATCAAATCCTCAAATAACTCAGGAAATAAAGCAGCTGTACCTAAACAATACCCTTTGATCTGTGGAGTGAACGGGTGCGTCAATGCCAGCTATTTTGTCGCAATAAAAAACAAGACTTTCCCTTCACCCGATGGCATCTGCGTGTTCTCTATAACTTCGGACACTTTCGGTGCTTTTATTAGACATTTTTCGACTTGTGGTTTATATTAAAATGAGTAAGTGGCACGAAAAGTTGGTTCTCAGATCCAAATTATAAATCAACGTCTTTATGCTCCAAACTTCCTGATGTTCTGGATGACATATGACCGATCAGTGGTCGAGTGGATAAAGCGTCTGCTACTGAAACGGTAGACCCGGGTTCGATTTCCAGTCGGGTTAAACCAAAAACTATAAAAATTGGTTTTCATGGCTTGCCTGCTTGACGTTCAGGAGTTAAAGGGACAGTGTGAAACCTCCGCTCGTATGTGGTAGACAGGTGCTGGGCAGGTGGCAGCTTGACTCGAAGACCAGAAGGTCCCTTCGCTGTCTTCTGGCCAGGGCAACTTGATGAATAAATGGAATTACAATTTCAATTATGTTTTGAGAATTCAGTTTTAATGTTTGTTTATACAGTAATCATGTTGTTTGTTTATACAGTAGTTCATTTTTCATTTAAAAACAATATCTTTTTTAAAGTGTTTTATAGTGCGATAGTTTCTTATTCTTCTGTCACAAACGCTCTTGCTTCCCCTTGTGCACCACAGTTTTCGCTATACATTCTGAACACCAACTATTGGTGTAATCAGTCTGAAAAGTATTCTTTTGCATATTTTTCTCCCGCTCACAGGAACATCTGACGGGTTGGCATATATCTCAGTTTAGGTTATTAAGCGTTGAGGTTAGTGGTAATTTGAACTTGAGTTGGTGTAAAAGCGAGCTAGGATTAACTCTTCTCATAAATCCAACCCTTAATCAAATTCAACTTACATGAATGAGGTACGGTGCTTGATGTCACGTGCGTCTGTAGTTGAGGTGGGAAATATGCAAAAGAACCATCACCTTGTCTGTGGGCCAATCAAACGACTTTGACCGCAAGGTGATGTCGCGGATGACGTTGCAAGACGGGGTTGTGTATCAAACCCAAGAGTTCATCTCAAGATTGCGGTGACGGAAAAGAACAGTGCCGCGGCAGTATTGCAAGCAGCCATTTTGACTTGGAACAAAACAATTTGGCACCGGTTTTGTGAATTCTGGCAAGAAATTCGACACGGGACATTTGCTGAACGAGAAAATTAATATAATTGATGACGTAAACAGCAAAATGGTGCAGTTGCTTGGGGTAAGGGGGTTGCAGATTTGCGTGTCCACGTGACAAATGCACTGATCAGTGGTCTAGTGGACGCTGGATGGGCGTCTTCCATTGAATCGGTAGATTACGGTTTGATTCCCGGTCGGGTCAAAGTATAGCGCTGAAAGAATTGGTATTTACAGGTTTCCTTCTTGACGTTCAGCATTAAAAAGGACATGGTGAAGCCTCCGCCGTGTGTGGTAGACAGGTGCGCAGATGGTGGCTTGATTCGAAGACAGAAAGGTCCCTTCGCTGTCTCACGGCCAAGGCAAATGTGCAGGCTGACATCTTTGCACGGATGAGACCAAATTTTCTTTATGGTTGATGATGCAATGCTAGTGGCAAACTTCAATGAGAGAGCAGTTTTGACATTGCAAGGTTCAATATTCGAGTTCTAGGTGAGTCGATGTGGACACAGGACACCAGAGGATGGACAATGAGTTTGACCACCACAACCTGCTACCCACACTTGCTGGAAATAGGCCGATGGAATGACTGCAAAAGTTAGTTCTGAAGTATGCGCAAAACGTTGATTTGTTACTCCGTCCGGACTCCGCCAGACTGCCAGGGCTGTAATGAACTTCTTCATGAAGGAAGTTTGCAAACGATTCTTCCGATTAGTATTCGAGTGGATATAGCGTCTGCTATTGAAACGGTAGATTCGGGTTTGATTCCCGTCGGGTCAAACCAAAGACTATAAAAATTGGCGTGCAAAGATTCCATGCTTAATTCTCAGTAATTAAAGGGACAGTGTGAAGCCTCCACCGTGTGTGCTAGCCTGGTGGGGAGGTGGCAGCTTGACTCAAAGACCGAAAGGTCCCTTTGCTGTCTCCTGGCCAAGGCAACTTAGTAAACAAAGATGTAATTACAATTCCACAATGTGCATCCCAAAAACTCCATCTTTTTCAGCAAATTTACAATTTGAGCAGAATCCAAGTTGTGACGGAGCAGGGCAACCAACTCGCGAGCAGCTGTTCGATTCGTGTTGAGCTCATTCCACAACTTTGTTGTGAATAACAATCAAAGTAGCGAATCAATGTAGACGAAATAAGGGTTTATTCCATCGATTTGTGGAGGTAAATCCCCTCTGAATAATTTTTCTGGTTTTGATGTCAAAATTGAAATTTTAAATGGTGCTTCAAGAAAATCGTGGCTGTTAAGATTTTGGTTCCTTTCTTCTTATGCGATTGAGGAAGTGCAACGAACTTAAACATTCCAATCGACGAATCATTAACACATCGACAAACGTATCATGCTGAATGAAAGTATGCGCTTTATTGAGAGTTGAAACATACTTGGTGTTTTACGCTTAAGTGTGTTACGAATTTGCTGGGCCCATCTCCACGCCACCGCGCTGCAGGCAACACTGCTCCTGTTAAAGAAACGTCGCAGCGGTGGCTCGAGCCCAAGCGGCTAGGGCGTCAACCGCTACAATACCATTTCATTTTTTGCTAAAGCATGATGATTGTTGACTCAACAAAGCTTGCTTTGAATTTAAATAAAATTTGTCACTTAATCTAATGAGATTTACCGTTCCTAAGTAGCTTAGTTATAAAACTAAATCGAATAATCATGCAAACGATTGTGATCGGTGTTGCGGCAGAGGATCTGAATTCGAACCACAAGGTGTTCACCCCGCCAATTTATTGCACACAAACGAGTTAAATGTCGTCTTTGCGCTGCCGTAGAAATGAAGAGGAGATCGACCTCCGCGTTGACATTTCATTATCCATGTTCGAGGCCGGCGATCTCAGTTGCGATAGATTTGCTGCCCACTGTTTTAGTTTATTTATCTACTTAAATTTGTTTACGCTGTAAACCATTTTCGTTTGCATTCGATTTGGAATTTCGAGTTAGTTTCATTTCGTAAACTTTCAAGTGTTTTGCTTTTCATGAGTAAATCATTTTTACAAATTCGGAAATAAACGAAACGTTAAATTTTGTGTCAACAAAATGGCTTCAAGAACCCCTCAACCAATTTTTTGAACGACCTAATTTACGGTGCCAGTGTTTTTTAATATCAGTAGGTACTTAAAGGCAAGTATTTTAACAGAGTTTGGGGGTACCACCCCCTCGGGACCCTCCCCCAAATGGACACCCAAAATCAATTATTATGAACGGCTTGATCTAGGGCTCTAGTTTTTTTTAGATATCAGTAGATATTTAAAAGACAAGTTTTTACATGGTTTGGGGGTACCAACCCCCAAATGAACTTCCCCAAATATCTCTTTTTAAAAGATAAATTTAACAATTGATCTTAGTCAATTGGGTTAATATGCTGAGCTGGCATAATGATTAAAGGTGCCAGGGTTTGAAATTGTCGTGATTGAACTGAGCTGGGTTCAGATACTTAGTCGGACATCGGTTTTACCCAAATCACAAATGATTTAAAATCCACATTTGTTTTTTTCATGAGACAAAATCACTTTGTTTGCATTGCATACATTGAGTTTTACAGAAACATCGGTAACCTTCAAAGTATGAAGGGGAGAATGATGGTGAAATGGAACTGGCGGAAGTCCCGTATTATTTTCCTCCGGGAAAATGAACATCTAGTTCTGTTTCATTTGTTCTTAATGTTTTTTTTGTTTGCTTTTCCAGCATCGCAAAATTACAAAAGCAAAAAAGTAAGTTTTTTTCGACTTGAATAACAGCCAAAAATTTTCTTGATTGCGTACGCAATGCGCAACAACACTTTGTAATTTCAGAACCGTTGCAATTTTGCTTGCAAATACTGGCAAATCACTAAGATTTTTTATCGGTTTGAATCGGCACAGATTTAGGTTTCTTTTTATATAAAATTTGATCGTTTTGCTTGTTCTTAATTTTTTTTACAGCACTGTTCTTAACTTTTGAGCAAAAAGGAGCCTGGTATTTTCAGTACTAATATAAAAGTGTATTGAGTTAAACAGGCTACCAATACCATACTCTTGCTCATTCCCAGTTAATGATGTGTTGCCTGAACTCTAAACTGCAGAAAGAACAAAGCATTTTCCCGTTTTATATTAATGTTGGGCAGGGCATGGTATGGAATGAAAAATGATTTTTCCATATTCCATACAGGCAATTTTCTTCCATTCCATTTCCATACTAAAAATCTTCCATTCCATATTCGATTCCATACCAAAAATTTCTGTCATATTCCATTCCATGCTCAGTAGCGTAGCCAGGGGAGGGGGCTATAGCCCCCTCCATCTGCATGTCGACCAAAATGCAGAATAAGAAAAAAAACACGTTTTTAGCACTTTTGAGACTGTTGTATGTACTGGAACAGACTAAATAGTAATTTAAAACATCTTTACAAACATACATTCGGGAGGGGGGCTAATTTGTCAAAAATACTACTCACAAATAAATGAACAATTTGAAAAATGGCCAAAAATAAGCAATCAAATTTGATTGCTAGTGCAAAAATGCTAAACATAGGTGTCATCAACAAATATACTACAAACTTAGAAATAGGGGGCTATTTAGTATTAGTTAATTACCAATCATTCCTCTCAAATCTCTTTTCATTAGCCCCCCTCCCAATTATTTTACTGTTTAAACAGTTGATAAAATACTGTAGATTACTCCATGTAAGTTTTATTGAACTATACGAGTTTATAATTTACTAGCATCTAAATAAAAGAACCAAAATGTTACCGTTAGCTACCTCCCAAATAGCTCATATATGCAACCATTTAATCATGTTTACACTGCCAATTTCTACGCCACGCTTTAAAAGCATTATTTCTTTATGAAAATAGCCTTAAAATTAAGTTATTTTTGTAAAAAAATGGAAAATTTTCGAGCGCTGGGGTCTCCGGCCCCAGACCCCCTGCCTCCGGCTGCTGGGGGCTTCGCCCCCATGCCCCCAACACACAGCCCCCCATTGCCAATTCCTGGCTACGCGCCTGTCCATACTTCCATACCAAAGAACTCTTAGACTGGAAGCAATGTAACCTAGAACTTGCACCTTCACAATGCTGCAAGCCACCACTCGTGAAGGTGAGCGTAACAATACGGTGATGCAACCAACCACCGCTTTCTGGTTGGCACAATTGCACATTGCACGAGGTTTAATCCATTCGGCTTAGCCAGGATTTGCGATGGAGGGGGGTTGGGGGCAAATTGCAAATCACATACAATGATGTCATCAGAAATTTTCAAAAAGACGGACTTTTTATGGGACAAAGAATGAAAGATCAGAAACTGGGGGTCTGGTTTGGCACGAGATTGCACATTTTAAAACAAAAACACTGAGTTTCTCTCGGCTTGTGCTTTTAAATTGATTAGCAAAATTGTGCTTTTAAATTGTGCTTTTAAATTGATTAGCTTTTAAAATGATTAGCTAGTGCTTTTAAATTGATAGGCGAAGTAACGGATGTGGTAATAATCCTGATTTCTGATCACACGGTCTAAGTTTAACTCCCACATCCAGACACATGTTGCTGTTTAATGTATGGTTTGCATTTTGCAATCGTTTTGCTTGATATACACACCATTGTCCAGGTGTTCGCATGCAGTTACGTACTACTTCTGCCCTTTAAACACACCAACTCAAATCTCACGTACCACAAGTTGCTTTCTTTGAAAAATTGAAAGCTTGGCGAGATTCCAATTTCGAAAAAAATGCAAATAATTCAAAAACCGGCAATGCAAATTTTAAAGATGACGGTCTCGTTAAGGTGTTTCATTCAGAGCATCTGATATCGATATTATTTTTGCAAGTCTATTGCGTTAAAAAGTTTGTTTGTCGAGATAAAAAGTCGGCTGGCACTTCATGTCCGAACCTGTATTTTTATGACAATCGTGTAACGCGTTGCTGCTCCATTTTTCAATTCTATCTTAGCTTGTCCTTGGGATCGAACCCAGACCCTGTAGCTGATGGACGCTACATGCAACGCAGATCGCTGTCGCATTTTTTTGCATTCGACGGCAATCGAAGTTTTTCCATCAACATATTCTACCGCATCTGGATCCTTCCAAAGATCTATTTCCCGCTCCTTTTTCTCCATCTTGATCTTTAGTTCTGCCCTAGGCATGTTAAGTCTGACCGCGGGGTCTCGACGGAATTTCTCCTTCCCATTCCTCGGAGAAGGACCCGGCAAACAAATTCTCTCAGTAATTACCTGCATCAGTGCATTATTGACCAATCAAAATTATGCTTTGTTCGTTTTGTATTTTGGTGAAAACTGTCCAGAATCTCTTTGGGCACTATTGAAGTGACGTCACGATATAAACACAACCAGACGTAAAACGTAAAGGCAAAACATGAACTCAAAAATAAATAATGTAGTAACTATTACGAGGCTGAAACGAAACAAACCAAAGCGAGCAAAAATAGTGATAACAAATAAAAGAAAACACCCAAAATCAGAGCGTTGTATAAATATATTAAGCGCTACGTATAAAAAATGTATAAAAATTAAGTGCTGTATAAAAAATTAAGCGCAATTCAATACAAAATTATACAAAAAGCAACAAACATACGACAATGTTGAAGGCGATCGATAAAAATTGACGCATGAACAATAAATCTTAATAAATAAATACGTAAATAAATAAATAAATAAACAATGTCAGCAGTAATCTCGCGCAAAAGTACCTCATAAAATAACCAAAATAAGGGGATTAAGTTTAATAAGTGCACCCAAGTGCCTGGCGATATTCGTTGAAATGATTTAGAATATCGTCAACAAAAAGAGGGCATGATGACGTTTCAAGGGCAACTTTCTTGACGATTTTGCTGGTTCTCCCCTTTTTGGAGAGTTTCAGTTGGTTTTTGATGTCGTTGAATAGTTTCTCGTACCTAAGTGTTTCTTCCCCAGTCGAGCCATTTTTCTTTATTCTTATGAATTTGAGGATTTGTTTTGTTACTTTCTTTATAGCACGTTGATAATTTTCCTGAAAATAAACATAAATTTAGGTCTTTCAATCAACCAGCACCCTGTAGGCTCGTTGACTCTTTTTGATGCTGATCTGGGGGTCGCATTCCGAAAAGGCAGGCTATACAATACGGCGTTTAAGAAACCATTTCATTGATCAAATTTTTTCAGATCAAACCCAATTCTTTTATGCTTTATTCGGCTTTTTTCGGGGGTGATCCAGTCTGCCTTTTCTTTCCAAAACATAGGCGGAGCGTTACTTGTCTTTCTGAAGACGCCGGCACTTTTTTCTGCTGTTGGTCACAAACCGAACTGCAAAGTTGATCAGATTTTTCGCCGCTTCTTCGGCGTCTTGCAACTGGCTTTTACTGATCGTTTCTCCGCACGTTTGGAGCTTCTGAAAGAAAATCATTTGTAAGTAACAAATCAAAGTCAGCAACAACTCAGCAACAAACCAATCGGGACGAAGGTTCAGTTGAAGCTTCAAGTTATTAAAATGCATGTGAGATCATTTAAGCTTTAATAATTATTTTAGCCTTAAACACCTTGATTTCATTTTGAGTGAATTTTAGTTGGAAACACGGGCACAAAATAAAATAACTTGAAACAAAAATCTAGGTTGACACCTTGAGATGTTGCAAAACTATACAGTCTCCCTGGGGTCACCCAGAGTCAAGACAAGGCACAATGTTCAGAAGCCTATAGACGCTGTGACGTACCTCGAAGTTGTATTGCGCCCATTCATGGAGCCGCAATGCGTCGACTAGAACGATGATCTTCATTAGTTTTTTGTCAGTCAGGTCCAAGCCGTTGATGTTGAACCAGATGGATGAGAAGCTCTTAATGTTGTGATACTGCTCGGTTGTGAGCTGGAATAAAATGAAGGATGGTCAACATATGGTATCGAAAGCACGGTATACGTAATGAAAATGACTTGAGTAATTAAATAAAAAACAAAAATGGAATGAAAAAAAAGCAATGCCCATCAACCCCCGGTAACCGGGAAAGTTACGGAGGATTACTCCACAATAGAATTTACAAGTTTTGTTTAAAAACCAACGTCATTCGGCTGCTTTTTTCGGAATTTGAAACAATCTGGTTCCATAATTTGAACTAAACCTGATAAAAATCTGGAGAAAATACTTAAAACTTGAAACTAGTTTTGAAAAAAAACTTACTTCTCGCTCGGATGCAATACCGGAAAAATATTCTGTCTCTGCGCAGAAACTTTCTTTTGCGGCTTTCTGACACGAAGCGCTCCGTTTCTGTACAATCTGGGCTTCTCGCGGTTTTCGACGGTGCACAGATCTCGATGTGACGCTTACAACACAGAGCGCCAAAGCCATAACAAAACGCATAATCTTTGCCATATCTTGGAAGTGTTTTTTTATTCTGCAAATCTTATTCCGTCGTTGTAAGATTGTGATTTGAAAATCATTTTACATGCCTTATAAATGCCGAATTGAAGATTTCCCTGGTCGAGGTGATTCCCCACCACGCTGGACCGAAGACAAATGAAAGAAACAAAGCGTTCGCGCTGGGCAAATATGTCGTCGCTGTTGCTGGCGAAAATAAAACTCTATATCGAAGCAAGTAATTCTGAAATCGAGGAAAAAAAGCAACAATAATCAGAGTAAATGAAAATTTAGATCAGAGGTTTAAAATAGACTTCACCTTCAAACAATTTTCATTGTCTCGGCAGAGATTGTGATTATATAATCCACAAAATACTGTTACACATAAATAAAAATGCGTGGTAAACTTTTTAAATCTTCTGAGAGAAATACACAGTTTCCTGTGTACGTAATGCGTTGACAATGCTACTAACAAAATATAACGGAAGTTATTATTTTTGTTCATTTTAATTGCATAGTTTGTCGCTAAAAATAAATTTTCTTGCAAAGAACGGCATTGTTTTAATCAAAAGTCAAAATTTACCGTTCAGGTCCAAGATTATGTGATCATAATCACTCGTGTGATAATTTCAGTTCCAAAGTATAAATAATTAATTGATTGTTGATCAAAGGCAATTAAAAACAATGGTCTATAATGGAACAATCGACTATTATTTACTTCTATCTGTGATTGTGTACAAAAGTGTGTAATGCGTGGACAAATATGTTAAAATCGAGCAACTTATCAAATCCTCAAATAACTCAGGAAATAAAGCAGCTGTACCTAAACAATACCCTTTGATCTGTGGAGTGAACGCGTCAATGCCAGCTATTTTATCGCAACAAAAAACAAGACTTCCCCTTCACCCGATGGCATCTGCGTTTTCTCTACAACTTCGGACACTTTCGGTGCTTTTATTAGACATTTTTCGACTTGTGATTTACTTTAAACTTGAGTAAGTGACACGAAAAGTTGGTTTCTCAGATCCCAATTACAAACCAATGTCTTTATGCTGCAAACTTCCTGATGCTCTGGATGACATATGACCGATCAGTGGTCGAGTGGATAGAGTGTCAGCTACTGAAACGGTAGACCCGGGTTCGATTCCCAGTCGGGTCAAACCAAAGACTTTAAAAATTGGTATTCATGACCAGAGGTGCCGATCTGTGTTGAGCATTGGGGGGATAATTTGCAATTTTACCCCAATTTTGCCCTATGTTTAATATTGGGGGGGATGAACCTCGACCAAAACTTTTTTTAGGTGATCAAATTAAGTGAAGACCAAAAAAAAGGTCTTCATCGGAAATGGAACACTTTTTCCCCGAATTCAGGTGAAGAAGGTGAAGACCAAAAAACAAAAAAAAAAAAAAAGGTCTTCACCAGAAATGGAGCACTTTTTTTAAGTACTGCCCTGCGCTCAGACGCTCACCAGAGTCAAATTATTGGAGGGGATGCAGATGAAAACCATACTCAAATTGTTGGGGGGTATACAGTCAAATTATTGGGGGGGATATATCCCCAATCCTCCCGGGTTTCGGCACCACTGTTCATGGCTTTCATGCTTGACGTTCAGCAGTTAAAAGGGACAGTGTGACGCCTTCACCGTGCGTGGTAGACAATTGGGCAGGTGCCAGCTTGACTCGAAGACCGGAAGGTCCCTTTGCTGTCTTCTGGCCAGGGCAACTTGGTGAAGAAATGTAATTACAATTACAATTATATTTAGATATTTCAGTTTTAATGTTTGTTTACACAGTAATTATGTTGTTTGTTGGTGCAGTAGTTTATTTTTTATTTGGAAACAATATATTTTTTCAAAGTGTTTCATACCGTATTACGATAATTTCTTGTTCTTTTGTCTCAAACGCTCTTACTTGTCCCTTTGTTCACCATAACTCGCTATACAATCTGGACGCCTACTATTGGTGTAATCCAGGGGTCGGCAACCTTTAAAACTAACTTGGCGAAGACTTTAAACTTTTAAACTCGACGAATCGGTGGCGAAGACTACAAAAAAAGATTTTCGGCAGAAGATGAGAATTATTTCGACGGTTTATTGCTGCATATCTATCATTGAAAAAAGTTCGCGGGCCGGATGGCAATAAAAGGTCGCGGGCCCGGTAAAATGTCTTGGCGGGCCGCATCCGGCCCGCGGGCCGTAGGTTGCCAACACCTGGCGTAATCAGTCGGAAAATATTCTTTTGCATATTTTTCTCCCGCCTACAGGAACATCTGACGGGTTGGCATACAGTAGCGTAGCCAGGGGGAGCGGAGGCATTGGCATGTCGACCAAAATGCAGAATAAGAAAAATACCACGTTTTTAGCACTTTTGAGACTGTTTTATGCTCTGGAATGGATTCAAATAGTGATTTAAAGCATCTTTTGAAGCATATATTCAGGGGGGGCTAATTTGTCAAAAATAAAACTCAAAAATACACAAAAACTTTGAAAAATGGCCAAAAATAAGCAATCAAATTCGATCGCTAGTGTAAAAATGCTTAGCATAGGTGTCATCAACAAACATACTATAAACTTCGAAATAGGGGGGGGCTATTCATTAACAAATATTAATTACCAAATATTAATACCAAATATTCTTTTTTAGTTAATTACCAAATATTCTTAATTACCAAATATTTGTTAATAAGTTAATTAATTACCTTAAATTTATTATTACCAAATATTCTTCTTAAATCTCTTATTACCAAATATTCTTCTCAAATCTCTTAATTACCAAATATTCTTCTCAAATCTCTTTTCATAAGCCCCCCACAATTTTTTTCTCTATAAACTGTCGACAAAATAGATTACTCCATGTGAGTTTTATTGGACAATACGATTTTAAAATTTTCCAGCATCTAAATAAGAGAACTAAAATTTTACGATTAGCCACCTCCCAAGTAGCTCGTTTATGCAACCAGTTTAATCATGTTTGCACTGCCAATTTCTAAATCAGGTTTTAAAGCACCATCTTTTTAACAAAATAGCCTTAAAATTAAGTTATTTTTGTAAAAAAATGCAAAATGTTTGAGCGCTGGGGGCTTTGTCCCCAGACCCCCAAATCAACCCCCCCATTGCGAATTTCCGACTACGCGCCTGTTGGCATATATCTCAGTTTAGGTTATCAAGGGTTGAGGTTTGTGGTAATTTGAACTTGAGTTGGTGTAAAAGATAAGCGAGGGTTAACTCTTCTCCTAAATCCAACCCTTAATCAAATTCAACTCACATGAATGAGGTCCGGCGCTTGATGTCACGTGCGTCTGTAGTTGAGGTGGGAAATATGCAAAAGAACCATCATCTTGTCTGTGGGCCAATCAAACGATTTCGACCTCAAGGTGATGTCGCAGATGACGTCGCAAGACGGGGTTTTGTATCGAACCCAAAAGTTCATCTCAAGACTGCGGAGACGGAAAAGAAACAGTGCCGCGGCAGTATTGCAAGCTGCCATTCTAACAAAACAATTTGGCACCGGTTTTATGAAGCTTGGCAAGGGATTCGACGCGAGACATTTGCTGAACAAAAAGAATAATATAATTGATAACGTAAACAGCAAAACGATGCAACTGCTTGGGGTAAAGTAGTTGTAGATTTGCATGTCCACTTGACAAATGCACTGATCAGTGGTCTAGTGGACGCTGGACAGGGCGTCTTCCATTGAATCGGTAGATTAGGGTTTGATTCCCGGTCGCGTCAAAGCATAGCGCTGAAAGAATTGGTATTTGCAGGTTTCCTGCTTGACGTTCAGCATTAAAAAGGACAGTGTGAAGCCTCCGCCGTGTGTGGTAGACAGGTGCGCAGATGGTGGCTTGATTCGAAGACAGAAAGGTCCCTTCGCTGTCTCCTGGCAAAGGCAAATTGGAAGGCTGACATCTTTGCAGGGATGAGACCAAATTTTCCCTAGGGTTGATGATGCAATGCTAGTGGCAAACTTCAACGAGAGAGCAGTTTTGGCGTTGCGGGTTCGAGTCCCAAGTGAGGCGATGTGGACGCAAAACATCATAGGATGGACAATGAGTTTGACCACCTCAACCTGCTCCCCACACTTGCTGGAAATAGGCCAATGAAATGACTGCAAAAGTTAGTTCTGAAGTATGTGCAAAACGTTGATTTGTTACTCCGTCCAGAATCCGCCAGACTGCTAGGGCTGTAATGAACTTCTCCATGAAGGAAGTTTGCAAACGATTCTTCCGATTGGTGGTCGAGTGGATAGAGTGCCTGCTATTGAAGCGGTAGACTCTGGTTTGATTCCCGGTCGGGTCAAACCAAAGACTATAAAAATTGGTGTGCACAGCTTCCCTGCTTAATGCTCAGCAACTAAAGGGACAGTGTGAAGCCTCCACCGTGTGTGGTAGACGGGTGGGCAGGTGGCAGCTTGACTCGAAGACCGAAAGGTCCCTTTGCTGTCTCCTGGCCAAGGCAACTTAGTAAACAAAGATGTAATTACAATTCCACAATGTGCATCCCAAAAACTCCATCTTTTTCAGCAAACTTGCAATTTGAGCAGAATCCAAGTTGTGACGGAGCAGGGCAACCAACTCGCGAGCAGCTGTTCAATTCGTGTTGAGCTCATTCCACAACTTTGTTGTGAATAACAATCAAAGTAGCGAATCAATGTGGACGAAATAAGGGTTTATTCTATCGATTTATGGAGGTAAATCCCCTCTGAATAATTTTTCTGGTTTTGATGTCAAAATTGAAATTTTAAATGGTGTTTCAAGAAAATTATGACAGTTAAAATTTTGGTTCCTTTCTTCTTATGCGATTGAGGAAGTGCAACGAACTTAAACATTCCAATCGACGAATCATTAACACATGGACAAACGTATCATGCTGAATGACAGTATGCGCTTTATTGAGAGTTGAAACATACGTATTACACTTGCTGTGTTACGCTTAAGTGTGTTACGAATTTGCTGGACCCATCTCCACGCCACCGCGCTTGCAGGCAACACTGCTCCTGTTAAAGAAACGTCGCAGCGGTGGCTCGAGCCCAGGCGGCTAGGGCATCAACCGCTAAAATACCACTTCACTTTTTGCTAAAGCATGATGATTGTTGACACAACAAAGCTTGCTCTGAATTTAAATAAAATTTGTCACTTAATTTAATGAGATTTAACGTCCCTAAGCAGCTTAGTTATAAAACTAAGGCTGCGTTTACATGAGACTTCATTTCGCCCGCAAGCAAAAAAACTCGTGTCGGTTAAGTCTACAAACAATGGAAGTGTTCACTTGAGCGCACCGCAATGAAATTGAATTTCGCGCAATTTTCATTTCGGTCAATTTGACAGAAATGAATATTCATTTCGGCTGTGTGAACGCAGACGACTTGAAAGCAACCCGAAACTGGAACAAAATAAACAGTTTCTATAGTGTAATTGGCGGGGTAAATGTAATAAATCACTGTAGAAAGTAACATACAGTTTAAAGAATGGTAACATACTGTTGAACCTATGTAACTTGGGACAAAAATGAGACTACCTAGCCGGCCTTTGCTGTACTTGTAAAGTTATAGGTAGGCGTATTGCAAACTAGTTCAATGTAGAAGTGTAATTTGGTAGCTATCTGGTAACTTCGTTTCAAAAACCTCTTACATGCTCACCTAGGGAGGTCTGGGGGAACGATGTAAGCTACCTTGTTGCCCCAGAAGCAATTGGTGTTAGTGAGTTAAGTCCAACAAAAATTTCCGCTAATGGTACTAATTGTCGTAGGATGTCTAAACGTTTCTGTGATAACTGTATGATGCCTGTAATTATTTGTTCAACGTTTCCCAGGATAAGTGCGTGATGCCTACAATGTACATTTTTTTTTTGAGAGTGTGAGTGTTTTTTTTAATTTTTTGTCTTGATGTTAAGGCTTGTGTTTGACTCAAGTTTATGCCGTGTTTTGTAACATGCTTCAAGATACAGTCCTTCCAGCGCATGCCTTATAGAGCGTTTGGAAAAAAACTTGACTTGACTACTTTTTTGCTCGTTTTTGGTTTTAGAGCTTGGGATTGAGAGTTATATTTTAGCCCCGTACGAGTTTTCGGCCAATGGCAATTTAATCGCCGTCTTTTTTTCTTCAAATTACAAATTTCTTGCAGGTTGACCATGATCTCTGCTTCTTGTTCTTGCAGTTTTAATAACAATTGCAAAAGCAGCTGCATTTGTAATTGATAAAATGCAAGTAAATTAGCCACTAGTATTGGTACCAATGCTACCGGTTTCATCTCTGTTTACTGCAAGTGATCTGAGCGAAATGATGACATCACAGATCGCAACGCAGTATTTATATGCTCGTTGCTTTCGGGGTGAAATGAAAACCTACGCGAAAACCGGTTTAAACTGGAATTTTCATTTCGTCTGATTTTCACATCGTGTCTCATGGAAACGTAGCCTAAATCGAATAATCATGCAAACAATTGCAATTGGTGCTGCAGCAGAGGTTCTGACTTCGAACCACAAGATGTTCACCCTGCCAACTTATTGCAGACAAACGAGTTAAATGTCGTCTTTGCGTCACCGTTGAAATGCAGAGGAGATCTCCGCGTTAACATTTCATTATCCATGTTTGTAGCCGGCGACTTCAGCTTCGATAGATTTGCTGCTCATCGTTTTGATTTAATTATCTACTTTATTTTATTTACACTGTAAACCATTTTCGTTTGCATTCGATTTGGGATTGCAGGTTACTTTTATTTTGTTAACTTTCAAGTATTTTGCTTTTTATGAGTAAACCATTTTTTACAAATTTGGAAATAAACAAAACGTTAAATTTTGTGTGAACAAAGTGGCTTTAAAAACACATAAACCAATTTTTTGAACGACCTAATTTACGGTGCCAGTGTTTTTTGATTTCAGTAGATATTTGGAGGCGAATATTTTGACAGAGTTTGGGGGCACCCCCCCACCCCGGAATCTTCCCCAAATGGATCCCTCAAAAAAATCAATCTTTTGAATGGCTCAAGCTAGGGTGCAAGTGTTTTTTGCTGTCAGTAGATATTTAAGAGACAAATATTATGACGTGGCTGGGGGTACCACCCCCCTCGGAGATCCCCCAAAAAACAATTTCTTTAACTACTCAATTTACTGTGCCAGTGTTTCTTGATATCAGTTATCAGTTGATATTTAAGAGAGAAATTGCAGTTTTGTATAATTGCATGTTTGAAAATTTAATGATTCGAAATTGATGCTAATGTTTGCTTTTAAATTTTTAGTTGCAGTTTTATATCATTGCATGTTTAAATGTGCTATTCTTTTTGCCTGATGAGACCCTTGAGCAAGGTCGAAACGCGTCGCGATAGCTCATTCGCACTGTATATTGCAATAATAAATTGTATAGATGAATAACTTATGCTTCTGAATGCTAGCCGTGAAGATGGCCTAAGTTACTGGTCGAAACATGAAAACCTATAGTTTTAGGTTGACAATCATTGAATAAAAATTAGAGAGAAATGTTTTCACATAGTTTGGGGGAGCCATAGTTCACATACCCTGGGGACCCCCCAAAAATCAATTTTTTGCTCAACCAAATTTACGATACTTGTTTTTTTGATATCAGTAGATCTTTAAGAGGCAAATATTTTGACAGAGTTTGGGGAAACCACCCCCCGTGGACCCCCCAAACGGACCCCCAAAGATCAATTTTTTGAACCGCTTAAACTACAGTTCTAGTTTTTTTTCATATTACGAAATACTGAAGAGACAAATACTTGGATATACTTTGAAGGTGCAACCCCTCGGAAATCCCCAAATGAACTCCACAAACATCAATTTTTGAACGACTTAATTTAAGGCTTCAGTTTCTTTGATATTAGTAGGCATTAAAGCGACAAAAATTTTGACATACTTTGGGGGAGACAAATTTTTTTACACAGTCTGGGGGTACCAAACATCTATCCAAAAAATCACTTTTTAAAAGCTAAATTTAACAAAAACTCTGAAACCACCAAAGCTAGAAACTTGAAATTTAAAGATATGATAAATCTATATATGAAGCTGTGCACCTGTGTTTTTAGAGTTGCTTATCTCACGTGGTTTGTGGCAGACGCACCAAAAACGGAAAAGAACTTAAATACATGATTTTTATGATTGATTTTTGTCATATATTCGTAAGTGCTGCTGTGGCCCAGTGGTTAAAGGCGCCAGCATAAGAAACCATTGTGATTGAATAGACCTGGGTTCAATCATCTTGTTGGTCTTTGGTTTTCTGATTCCAAAATCATATTGAATCCAGCACATTCGTTTTGATTCGGACAAAATCGTTTTTAAATTTTTTATTTTGACATTAGATATGATCAGAGGGCATTCGCTTTCATTCTCTGCAAAAACCCCCCAAAATCATTTTTTAACGGCTTAAGCTAGGGTGCTATTTTTTTGGATATCAGTAGATATTTAAAACACAATTTTTAACATGGTTTGGGGGTACCAACCCCCAAATAAACCTCCCCAAATGAACCTCCCCAAAAATCTTTTTTTGAAAGCTAAATTTAACAATTGATTTCAGTCAGTTGGGTTCATATGCTGAGCTGGCGTAATGATTCAAGACGCCAGGGTTTGAAATTGTCGTTATTGAACTGAGCTGTGTTCAAATACTTAGTCGTACATCGGTTTTACCCAAACCATAAATGATTTAAAATCAGCATTTGTTTTTTTTATGAGACAAAATCACTTTATTTGCATTGCATACGATTGAGTTTTACAGAAATATCGGTAACCTTCAAATTATGACGGCGAGAATAATAAAAAAATGAAACTGGCGAAAGTCCCGTATTATTTTCCTCCGGAAAAATGAACATCTAGTTCTATTTCATTTGTTCTTCATTTGTTCTTTATTTTTTTTTATTTGCTTTTGCAGCATCGCAAAATTACAAAAGCAAAAAAGTAAGTTTTTTTCGACTTGAATAACAGCCAAAAATTTTCTTGATTGCGTCCGCAATGCGTAACAACACTTTGTAATTTCAGAACCGTTGCAATTTTACTTGCATATACTGACAAATCACTAAAATTTTTTATCGGTTTGAATCGGCACAGGATTAGGTTTCTATTTATATAAAATTTGATCGTTTTGCTTGTTCTTAATTAATTTTTTTACAGCACTGTTCTTAACTTTTGAGCAAAAATGAGCCTTGTATTTTCAGTTTTTATAAAAAAATGTATTGAGTAAAACAGGTTACCAATACC
The DNA here is from genome assembly GCA_963965965.1 of Trididemnum nubilum. NCBI lineage: Eukaryota > Metazoa > Chordata > Ascidiacea > Aplousobranchia > Didemnidae > Trididemnum > Trididemnum nubilum. The sequence continues at coordinate 604,280 of OZ014486.1, read as the reverse complement.
ATACTTTTACTCATTCCCAGTTAATGATGTGTTGCCTGAACTTTAAACTGCTGAAAGAACAAAGCATTTTGCTGTTCTATACTAATATTGGGCAGGGCATGATATTGAATGGAATGGAAAATGATTTTTCCATATTCCATACTAAAAATCTTCCATTCCATACCAAAAGTTTCTTCCATATTCCATTCCATACTTTCATACCAAAGAAGTCTTAGACTGGAAGCAATGTAACGTATAACTAGCACCTTTGCAATGCTGCAAGCCACCACTCGTGAAGATGAGCGTAACAATACGATGATGCAACCAACCACCGCTTTCTGGTTTGCACACAGTAGCGTACGTAGGATTTTGAAAAGGGGGACAGGAACTTCAGAAAATTTGAGAAAAACAAACATCACAATAAAAAATTGCTCCACCCACAATCAGTCCAATATTCCTGTCCAAAATTAGGTGAAGAGCAAAAAAAAAGATTTTCACTCAAATTTAGTCCGATTTTTTGCCCAAAGTTAGGTGAAGAGCAAAAAAAAGATCTTCACTCAAATTTAGTCCGATTTTTTGCCCAAAATTAGGTGAAGAGCAAAAAAAAGGTCTTCACTCAAATTTAGTCCCATTATTTGCCCAAAGTTGGGTGCAGGCCAAAAACAAACGTTTTTGCCAACCCTTTGTGTGCTCAAACTTTCTGCCCAACTTACAAAGGGAGGCATGCCGCAACTTTGCATACTATTCTATGCCAATTATACTATCCTGGCGACCCAAAGAGGGGGGGGCCATGGCCCAATGCCCTCCTAAATACACCCCTGTTTGCACAATTGCACATTGCACAAGGTTTAATGCATACTGCATAGGCATAGCCAGGATTTAAGATGGAGGAAGGGTGGGGGCAAACCGCAAATCACTGTACAATGACGGCATCAGAAATTTTCAAAAAGATGGACTTTTTATGGGACAAAAAATGAAAGATCAGAAACTGCGGGTCTGGTTTGGCATGTAACCAGTATTTTGCTAAAAGAGAAGGACCAAAACCGCAAGTTAAAAAGTTTTACAAATATATCAAAATTGGATAGTATGATAAACAAATTAGTGTAACTCCAACGTATCACATACGGGGGCCTAAGGACGGAGCAACCAGCCACTGGAGGCTAAGGGGGTATGTGGGCTAAGACCTCATCGGCTGGGCAATTTTTTGGTAAAAATAGCTATTTTAATTCCATTTGGATTACACTTAGCACGTTTTTAGAGCCATTTGAAAGAACAAAATTTTTGAGATTTGAAGGCCAATTGAAAAAATCCCTCTCTTTACTTCAACTCAAGTCCAAAACAACACGTTCAAAATTTTGCATTTTGGGATTAAATTTTATAAGTGACTCGGCAGAGGTCAGGGGAAGCAAGGTGCATTGCCTTCTGCAATATTTTTAGCATTACGTAAAAACTCACTTGAAGATTTGCCTGGGAGATTTTTGTTTTGTCATGAGCATAACCAGTTATAGGAATATATGTACCAGCAGGGGCCCAGGCACCCTCAATTTAAATTCAATAATTTGTTCAATAAGCATTTCCTCTTGCTAGCTTTTATCAAACTTATTTTGTCGCGGGAAACCAGCAAGTTGGAGGTGGAGTTTAAAGTTATTTAAAATTGGCACATTAGATGCAATAGATGGTTACTAATCATGCCATTGTAATATAAGAGTTAGCTGGGGGCCTAAAAATATTTTTGCATAATAAAGTTAGATAAAGGCCTGAGATTGCACATTTTAAAACAAAAACACTGAGTTTCTCTCGGCTTGTGCATTTAAATTGATTAGCAAAAATTTAAATTGAGGGGGCCTAAGTCTCTTGAACGTCAAAATTAAAATTATTGCTAATTCCTGTAGTGCACGTGTACTGTTGCACTGAAAAATGCTAAAAGACACTGAAATCAAAGACACAGTAGGCTTTGTGGCATCATTTTTATCAATGGTAGTATTTCAGTTGGGTGAGGCAAAGTCCCGAGCCCCCTGGGCCCCCCTGGCTACGCCTATGGTTTAATGATTACCGTACAAGTTCGCTTTCACACCAACAATAAAATTTGGATTAACCAGACTGCCAAAGAACATTTACTAGAATAGAAATACCAAGCGTTAACACCAAAAAGAATTACCATAAGCTTACAAACTAAAAATATAAACAAAATTAAGCTGAAACAGATAGGACCACCGAAAGGGGGGGCAGGGGGTACAATAACCCCGGGGGGCCATAGGCTTCAGGAAGGCTGTTAGCTCGAGAGGGGCCCATTGAAATGACACTGAGAAATCAGCATGTGAGGACTGAAGACCTTTTTTCTTTTTTTTTGTTTTGTTTTGGAGATCACCTAGTTTCGACCGGAAAAACCGTTAGAATTTCGGTGAAGATCCTTTTTTTTTGAGATCACATAATAACTCGGACAGAACTGCAGCATTTTTACCGTCTGCTTTGGAGTTGACAAAACCGGAAATCCGTCATATTTGAGCTGGCCCTGGCACACGTTCGGCTCTCGGCGCCCTTGCTTTTCGTAAACCGCAAAAACTTTTTGAGCAATATTACATTGATTCCGTCGTTTTTCAGGCAAACGGGTTCTCCATGGGCTGTTGGTCTAAATGTAGGCCTACATAAGGCGGTTTAGTCAAATTACGTCTGATATCTTTTTCAGTGTAAACGCAAAAAAAAAGAAATACAAACAAAATGCATGCCATCAAATGACATGGGTACAATTATACGTGTAAATATAGGTGATCGGTAAAACGGACCCAATACAGTACAATAAAAATTCAATTTCAATGTTAAAGATAAATGGAGAGTCATTCTCTTAGAAGAGATTCCCTTCAGCAATTAGTATTTTTTTCCGAATGTTTTCAATTAAAATATTCTCGAAATTTTTTAGAGTTGAAATACGATTTGACTGTGGTGACGTTGAATTCGCGGACTGATAAACGTCAATATTCGGCCGCCCAAATTCTCAATGGTATCTGATTCTACTTTATGGAAAATGATGAGTTTTGAAACAAAATGGATATCGTTTTTTTCGTGCAAAATCGCGCTGCTTTGTGCCTCGTTTGCGTTCTCCCGCAAAAGCAATCAATGAGGCATGCTGAGGAGACATTATCATTCCTAGGCATTGCGATACGGGCTACGCAATGATCGAACATTTTCAATTAACATCAACACTGACTATTCAAGCATTCCGACTCTCCGGGTTTTGTTTCTACCCTGTGGTGCAAAAAGGCAACGTGGCAAAATTCTTGTTTCAATAAAATTAAGTTTTATGTGGGATGGTCATATAAATGTGACGTAATAAATAACTTTTTCAATCTAATTAGCAAAAATTAATTAACTTTGCTTTTTTTGCGGCAAACGTTCTTTCAACCAGGCACTTAGCCAGAACAAAATTTTGGGGGGGCAAGCAAAAGTTTGGGGAAGCAATAGCTTCACGCTGGGATCAATCTCCAAAAAAAGGTCTTCACAGAATGGAAAGCTGATTTTGCCCCCAAATTTACGTGAAGACCAAAAAAATCTCTTCAATAGTGTTGCAGAGTTGTAGTCGGGAGTGCGGAGTCGAAAAAAGGATTTTGTCGGAGTCGGGAGACTACGGAGGCAGAGTCGAAAAATATATGCTCGACTCCCGACTCCCAGTGTTGCACAAAAATCTGATTAAAATGTAACATACGTCCTGTGTAAACGTAACTGTGGTCAATTTGCATGGAGCAGTAGCACGAAGTAGTCTGGCTGCAACAGTATACGCTTATATTTACATCTTCACATTTTTGAATTGGTTTGTAATCTTTGTATTATAATTTAGTGTGCTTTCGTACTCAGGGGTGACGATCTTTGTTGAGCATTGGAGGTGATAATTTGCAATTTTACCCCAATTTTGCGCTATTTTCAACATTGGGGAGGATGAACCTCAACCACGATTTTGTTCAGGTGAGCAAATTAAATGAAGACCAAAAAAAGAAAAAGGTCTTCACCAAAAATGCAACATTTTTTCCGGTGAAGAACAAAATAAAAAGGTCTTCACCAAAATTGGGACACTTTTTTTCCCCGAATTCAAGAGGACACCTACGCTCAGATGCACACCTGAGTCAAATCATCGGGGGGATGCAGATCTAGACCATACTCAAACTATTGGGGGGATACAGTCAAATTAGTAGGGGGGATTTGTCCACCCCATCCCCCCCCGGATTTCGGCACCCCTGGTCGTACTATGCTAATCTGACAAAAAATTCGGGTGCAATAACGCCGTTAAACAGAGTTGTTATTACGACAAAAAGAGTAGCGAGGGTAGCGACAGCGTTGTCAAGATCCAGAATGCCGTAGCTCACCGCTTATCTCACAAACGCTTATGCGTATCAGTGGTGCCAAAACTTGCCTTTTTCGAAAAAGAAAGTTACCAAGTCAGTAGGTTATCACAGAATGACAATAGGGCACTGGCGTAGCCAGGAATTTTTATTGTGGTGGGGGCGAACGGAGATGGTGGAACCGTGTTTACCGTGTGGTCAAGGAGAAGTACAGAAGTTTTTGTTCTGGGCTTGGGACAAAAATGCTTTGGAGGCAAATTTTAAAACGGAATACATTGTTACTTGCCGATGAGGTCTCTGATAAGCTGAGATCCCAAGTAAATGCATTGCAAAAACGAAAGTGAAGTACGTGAAAACGTTTTCAAATTCAGCTACTAGGGGACTTGGAGGAGCGCTGTAAGCTCCCTAAGCGGGTTCCGGGGAGAAGCCCCGGAAGCTTTAGCCTTTTCGATGTTTTTCTAGGGTAAAATGCAGCATTTCGCAATGTTGTAACACAAAATTTGCAAGCCAACAGGGTGACAAAAAAAGTGCAACTGTGTAAATATCTGAGCATTCAACTTCAAATATATTAGAGTATATATCAAAATTTATGTCAGCAAAAGATATCAAATTATTTTCAATTTGCACGTAAAACTGATAGTCAACAAAAGCGATTTACATAATCCAAACCATTTAAACCAAAACATTGGAGATAACGAAGCAGCATCGTTAAAACCCAGGCCACTTGAAAAACTTCCTTTTTTTTATGAAAAAGAAGTTGATTTTGTGATATTTTGTGTAAAGTGTAGGCTTGGCCTCTATCAAAAAAGAACGGGTTTAGCTAGACCTTTGCCCCCATGTTTCACCATCTATATCTCAATCTGCAATTTATGTATCGATATGTATTCAAAGGATTAATCTGATGACAGTTAGATGCGCAGGGTGACGCTTCCGCAGTCAAAACACATTTGTTTTTTATGACAAAAGAACCTGTCGTAATGGCCCAGTCTTACCCTGCAAACCGAGCTAACATCAAAAGGCGCTATGCGCTGGAGTGGTAAACAAGCACAGGGTGCCCTGGTCAAGCGAGAAAAATGCTTTGCTGTAATCAGTTTACAGTAGCCGAATCCAAAAAAAATTTGTTCAACTTCATGAGAGTCGTATAGTCAAAATTTTACGATTTTAAAGAGTCGACAGTCAAAGTCGAACGGAAATAAAGCCCGGGAGTTTGAGTTGAGTCGAACAGAAAAAATTGCTGAGAGTCAGAGTCGACCTAACTTTGCATCGACTCTGCATCCTCAGTCTTCAGGGAGTTAAAAGCTCCTAAATGACGTTTAAGCGAAATCACTTGTGGGTACAAAGTAAATTCTTCGGGGGAAATTAACGTGTTTAAGTACTGCACATGCATAAAATGTTGCATGAAATTTTGTTCAAAATGACGTTAAACTGAAATTATTAGAGGGGCAAAGTAAAATTTTTTGGTAGAAATTGCCCGCCTACTCCTCTTTCCAGCTACGTACCTGTTTTCAACTCGAATATCTCGGAAACAATACCAGCAAGAGGGCTGAATTTTTTTTATTTTAGAGAAGGTTCAATTTTTGAGTCTCCCTGGAGCTCCTCCGTGACCGCAGCCATCTTAAGAATGAGGTAAAGTGACAGGTCGGAGGGCTACCCTCGACGACAGCACTGTGTGCAGTATTGAGAGAGCTCTTCTAAAAACGTCTTTCGTCTATCTTTTTATTTTTATTGAAGCGAATGCAGTGAGCGTGAAAAATTTAAACTACGTAACACGTGTATAAAAAATTTTACATGAAAAGTTGTCAAAAATGATTGTCGAGTACACCAACAAGTTGAAGCAGCAGCAATCCTATTCAACTTCAAAAGTTCTTGAGGCAATTCTGGAGCAGTTGACTTCAAGAATTTAACATTGTTTTTACTATAAGTGTATTTACAACAAGGTGTAAAGATTAAGCTTTAAAATATCGCTTTAAACATTGCCTTTACTATGTTTACACCAAGATGTAAAGACCATAAATAGGAATCTGCCGAGAGATAAATCCTTAGCACCTGAAAAAGTTTGTACTGTATTGTTTGGTAGAGGTAGACTCAAAATAACTTGAAACGTCACACGGCTTGCTGCGTCTGCCAATATTGCACAAGCAACTTGTGTCCGTGCGCCGCGAAGTTTGAGACCGCTGGCAGGAGATCGCATGCGTCTGGATTAGGTAAAAAAATCTTTGCAAGTAAGTAGTGAAAAACATTTTTTATTATTGAAAAAATTGCAATAAGAAATCAATTTTTGTAAAACTTTTTTCGCTCTGCTTCCATCTATATCTGCTTTTGAAGTCACTTTTGTCAAAACTTCTAACCCCGCCCTCTGCTGACAAAAAGAATTCTTGTTCAGCTTAAAGGTTGTACACAAATGACGCTCTCTCAGCAATCCTTTTCCAGCCAATCACTGCTCGGCTTTTTCCTATAGCCATTCCTTTTCCTGCGCTCTATATTCTGACGATTCTTCTTCACAAACAACCGATGAAAAGCTTCGAAAATATTAACATTTTAATCAAAGTAAAACTTTTTTGTTGAAAAAAGTTGTTTTTTTTCAAAAAAGTTTTTATTTGAAAAAAGACTGTTATTTGAAAGAAAAAACTTTTTTGTGAAAAAAAACTTTTTTTTGAAAAAATTTTCAAAAATTTTTATGAAAAATTTTGTTGTACCTCTGGCGCCTAAAAGTCTCGGTACTAAAAGTCCCGGCGCATAAAAGTCCCGGCGCCTAATCGGCGGCGCATAAACGTCCTGCGCATAAACGTCCTGCGCCTAAACGTCCGCGCCTAATAGTCACGGTCCGTATTAAAATGGCCAAATAAAAACAAAAGTCCTACGCGAGCGCGAAGTCCCAATTAAATCTATTAAAAGTAACAGTAACTAGTTACTTTTTCAAAATGGTAACTGTAACTTAGTTACTTTTTTGCCAAGTAACTGTAACTGTAACTCAGTTACTTTTACAAAGTAACTTGCCCACCACTGTTAACAAATAACAATCTGCAATGTGTATTTCTTTCTTAAAACTTTCTTCAACTTCATTGCATCGGTGCCAAAAATTGTCTTGCGGTCACCGATTGTCGATTGGTATCTTAGTTGTTATTTTGTTGTAACCATATTCAGCTGAATTTTACTATTCTTCACTGAAATTATTACACCATAAAATCATTATTATGAGTCTATTGTTACACACAAAGCGGATGCAATTAGCATCGAATATAAATATCCCAAATAGGGCTACCTTGTTAATTGAATATTTGATTGTTTTGATTTTTAGATTCATTGCCCAGTATATATTAAAACCAACAAGATTGGTTTGACCGAGTTAGTTTGTAGGTTCATGGACTTTAAGGACGCCAGACAATTTTCAAGGACATTTGTCCATTTTTCAAGGATCAAGGACACAGCGAGATTTTGAGGCAAATTCAAGGACAATTCTTGACATTCAAGGACGTTTGGCAACTTACTGCGGGGGGGTTTTGGCCTCAGACTTGAGATATGCTTGAGTTGCACCAGTTCGTTCTGTTCGCCGACGAAATGACACATTTTTCAAACAAGAGTATTTTAGGCTGTTGTTCATCTTCCCTTCCCTCTTTGGAAAATCTTGGTTGCGCGACCCATTGAATAAGTTGTATAAGAAATCCAAATGGCAGCTATGAAGTGAATTTTAAACCTATGTTCAACCCGTTCCATAGACAAAAGCTTTACCGCTCGTCAGTATGGTCAAGATAATTTCTCGTCAGGGAATTGTAAAGCGGAAGAGCATTTAAGATGACGTCATTTTTTCCGCACCCCGGTTATTATGTTTAGAAGTTTGGTGTTTGACATTCTGTTGCGGTGCAAAACTCCAGGGATAGAAACTCCGAAAATGTGGAAAATTAGAAAACTTTTTTTGGGTTTCTAGACGCAACATTTATACTAACTTATTAACTATTGTACAGTGTGAAAACATCACAATCGGTATTACATCATAGAATATTGTAGTTTCGTCTTATGTCAAGTTTGAGCAGATTGTTTGCTCACAAAAAATAATCATATCTGCTCTATAAATATTTGAACAATTAAATCCATTGAAAGGCGCGCGGCTACTACGTCCTACTACAAAACACAAAACGTAAATGTTTGGAGAGGATATTTCCCCCTTTTCCCTCCGGAATAGGGAGAGTAACGGAGAGTGATAATAATCCTGATTTCTGATCTCACGGTCAAGGTTCAATTCCCACATCCAGACACATGTTGCTGTTTAATGTATGGTTTGCAATCGTTTTGCTTGATATACACAGCAGTGCCCAGGTGCTCGCATGCAGTTACGTGCTACTTCTGCCCTTCCTACAAACCAACTCAAATCTCACTAACCACGAGTTGCTTTCTTTTAAAAACTGAAAGCGTGGCGGGATTCCAATTTTGTGAAACGAGCCAATAATTCAAAAACTGAGAGGACGGTTTCGCTAAGCTGTATCAATCAGAGCATCTGATATTGGTATTATTTTTGCAAGTCTACTGCGTTAAAAAGTTTGTTTTTCGAGATAAAGAGTCGGCTGGCACTTAATGTCCGAACCTGTATTTTTATGACAATCGTGTGACGCGTTGCTGCCCCATTTTTCAATTCTATCCAAGCTTGTCCTTGGGATCGAACCCAGACCGTGCAGCTGACAGACGCTACATGCAACGCAAATCGCTGTCGCATTTTTTGCATTCGACGGCAATCGAAGTTTTTCCATCAACGTATTCCACCTCATCTGGATCCTTTCCAAAGATTTATTTTCTGTTTCTTTTCTCCAGCTTGATCTTTAGTCCTGACCTAGGCATGTTACTCGACCGCGAGGTCTCGACGGAATTTCTCCTCCCATTTCTCGGAGAAGGACCCGACAAGCAAATTCTTTAACTAATTACCTGCCTCATTGCAGTATTGACCAATCAAAATTATGCCTTGTTCATTCTGTATTTTGGTGAAAACTATCCAAAATCTCTTTGGGTTCTTATAAAGTGACGTCACCATATAAACACAACCAGAAGTAAAACGCAAAGGCAAAACATGAACGCAAAAAATAAATAACGTAGTAACTATTACGAGACAGAAACGAAACAAACCAAAGCGAGCTAAAAATAGTAATAACAAATAAAAGAAAATAACCAAAATCAGAGCGCTATATACAGTACATACTAAGCGCAACGTATAAAAAATGTATAAAAGTTAAGTGCTGTATAAAAAATTAAGCGCTAGTTTATAGAAAATTATAGAAAAAGCAACAAACATACGGCAATGTTGAAGGCGATCGATAAAAATTGACGCATGAACAATACATTGTAATAAATAAATAATTAAATAAATAAATAAACTCGGCAGTAATCTCGCAAAAGTATCTCATAAAATAACCAAGATGAGGGGATTAAGTTTAATGAGTGCACCCAAGTGCCTGGCGATATTCGTTGAAATGATTTAGAATATCGTCAACAAAAAGAGGGCATGATGACGTTACAGGGGCAACTTTCTTGACAATTTCGCTCGTTTCCCCCCTTTTGGAGAGCATCAGTTGGTTTATGGCGCCGTTATATAGTTTCTTGTATCTCTTTTTTTCTTTTCCAGACGAGTCTTTTTTCTTTTTTCTTATGAATTTGAGGATTTGTTTTCTTGCTATCTTCATTGCACATCGATTTTTACTCTGAAAATAAAAAGGAAATTAGATCTTTCTACCAACCAGCACCCTGTAGGCTCGTTCACTCTCTTTGATGCTGATCTGGGGGTCGCATTCCGAAAAGGCAGGCTATACAATACGGCGTTTAAGAAACCATTTCATTTATCAAATTTTTTCAGATCAAATCAAATTCTTTTATTCTTTATTCACCTTTTTTCGCTGGTGATCCAGTCTGCTTTTTCTTTCCAAAACATAGGCTGAGCTTTACAACAACGCTTTAAATTTGTCAAATCTAGAGAGGAGGACAGATAAGAAGCATTCGGAAAAATACTCTATAATCTTTTTATTAGCACAGTGAATTCTGACTCGTATTCAGGTTATTTCCGCAATGCAAAGTTTTGCTGTGCCCAAACAAGCTTTATGCTTTTCATTTGTGATATCACCAAACGGCTTGTAGCAGACAACGCTCACCTAAGGAACCGAAGCCGCCACACCTGCGGCTTCAATCCCTGCAAATATAATCAGCCTTTTTCGAAAGCTGCGAGCAAAAGCCTTGAAACTACAGTTCGAATCCGGTCTGGGGCGAGCATACTGCGGTGTTTGCATGCAAGTGAGCCTACCTTGTCTTTCTGAAGACGCCGGCACTTCTTTCTGCTGTTGGTTACAAATTGAACTGTAGAGTTGATCAGATTTTTCGTCGCTTCTCTAGCGTCTTGCAACTCGCTTTGACTGATCATTCCTCCGCACGTTTGGCGCTCCTGAAAAAAAAAATCATTCGTAAGTAACCAATTAAAGTCAGCAACAATTCAGCAACAAACCAATCGGGACGAAGGTTCAGTTGAAGCTTCAAGTTATTGAAATGCATGTGAAATCATTTAAGCTTTAATAATTATTTTAGCCTTAAACACCTTGATTTCATTTTAAATGAATTTTAGTTGGAAACACGGGTACACAATAAAATAACTTGAAACAAAAATCTGGGTTGACACCTGGAGATGTTGCAAAACTATACTGCCTCCCCGGGTCACCCAAAGTCAAGATAAGGCACAACGTTCAGAAACATCCAGACGCTGTACGTACCTTGAACTTGAAGTTGTATTCCGCCCATTCGTGGAGCCGCAATGCGTCGACTAAGACGATGTTCGTCACTAGCTTTTTGTCAGTCAGGTCCAAGCCGCTGGAGTTGAACCAAAGGGAAGAGATGCTCTTAATGTTGTGATACTGCTGGGCTGTGAGCTGGAATACATTGAAGGATGGTCAATATATGGTATCGAAAGTACGGTATACGTAATAAAAATGACTTGAGCAATTCAACAAAAAATAAAAATTGAATAAAAAAAAGCAATGCCGAGCAATCTGCGGTAATTGGGAAAGTTACGGGGATTTTTTCACAATAGCATTTACAAGTTTTGTTTAAAAACCAACGTCATTCGGCTGCCTTTTTTTGGAATTTGAAAGACTATGTCTCCATAATTTGAACTAAACTGGGAAAATATTGGAAGAAAATACTTAAAACTTGAAACTAGTTTGACAAAAAACTTACTGGTTGCTCGAATTCAATACCGGAAAAAAAATCTGCCATGGCGACTTCCTTGCATACAGCGCTCCGTTTCTGTACAATTTCTCGCGGTTTTCGACGGTGCACAGGTCTCGATATGACGCTCACAACGCAGAGCGCCAAAGCCATAACAAAACGCATAATTTTTGCCATATCTTCGAAGTGTTTTTTTACTCTGCAAATCTTATTCCGTCGTTGTAAGATTGTGATTAGAAAATCATTTTACATGCCTTATAAATGCCGAATTGAAGATTTCCCTGGTCGAGGTGATTCCCCACCACGCTGTACCGAAGACAATGAAAGAAACAAAGCGTTCGCGCCGGGCAAATATGTCGTCGCTGTTGCTGGCGAAAATAAAACTCTATATCGAAGCAAGTAATTCTGAAACCGAGGAAAAAAAGCAAACAAAAATCAGAGTAAATGAAAATTTAGATCAGAGGTTTAAAATAGACTTCATCTTCAAACAATTTTCATTGTCTCGGCAGAGATAGTAATTATATAATCCACAAAATACTGTTACACATAAATAAAAATGTGTGATAAACTTTTTTATAATCTTTTGAGAGAAATACACAGTTTCCTGTGTACGTAATGCGTTGACAATGCTACTAACAAAATATAACGGAAGTTATTATTTTTGTTCATTTTAATTGCATAGTTTGTCGCTAAAAATAAATTTTCCGGCAAAGAACGGCATTGTTTTAATTAAAAGTCAAAATTTACCGTTCAGGTCCAAGATTATGTGATCATAATCACTCGTGTGATAATTTCAGTTCCAAAGTATAAATAATTAATTGATTGTTGATCAAAGGCAATTAAAAACAATGGTCTATTATGGAACAATTGACTATTATTTACTTCTATCTGTGATTGTGTACAAAAGTGTGTAATGCGTGGACAAATATGTTAAAATCGAGCAACTTATCAATTCCTCAAATAACTCAGCAAATAAAGCAGCTGTACCTAAACAATACCCTTTGATCTGTGAAGTGAACGGGTGCGTCAATGCGAGCTATTTTGTCGCAATAAAAAACAGGACTCCCCCTTCACCCGATGGCATCTGCGTTTTCTCTACAACTTCGGACACTTTCGGTGCTTTTATTAGACATTTTTTGACTTGTGATTTCCTTTAAACTTGAGTAAGTGGCACGAAAAGTTGGTTTCTCAGATCCCAATTACAAACCAATGTCTTTATGCTGCAAACTTCCTGATGCTCTGGATGACATACGGCCGATCAGTGGTCGAGTGGATAGAGTGTCTGCTACTGAAGCGGTAGACCCGGGTTCGATTCCCGGTCGGGTCAAACCAAAGACCATAAAAATTGGTATTCATGGCTTGCCTGCTTGACGTTCAGAAGTTAACGGGACAGTGTGACGCCTACACCGTGCGTGGTAGACAGGTGGGCAGGTGGCAGCTTGACTCGAAGACCGGAAGGTCCCTTCGCTGTCTTCTGGCCAGGGCAGCTTGGTGAAGAAATGTATTTACAATTTCAATTATAGTTAGATATTTGAGTTTTAATGTTTGTTTAAACAGTAATTATGTTGTTTGTTTGTTTGTACAGTAGTTTATTTTTCATTTAAAAACAATGTTTTTTTCAAAGTGTTTTTATATTAGGATAATTTCTTGTTCTTCTGTCTCAAACGCTCTTACTTGCCCCTTTGTTCACCATAACTCCCAATACAACCTGGACGCCTACTATTGGTGTAATCCAGGGGTCGGCAACCTTTTGAGCTAGAGGGCCACATTCAGTCCTAACAAGGTTTCAGCGGGCCGCCACCATTCCAGCGGACCAAAAGAGAAAGGACTTCGCCAGAAATTCAGGCTTTTTTCAGCCAAATTAATGGCAACCCCCCCCCAAAAAAAATGGTCTTCGCCAGAAATTCTGGCCTTTTTTCGGACGAATCGGTGGCGAAGACCACAAAAAAAGGTTTTCGGCAGAAGATGAGAATCATTTCGGCGGTTTATTGCTGCATATTTATCATTGAAAAAAGTTCGCGGGCCGGATGGCAATAAAAGGTCGCGGGCCGGGTAAAATGTCTTGGCAGGCCGCATCCTGCCCACGGGCCGTAGGTTGCCGACCCTTGGCGTAATCAGTCGAAAAATATTCTTTTGTTATTTTTCTCCCGCCTACAAGAACATCTGACGGGTTGGCATATACCTTAGTTTAGGTTATTAAGGATTGAGGTTTGTGGTAATTTGAACTTGAATTGGTGTAAAAGATAAGCGAGGGTTAACTCTTCTCCTAAATCCAACCCTTAATCAAATTCAACTCACATGAATGAGGTCCGGCGCTTGATGTCACGTGTGTCTGCAGTTGAGGTGGGAAAATTTGCAAAAAAAACATCACCTTGTCTGTGGGCCAATCAAACGATTTTGACCTAAAGGTGATGTCGCGGATGACGTCGCAATACGAGGTTTTGTATCAAACCCAAAAGTTCATCTCAAGACTGCGGAGACGGAAAAAGATGCAGTGCCTCGGCAGGATTGCAAGCGGCCATTTTGACTTGGAACAAAACAATTTGGCACCGGTTTTGAGAATTTTGTCGAGGGATTCGACACGAGACATTTGCTGAACGAAAAGAATAATATAATTGATGACGTAAACAGCAAAACGGTGCAGTTGCTTTGGGTAAGGGGGTTGCAGATTTGCATGTCCACTTGGCAAACGCACTGATCAGTGGTCTAGTGGGCACTGGACAGGGCGTCTTTTACAGAAACGGTAGATTAGGGTTTGATTCCCGGTCGGGTCAAAGCATAGGGCTAAAGAATTGGTATTTACAGATTTCCTTCTTGACGTTCAGCAATAAAAGGGACATGGTGAAGTCTCCGCCGTGTGTGGTAGACAGGTGGGCAGGTGGCAGCTTGACTCGAAAACAAAAAGGTCCCTTCGCTGTCTCCTGGCCAAGGCAAATGTGCAGGCTGACATCTTTGCAGTGATGAAACCAAATTTTTCCTAGGTTTGATGATGCAATGCTAGTGGCAAACTTCAACGAGAGAGCAGTTTTGACATTGCGGGGTTCAATTTTCGAGTCCCAGGTGAGTCGATATAGACACAGGAAACCAGAGGATGGACAAAGAGTTTGACCACCTCAACCTACTACCCACACTTGCTGGAAATAGGCCGATAGGATGACCGCAAACGTTAGTTCTGAAGTATGCGTTAAACGTTGATTAGTTACTCCTTCCGGACTCCCACAGACTGCCACAGACTACGATGAACTTCTCCATGAAGGAAGTTGGGAAACGATTCTTGTGGTTAGTGGTCGAGTGGATATAGCGTCTGCTATTGAAAAGGTAGACAATGGTTTGATTCCCGGTCGGGTCAAACCAAAGACTATAAAAATTGGTGTGCACTGCTTCCCAACTTAATGCTCAGCAACTAAAGGGACAGTGTGAAGCCTCCAGCGTGTGTGGTAGACAGGTGGGCAGGTGGCAGCTTGACTCGAAGACCGAAAGGTCCCTTCGCTGTCTCCTGACCAAGGCAAAATATTAAACAAAGATGTAATTGCAATTCCACTATGTGCATCCCAAAAACTCCATCTTTTTCGGCAAATTTACAATTTGAGCAGAATTCAAGTTGTGACGGAGCAGGGCAACCAACTCGCGAGCAGCTGTTCGATTCGTGTTGAGCTCATTCCACAACTTTGTTGTGAATAACAATCGAAGTAGCGGATCAATGTGGACGAAATAAGGGTTTATTCTATCAATATGTGGCTGTAAATCCCCTCAAAATAATTTATCTGGTTTTGATGTCACCATTAAAATTTTAAATGGTGCTTCAAGAAAATTATGATTGTTAAGATTTTGGTTCCTTTCTTCTACTGCGATTGAGGAAGTGCAACGAACTTAATTAAACATTCCAATCGACGAATTATTAACACATTGACAAACATATCATACTGAATGAAAGTATGCGCTTTATTGAGAGATGAAACATATTTATGACATACAAGCAAATTTTGAGAAAGGTTAAGACAAAGGGCATAGTCAAGAGATTCCTAAATCGAGAGTGTTCAAACCACTAACTTGGTGAGCGTAAATCAAATTCAGTTAAGGAGGATTTTTTCTGGCTAATAAAACTTTTTTTTTGGCTAATGAAACAAAATTGATCTTTGTCGCCTGAAGAGTCCCCTGAGCAAGGAAGAAACGCGTCGCGACGGTTCAAATCCATTTATTGTCGTATTGTCATTAAATCATTATTCATTTTGTGAAACAATGTCCCAAGTGCTCTTGTTTTGAACCCCCTTTAACTGAATTTCATTACACTTGCTGTGTTACGCTGCAGTGTGCTACGAAATTTGCTGGGCCCATCTCCACGTCACCGCGCCTGTAGGCAACACTGCTCCTGTTAAAGAAACGTCGCAGCGGTGGATCGAGCCCAAGCGGCTAGAGCGTCAACATCTACAATACCACTTCACTTTTGTTAAAGCATGATGATTTTCGAAACAACAAAGCTTGCTCTGAATTTAAATAAAATATCTCACTTAATCTAATGAGATTTAACGCCCCTAAGCAGCTTAGTTATAAAACTAAATTGAATAATCATGCAAACGATTGTGATCGGTGCAGCAGCAGAGGATCTGACTTTGAACAACAAGATGTTCACCCTGCCAACTTATTGCAGACAAACGAGTTAAATGTCGTCTTTGCGTTTCCGTTGAAATGAAGAGGAGACCTACGTGTTAACATTTCATTATCCATGTTTGTGGCCGGCTACCTCAGTTGCGAAAGACTTGCCGTTCACTGTTTTAGTGTATTTATTTACTTTATTATGTTTACACTGAAAACCCTTTTTCGTTTGCATTCGATTTGGGATTCCGTGTTACTTTTATTTTGTAAACTTTCAAGCGGTTTGCTTTTTATGAGTAAATCATTTTTACAGATTTGAAAACAAAAGAAAAATTAAATTTTGTATGAACAAAATGGCTTTCCACATTCGGCGGGCTGGAAATTGAGCCTTCTTTTCATCGAAAAAACTTTTATACGAGGGTCTTCACTGAACGCGCTTATTACTATCTGGTAAATTGCTCTAATCGGTACATTTCAATTTGAATCTGTTCAGATTTTGTTGGTAAGGAGAATTGCATCGCTCAAGTTGTAAAGTTAGCTGGTCAGGTGCTGGGCTTGAGATCGAAAGGATGGAGGCTCCCGGTTCGGTCCCTGCACAGAGCACAATTTCGTTGTGATTTTCTTAAGAAAGATTCTTAAAGTGTATTTCTCATTGAAACTAAACAATCGAACCGGGCAGTGGTCCTGCCTAAAAAAAAACTTGCAAGCAAAATTCAAAAGGTGCTGTGCGTCAGTGAGTTATAGGCAAACTCATTGTGTTTGGACCGAAACAAAAAATGATATAATTTTTTCAAAGCACAGGTTCTCCTCTAAAAAGTTTCGTATTTATGGCTTAAAAAATAAACCAAAACCACGCAAACGTAAAATTTTAATAAAACGGGGACATAAACTTTTCGAAGTGACGCAACAATTAGTTGGAGCAGCCAGCTTCTGGTTCTTTCCTTTGAAATAGAACTTGGCAAATTATTTTACTTGCAGTCGCCACAAGCGGCAGTTGTTTATGGGGCCTTTAAATTGCCTCCTACGAGCCGCTGAATGGGCTGCCTCTCTGCTCTTCCTGAGAAAACGCAAGCGGCCCAATCGGTTTTTGGCCGGCAACAGATGAAATGTAGGAGCATTTCAAATACTCGTTTGAATCGATCAGTCCTGGAAAAACTTTTTCAACTTTAAAACGAAAGCTACCGCCACTGGCCAGTTTTCCCGCAGCAGGCATTCCAGCACATCAGAAATCAACAAAATTGCGGAGCTTATCTCAGGCTAAAACGGTGGCTTCCCAAATTCCCTTTTTCCACCAGACTTTCCACCGACCAACCCAAAATTTTGAAACCGCTGGATAGTTTACACAAAAAAATATTACAGAAGAATTTCAATTGATGACGAAATACATATCGATTGCAGCTCTATTGGCCAAAATTTGAATCGAAATTTTACATAAATAAACAAATCTGTCAGTCTTACTGCGCAGGATGTGCGACTCCTATAAACATTTTTTCGGTTGGATATTACGTCATTTTCTAAACGCATGCCCTTCTGTTCGTATCCAGCTTCGACAGGAGCAACAACGCGATTGCGCCCGAACCACACCGTGCTGTATAAGACAAAACTGATATAAAACAAAATGACGTCACAATTTTGATATTTTGAAATTAAGTTTTACTTTCTGGATGTTTGCAATTGCTGTTTGCAGATCGATTGTTAGCAAATAATTATCTGATAAAAGTAAATAAATATTTGACGTCACAAATCTATAAATTATAGCAGATTCGGAAACTCTATAAAATAAAAATAGTCTTTGGTTTGAAACATCCGAAAGACATAGGATCTTTATAAAGATTGTGACGTTAATTAAGCGCAACAAAAAGCGTTGTTTTGTCACAAAAAACAAATATAGTGAAACAAAAATCGAAAAAATTACATTTTTAACAGAGGTGGAGTCGAGGACACAAGGCTCGAGGCCAAGGCCAAGGCCAAGGACACAAAAAAAATCCGAGGCCAAGGCCAAGGACAGCCTTTCCGAGGACAGACACTCTCGAGGCCAAGGACAGGAATGCTCGAGGCCAAGGCCAAGGACCAAGGACACAAAGCGCAAGTGCTCTCCAAAAAAAAAAAAAAAAAAAAAGGTCTTCACAAAAATTTTTCAGGCGATCTCCAAAAAAAAAAAAAAAAAAAAAAGGCCTTCACAAAAATTTTTCAAGCGATCTCCACGAAAAAACGCTTTCCAAAAAATTTTTCAACCGCTCCACAAAATTTTAACTTTCCAAAAAATAGTGCTGTCCTCGAGCCGAGGACTGGCCAATTTTCGAGGACTTGAGGCCTCGAGGCCAAGGACGTCCTCGAGGACTCCACCTCTGATTTTTAAAAATTGGTTTACAAAAAAGCTCAATTAAATATCCAGCGGCTTTTTAGCATTACCGTCATTTCACTTTCATTAGTTTAAATGACTTAAAAAAGCTAAAACCAGCGGAAACAAAAGTAAGGACGCTAACTAGGTAGCCTATATATTTTCAAAGTAAGCTGTTATTATATGAAATGCATTTGAAATTGCGTTTGCGATTAAATTTAAAGACAAAAACATTTCGTTGGCTCGAATTGGCCAAAGAAAGAAGAAAATATCTTCCAATCAGAGTTGTTATTTCATTTTATTTTTCACAAATAAGATCAAATTAAATATTCAAAACAATCAAAACTAACTATTTTTAAATTGTACATAATTTTTAGCCTATAATAAATAGCTTTTCGTATACTAGAACTCCGAACCAAAACATCTTAACCAAAAAAATTGTTGACACAGAGTGATGCTTAACTGCTTCGGTACAATATAACAAAACTGTTGTTACAATCCGAACAATGCAAACAGATGCTCGAGTGGAAACGAGTGAACGCCTATGTTAATTTGTTCCTTTTTTGGAATAATTATTAGACCCAAATAATTTTTGTAAAAAACACCGAAAAATATCAAAATGTTTTGAATATATCGCAATATATTTAGAGCAGCCAAATACACCGACCGATATAATTTTGTTATCTTTTTTAGGGTATTCCTAATATGAATATTATAAAGCAATAAAATATAAACATAATAGAAGCTGTTTACGATTCGTCTTGCTTTTAAGTGATTTTTGGAATACTATGTTCTCTACAGAAAAAGAACTGAATGGGAGTCATCGCAATGGTTCGAGAATTTGCATATTTTCGAGCTTTACAAACCTGGCTCGAGGCCTCCTTTAGAGCAAACCGCAGTAGCAACATTCCAACAAAGAACTTTAAAGGGAAGTTCCACGTCCATGGCTTATTTTTGTCATTTCAAACTTTTCCATGATGAGACTATGCGGTCATAATGCGCCCCATACGAAGTTTTCAAAATATTTCTCAACTTTTCCATCAGGACTGTCAGCCAATCAGGCTGGACCTTATTACGGGAAGCATTATTGCTACACAAGTATGCTTTGTGACGTTGCATTGTCTATGTGGTCGCAATGCAGCAAGAGACACCAACGCTGGGCTTTATGCCAACACAATAAACTTTATGATGTAAAGAATGAGCTTGATGCACGTGATGCTCGCGAAGCGGAAATTTGGCGCAAAAACTTTGAAAAGCGTAAAAACTTTTAAGAATTCTAATCATTTGCATAAGCATGTTTTCCGAACTACACCGTAAAATTTTTGCTTACATTTATCAGAAAAATCTCGACCCCCGGATTTTATGGAGAATGATTGGCAGCATTGTTTCATTAATTGTTGGTCGCGCTTTCTCGCGCGCGGGAAAGTAAAACCATAAACTTGTTGTGACAAACGCAACATAATTTGCATAAAAAAAAGAAATGGAGAAAGCCTCCTCCAAAAAAGCATTTTTTAGTCCACAATTTCCAATTTTAAGCAAAACAGTTTAACGTGATATCAGTTCACATTTATCCCGCTTTAACTACAAGTAGAAATCTTGAAAAATGAGAGCTGGCCATGACCCTATTGCCTCTGTACTAAAATCTTATTAACATTTAATTTTTAAAACTGTCAAATGCGAAGAAGTAACAATGTGTGAAGTAACAATGGGTGAAGTAATGAGAAAAGCTCAGCATATCTTCGAGGCTCCCAGGGTGGCTTCAATTTACTTGAAACTAAAAATTGAAGCAATTTAGTTTCCTCCTGACATGAAATTCGAGTGCTAACGTTTCCGTACAAAAGCGGTTTGCTTTCGCCTGACACTGCTCGTTTGATCGATGGAATCCGATGTTTCCGCGACTCTTCTTTCAGTTTTCGCAAACCCAAATTGCCCCAAAATTACATACAGCAGGCAGAGAGCACTTTGTATTGACATACTGAAGGATGCAAAACACCACCGTCCACTCATGGTTGTACTGTATTTTTGGTGTCGAACAGTATTTCCTTCCTGTTCAATAAAACCTTTCTAATTTTTTTCTAATTAATTCCGTAATCGTTTGGTTTATTGATATTATAGTACGCCGGTCACGTGACTTCCTTCCGATTGTATGACAAAACAATAGGAAGTGCTTTCTATAGATAAATTTCAAATATTTGCTTTTATTTTGTTTTGTGTTTTATTTGTGGGCAACCGGATGACACGTCGCAATATTATAAAATAGCTTGAGGTTACAAATTTTAATACTTTGTCATCACAATTTTTTGTTTACAGTCGGAGGATATTCTGGTCCATGCTATGCAAGAGCGAACTTGAGTCTAAGTCTAACTTGAGTAAAACTCAATGTAAAGTTTGAACTCACGACGTTTTTCTCTGTAACCAAACTTCAACTTATCGAGTTTGACTGCAACCCTTAAAAATTGAAAAAAGTCGGTTTAATTTTTTCAGGCGCATCGAATTCCAGCTCAAGGTCGATCTCGGCTTGTACCTTTGAATCTCAACAAAAAAGTCGAATCTTCAGAACGTTATTAAATTTATTTTGGAAATTCAATATTGTTTATGCCAAGCAAATGTTTAAATGAAAGCAACGAGTCAGGGGCTGATGTTTTTAAAAATTCTCAAGACGGGCCTGTTTTGTTCCCCCTCCACCTGGTGTCCCACAGAGTCAGACCAATCAATGCATTCAAAAGCGTACCCAGAAACTTTTGAAAGGCGGCCCACTCAACATACAAAATTTTTGCAAGTATACGATTTTCCCCTTTCCGTTTAATAGCTTTAGGTGCGGCCAGCCTCCATGTGTTATTCCGAAATAAATTTTTGTATACTGGCTGTTAGTTTTGCCTGGCGCATGTCCAAAAATCTGCAACAGGGGTACTATTTCGTAGGCCTGGAGGCGAAATTCCAACCGTCGGAAGCCATTGGGATTTTGAGGATGAAACCCATTTTGAGGCTGTGGGTTTGGGGGTAACACCCCCAACCGGCGGAGATAGGGGGGTCTGGAGGTATAGTCCCCAGCGCTCAAAGATTTGGCAGTTTTTTTTACTAAAATAACTTAATTTTAGGACTATTTGGTATAAGTTAGTGCTTTTAAAACGTGGCATAGAAATTAGCAAAGTATAAACATGATTAAACTGGCTGCGTGAATGGGCAATGAGGTAAACTTTAGCCTTTTTATTACAACCCGGTAAATCATAAAATAAAAAAATTGCAAGTTTTAACCTAATTTGACTGCATTTAAAAAAAGATTATTTTAAAGATGTTGATTCCCCCCACCTCATCTGCACCCCCGCGAAGTGTTTTACTATTAAGTCTGGATATGAAACGACTTCTGCTCCAGTTATTGCCATGAATTTTATGTGTTACAAATATTTCTTTTATTTCTCCGGTTTGAGGAGGGGGGTCTTCAATCCGCGAATGGCATCAATCCAAGTCTTCAAATTGATTGTTGGTTGGCCCAGTAAAAGTCGTCCAAGTCTGAAACGGGAAGTCTAGTGTTTGATTCCAAGGCCGATCATAGTGTAAACATTGTAGCGGAGATGATTCCCGTAAACTCGTTACACGCATCGGCATAACGCAATTGCATGTGACAGACTTTATTTTGATTCAGCAAATTACTCTCCTCCAGAAGAAAACTCTTAAAGAAAGACAACAATGAAAAGGCCCTGTGCGGTCCGACCTCAGCCCTTATTTAATCAACTGGCAAAAAATTTATCGCGCGTCACAATGCCAATATTTGTTGACGGTAAACATGATGAAGATTGACCAATCATCAGAAGCGAGGTATGCGTTTCACAGCTGATTTCAGACCGTGTTATACAAAACAAATATGGCGCTACTATGTCACAGCCGATGGGGAAATTATTGGCGCGCCTGTTAATAAAAGGATCTCAGTTTGCTTTGTTTTTGCAACTTTCCATATCGTTTCTTTCGCTAACAGATTTTACAAATTTTTCCAAAATTCGGAATTTTGAAAATTTTCTTGCAGCACTCACGAGTGACGAGGCTTTATTCAAATTAGGTTGGAAATACCGAAGATGAAATTTGATTGACTTTATTTTTAAGTTTGATGCAGTTATTGGGGAATGCAGAGTGGGGCGCCGGAGCCAGTCATCAAAAGAAAATAGTATATGTTTAACTCATATTTAATCTTTCGTCGCAGAATCTCCCTCTATTCTGTAGCGATAAGTTTGACAATTTTAAAAAGAATAAGAATATTTTAAGCAAACAGAAATATTCTATACAGTATACAAGGGACGTTTCGTTTAATAATTTTATCTTTTTTCAACCGCGTATCTAAACAGAGCCTTTGCAAACTTTATCTAAATAAGTATATGCACGGGTATTGGTGAGAAATTCGATCAGGTGAGACGCAAGCAACAGGCCCCACAACGAAAAGCTTTCCAAGGTCATCATAGCAGCCAAGAAAAATCCAAATACGCAAGATTTCCATATATTTTGGATTTAGCAGCAAGAGATTTGACCGTAAATTTTGGGTTTCGTTACTAAAATTCAGCAATCACCTGCTTCAAAATTCTGTACCAGCCCTTGGTTTAGCGGAAAAAAGGTCTGATTAAAGTCAGAGTTTATATTTTTTTAAAAATTTTCTAAAATTCCGCTTCAATTTGTTTATGTAAATCCTCAGCAACTGTCAGGGCACCAAACCACGTTGTTTATCAAAGCAAACATCGCTACGATAAACAGATTAACGCTTCCGCACCGAAGCTGAAACTTCCGCGTCAACGCGATTCTTCACGCGCACAAAAGCGCGATTGAACGAAGTGAAGAAAGGCGCGCTTATTTCGCTGCAAAATTCGCAATCAGCACTTCCGTCACGTGCAAGAAATAGTTGCCGCGAAATGGGAGAAAGTTGCATAATCAGGTTATATCATTGCCTCATATGTATATCTTTATGTTCGATTATAGAGGTGCCTTGCGTTCGCGTTTTCTTTTTCTTAAGTTGCTTTCATAAAAATATCAATTAACTTGGAGACAAATGTCTCAACACCACACCGCAATGCTGCAAAATTGCAGAAACTTGGCAAAACTCGAAAACTTTTCTCACGCCTAAATATAAACACATTGACTATAACGATGGAAGATGATATGCAGTAAAAGTAAAAAAAAATTTACCTGGCAAAAACGTCGTTATTTATTCAATTAATAACGTCATAATTCCCTCGGTTTCAAAATCGCGGAATACCGTTGTCTGGTCGAGTTCGTCCCGTCCTTAAACTTCGGAAAATGTTTGCATATTGTGACGTTGTTATCCGTATTGATAGCTGGATATAATAGTTTTTTGACAATTTCTGCTTCGTGCTTTCACTATCCGCTCCTAAAAAAGCCGGACGAAAATAAAAAACTATTATTAAACGCCACAAGTGAAAGCTAACGTGATAATAATGACGTACAAATAAAATTAATTTTCCATTTTGCAATTAATATTTGACGACGAACAAACAAACTCCCCAATATATCGCCATCAAGTTTAAGTTGAATTGTTTGCAAACAATAAAAAGCATGGTTTGCCGCTATGAAAAACAATCAGTGTAAGGTGGGGCGTTGATCTGGGCAAGTTTAGAATGTTTGTACTTCTTATAATAGCACTCCGAGCAGCCATCCCCAGTACAGAATATTGCTGAGCGAAAACCTCGCTTCTAATACCTCTAGCTATTTCGGTGGAAAACGAAGCGTTTGCTTTCGGAATAAGATCACAAATATTTAGCTGAGAGTCAAAGAGGAATCTCGCTCTTCAACGTCCGGATAAATGTCTAAAGCCTCGTTAAGTGTGCTTCATTGTTCCATTTTTAAATATGCTTTCCTCCATTCTGCTTCCTTTACTGCTGGGCACTGACTACGCCACACAACTGTTTGCGTTGTGCAGTTTTAACAATGTTCTGCGCAATTGTGTTGTTAAACAATTCGATCACATATTTTTTGACATTTCAGGGTTTCCACAGCGGAAAGCGAAGGTTACAGCCCATCTTAGCTCACTAGCAGCAAATTCAAATGGAAATCTACAGGACTGTAACATTAATTCATTGTCAGTCACAATACAAATGCAATGATGGTGAAATGATTAACTGTTTGCTAAAAGTCACTCCCAAAATAAAAATCAAGTATTGCATATTAGCTGCCATCCCAACGTTCAATGCTGAAGCTATAAATCTTTAGATGGCTTTTAAATATTTTGGAACATTCAGCTACGGCTGATTTAGTAGAAACTTTGTTTTTGTTGTTGCAATATTTTCGCTGGTGCTGCTGTAGCATTGTAGCAAATTGTAGCAA
Organism: Trididemnum nubilum; assembly: GCA_963965965.1. Lineage (NCBI taxonomy): Eukaryota > Metazoa > Chordata > Ascidiacea > Aplousobranchia > Didemnidae > Trididemnum > Trididemnum nubilum. Next base: position 579,524 of record OZ014486.1, on the reverse strand, counting down.
AGTTGCAGCATATAGCTTTGAAAATGCTCGGCAGATCGGAAACTTTTGGTTCGAGCTAATTCTGCTTCCACAGAAACTTCAAACCAAACGGCAGTAGGTGTCGGACTCAATTGCGAAAGGTTGCTTGTTCATTTCTCTCTATCGCAAGTTATGCAAGCGCAAGTAAGTACTTTATTTGTTAGAAAATATAAGGTGGTATTAAATTGCGTTCACCTCTTTTCATATTTTGAGCTGGGTCCTGGTTAAGCATCACATTAAAATACTCCCCTCAGCCCTCTATAGTGGCTTGCTTATGACAATGTTGTCCGAATTCAGGTGTTTCCACAGTTGTGGTATCGGTAGTTTGGTACCTTACAAGATTTAATGTTTGGGACAAATAAAAAAGTCATCATTTCATGAAAGTACCTGAATGTCGCTATTAGCGTTAATTTAGCTTTTTGTATTTGCGCTAACATCGCATTGTTCCCACAATGCAACTTGCGTAAATTCTATACATTTGTATTAAGATTCTATTTAGTGGTGTTGATTTGTAGATTTATTACGTTCACAAAAAGCGAATACAAATCTGAATTGATTGCTCAGCCATTAAAAATAGTGGCTATTCCACATCAATGCAATAAACGTCGAATTCCAGGAGAGGGTGGGAGCCAGTGGGATGCGAAGAGCCGTCCGGCAGCATTTTGACAAAGTGAACCCTATTTACAATTTTTTGGTTTTTCTCTCCGACTTGAAATAAATACGGTGCTGCGAAGATTCGACAGCGTCTCTCGCTGCGTTCTTTTATTGTTCTTTTGCAGAGCCGGCGGGATTTGTCGCGCCTGCGTCAAATGCGTCGGCCCTAATTTTATCTTAAATGTTTGCTCAACGTTTTGAAATAAATTGATCGCTTGTTTATTGCTTTGTAACGCGCGAACGCTCAACCGATCTGTGTTAAATCTATCTTCATATAAATTCTATTTTTGAAAGATTCCTAAGAACTCGCTATTCTGCTCGAATTATAGCTGTACGTAACGTCACAAACGGAACTCGTCGGAAAACTTCGGAAAAAGCAAATAGCGTAAAAAGCGAAAGCAATTATTATTACTTAAACGAAACCTTAAAAAAATTATGTCACTGTTATTTAAAAAAATTTTTTCCAAAAAAATTCCCTGGCGAAATTGTACAGTATATAAGCCAAAAACTCACGAGTTCTTCAATTTTAATTGGACAATATCTTCCAAGAAAAACAACCGGTCTACTAGCGATGCGAATTTTGGTTGTGTGCGTTCTTGCAGCTCTATTTTTTGTCGTTGTTCCGGGCGATGCTAAAAAACAAAGAAGAAAAAGAGCGAGATGTTCTGTTAACGACAACTTCAATCAGTTGACAGTCGAAAGTACGATCGAGGTAAGTTGGGAAGGCGGGAATTGTAAAGGTACATTTACAAAGTATGCATTATTCATCTGTTTTTGTTTTGCAATTTTGCTTTTCCGTGAAAAGTGTATGCGGATTTTGTCCGCATTTTTGTAAGTTTATATCCGCACTAAGTAGGCCTAGACTGTAGCTACATATTGACAAAATTTTGCTCAAAAAATTGTGTGTATGAGCGATGAGAGTGATATTTCGAAATAGGGCTGTACCCTTTGCTTTTACAAAAGTTTTTTTCGCAATACTTTTCCCCAGAATGTGGCAGTCTGGTTAGTGCGGATATGGACACTCAAAAATGCGGACGAAAAACAAGATACTTTTTCATGGCAAAAAAAACGGACAAAAACGGACACTGTGTAAATCTAACTAACCTCTCTGTGTGGCTAGTGGACAACGTAACACATTTTTTGATTAAAAGCGAATGAAGGGTTGAGAAGCTCACATTGAATTTACTTTTGTCGAAAGATCAAAAAACTTGATAATTCAACTCCACCAAACAAATGTGACTAAAATCAAATTAAAAACTTTCGCCATCGATTTTTTTCTAAAAAAATAGACATTTTTTTTCGTTTTCAGAATGCTTCTAAATACATAAATAGGGCGAGCAAAGAGATCAACAAGAAAGTTTTTCTAAACGAAAAAATGGCGAAAACCTTGAAAGAAACAAAATGCGGGAAGGCTCTCGCTTTCGTTACTGCTTACCGCCTCTACGCTTGGCTTCTGAGTGTGAAGGAAGGCATCGATTGCCAAACTGGAAAGAAATTAGAGGTGAGTGTTACAGGCGGACAGGACCGTGCAAAGTTACAATTAGTTGGTGCCATTTTGCTTGGTTTGTTGGGGCGATTTTGTCTGTCGTCACATCCAGGATTTTGTTACGCAAGGTTAACTAGAAATAAAATAAACATAGTATATCATCCGCTCTTTCCAAAACGTTCGCTTGGAACGTTTTTAAAATCTTTCTGGTAATTCAATGTTAGTTTGGTACAAAGCACAACAGCAGCTAAAAGGCAGCCCGACTCGCGGTGTGGGGATTTGCGATGTTGACCAAGCTTTACCGCGAAGATCTGTGTGAATTGGAGCTTACAATTTCTACTTTTTTCAGGAGCAATACAAGCTCAACGACTGCTCAGTGCCGAGCCCGGGAGTGTCACCACCGTGCAAGCAAGACATCAACACAACCCTTGGTAACTTTATAAGAAAATCAATCCCCGATTTCCCTCCCGATGTGCCGGTAAGTAGCCGCCCATGAATGCAGCTTTTTGTGATGATGCACCACAAGATTAATGATTTTTTTCAAATTTGCCACCTCCTTCACAATTCAAATTTGAAAAATACAAGTTGAATTTTGATGGACTTGGCAAATTTGACAAATTCTAAACTATGAAAAATTAAAAATTATACGCGCTGTTTGCCATGTTTCAGCATTACGCATAAGTTCTTGCATTAAATAACTGAGTACTAGCGAGTAGCCAATCTAAAACTCTTTTATAAACACAATTTTATGAAACACACGAGGCTCATTTTTGCTCAAAGTCCAAGAACAAAAAAGAGCAATGTCTGCTTCACCATGTACGCAATAATCAAGAACACGGGCTGGTAATCGCGTGCTGCGTATTTCTAAGTAATCAGCTTTTTTACATGGTTGAAACTTCCAAAAGTATAGGTGAAAACTTAAGAAGAGTCAGTTTCAACCCAAACTTAACTGGTTTTGATATGTAAAAAGAAAAGCGTATTGTAACTTTGCCTTTTTTATTACGGTATGCATAATATTTTTCGAATAAAATTAATACTAAAGCCTAAAAACTCCTCAATCGAACTAGAAAATAGCTCATTAAAAACCACTTTACAATGAAACGAGAATTATGATGCTGTTGAAAATCGTAAAAAAAATTTTGAATTTTCAGTTAACAGAACTGGCCAAAAAAAAATATCGACAACACCTTCCGAAGTGCGTCACGAGGAAAATGCTCCGAAAGCCGAAACAAGTAAAGCCTTATGCAATGTGCGTGTTTCACCAAGACTTCATCCAAACAACGTTGCAAGAATTTTGTGCACAGAATAAGAAAGGAAGAGAAACGAAAAGGAAAAATTTGAAATCGTAAAATGGAAGGATTATAGTGACTGCTGGACGACTTCCTTCTTTTAACAAGATCTTGAAGCACCCCACCAATCTGGTTTGCAGCTCGTTTGAGTGTCCGAAGGTCAAACGACTTTTCGTATTTTTAAACAAACAGAAACATAATAATTTATATATTTATTTTATTTATATCTATCTTACTTGTTTTACTTACGCGTCAACTGTGACATTTTGTATTTATGCGCAAATTTATTTTTTACAAAAACTTTTCAAGATGTTTTGCTTGTAACTTATTTTTACGCTGCAATATTAATGCATATATCTATGCGCAAGGTGATGATGCTCGTATTTTACTCGAAACGTAGTCCACTACTGAATTGTAATTTTGTATTGATACAGAGTGCTCTTAAATTTTTTTAATTCAATTCTTTATGCAATATTTTTGTGTTTTTATGCGAGGCAGATCTAGCGATTTGCAAAAAGTTTATTCCTAATTAAGTATGAATCTTAATCGGTTTTTATATCCGGAAATCCCGAATTATAGGCTACCCAAAGCACAGGTAAATTCTCAATATTTTCGGAAAAAAAAACTTTTTTTTCCAATACCGGTACTAAAAACCCAAAAAAGATCCCAAGTTTTGGGTAAAATCCCTGATCTGGCAAAAACGTCATCATGCTCAGGCTCAGATACACGTCTGCATAGCTTGTGCAAGGAGCGGTCCTGCACTTTCCAAATGCACCTCTCATCGGCGAAACTATTCATATGTTATTTAATGCAGACAATTCATACTTTGCTTTAAGCGCCGCTTGACGCAGAATTTTTCAGATTCTATGCATCCATTTTTATCTCCAATCCAGGAGTACATGGTAATATAATGGTAACCTACCAGTAGCTCAGCTGATTATTAGTAACTAAATTACCAATGAGTGAGCGTTCACTTCGGGCTTTTTTTTTGATTGTTAGCAATGAATAAAATTCTGGTACATTTCGTCCGGTATTTGCGCCAACTTGACAGTCGTTTAACTCTTGCGTCACGCCAAACAATTAGTTTATCAAACGCACTAAACGGATAAAGTCTATTATCGAAAACAAAATGGCCCTCACACGACCGGAGAGGAGAAATCCGCAACTTTCCGCTTTGAGGTTTACGTTACAGTCTATCTATGGTAATTCGCTCTAACCGATCAGTGGTCGAGTGGATAGAACGTCTGCTACTAAAGCGGTAGACACGGGTTCGATTCCCAGTCAGGTGAAACCAAAGACCATAAAAGTTGGTATCCACAGCTTCCCTGCTTGACATTCAGCATTAAAAGGGACAGTGTGAAGCCTCCATCGTGCGTGGTAGACAGGTGGGCAGGTGGCAGCTTAACCCGAAGACCGAAAGGTCCCTTCGCTGTCTCCTAGCCAAGGCAATTGATGAATAAAATGTAATTACCATAGGTGGGCACTAGGGTGTTGCAGTTGCCCCGACCTCTTCCGATTTTTTTCTACCTTTTTCAAAATAGGAGGTTGCCTAAAAAAATCCAGATTACAAAGTTTGAGAAAAAAATATTGAAGTTTAGGGGTCGTACAGAGACCTTTTTTACCATGGATTTGGTATTTGTTTTATTTTGTGCCGCTGGATGGTGCTATGTGAAATCTTTCTTACTAATGAGTCATTAAAAGTGGAACATTAACTTTTGGTGTTATACATTCAAAAAACCTTCAATAGAACTTTTAAAATTGTTTGCATTTATGTTTTTTGCTTGTTTTTTTCAGAATTAAGAGTGGTTAAAATTGATCACGTTTCCGTGCAAGGAAACTGCAGCATAAATTGTATTTGCGTTAGACCTACAGTATCTGTTTTGAATGGCTGTGTTAAACAGAACGAAACATAGCCTACAAAGTTACTTTCTTAAGGAATGACGGTGCAGACTATGCTTTAGGCCTAGTTAATGAAATCTATTAAACGGCTGTTCTAACCTAAATATAGTTACAGCAGCAGCTTACTAAAACCGTATTTGTTATGTTTTGCTGTGTAAGATACGGAGTTTAGTGCAATCTACTAGGTATAAGCTTTATAAATTATGAGCATTAGTAAATCTACTAGCAATATACTATTACTAGATCTGTAAATTCTCGCAGTTGGTTGCCAGGAACTATTTCCAGATTTGATGACAATACTATCAAAAACACATGCTTTCCCATCACGAAGCTGGAATACCTAAAGTTCGTCAATTAAAAATAACTGAGAAAGTAAAGAAGCTGATAGATGGAATGAAAAATTTGAACAAATGCAACTTTAACAGAACAAACAGTAGAAAAGCAAACCAAATCATCGAAAACTTTAAGGAAAATTCTCTCTATCTTCATTTCCTTTTTCCCGAGAGGGTTGAGGGGGAAGCGCTTTGAGATTAAGCTACCACACTTTACGGTCTTCCATCATCCCCATCATTTCGCTCCGGTGAAGTCCCAAGCGATTTCATCCAAGATCCTCAATGTAATATTGATTCATCTGCAGTAGTTCTAGGTCGTCCTACTATTTTTTTTCCATTTGCTTTGGCAAGTAAAGCTTGTTGGAAAGTTTTTCCAGAGGCATTTGCTTACGTGGCCAAATTATCTAAGCTGAGATCTTTTAATTTGAAGAAATAGCAGCTCTAGAGATTTTCGAATCGCAATCGAAATAGCAGCTCTAGAGATGTGAACCTTTTCAATGATGTAACTCCTATGGTTTTTTGGAGAAATCTCATTTTTGGACGATTGCACTTGCAATCGCACCCTTTTAATCATTACCAAAGTTTCATGACCATACAGCAATAGAGTGGGTGAAAAGGGACAAAGACTGTTTCGAAAATTGTGAGCTTTGCTTTTTCTAGACAATTCTCGTCTCACAACTACTAAATAGTGTGAAGCTCTCATTGCCTTGCCAATATGGATATCCAGTTCTTTGTTTTGCTTTCCTTCACTCGTGGATGCGCCTCCCAAGCTACTTGAACTTGTATACGTGTTTCTGTGTAGCTCCATTCAGTTGCAACAATCATTGATTAGTGTTTCTTGAAACATGAAGTACATCTGTTTTTTGACCGTGCTTATTTTTATTCCTGCAGTATCATAAGCAGCTGCAAACCTATGCAACGTGTACTGAAGGCAGATTCCGTAGAAGCAGAATCAAATCATTAGCTCATTGCAGGCAACTGATTTTTCAATTTCCTATCGTGGCAAACTCATCATCTTGGTTGCATTTGTCGATCCAATTCATGTAAACAATGAAGAAGAGAAAAAACAAAACGCACTCTTGCCGGAGTTTAACGCCTATATGTAAAGCTTTGATTGCCTGCCATTTACTCTATACCGCGAAACTCCAGTCGGCACCACAGAATGCCTTAATGGCATGTAACAACTGACCATCAACGCCATTCTTCTGCAGAACCCTCCAAAGACAGAAAGGCAGTCATATTATATTGTTTTGAGATCGACAAAACACGCAAAAAGATTTTTGCCATATTTCCAAGATTTCTCAAACATTGAAAAACAATTGAACACAACAATGAAATCTTGGTCATCAAACCAACGCCTTCACATGATTGAAGAAAAAACGTTTCTGCATAGCATAATGTCTGATCGAAAAACCAGTATTGAGAATACGGGAAAAACTTTGGCTGTCAAAGAAAAGAAACGGAAATTAAAACACCTTATTAATAAGTTGCGTTTTGCTAACACAGCTGTCTAGAACAAAAATAAATAAAGACTGGCATTTGGTACAGGACAATAATGAACACTTTTCGTCAAAAATCAGAGCCAGATATGAAATTAATTATTAAATTGGAAAAATATGCAATAATTTGGTATCAATTATGCTTGTAGCAGTAGGTCTATACCGCAACTTTTAATAACTTTGATTTAAAAAGTTCTGTTGTTGTTTATGCTATAACCACAGCTCCTAAACAGTATATGATCAAAAGTGATCCTAGGCTCAACTTATAGCCCAAAAACATTCAAAATGAAAAAAAACGCTTTTTTTTTTGAAATTGCCAAAATTTTGATGTCACTGTGCGACCCCTAAACATTGACAAATTTTGACGAAACTTGACCGAAAGAGTTTTTTTGTGAAGCCTCCAACTTGAGCCAAGGTAGAAGTTACCACGATAAAATTTTCAAATTTGTGGGGCGGCTGCAACACCCTAGTGGGCACAAATTCGTTAATCGTTAATCCGTTAGCAACGTAGCTAACTTTTTCATTTAGTGAATTCATTAAAAAAAATTTTTCTGTTAACGGACTAAATTAATTTATGTTGAGTTTTGTTAACTTAAGTTATGATTTTCATCAATGATTTTTTGTATCATTCATTCATGGTACCGGTACAAACCAGTTTGCAGTTATGGGCACAGCGGCGCTACCAGCGTCGCTACTAGCGCCGCTACTTTTTCGGTAGCGATAGCGGCAGCACCGCTACTTTTTTTCGTCACCAGCAAAAAGCGGCAGCGCCGCTGTTTTTTTAGTCAAAAGAGCGGCAGAGCTCTATTTTATGCAAATAATCTGCCGCAGCCGCTACTGCTAATAAACTTCTTCCACGACTTTTTTCGATTTGCATTTTCTGACGTTACTGTTTGGAGTCTTTACTTTTTAGCTTTTTTTCACTCTGCTCTTGCTACTACTTTTTTCTGGTTTAGTAGGACAAACAATGCTACGTCTGTGACGTTTAGTCGCTGTAATACATATGTTAAGCCGAGTTGAATCGTACGTGCTCCTATTTTTTCTGAACCAAAATGCAACGAATAATGTGCTGTCAGAGGTGTAGTCGAGGACACACGAATCGAGGCCAAGGCCAAGGATACAAACAAATCCGAGGCCAAGGACAGCCCTTCCAAGGACAGACCCTCACGAGGCCAAGAACAAAAATGCTCGAGGCCAAGGCCAAGGACACACGCGCAAGTGTTTCCCTCAAAAAAAAAAAATCTTCAAAAAAATTTTTCAGCCGATCTCCAAAAAAAAGGTCTACAAAAATTTTTTTCAGGCGATTTCCAAATGACGAAAACAAAAAAACATTTTCGTAAATTTTCCGCAAAGTTTCTGGCGGTTTCCTGCATAATTTTAGAAATGAACAAATCCCTGCTATTGTAGGCAGGTGCGCCGAAAGCCAGAAACGAGCCCGGGGTCAGCTCAAACATTAGGCATCTCTGGTTTTGTGCAATCCAAACCAGCCGAAGAAAATGGCACATTTTCTACGGATTTTAATGTGAGCTCCAAAGAAAAGGTCTTCAAGGCAAAATGGCTTAATTTTCCACGGATTTTTATGTGATCTCAAAAACAAAAGGTCTTCGATTTTCTACAAACTGATTTGTCAGTGTCATTTCGATGGGCCCTATAAACCCCAATGGGTCCTCTGATGGGCCCCTTTAAGCGCATGGGCCCCTTTGGGCCCCCTGAAGCTCATAGGCTACGGGGTCATTGTCCCCTGAACCCTCCTCTCGGAGTCGCTGATTGTAGGAACCGATGCAAACGCACACCACACTATTTTGGGATCCTCCGATATAAACCCTCGAGAAGAGTATCTGCTCGCCGAACTTGGAGAAAACAAGAAGATTGGGAGGCTCAAAAGCTCGCCCTACCCTATTTCAAAAAAGCTGTCAGAAGAGCAAAGCGTGATTCATGGCATTGCTTTGTAGAGAGCATGAATAGTCAAACACCAACGGTTCGGCTGGTTAAATTATTCGAAGGAATGAAACGATGCGTTTTAGCAACGTAATTAAACACAACGGAGAATTCACGAAGTCTCCACTAGAAACTTTAAACTATCCGCCAGAGGCCAATAGGGCCTGGGGGTGGAGCCTCCAGCGCTCGAAAATTTTGCATTTTTTTGCAAAAATAACTTCGTTTTAAGGCTATTTTGATTAAAAAATAATGCTTTTAAAACGTGGATTAGAAATTGGCAGGGCAAACATGATTGAACTGGTGGCATAAATGGGCTACTTGGGAGGTGGCTAAAGGTAAAATGTTAGTTCTCTTGTTTAGACGCTGGTAAATTATAAAATCGAATAGTTCAATAAAATTCACTCGGAGTAATCTATTTGGTATACAGTTTATAGACAAAAATAATTGCGGAAGGGGGGGGGGGCTAATGAAAAGAGATTTGAGAGAAATGATTGATTATTAACTAATACTGAATAGCCCCCCCTATTCCGTAGTTTATAGTATATTTGTTGATAACACCTATGTTAGGCATTTTTACACTTGCGATCAAATTTGATTGCTTATTTTTCACCATTTTCCAAAGCTTTCATTTATTTGTTAGTTTCGTTTTTGACAAATTAGCCCCCCCCCCCCTGAATATATATTTCAAAAGATGTTTTAAATCACTATTTAGTCCACTCCGGTGCATAAAATAGATTCAAAAGTGCTAAAAACGTAGTGTTTTTCTCATTTTGCATTTTGGTCGACATGCCAATGAGGGGAGCTATATCCCCCTTCCCCCCCCCCGCCTCCTTCTGGCTACGCAACTGACTGCAATAAAAGGTTCAGGACCATGTATTTTTTATTTAGATCCTGATTTGGCTAGATAGTCTGCCACTTCGTTACCATTTACTTTTGCATGTCCAGGAATCCAGGCAATACTGACGTGGTTTTGTTTATCTAACTGATTTAGGTTTCCAATGCAGTTGAGCACTGTAATTGATGTAACAGTAAACTTTATTAGTGCTTTGACAGTTGCCCGACTATCAACAATACTTTGATTGCTCATTTTTTCCAAAAACAGATACTTTGCCTTCTGTGAAATAGCTAAGACTTCTGCCCGGAACACAGTACTGTAAAGTCCAAGGTGAAAAAATGCTTGTTTTGGGCAGTTGTTTGGGTATTCTGCATGAAAACCCCACCTACTCTCCATCTAGTTTCAAGCCATCAGTGCAAACTTTGACAATGTTCTGATTTAGAACGCTTTCAGATCTGATAGCATTCTTTTTGTCCATAATTTGACTTTCGAAATTTCTCTCGAATTGGTTGTTTTCTTTATTCGGTCAGCTGGCATTTGCAGCAGAGGTAAGAATCTTGTAGCCTCATTGCAAACATCAACATGGCTTTTAGTTTTCCCAAAGAAATTAACTCGTTTGACATGCCAGAGCCCACTAACAGTGACTCTGTATGACCCTCGCACTGCCTCATCCAATAAGAGTTATGTTCAGCAATATTTCCAGAGCACCAGCAGGGGTGCCAGGAAAAGCTGATGATATCATCAGGCAAGCAAGTCTCTGCACCTTTGTGAATTTCCTCACTAGATATTTTTTGTTGGGACCGCCAGTCTAGAACACACAAGCATACGATATGATAGGACCGTAATATGTGGTTTCCAAGTTAGCTTGCTGTCCAGAGTAGCATTTAACAGCCTTGCTTCCTTGGAAAGTTCAAGTTTTGAACCATTCATTGACAAGGAAACCAAATCTGGATTCCGTTTGTGAGTGAACAGTACAATTTTGGTTTTCTTACTGCTAAACTGTAGCTCTTTTTCCGAAGCGCAATTTGCAGCAATATTTAGTGCTTTTTGGGCCATACCTCCAATCCAAAGCATATCAACTCCAGTGACCAACCATGTCAGATCATCGGGATTGGCTTGAACATAAAAGCCCCTGCAACGTAACTCTAGCACTAGCAAAAATTTTTTGAAGATCTGTTTTTTTGGAGATCGCCTGAAAAAAAATTGTTTTTGGGGCACACTTGCGCCTGTGTCCTTGGTCCTTGGCCTCGAGCATTCCTGCCCTTGGCCTCGAGAGGGTCTATACTCAAAAGGGCTGTCCTTGGACTCGGATTTTTTTGTGTCCTTGGCCTTGGCCTCAAGCCTTGTATCATCGACTACACCTCTGCTTTTTAGGTTTAATTTTGGTTTGAAAGACCTGTTTTGAGCAGCGCAAAACGTGCACAAAATAAGCATAAAAAGAACTGGAGGGCACAAGCGAAATAATCAGTCGTTCTTTCTAACGATATTATGCGTAAGGCCAAGAAAGAAGTTAAATTTTTTTAGCTGTTGATGACAGATTATTTGCAATTTGCCGAGCAGCAAACGCTAAACAGTTATAACATTGACAAGAGCATATTCGAAATATATTGTACCCCAGCCATAGGTGTAGCCAGGATTTTTAATTGGGGGGGGCCAAACCACAAATCACATGCAATGACGTCATCAGAAAGTTCGAAAGAGGAATTTTTCGGGGGTGCAAAAATATCATAGAATGGAAGATCAGAAGCCGTGACCTGGTGTTGGCACGTAACTAGGAACTTGTTCTAGGGGGGAGGGTTTAAACCAATAGTCAAAATGTGAAAATGTCTGAATTGGGAGACGTGTTGAGTAAAGGAGTGTACCGAAATTCAAAGGTATCTTAGACCGGGGTCTGGGGGTGTAGCCCCCAGCCTCCGGAGGCTATGGGGGTCTGGGGGCGAAGCTCCCAGTCACTGTGCGATTTTTCGTAATTTTTTGAAAAAAAAAGCTGTTTTAACACCATTGGATCACGTCTCGCACGTAGGCTTATTCAGAGCCATTTGAAAGCCAATTGAAAAAATTGAGTTCTTCAGTCCTTTTTTTGTTTGCTATTTAAGTCCAAAACACGTTTAAAATATTGCATTTTGGGGTTAAATTTTGTAATTTTGTAAATTTTGTAGGTGATTCGGTTCAGGTAGGGGAAAGTAAAGTTCATTGCCTCCTGCAATATTTTAGTAGTAAATAACAATCCACTTGAAAATTTTCCTTAGAGATTATTGTTTTGTCATGAAAACAACCAGTTATAGGAGTACATAAATGGTTAGGGGGCTATCAAAATTTTGTTCAATGGACCTTCCCCTTACCAGAGGTGGAGTCCTCGAGGACGTCCTTGGCCTCGAGGACACATTTTGAAGTCCTTGGCCTAGGACTCCTCGGCTCGAGGACAGCACTATTTTTTGAATTGTTAAAATTTTGCGGAGCGCTTGAAAAATTTTTTAGAAAACGTTTTTTTGTGGAGATCGCTTGAAAAATTTTTGTGAAGACCTTTTTTTTTTTTTTTTGGAGAGCACTTGCGCTTGTGTCCTTGGTCCTTGGCCTCGAGCATTCCTGTCCTTGGCCTCGAGAGTGTCTGTCCTCGGAAAGGCTGTCCTTGGCCTTGGCCTCGGATTTTTTTTGTGTCCTTGGCCTTGGCCTTGGCCTCGAGCCTTGTGTCCTCGACTCCACCTCTGCCCCTTACTGTAGTTAATTTTTTTCAAAAGTATTTTGTTGCGTGAAAACTGGCGAGGTGGAGGTGACTTGCTATTGAAAAATGTACAATAAATAGTTACGCCTACTAACCATGTTATTGCCCAGGCCGGATTTACATTGAGTTGGGCCCCTAGCACTTTGAAATTTTTGCCATATTTTTGTTCAAACACAGATGAAGACCAAAAAGAAAATTTTATACGAGCGCGGGGCCACTGGCACTGTGCCATACGTTGAATCCGTCCCTGGTTAGGGGCTGTTCATAAAAGACGTCCGCACTCAGGGGGGGAAGGGGGGTTAATAGATTTGCGGACATTTGCGGACAAGGGGGGAGGGGTGGTTTCTGGAATGCGGACGTCCTTATTTCAACGTTTTCCGCGACGGAAAATCGCAGATTGTTTTATTCCGTTTTCGGTTTTCCGGGCCAGTGTGAACCACGCATAAAACGTACAATCACGTGATTTAAGGGCGCGAAGCGCACACAAAACAAATCACATGACTGTACGTTTTACGTCACCTTGCGCTGTGCTTGCTTTGTGTAAACTTTGTATTAAAACTTAGTATATAATTAAACTTTGCAATTAAACTTATTATATAATTAAACTTTATATTAAAACTTAGTACATAATTAAACCGTGCAAACTTTGTATTAAAACTTTGTGTGTGTCAGTGTCTAATTAACGCATTTTTGTGTCCGCATGGACAAGGGGGAGGGGGGGTTTAGTCATTGCGGACATTTTGCGGACATGGGGGGAGGGGGGGGTCAATTTTTTGCAATTTTGTGCGGACGTCTTTTACGAACAGCCCCTTATTGCATTACGTTCATGAAAAGGTTACATGGGGGGCTGAGTTAGCAAGTTTTAGGATAAAGACCCTTAATTTTACTCGGGTTATACGTTTAAATTGTTTGGCAAACATTAAATTGAGGGTTCCGGGCCCCTGGATCAATATTATTGTTGGGGACCCATTTAAATATTATTGTAGGAGGCCATTTAAATTGGTTGGCAAAAATTAAATTGAAGGGGCCCGGACCCGAAACAATATTATTGTAGGGGCCCATCTTAATTGGGGGTCATTTAAGTATTATTGTAGGGGGCCTATTTGAATTGGTTGGTAAAAATTAAATTGAGGGGGCCCGGGGGGGGGGCCAGGCCCCTGGATCAATCCTATTGTTAATATTACTGTTGTACGCGAAGATGCCAAAAGAAACTGAAACTGAAAAAACAATAGTCTTTTTTGTGAAATTTTAATCATTGATAACATTTCAATTGGGGGGGCCACTGGCTATGCCTATGTGAAGGGGCCCGGGCTTCCTGGAACAATATTATTGTGAAGGGCCCATTTAAATTGGGGGCCAATTAAATATTATTGTAGGAGGCATTTTTTAATTGGTTCGCAAAATGAAATTGAGTGGGCCCAGGCCCCCTGGATCAATATTATTGTTGGGGGCCCATTGAAATTGGGGGTCATTTAAATATTATTGTAGGGGGCCCATTCAAATTGATTAGCAAAAATGAAATTGAGGGAGCCTGGGCCCCCTGAATTAATATTATTTTTGGGGCACATTTAAATTGGGGGCCAATTTAAATATTGATTTAGGGGGCCCATTTAAATTGGTTGGCAATAATGAAATTGAGGGGGCTCGAGCCCCCTGGATCAATATTATTGTTGGGGGCCCATTTAAATATTATTGTAGGGGGACCATTTAAATTGGCTGCTAAAAGTTAAATTGAGGGGGTCCAGGCCTCCTGGATCAATATTATTGTTAATTACTGCTGTACGCGTGTACTGTTGTACAAGATGCTAAAAAAAACTGAAACTGAAGAAACAATATTATTTTTTGTGACATTTTTATCATTGGTAGCATTTCGATTGGAGGGGTCCGGGCCTACTGGCCCCCCCTCTGGCTACGCCTATAACCCAGCAGTGTTTGGAAATGCTGCTACTTCAGAACAAGCCATGACTATTTAGATATAAAAAAAATACGAGCTATGTCTTTCTTGCCCGGTGTAGAGTGTGGTAAATTTTAGTTGAAAAAAGCTTTTCCAAGCGGCAAGATTTTAGCATGTACTTAAAATTCTGAAATCTGCGCCACTTCTACTCCGAAGCTGATTAAAGTGATGCTAAAATGCCAGGAAGCGTAAGCCTCTTCCGCATGCATGCTTCATTATTGTACAATGTGATTACGCGATTTTAAAGTACATTTTGTAATTTTTTGCTTTGTGTCGTGGCCCAAAGGAGCGGAGCATGGAACAATGCCCCCCCTAAATACGCCCCTGGATGTGCTTATCTTCAGGGGTGCAAATCTTTGTTGAGCATTGGGGGATAATTTGCAATTTTACCCCAACTTTGCCCTATTTTCAACATTGGGGAGGATAAACCTCGACCACGATTTTTTTCAGATAAGCAATTCAAGTGAAGACCAAAAAAAAGGTGTTCACCAGAAATGGAACACTTTTTTTCCCCGAAGTCAGGTGAGGAACAAAAAAAAAAAAGGTCTTCTCCAGAAATGGAACACTTTTTTCCCTGAATTCAAGTACAGACCTGCGCTCAGATGCACACCAGAGTCAAATTATTGGAAGGGATGCAAATGAAAACCATACTCAAATTGTTGGGGGGGATACAGCGAAATTATTGGGGGGATATATCCCCCATCCCCCCCGGTTTCGGCACCCCTGCTTATCTTAATGGTCACAGCCAGAGGTGGAGTCGAGGACACAAGGCTCGAGGCCAAGGACCATGGACACAAGCGCAAGAGTTCTCCAAAAAAATAAGGTCTTCAAAAAAGTTTTCCAGGCGATCTCCAATTCATATGCGTAGCCAGAATTTTTGATTGGGGGGGAGCCAAACCACAAATCACATGCAATGACGTCATTGAAATTTTTCAAAAGAGTAAGTTTTTGTGGGACAAATATATTGTAGAATGGAAGATCTGAAATCGTTGCCTAGTGGCACTTAACCAGGATTTTGCGAAGAGAGAGCTTAAACTAATCGTTAAAAATTGCAATAACTAATCGTTGAAAAGCGCAAATATCTAACTTTGGAGACGTGTTGAGAAAGCTTGTGGAACTCAAACGTATCACAGGCGGGGGTTTTGTAATTTTTTGGAAGCAAAAGCTATTTTAATGCCATTAAATCACATTTCGCTATAGGTGGGCAAGTTAATGCAAAACGTTAGCTTCGTTAACCACTAGTCCGTTACAAACTTCACACCTCCGTTAACGTTGATCCGTTATTTTCAGCTTTAATTAATGGAAGTTAATAAAGTCCGTTAATTCGTTAACATTTTGCGCGTAATTTACGTTTCTTTTTATTCGCATGCTTCTAAAACACGTATTGACACTGTTGAGCTGATTGTAAGGAAAAATTTATTGCTATTGTAGGAATTTGGGTTTGGTGAACCCAATCCTAAGTTGTTCTAGCTTCGATACTTTAAAATCAACACCACAACTTAAAAACTTCCTCGTTGTTTAATCGAAGTAAAAATAAAAACATCTTAAAATCACAGGCTCACGTGACTGCACAATGTTTCCTAAAAATCCATGATAATTGCTAGATCGCAAGTTTTAATCAAATCAGCGTTCAGCGCGCGTTTTAAAAACTATTGTTGCGCACTGAAACGGACTCTTGAGCAAAACACAAATGACTGTGGTTCGATACAGCGCAGAGTCACTACACGGCTCCCCCCCGAGATTCACGAATGAAAAGAGTGAATATGACATAGGGTATTCATAACAAGGTGGGTGACGAATGAAAATTAACGCAAACAATTCACAAGTGAGAAGCGCAAAAATATTATCAAAGTTATAGCACCATTATGCTGAATGATTCATATTACACAGTGCAACACTAATTCTTAACAGCATTAGATGAAGAATGATTCTCTGATAAACAGCAACATATTTTTGCAACACAAAATTTGCGCTTCAGCAAAAATACTGCATTGCAGGAGGCTTTTTACGTGAAAAAGAAGTGACGTCATTACAAACCTCAAAACAGTAATTCATTCAAGACAATACCCTAACGAAATCTGTGGGGTGGACGAATTATTCGGCCGTGCTTGGTCCGCAGCATTTCTGCCTTTTGTTCGTCAGCGGGCTTTTGTGATGAGTTTGGTAATTCCCCAGTAGCAAAAAGGTTCTTCAATCTTATCCCATCACCCGAACTAGAATCAGTGGAAATGCTGCGGGTAAACTCTTGCGAATTTATTTCAGGTTGTATCTGATCATTATTTTCAAATTTGCAAAACAAATTCGCTGCTTTCAAACCATCAATTGACACCACATCATTTCTATTGCCGAAATCACCTTTGCAGTATTTTTCTTGCTTGTCCAACACTCGGTAAGGGCCAGTGTATGATGCTCTTTCTAAAGACGATTTAGGGGCATTGTTTTTTTATGAACACGTGGGTGCACAGTGCACAATGTTTCCAAAAATCCATGATAATTGCTAGATCGCAAGTTTTAATCAAATCAGCGTTCAGCGCGTGTTTTAAAAACTATTGTTGCGCACTGAAACGGACTCTTGAACAAAACACAAATGACTGTGGTTCGATACAGCGCAGAGTCACTACACTAACGTGGTCTTTTTGTGTTTTGGAAGTTCCATTTTACAGTCTAATCTAATTTCAAGATTAAAATAAGTTCAAATGCTCAACGAAGCAGCGATCGGAAAATCTTTGGAAATTGTGAACAGCGATAATTAATAGACCTATGAGGCTGCAGCTTATCATTTGCCTCAAAAAAGAGCTCCTTCCTTCGCTTTCTTTTATAAAATTTGTGCTAATATGCAACAAGTGCTACCAGTGCAAACTGGTTTGTACTGGTACGATGAATGAATGGTGCAAGATATTAACAATAAAAACGTTAACGGAAGTTAACAGAACTTAACGGAAGTTACTTTAGTCCGTTAACAGAACTTAACGGAAGTTAATTTAGTCCGTTAACATGAAAAAACTTTTTAACGGATTAACGAGTTAATGAAAAAGTTAGCTTTGTTATTAACGAATTAACGATTAACGGACTTGTGCCCACCTATACATTTCGCACGTGTTCAGAGCCATTTGAAAGTACTAAATTTTTGACATTTGAAAGCCAATTGAAAAAATTAAATTGTTTAATGCTCCTTTTACTTGCAATTTAAGTCCAAAACGCGTTTAACATCTTGCATTTTGTAGTTTAATTTTAATTGTAAGTGATTTGGTCCAGGTAAGGGGAAGTAAGGTGCTTTGTCTCTGGCTACATTTTAGCAGTAAATAATAATTCGCTCGAAGATTTTTCTCAGAGATTTTTGTTTTGTCATGAAAATAACCAGTTCGGCCAGGGGGCCCAGGCCCTTCAATTGAAGTTTGATGATTTTTTCAATCAGCATTTTCCGTGGCTAATTTTTTAAAAGTATTTTGTGCCTAAAAACTGGGGGATCGAGTAGATAGATGGTTACGCCTATACATGGTTATAGATGGTTACGCCTACTAACCATGTTATTGCCGGGCCGGATTTGAATCGCGTTGGGCCCCTGGCCCTTTGGAGATTTCTGTAAGATCTTTCCGCCAAATGTAGGGGAAAACCAAAAAAAGTCTTACGATTTGAGCGCGGGCCCCTAGCTGGTACTGACTACTGCGCCATATTATGGTAAATCTGGCCCGGCTGGTTAGTGCATTACGTTCATAAAAAGGTTGTATTAGGGTCTGAGATAGCACCTTTTAAAACGAAAGCTCTCCTTTTCTTCCGGGTTATACGTTTAAATTGGCTGGCAAAAACGGAATAGAGGAGAGCCCGAGGCCCCTGGTCTTCCATATTGCTGTCAGTTACTGTTGCAAGCGCAAAAGAAAGTGCAGGCCTGAATAAGTGGGTGCAGGCCTGAATACACCCCTGGATGCTACATCAAAACTTAACGCGGCAGCCTGAACTCTTCCGGACCCCTTGAGCCCGGGCCCCCCCTAAGCCCGAGCCCGGGTACGATGTACCCCCTTGTAGTGTATTGCACCACACTTTCAACGTATTTCTCATAAAATGTTTAAAATGTTGTGTGGTGATGTTGATTTAGACTTTGATGAATTTCGACAATTTGATGGTAAACACAAACGCAATCGTCACTGCTTGCAACTGAAGAGTGTGAACTATCCTTCTAATAATTTTGGCAGGTTCAACTATTTCTATCGCACTCATAGGATCTGGAATAATCTTCCCCCAACCATTTTTGATGGTGCAGTTAATTTCAAAAAGTTTAAACAAGCCCTATCTGACATTTGTTTTGATTCTCCATCTGGGTACTGAAAGGCAGTCAACGATTTGGTGCTTGTAGTTTCTAAAAATTGATTACTGAATCTACCTATGTTAATGCTTAAGCGCTTTTCAACCTAGCTGAATGCTATTTGATGCTGTCTATTTTATGTGCTATTGAACATGTTTATTTGTGTGCGTAATCTTTGTATATTATTAATTTTTTTCCAAACGTTGTTGCGTATGCATCCCGATTCCCGACCATGTCGGACTACTGAATTGCCAGTAAATGATAGATAGATAGATAGATAAGTAAAGCGTGTCGAATTTTGTGACGTCTTAAGTTAGTCTAGCATATAAAGCAGTTTCTGCACGTGGTCAGTCTTTTTATTCTTTTTTTTCCACATTGGGTCTTTGAGTTTCAAGCTTTTTTGGTTTTTCTGGTTTGGCTTTTTGTTCGGCCGGCCGCGAAATTTTTTTTTCTACCATGGTTTTGCAGATTTATTACGTCACATCCGCATCCTATCCATACTCCGCGCTCACTTTGGCTTGATCCGCTGTATTCACAGGCAAATTAATGCAAGAGGTAGGTTAGCTTATAGGTTAGTGATCACAGGCATATACGCCTAATATATGTTAGCGTATCTAGTTAGCCTAGTATCTAGATAGCGTCTGACAAGTTGTTGTAAGCATCACGGTTAAGCTGTTGACTCGAGTCTGAGCAATTGTTGCTATATTAGGCCTACTAGATACTGGTATAAAATTTAAATAATAGCCTAATATCATACCAGGGATGTCTAATGTGATGGTAGTCAGATAACGATGATGTTAGTGCAATTCAAAGTTTTAATCATGTTATGTATATTTACTTACTATTCGTAAATGGCAGATAATAGCCAAATAGTTGATTTTTTGATACAGAATAGACTAGCTTACAGTAAACAGCGTCACTCTTGCATTCAGTTAATGTTAGTCAGTCGATTCATCTGTTCGATGGTCAGAGTAACTACCGTAGTAAGTAAATTAAATTTCTCCTAAGTCTAAACAAATAGCTTCTGGATTTTGGTAGGTCTAAGTAAGCATAGTAGCCTAGGTGAGGTATGCATAGGTGGGCACAAGTCCTTTAATCGTTAATCCGTTAATAACAAAGCTAACTTTTTTATTAACTTGTTAATCCGTTAAAAAGTTTTTTCATGTTAACGGATTAAATTTTTTCCGTTAAGTGCTGCTAACGGACTAAAGTAACTTCCGTTAAGTTTTGTTAACTTCCGTTAAGGTTTTATTTGTATCTTGCACCATTCATTCATCGTACCGGTACACACCAGTTTGCTCTGGTAACACTTGTTGCATATTAGCATGAGTTTTATAGAAGAAAGCAAAGAAAGGAGCTCTTTTTTGAGGCAAACAATAACCTGCAGCCTCAGAGGTCTATTAGTTATTGCTGTTCCCAATTTCCAAAGATTTTCAGGTCGCAGCTTCGATTGTGCATTCGAACTTGTTTTTATCGTAAAATTAGATTAGACTGCAAAATGTAACTACCAAAACACAAAAAGACCACCAGAGCAATAAATTTTTTCTTACAATCAGCTCAACAGCGTCAATACATGTTCTAGAAGCGAGTGAATAAAAAAGAAATGTAAATTACCCGCAAAATGTAAACGGATTAACAGACTTTATTAACTTCCGTTAGTCTAAGCTGAAAATAACGAATTAACGTTAACGGAAGTGTGATGTTTGTTAACAAACTAGTGGTTAACAAAGCTAACGTCTTGCATTAACTTGCCCACCTATGGAGGTATGATATAGCCATACAGTAGTAAGGGGTTAGGTTGAGAGTTCACTATTCAGTTCAGGGTTACCGGTTAACGTTGGCGTACTTACCGATTCTGTGCTATGCCAACTACACCATCCTTGAGATATTATACTTCACTCTCGGTTTTGGCTTGATGTGCACTGTTAACATCAAAATGTTAAGAAGACCTAGGGCTATGTCAGATGTATAGGGTAGGTTTATTTTGCTGTTTACATATTTTAAGGTGTTGAGCCTGAGTTAATTGTGGCAGTTTCTTGATAGTGTAGACAATGGTAACGCCAAATTTACTACTGATACTAGCTACTTCTACTGGTACATCTCAGATTAAGTAGCCTAAATCGTTTGTCTCTAACCTGCTCATAGAAAGTTTAGTACCCTAATTTTTTTACACAATAGGTAATAGATTGTTGAACTAAAGAAATGTTCACATGTTGTACTCTATGATTATTCAACATACAAAATTGTGTTGCAGGCATAAAATGTTACCCAGCATAGTATACAAGTAGATCAATTTTTTGATATGCCCATGTTGTAGTCTATTATATTTTTTTAAAACGTAGGTATGTTCTGTTGTGGTGATCTGTGGTAACCAGTCCAAACCATTTGCAATTAATATAGATTCCTGTTCTTACCATTAGTATGTGACCTATGAAGACGGAAAATTGCATTTCTTGTGTAGAGTGTGGGCAGGCAATGATATCCTGTACAATTTATTGGCAAGAAAAAAATACTGATTGTGTACATGCTTAACAGTAAACAAAGAAGCTATAAGGTTTGTTTGCCAAAGTTTCAAGAAGTATCAAGCATCCAGCATCTGTACTACATTTCAAGGATTCTTCCAATCATCTTTTGTATTTGTGCTTACTTTTCAGTCAAAGCCTACTAACAATCGAATTTGAAAAACATGACTGCTCTAACACTTCAGAGTTTTGGTCATAGCAGTTCAAAAGAAGCCTTGTATGCAATCTTAAATTGATTTTTTGTGGAATTGTGAACATGGACTAATGAAAACTTTGGTTTTACCAACTGGATAGTGCATCAGTATACCAATACAGAGTTTGCAGCTTATGCAATAGTGATATACTGTATGGATTGGGTTTGTTTGAGCTGGTAGGTAGGTGTTGTTTTTAGGTAGCAAAGTTCATATTTAGTCCTTTAATACATACCGGTATTTAACAATTTAGCGTATTATATAGGCAGAGGCTGCTGTTACGTTAGGTAAGAAAAAGAAAATCACTACTTTAACCCTAACCCCAACCCTAAACCTAACTTTAACCCTAGGTCTAACCCTAACGATAATCCTAACCCAAACTCAAAATCTAACCCAAACCCTAACGATAATTTAAAAAACAAAAAAGAGTAAATGAGTACTCACTCTTTACTCTCTTATTCTCTTCATGGGCGTTACATAACGTAATGCTAGCCACTTCGTATTATATATTATGTCTTATTAACAAAATAATGGGATTTAAATTGCATCATGGTTTGAAAGCGTTCGCAGTTTTTTACTGTTAAAATGGTCTTGAAACAGTAGTTAATTTGTTGAGGTATATGATCAATGACTGCTTATTTACATACCTAAAAGAGATTTACTTGGAAACTTTGAGGTTGATCAAATAGCAAATTACTGAATGGTTTATGATGCAAAAAGTATCAAAGTCACCCTTAATCACAAATTGCAGAAAAGGACCACAGAAAAAAATCTGGTATATAAAGTCTTTTCCAATTCAACCTAGTTTGTTTTTTTAGTGGGATTTTCCAAGCATGACGTTCTTGTTAGAGCACTGTTGAATCGAATGCTGACATCTTGATTTGGTCTTCTTGGAAATTTTTGGTGGCCTTCCTGCTCCATGCACTCTTCTACCCCGGCTGATATTTGATCCTCTTGCTGGAGTTGTTCCAGAAATGGGAATCTGAATTGAGGTAGATAACCTATGTTGCGTTGATGTTTATTGTGCATACTTTGGTTTTATTTTTGAAACAGTTGTAGCCAGAGATGGCTTTTGTTAAACGTGTACAGTGCAGTATTAAATTGAGAATCTGCAGTGATTTTGTGAAAGTTATTAACAAATGACTGTAATGCTGGTCCATGATATTGAAGGTTTGTCTTGCACTTTTCAATTACCGGTATGGTCTGAAAGCAGTGTGAGGCATGATTGATCAGGTCTTAATGCACGACATTAGTATCTGTCTTTGCTTGTAGATACTGAAGGAAGACTATTAACAAGGCATTTCATCAAACTAAAAAGTTCTTAACCTTTTTGATTTTGTTATTAAACACACTTGATTGATTGTATAGTCATTGAAAAGATTATATGTATCAAAGGTGCGTTTAGACCGGAAACAGCAAAATGCCTAAATTGCACTTTTGCAATGTTTGCTAGTCTTCATGGGGGACATACGCAACAATTTGTGAACGCTGATGTAAACAAACATTCACCAACTTAAATCTTTTATTTGTTGTATTATGCAGAAGTGTGTAATGAGTTGGCGGGCCCATCTTTGCATCATTGAGCCTGGACAATGCACCCTTCAAAGAAATGTTACACAGATGGCAAGTGGTTGGCAACACTGTGCCAATTTCACTGACCCAAGATTTGAACCTCAGACCTCACGCTCCAGAAACGAATGCGTTAGCGTTCGATTAACTAGCATCAGCAAATAGTCCCCAAAGTAGCTTTGCATCAAGTCTAACTGCCAATTTGCTGTGCTTATTTGTATTGTAACTTTTAGTTGATCAGCTATAGATCACACATACTAAAGAGACATTCTAATTTATGTAATGGTGACAGATTTAGTGTCGCAGTAATACATACTTACTGATATTTGGTAATTTTTTTTGGCAGTTTATGCTGGTATGAAAAGTTATACTGTGGTGTGAAAAGAATTCTATGAATGATGATTTCACTGGAAATTTTTAAGTTAAAGTGAGTGAAATAAAAATTTTCATTATTCATCTTTGCATTTTTTGTTTGCCTTTTTTAAGATCATGAAGAAAGTAGGTCAACAAGCTCACATGGTCTTATGTCTGTCCTGCGTTGAAAAACTGCTGCGACTTTGAAGCCAGTATATGTCTGTGGTTGTTTCGGGCATGGGTTGGAATCCCTTCTGTAGGCATTTTTCTAACAATCAGAGGCTGATTCAGATTGTGACTTAATATGTCTTATTTTCGTGATTTTTTAAGGGTTAAGATTTGGGTTAGTTTTAGAGTGAGTTTTGGAGTAAGAATTTGAGTTTGGGTTAGATCTGGATCAAAATTAATAAAAAAGTAGACAAAAATTTCCAGTGAAAGAGTCTCGTCCGAAGAATCATTATTTGACTTAGGTTATTGATAGTGTTGTAATGCCATGCCAAACTATCCCCATCCAGTTTAAGTTTTTTTGTTTGGTTTCACCTAGAACTTTAGCTGAAATGGTATCAAATTAATGCTAACTTTGGCAAGGTTTCCTGGTTTGACGCTTGCATATATATGCGTCAGTTGTTTCTTTTTCTTATTAGTTGTTTTTAGAGCTGAAGGTAAATCAGACTGCACTAATTATCTTCACCACTTTTTCAAAAAACAAACTTTAACTGCATTTCAACCTCTAAAATTAGTTTTTGTTAGTCTTTTTCGAACTCTGTTTGCAATCCTTAACTGTTAAATGCAATGGAACATCGAAGTATACATTTTTACAACTCATTTTGTTTTTAGAGAAATCTGACCATGGGATCCAGCTTCGAAATACAACCGCTATTCGAAACATTACTTCAATTGCTTGCAAGACTCTGCAAATAAACATTTAACTGTCCAAGCATCATTTTTAAGATGTACAAAAAAAGAATTTTGGAACAGAGAAGTTTGTGAAAATCATCTAATACGAAATCTGATCCTTGTGCAACAAGACACTCATTAGCGTTTTTGATAAAACCATCTTCATACGATAACTCTTTGTATTATTCCTGGCAACAAAAGAGACATTAATTTTATGCCTACTTGTTTTACAATGGTGAATATTACATGTACTATTTAATCAGTTAAATATTGATTATTTATTTATTTAGTTTTAATAATTAATGTAATATGCTTTTCAAATTTTGCTGATTAATTTAGTTTGGTTTAGTTGTATTAGGCTAATTTATGTGCCAGCTGTGAATGTAAAGTGTCTGCTAATTGTTTCAAACAGTTATGTATGTTTTAACAGAAAATGTATGCTTTAAATTAATGTAGGATAACATCGAAGTCATAATGTTTGTTCTCACAGTTAGCCTGGCTTGTATATTTTACTGCTTTTAGTCTTAACTTAAAATATTTTGCTATTTTTTCGTAAATATGGCACTTTTTTGGTTTAAAATTACTTTGTTTAAGATTAACTAACTTTGATGTTGCTGGGTGTCAGTGCCGTCGCTACGGGGAGGCCAGGAAGCCGTGCACCCTTAATAGCTGGTTGTGCCCCCCATTTCAGTTTACTCAAAGTACTGTTTTTAAATATCTCTTTTAACGACAAGACAATGATGGAAAAAGGAATAATAATGTTCAAATATAATTACCATGGGACGTTTACTCGATTCTTTGCGAAATAGCTGCCAACCGACTGCTATAATGATCGTGATGCAGTAACCCGTCTTATTAACACGCCTTCACGGATGTGTCGCGGAAAAAAGATGTAAGCCTACAGAATCGTTTCCGGTGCTTCGTTAGTAATTATGACCTGAAACAGTACGTGAAAACGTTTTTAAGAAGACCAACTATTTTTGTTTTTTTAGCACACTCACGATCTTAAGGCAGGGCCTGCGAGAGTGGGTTCAGGGGGTACATCGTACCAGGGCCCACGCCTAGGGGGGGCCGGGCTCTAGGGGCCCTGAAGAGTTCCGGTTTCCTCCTTAAGTTTTGGTATCGCACCATACCACCGTAATCAAACTTGCTTACTGCAAAAATATTAGTCAGCCTATTCAGTACTGATAATTGGTCGCTATTTTTGCTACGCAGCCTTTAGGGCATCCAATAGTGGCCGATTTGATTAAAAAAAGAGGAAAATGTATCAAAGGCCATACACTTGCACCAAAGTCAACGTTTTGTTACATTTCTCTGACTTGAGAGCGCTAATTCTATGGTATAACAATGTACGAGAGCGTAAATTTTTAGAGATCCAAAAGCATTTCAACCTCAGAGAGCAGAGTCAAAGTTGACATACTCTACTACTATCATTAAGCAATTCACTCTATCTGTATGAGTTTAATAGGTATTTGGGTTTGTGAAGTCTATGATTGCAGATGACGTCTTAAAACTTTTATCAGTAAAATATTTGGATTTGCATTAATGAAGTCATTATGTTGTATAATATTGTGTGCATGTCATCATCCCCCACTTCACATACTTTCTTTCATGTATATCACGTTTTCTGCTTGTCAATTTAAGCAAGTTTGGTGCTGGGATGTTGATCAAATGCTGTATTTTACCCTCGAGAAACATAAAAAGTGCTAAAGCTTCCGGGACTCTGCCCCGAACCCCACTGGGGAGCTCAAAGCGCTCCTCCAAACCCCCTAGCTGGATTTAAAGCAATTTTATGTCTAGTTGTGTTTTTCATAGGTCCTAACTATATGGGAATATCGTTATCCCCTCACTTTTAAATAAAGATCTACAGTCTAAACCCATCCGACAAAAATTGATTTAATGGCATGGGCCCCCAATAAGGCTTGGGGGCCCGGTATCGACCTTCGTACCCCCTGGAAATTTCTCTTTGAGGCCATGTCTTTAGGTCGCAATCAATGGCGCATTCAGGAGATAAGAGGCCAATGGGACTTCACCTCTTTAGCCAAGTCACTTAAACAATTTAACCTCAAGGTACGAGTGTTAGAACGTGTTTTGGATCTGACCTGAAGTAAGGGGGCCTGTAGGGGTAGGGGAATTTAATTCTTTAAATGACTTCCAAATTTGTGCCCTTTGATTACTCATATGACTTCAAAAACGAGCGAAATGTGATTAAAGTGGCATTAAAATTGCTATTTTTGCTGCAAAATCGCCCAGCGGCTGGGGATCCGCCCCCAGGATCTCGTCTGTAACACACTTGAGTTACATTTGTTTGCTCAGCATGGAGCCTAAATTCGACAACTTTTGTAGAAAAAAAGATTTACTTTTAGTTTAAATTCCCGCCTCAGCAAAATCTTGGTTTCGCGTCTGATCGCATTCACGGCTGCAAGTAGATTTTTAAAGCGATTATAGGCCGCTGACGAAACTAGCTAAGAAACGCTGCTGGCCTTATATGCCTTTTTTACATGATTACAGATTTTTAAAAATTGCCCATAATTTGTAGCCGTACAATTTCAATTTTTATCTGCAAGTTCAGTCTATTTTAGTGCCCCCTCACTTTTGGCTAGAGCGCCCCCACTTTGTTTTTCTCTGGTGACGGCACTGCTTGGTGTTGGATAATTTAATTTTGACTCTTGATATTTGTTATTGCCAACTTATTGTGGATGCTACTAAATGAAACTTCTGTTTCTTCCGTACTGAACTGAGTTGGCTCACATTGTCCATGGAATATATTTGGCACGATGGTATTATACATTTGATATGATGGACGATTGTATTTTTAAATTTTACCGTCGCAAAATTGTGCTGAACCGGTACATTATTATTATTAAATAGATTTTCCACTCTGAAATTATTCGAGCTTTTGGCGTTAAGCGCCAAGTAGTGCGTTCAAGGTGATAGAAAATCGTTATATCGTGCGCAGTTATCGTTTGATAGAGACGAAAAACGAATGAAATACTAAATTTTGTGCATTGTATTCGCCTGAATGGCCTCTCCAGTGTTTTTCAAATAGCAGAGTTCATCAGGAGGATAGAAGAAAGAGGATTTAGGCATGGTTGTTCTCGATATCCCTGAGCGAAGGCACAACTTACCACAAAAGATGATGGAATGAGCGGATAAGGATTTTTAGTTTTGTGCAATATCATATTTATTTACATCAACTTTTTAAATACACCACAGGTAAATACAAAAACTTGGGAGACAACGAACATAACCGTACGGTCATCAAAGTCACTTACACCCTACTTATAGTTGATAATTGAAATATAAATGATCTAGTTATGGTTTACAATTAAATCAATGGTGTCGTCAAGGGTAGGCTCCACCTATTTTGTCTTTTTTTTGCAGCGGTAGGCTCAGTTATGTTTCTGTCTTGCTACAACGTAAAGCGTTTTAACCCGTACAAAGGCATTTTGGTTTTAAGTAAGATCAGTGGTTCCCAAACTAAAAAAATTCACAGCAGTCCCCATGCAAATTTTAAATGTTTGGCTGCCTTATCTTCAAAGCTTAAAATTTGTCCATCACAACTACGAGATCAATGTACCGTATTGTGAAAAATAGGCCTACACAGAGCGCAAATGTACAGTAATTAACGAAGTTTAATGGGATGGGTGCAGTTACTTCCAGACGCCCACTCCTTTCTTCACTAACACAGATACAAAAAGCCTGAGCTTCTGCTACGCCACAGAAGTAGCTATCTATAGCATTAGCCACCGATGAACTGAACTTTTCTCTCTGTGACACCATGGGGTAGTCGGGTAGTGTAATCGCAACGAACGCATAGAAGCACAAAATAACTCTCGCAAGCACAGATTGCGTACCTCCCAAATGCTAAGGAGTGGGAAGCAAAATTATTAGGCTATGAGCCAAGTAACGCTTTACCAAATTTGTTTTGCGGACCATCCGAAAGTGGTTCAAGAACTCTAAAAGGTCTGCGGACCCCACTTTGGAAACTACCGAGTTAGATGAAAAACAGCTTCCAGACCGCTTCATAATTTTTTTTTATGCGATTATCAGGATTAATTGATTGGGACTTTGGTGACACTTTTTTTAGCATTTGTCGTGATTTTTCGGTCAATAGTTTTTACAAGTATTTCATTTTATGCTTTTCCGTTCATTTCATTCTT
This sequence comes from Trididemnum nubilum, assembly GCA_963965965.1. NCBI lineage: Eukaryota > Metazoa > Chordata > Ascidiacea > Aplousobranchia > Didemnidae > Trididemnum > Trididemnum nubilum. The sequence goes on along the minus strand of OZ014486.1, from coordinate 550,902 downwards.
TGCATCAGTTCTGCATTTCAATAAACAAAATTAGAGATACCGGTTTGCTTCGGTTCGATTTGTTCAGTTTTGCAGAGTAGGTTGTTGAGAATGATTGATAGTATGGATGAATTTCGATTTTTGCTGCTTTTTACTGCTCGTTAGAAACAACAGCGATAAAGCTAAGCATTTACTCATCCAAGGAAGCAACAAGGATGCTGGTGGGAGTTGAACCAACAATTGTTGAAGTAGCTTGAATTACTGTATAGCTATTGGCTCATGCAATCCATGTCTTCTGTTTTCACATGGGACATATGACTTAAATTGACGCAGACAACAATTTGGAGGAGGTCTGAAACCCCCAGACCTTACTCTAAACTTGTCGATGCAGCAGGTTTACACCAACCCACTTAATTTTCTTAGGACGGCTGCGCTGTGCAGTATACACAATCAAGTTCTACAATGTACAAGATGGACCAACGACAACATCTAATATGTTCTCTGGTGAAAGCGTAAATAGGGATATTGATTAAGACGTCATTTTCAAGTAGTACAAAAACTTAAGATCATTTTGAGTAAAAGAAATGCCTGTTTATTTGCTTCCGCCTAAAAATAAGACACATATAAACCAGGAGCGGGCTTTGCTGTTTACTTTTTATACCACATTCAATCTGAAAAATTGCTACCGTATATTTAAGAATTTTTAAAAACAAAATCACATCGCAGAAACAAATTCATAAAAGCATAGAAAAACAGGGGTCGCTATAGTATTGTTGATTGCATGAAAAACTCGTCATTAATTTTTTTCTCCGTAAGCATAGCGTGGCAGTCTGCTATGCAGAAATGTGAAAACTGTATTTCTTAGTTGCGAAAGTTGAAACAATAAATGTGCACCCTTCATCCACACATTAAACGCTTGATCGCAAGTTTGTGAGTGAACTACTAGTTGCGACGAAAAGTTATTGTTTTTATCGAGGGCCAGCTAGCCCACTATCAATTCAAAAATTTACCGTTTATCAATGTCTTTCTATATCTAGATTTTCTTACAAGTTAACCAACAGTCACGACCATTCACTACAACTGAAAAGCTTTTTGGACTTTTATTTGTATTTTTTTTATAATTGTAAGCCAAACAAGATCACGTTTTTAGTCTTTATAAAGTTATGGACGTCTTATAACGGACCGCAACCAGTGGTGTAAAAAGTATTCGAGAATTGTAATCAAGTAAAAGTTTCGTTACTGACAAAAAATTACTTGAAGTAAAGTACTGACCAAAAAAGGACTGGAGTAAAAGTAAAAACGTAGTTTTAAAAGTACTCGAGTACAAGTTTTTCTGAAAGTATTCAAGCAAAATACAGAAACTATTTACGCGACATATCACAACTGGCCAATTACCTTTACATCACTGCCACAAAGCGCTTAGTCTTCTATAACCCCTCCTCTCTCAATAAGTCATGAATTCTTAATTGTAACTTGGCAAGTTTCTTATTATATTCAAGACAATTAATCAAAAAGAACAACAACTGTTAGACTTCGAGATTTGAATATCATGCCACGCAGAATTTACTTTGAATCATTTTATTACATCTTGGCTCAAATACTCATTTACTGTTATTGTTAAATTATGCTTAAATTAAAATAACTCGTTGTACGTGCCTTATCAGTGTACAGTATACTCAAGGGTGGGCTAAAAGTTACGTACCATAGCTATTTCAGTATATTCTGCGATAACCTTTTTTGGATTTAATTAATCAAACTTATTGCGGATTTTTTAAATTTAATTTATTTCAGAATATGTGAAGGCAGGCAGAAGCCTGATAAACATTACGTCACTAAATCTATTGCAGATAGCCCATCTACATAGTCTGAGTTTCCATGGGACGAAATTGATCATCATATTAAAAAGATTTTGTAATTACATTGAACAATAAATATTACAGTACTGCACGATAATGTTTCTTGCATATATGGTGTGCGATTTTTAACTCACACTGTAGAATTTAGCGATAGTAATCAAGTAATCAAAGGACGGTAAGTAATCAAAGGACACATTTTTGGCAAATCTATATATCTCTGTTTGACTCTTTCATGATTTACTTTTAATAGAATAAACAAACATCTATGCCAGTATGAGGCGAAGGGCAGATACCAAACAACGAACGTGAAACTAAAACCATCTTAAACAAATTTTCGCCAGACTGGATGTGATACGTAAGCGCACACGTAGAAAAAAGGCATTGTGAAAGTCGCTGTGGTGGTCTGACCTCTGACGCAAGAGTAGCCAGCCGCAAAAGGAGAAAAAGACAACTAACTTGGCTGAACTGAACAATTGCCGGTAGAAAAGTCGATCGTTCTGCCGAATTTGAGGTTCTAACTTAAAATTACAGTACTTTGTACTTTTCTGATACAAAATACTACTTAAACAGCGTTACTTCAGTCTATAAGTAAGGAAGAAAAAGTACCTACTAAAAAACTACTCAAGAAATATTCGCTGCTGGAAAAAACCACTTGAGTAATCTACTCAAGTATTTCGTTACTTTACACCACTGACCGACGGTGACTGTAACTATGAGATTGTTCTAATAATCAGAATATATCCCGAAGCAGAATAAGCTTCTTAATGAGTGTTGGTTATTTTGCTGTGCAGAAAATGGACGTTGCCACTAAAGTTGAAATTTACCATACCTAAAAACGAGTTATTTTTAAGAAAAATTCTCCGACCGTTGAAGATTCATTTCACCCATAACTACAGCCATGTACAGATATGCAGCATAAATGATTAAAGACAAGCTATTTTTATGTTGAATCCAAAACCTCGAGCCATATAGGCTCCACGCAAAAGCGTCTTATTGCATGTCTCTGGTGTGCAGCCAAAAAAATAAATAAAAACAAACAAAGTAACGACATTTTTGTTCCATGAGTCTGTCTAGATGATACTGAACATAAGCCGTTTTTGAAAAATCCTAAAAAAAAAAGTTGACTGAAACAATTTCAGATCAAAACATAAGTTCGTGTAAAGAAGGTGGAAGCAATTAACAAAGCGGTGCTTCCACATTCCTGTTCCTAATTGCATTATTAATATTTGTTTTAGTTTAATTTTGTTGAGCGCGATCAAGCGAATAACAAAATACGCCAAGGGAAAACTAATAATTGCAACGAGATTTAGAATCCGCATCCAGAGAGATTAAACGCGTTCGTCTAGTCAACAACCTCTCATCAAATTCTAGATTTAAAGCAACATCACTTCGGTCGAGAACGTTTATGCTACTTAATTATGAAATCGCATAGACCTAAATATTGTAGAGTAGTAATATTTGAAACGTGGACTGGTGGTACAAAACTCGAGAATTGCTTTGATTGAAATTGCTTCGAAGGCATGAACATTTTACTCAGAATAACAATGGTTTGTGACAAAACCTTTAAAGCGATAAATCGTTGTCACCAAGAGCAATAAAAAGCGTTATGTTAGCGCTAGTATCCCGCTTTCTCATAACATTGTTATGACTGACACAATGGCTATTTTGAGAAAAGCTCTTGTCATTTCAAAACCACATCCTCATAACTTAATAACGAACTTTTGCATGGGTATCTAGTCTACGCAACACCTGCATTAATTACTTTAAAACCAGTAACGATTAGTCAAATACTCACATATTTGTTAACTTAAAAAAAATTATTTCACGATTTCGTTTCTGGTGGTTGTCAAGCGCAGATGTGTAAAAACAGCCTTACAGTCTATGAAAAGTTAAGGGCAAGTAAAGCCAACATGCAAAAGCATTTACTCTATGAACAAGGAAGAAATCTTGCAAAAAAAAAACACACAACATTATTTAAACACTTCAAACTCAAACATATTAATTTACGCTTTGCTTATGAATACTTAACTAGCAAAATAAACTTAAAAAAAAAAATTAAGTGCGATCTAATAGGTACGCTGCTATAAAGAATTCTGATACAAATACTGACGTAGTGAATACTTCAATCACAGCATTTGTCTGCAACTAAACCAAACTAAATTAATCAGCAAAATTTGAAAAGCATATTACATTAATTATTAAAACTAAATAAATAAATAATCAATATTTAACTGATTAAATAGTACATGTAATATTCACCATTGTAAAACAAGTAGGCATAAAATTAATGTCTCTTTTGTTGCCAGGAATAATACAAAGAGTTATCGTATGAAGATGGTTTTATCAAAAACGCTAATGAGTGTCTTGTTGCACAAGGATCAGATTTCGTATTAGATGATTTTCACAAACTTCTCTGTTCCAAAATTCTTTTTTTGTACATCTTAAAAATGATGCTTGGACAGTTAAATGTTTATTTGCAGAGTCTTGCAAGCAATTGAAGTAATGTTTCGAATAGCGGTTGTATTTCGAAGCTGGATCCCATGGTCAGATTTCTCTAAAAACAAAATGAGTTGTAAAAATGTATACTTCGATGTTCCATTGCATTTAACAGTTAAGGATTGCAAACAGAGTTCGAAAAAGACTAACAAAAACTAATTTTAGAGGTTGAAATGCAGTTAAAGTTTGTTTTTTGAAAAAGTGGTGAAGATAATTAGTGCAGTCTGATTTACCTTCAGCTCTAAAAACAACTAATAAGAAAAAGAAACAACTGACGCATATATATGCAAGCGTCAAACCAGGAAACCTTGCCAAAGTTAGCATTAATTTGATACCATTTCAGCTAAAGTTCTAGGTGAAACCAAACAAAAAAACTTAAACTGGATGGGGATAGTTTGGCATGGCATTACAACACTATCAATAACCTAAGTCAAATAATGATTCTTCGGACGAGACTCTTTCACTGGAAATTTTTGTCTACTTTTTTATTAATTTTGATCCAGATCTAACCCAAACTCAAATTCTTACTCCAAAACTCACTCTAAAACTAACCCAAATCTTAACCCTTAAAAAATCACGAAAATAAGACATATTAAGTCACAATCTGAATCAGCCTCTGATTGTTAGAAAAATGCCTACAGAAGGGATTCCAACCCATGCCCGAAACAACCACAGACATATACTGGCTTCAAAGTCGCAGCAGTTTTTCAACGCAGGACAGACATAAGACCATGTGAGCTTGTTGACCTACTTTCTTCATGATCTTAAAAAAGGCAAACAAAAAATGCAAAGATGAATAATGAAAATTTTTATTTCACTCACTTTAACTTAAAAATTTCCAGTGAAATCATCATTCATAGAATTCTTTTCACACCACAGTATAACTTTTCATACCAGCATAAACTGCCAAAAAAAATTACCAAATATCAGTAAGTATGTATTACTGCGACACTAAATCTGTCACCATTACATAAATTAGAATGTCTCTTTAGTATGTGTGATCTATAGCTGATCAACTAAAAGTTACAATACAAATAAGCACAGCAAATTGGCAGTTAGACTTGATGCAAAGCTACTTTGGGGACTATTTGCTGATGCTAGTTAATCGAACGCTAACGCATTCGTTTCTGGAGCGTGAGGTCTGAGGTTCAAATCTTGGGTCAGTGAAATTGGCACAGTGTTGCCAACCACTTGCCATCTGTGTAACATTTCTTTGAAGGGTGCATTGTCCAGGCTCAATGATGCAAAGATGGGCCCGCCAACTCATTACACACTTCTGCATAATACAACAAATAAAAGATTTAAGTTGGTGAATGTTTGTTTACATCAGCGTTCACAAATTGTTGCGTATGTCCCCCATGAAGACTAGCAAACATTGCAAAAGTGCAATTTAGGCATTTTGCTGTTTCCGGTCTAAACGCACCTTTGATACATATAATCTTTTCAATGACTATACAATCAATCAAGTGTGTTTAATAACAAAATCAAAAAGGTTAAGAACTTTTTAGTTTGATGAAATGCCTTGTTAATAGTCTTCCTTCAGTATCTACAAGCAAAGACAGATACTAATGTCGTGCATTAAGACCTGATCAATCATGCCTCACACTGCTTTCAGACCATACCGGTAATTGAAAAGTGCAAGACAAACCTTCAATATCATGGACCAGCATTACAGTCATTTGTTAATAACTTTCACAAAATCACTGCAGATTCTCAATTTAATACTGCACTGTACACGTTTAACAAAAGCCATCTCTGGCTACAACTGTTTCAAAAATAAAACCAAAGTATGCACAATAAACATCAACGCAACATAGGTTATCTACCTCAATTCAGATTCCCATTTCTGGAACAACTCCAGCAAGAGGATCAAATATCAGCCGGGGTAGAAGAGTGCATGGAGCAGGAAGGCCACCAAAAATTTCCAAGAAGACCAAATCAAGATGTCAGCATTCGATTCAACAGTGCTCTAACAAGAACGTCATGCTTGGAAAATCCCACTAAAAAAACAAACTAGGTTGAATTGGAAAAGACTTTATATACCAGATTTTTTTCTGTGGTCCTTTTCTGCAATTTGTGATTAAGGGTGACTTTGATACTTTTTGCATCATAAACCATTCAGTAATTTGCTATTTGATCAACCTCAAAGTTTCCAAGTAAATCTCTTTTAGGTATGTAAATAAGCAGTCATTGATCATATACCTCAACAAATTAACTACTGTTTCAAGACCATTTTAACAGTAAAAAACTGCGAACGCTTTCAAACCATGATGCAATTTAAATCCCATTATTTTGTTAATAAGACATAATATATAATACGAAGTGGCTAGCATTACGTTATGTAACGCCCATGAAGAGAATAAGAGAGTAAAGAGTGAGTACTCATTTACTCTTTTTTGTTTTTTAAATTATCGTTAGGGTTTGGGTTAGATTTTGAGTTTGGGTTAGGATTATCGTTAGGGTTAGACCTAGGGTTAAAGTTAGGTTTAGGGTTGGGGTTAGGGTTAAAGTAGTGATTTTCTTTTTCTTACCTAACGTAACAGCAGCCTCTGCCTATATAATACGCTAAATTGTTAAATACCGGTATGTATTAAAGGACTAAATATGAACTTTGCTACCTAAAAACAACACCTACCTACCAGCTCAAACAAACCCAATCCATACAGTATATCACTATTGCATAAGCTGCAAACTCTGTATTGGTATACTGATGCACTATCCAGTTGGTAAAACCAAAGTTTTCATTAGTCCATGTTCACAATTCCACAAAAAATCAATTTAAGATTGCATACAAGGCTTCTTTTGAACTGCTATGACCAAAACTCTGAAGTGTTAGAGCAGTCATGTTTTTCAAATTCGATTGTTAGTAGGCTTTGACTGAAAAGTAAGCACAAATACAAAAGATGATTGGAAGAATCCTTGAAATGTAGTACAGATGCTGGATGCTTGATACTTCTTGAAACTTTGGCAAACAAACCTTATAGCTTCTTTGTTTACTGTTAAGCATGTACACAATCAGTATTTTTTTCTTGCCAATAAATTGTACAGGATATCATTGCCTGCCCACACTCTACACAAGAAATGCAATTTTCCGTCTTCATAGGTCACATACTAATGGTAAGAACAGGAATCTATATTAATTGCAAATGGTTTGGACTGGTTACCACAGATCACCACAACAGAACATACCTACGTTTTAAAAAAATATAATAGACTACAACATGGGCATATCAAAAAATTGATCTACTTGTATACTATGCTGGGTAACATTTTATGCCTGCAACACAATTTTGTATGTTGAATAATCATAGAGTACAACATGTGAACATTTCTTTAGTTCAACAATCTATTACCTATTGTGTAAAAAAATTAGGGTACTAAACTTTCTATGAGCAGGTTAGAGACAAACGATTTAGGCTACTTAATCTGAGATGTACCAGTAGAAGTAGCTAGTACCAGTAGTAAATTTGGCGTTACCATTGTCTACACTATCAAGAAACTGCCACAATTAACTCAGGCTCAACACCTTAAAATATGTAAACAGCAAAATAAACCTACCCTATACATCTGACATAGCCCTAGGTCTTCTTAACATTTTGATGTTAACAGTGCACATCAAGCCAAAACCGAGAGTGAAGTATAATATCTCAAGGATGGTGTAGTTGGCATAGCACAGAATCGGTAAGTACGCCAACGTTAACCGGTAACCCTGAACTGAATAGTGAACTCTCAACCTAACCCCTTACTACTGTATGGCTATATCATACCTCCATAGGTGGGCAAGTTAATGCAAGACGTTAGCTTTGTTAACCACTAGTTTGTTAACAAACATCACACTTCCGTTAACGTTAATTCGTTATTTTCAGCTTAGACTAACGGAAGTTAATAAAGTCTGTTAATCCGTTTACATTTTGCGGGTAATTTACATTTCTTTTTTATTCACTCGCTTCTAGAACATGTATTGACGCTGTTGAGCTGATTGTAAGAAAAAATTTATTGCTCTGGTGGTCTTTTTGTGTTTTGGTAGTTACATTTTGCAGTCTAATCTAATTTTACGATAAAAACAAGTTCGAATGCACAATCGAAGCTGCGACCTGAAAATCTTTGGAAATTGGGAACAGCAATAACTAATAGACCTCTGAGGCTGCAGGTTATTGTTTGCCTCAAAAAAGAGCTCCTTTCTTTGCTTTCTTCTATAAAACTCATGCTAATATGCAACAAGTGTTACCAGAGCAAACTGGTGTGTACCGGTACGATGAATGAATGGTGCAAGATACAAATAAAACCTTAACGGAAGTTAACAAAACTTAACGGAAGTTACTTTAGTCCGTTAGCAGCACTTAACGGAAAAAATTTAATCCGTTAACATGAAAAAACTTTTTAACGGATTAACAAGTTAATAAAAAAGTTAGCTTTGTTATTAACGGATTAACGATTAAAGGACTTGTGCCCACCTATGCATACCTCACCTAGGCTACTATGCTTACTGAGACCTACCAAAATCCAGAAGCTATTTGTTTAGACTTAGGAGAAATTTAATTTACTTACTACGGTAGTTACTCTGACCATCGAACAGATGAATCGACTGACTAACATTAACTGAATGCAAGAGTGACGCTGTTTACTGTAAGCTAGTCTATTCTGTATCAAAAAATCAACTATTTGGCTATTATCTGCCATTTACGAATAGTAAGTAAATATACATAACATGATTAAAACTTTGAATTGCACTAACATCATCGTTATCTGACTACCATCACATTAGACATCCCTGGTATGATATTAGGCTATTATTTAAATTTTATACCAGTATCTAGTAGGCCTAATATAGCAACAATTGCTCAGACTCGAGTCAACAGCTTAACCGTGATGCTTACAACAACTTGTCAGACGCTATCTAGATACTAGGCTAACTAGATACGCTAACATATATTAGGCGTATATGCCTGTGATCACTAACCTATAAGCTAACCTACCTCTTGCATTAATTTGCCTGTGAATACAGCGGATCAAGCCAAAGTGAGCGCGGAGTATGGATAGGATGCGGATGTGACGTAATAAATCTGCAAAACCATGGTAGAAAAAAAAATTTCGCCGGCCGGCCGCCGCAAATTTCCGGAATAAAGTTAAATTGCTACGAATTGCTGCGTGAAGAAAGACAGGTCGAGCTTGAGACAGTGTGCTGAACGAACCGATCGACTTTGAGAGATGAAAGCCCGGGACGATCATCAGAAGGCCATTCTCGACCAACACGCCCCACTGCTCCACCCTGAACCCCCCTCTCGTACGCCCAACTGATAGATAACTAGGCTACCAAAGTAATAGCTCACTACGAAGCATGACATTTCTATTTTTTTTGTCAATTTTCGGTTCTACAAAACTCTTAATTTTTTTAATTCTTTTTTATTCATATTGCGCGGGGATTCTACAGGTATCTACGTACTTTAGCAATCAGATGAATTGTTAGTTCATTACGTTGAATGGCTGAATAGAATGGTTTTTGTAAAAAGCATAACCATTATGGTTGATTTTTTTGTTCATTGTAGGATTACCATACGTCCTCTTCTGGCCCGGCACCACGTCGATGGGGGGGGCATTCCGGGACCGTGCCCCCCCAGTGGCGGATTTAGGGGGTAGATGGGGGGGATGCATCCCCCCCACCAGCCTAAAAGTAACGATTTTGGCCGAAAAATCAGCCTCTATTTCGAATAATTCGGCTCCATTTCGGGATGCATCCCCCCCCCCCACCGACCTACACGTAAGGAATCCGGCGAAAAATCACTCTCAATTTTGGTGAAGACCTTTTTTTTTTTTTTTTGGAGACCACCTGATTTTGGGCGAAAAAAACGTTTGAATTTCCGATTTCGGCCGAAAAATCACTCTCGATTTTGGTGAAGACCTTTTTTTTTTTGGAGACCACCTGATTGTGGGCGAAAAAAACGTTTGAATTTCCGATTTCGGCCGAAGAATCACTCTCAATTTTGGTGAAGACATCCGAAATTTTGAGGTTTTGTGCTTCAAATCCCCCCCCACCAAAATTTTCTGGATCCGCCACTGGCCCCCCCCCCATATGACTGCTTGTGCCCCCCGAACGAAAATTGTGGCCCGAAGTAATTAACAGGATCGGGGCTACTGGAGTGCAAATCAAGGCTTAAGACTTCCGAATTGGTGTTAACCGCTCTAGAATATGCGAGAAAGAACTGTTTTTTCGTAGTTTTTATGGACTAACACCGAATTTCATAAAACTTTTGGGACAAAAACCTTTTTTTTCACTTAAGAATTCGTGGAAAACCGCAAGAATTTTGAGACGATAACCAAAATTTGTGGAAATTTTTGCACTGAAGACCTTTTTTTTTGGTCTTCACCTGTTTCGTTTGTTCCACACTCGAATAAACTTTTCGTGCCCCAGTGCCCCCTCGAATTCACATAAATAAAGTCACGCTATCCTGGCGCCGGGCCTGGTCCTCTTTTTGGAGAACATGTCCTCCTTTTTGATGAAAAATAATTTGTCCCCCAAGGACGTTAAAAAATGCCCAAATGTCCTCCTTAAGGCATTTTGAGCAGATAAAACATGCCCACTCACGCAGCGTCACCTGATTTCGGGGAAAAAACGCTTTAACCTTCAGCAAAGACCTTGTGGCGTGTCAAAAGGGAGCGCGCTCCGATTGCGGTTAACCGGCTTGGTTGTACAACCTCTGAGTTACTATGATCTGTTGAGTTATAAAGCTATCGGTTCCAATTATCTTTCATTTGTGGTTACTTCCATGCTAGTTTCCACATCGCCACTGGATGAAGCAGGAACTGCGACACACTTCCCCCTTTCTGAAAGCAGTGGTAGGAAGGAGCCTGCTAACGTCGTCTCGAGCGCCGACCATCCAATCACGTCGGGGTCACCAGTGTGGCGTGTCAAAAGGGAGCGCACTCCGATTGCGGTTAACTGGCTCGGTTGTACAACCTTCGACCAGGCGTGAGTTGCTGATTGAATAGCGTTTGTTGCTTAGAGTGTGCATTTGACGACACGTGGAACGCGCTCCGATGGCGGTTAACCGGCTCGGTTGAACAACCTCGTGTGATCTATGATCTGTTGACTTATAAAGCTATCGGTTCCAATTATCTTTCATTTGTGGTTACTTCCATGCTAGTTTTCCACATCGCCACTGGATGAAGCAGGAACTGCGACAACCTTTTTTTGTTTTTGTTTTTTGGTCTTTACCTGATTTCGGAAAAAAACGCTTCAATTTTCGGCGAAGGACCTTTTTTGTTTGGTCTTCACCTGATTTCGGGAAAAAAACACTTCCTTTTTGGCGTAGGCCTTTTTCTGTTAATAAATTTCATTAATAAGCTGTCCTCTTTTTTGGTGATGAAATTATGGTAATCCTAGTTTATTATATTAGGTCCAGATTGGAAAGCTTGACTACACTGCGACGAAGTTTCGCGCCAATCTAATCTCGCAGGACGCAGACTCGCACTTATGTGTTTTTCGCGCCAGGCTGATCACTTGATCAAAATCGAAAGAGCAAGTCCGTTCAGACTGGTACCTAAAAAGGGGTAGAATAGCCGCCTTTTTCTCGCGTCTCAACTTGACATCTAAAAAACATTTTATTTGCCCAGGGTTGCAATTATTGGTAAGTTTTCCGTCATTCCCGTTATAATTTACGTTGTTGGAAAAGCTTGTGCCGCAGCAAAGCGATTTTTATGTTTTCTGCTCCAAATTAACATTGTGGCTGTAAAATCTTGCTATCCAGTAATATGGAAGCGGAAGCTAGAAGCAGTAGAAGGGTACCAAAGGTCAAAAACTTGAATGTGCTGCAATTTTTTGTAAAATATATGACGAAAAGTATGGTAAATGTTCAATTGGGTACTGTCCGGTACAGTAGATCATCATTTGCAAAGAAACATTTTTAAAGACTTGTGGTTCACTTTTAGATCTGGGGCAGCCTCCACCCCTATCAACTCAAAGATGAACCATATCAAATAGAGCCAACATACTCATTTTTAAAACTATGTTGTATGTCTGTATGTTTAAGTTTTCGTAAATTCTGTAGGCCTATTTTAATTTGGCACTGGCTATTTTGTCTCCAGAGGCAAAATAGCCCCATGTTATTTTGCCATTTGGAGGCAAAATAGTCCTAAGGGCTATTTTGCTGCAAGAGCCAAAATAGTCCTAACCCTAATCCCAACCCTAACTCAAACCCAAAGCCTAACCCAAACTGAAGAAAAACGCTATTTTGCCTCTAAAGGCAAAATAGCCACTTAGTCCTAAAATTTGTATATACTGTACTGCACATTTTCTCAAAGTGTTTTATATGGGAATTTGCCCATTTTTTAAAAAGCTGAGGCTATACTTGTGTACTGTAGTGCAGTATTCACAAACCTAAACAAAGTTTTCAGTTCAAGCATTTTAATTTCTTTAACTGCAATTATGTCAGATATAGCATACTTAATCTCTAACATTACTTTATTAAATTTAAACTCTTCTAGACTCTCAGGTGGTAGTTAATGTTCTCTACAGTTAAAACGCACCTCACTCTTCATCCTTTTGTGTTGCTGCAACCAGGCAGCGAGATTTCTCTGTGGACTACTAATCCAATAAGAACTCTTTGTTTGAGATCCCACTTGTGTTGAGCTAACCACTGAGACTGCATGAATTCACCCATCCTGCAGTAACAAATAAAGCTATGAATATCACTTAAACATTGCATGGATTCTGCAAATGAAAAATAACCCAAACAAATAGTTTCTTGGGGATATAAAGAAGTGATTAATTGAGCAAAATGATGAAGTAGACGATGGCGAATTAGAGAAACTGGAATGCATGTAAAAGATGAAATTTTGGCAGTGTCTGCTGCACCAACCCGGTTTCCAACATCTAATCACTGCTGCATCGTCGGCGCCGGTCTTTTCATTTTACTGTTCAATTTACTATCTCTCAAGCTGGCATCACTGCCCGAACCTTAACTCTAATCGTAAGTTTTTTGAGAAAAAAAAAGAACTATGTAGTGAAATAGCTCTCTGGCGCTATTTTTGCCAAGCGTGTCCGGCGCAAATCGATACCCTAACCCGCGGGTCGGCAGGCAGGCGTGCTTGCCATTACAGATTACACTGTCTGGGCTTTGCATTTCATGTGTCAAAGTGCCATATTTAAATCGAAGCAATGAGAAAAAAGCAATATAACAGGCTGCCGGCGCGGCAGCGATTTGGTGTCCGAAACCAAATCGGTGATGTAGACACTTCGTAAGATTTTTGCTGGGACTGACTGACTGACGAAAATGTGACAAATTAAGTGAACTGATGAATAAAACAATGAAGGATTAGATGAATTCTGCTGTATAATGCATGAAGAATTGAGGATGTACCAGTGCTCATGACAATACAGTATGTGATATAAATCGCTTTACATAGGTGGGCAAGTTAATGCAAAACGTTAGCTTCGTTAACCACTAGTCCGTTAACAAACTTCACACCTCCGTTAACATTAATTAGAGGTAGGGGGTAAATGGGCATATCCTCAAAAACATGTCATCACCACCTTATTTAGTGTCAAAGTAGTTGAACATCATATTCCAAAAAAATTTTTGAAAAATATCAAGTATCCAAAAATTGCCGCCTATTTTTGTGTTTTTTTGCAAAAATTTCAAATTTTTGCAAAAATTACGCTTTTTCTATTTTTAAAGGTTGTTTTTGTTTATTTAACTACACTAAAAGGTAGTCATTCTATGGTATAATGCTTGAAGACAATTTAGGTGATAATTCAGCAAGTCATGCATGAGTGATTTTGAGAAAAAAAGCTAAAAATCACGTTTTTTTCTATTTTTTAGTTAATGTAGCCTACTAAAATAAATGACAACGTAGTACCAATTTACATTTGTATTCAAGTTAACTTGTAGCATGGTTGAATGTCAACGCAATGTCATTCACATTAGATAAGAAAAAACGATTGGCTTTAGAATCAAACTTCCATTCTCCTCTCACATCAATGTCCAAAATTTGCTCACGTTCCACTTGTTGAACGTCTGTTTGAGCAGGATAACGCCACCATTTATTACTTCCAGGTTTCTCACGACATAAATGATCCAAGATGATCTTTTCATCTATTGACTTTACATATGCAATGTACCAATCATATCCTTGACGTTTGCCTTTTTGCCAAATAACAACACATAGCTGGTTTATACTTAAAGAAATCGTATTTTTGTTGTCATGGGTAGCTTGTGGTTTTGAGGAGTTCGAAAGAGATGTTAGGACGTCTTTGTTTGACGGTAAGTTAGCAACTGTAGCAGTTGATGCTTCATTGGTTGTGGAGCTTGTTTCCAACAATATCAAGAGGTTTTCCAACTTCTCATCATGGCATATGCCATTTTGCCTATACAATTCTGGACGTTGCATCTTGTCATTCTTGGGAGTGCTGGAATAATATGCCATCTCTGTTTTCACGATAAATTCCACTTGACTTGGCCTTTTCTGCAAAACTTCCAATAATTCCTCCGCTGTGGTACATGGCCCAGACCAAACTTTGCAATCATTAAGAAGCTTTTTCATGTAGTCTGTAGCATTTCTTTTTTTTGCCATTTTTAGTTCTATCCGAGCTTTCAACTTAGATTTTTGTTCCGAATTCCATCTCTTTTCTTGATTCATCAAAAGTTTTGCTATTAGCTTGGATTTACTTTCCACTTTAGATTGATTTGATTTGTATAGACATAAATTGTTTCGAATTGATACACCTGTAAATTTCTTATTTCTGGACTTGGAGGCCTTTGCTGCTTGCTTGTCAAAGATGGCAAGATTTCTTTCGGCTGCTAGATTATTTGTTGGTAGTCCATGCAGTTGTGATTCAGCCATACTGGAGATATCAGTTGCTCGAAGCATTTGGTGTGCATCTGCAAAACCATACTCCCTTCCACATTGAAGCTTGATTCCATCAGCTGCTGCTTTGCACATTTTCCCAAGAATGTACGAGGATAATTCATCATCTGGCTTTTGTACTATCACACCTCTCATATTCACAACATATTCTTGAAGGGTCAACAGGTTACCTTGGCACAGTTCGTTGTACAGGGTAGGTAAAATTCCAACCAAGTCAGACTGGGAACATTTTTCAACCATATTTAGAAATGGGAAAGTGACACTGTGGTTGAAGTAAGCTAAACACTGCAGCTCTGTGTAGAAAAGCTCACTTGCCATGTATAATCGACAAGCTTCAACTAGTTGGTTGGTACTGTTACATTCATCAAGCAGCATTCGCAAAATCGAGTATGCTTCCAAAATAGCTGCCGCAGCTTTACCCAGTTTGCCAAATCGTCTTTGTTGATAAAGAAACATCCGTTTCACACAGCCTTCTCGTTCACAAATAAGATCAAACTCATCAGCTAAGGAACATGACTTGCCACTTTTATCCCGAGATACAAGAGTAACAATTGCATTGATTCCTGCTTCAACTGTAGTCTTTTTGCCTCTAAAGAAGGACTTTAGGGATGGATTAATTTGTTCGAATGTTTCTCGTTGTTTGACTGTTTTTTCCACATTACTGAGCACTTCGAGGTTTGTTGCGTCAAGATTTTCCACAGTGTGACTTTTGCATAACAAATGAATCGGTTGATAATCACTTTGAATTGCTGCTGCTATTTGTTCAGTTACCTTCAAATTTTTTGCCACGGCATCAGTCATAAAGGAGTCAATTTGAATCCAAAGATCATTGACTGACACTTCATTTGCAGTTTCAAGTGATGCTGCAGTTGCTAAGCGTCTTAAGCTCTCAATGAGTAACTCGGTTATTTGCTCTCTGTCTTCATAAGCAAAGAATAATGGCCTAAGAACATATTCTGCTCCATCCGTAAAGTTCAAGAGCATTGCTGGCCACTCACCATCTATGCTGTTTCTGGAAGTTGTATGGAAAAAACTGGCTGAAGTTGTATGGAAGTTGAAAAACTGAAGTTGTATGAAAAAAAGTGAATTTTGGAAAAAACTGGCGGCAATTTTTGTATAAAAAATATAAAAATTTTTTTTTGCTCAAATCATCATATTTGGACCCAAAGCTTTCATTTGAGCCCATGATGGCTTGATTCTGAGCAAGTCGGTTTTGAAACCACACTTACCCCCTACCTCTACATTAATCCGTTATTTTCAGGTTTAATTAACGGAAGTTAATAAAGTCCGTTAATCCGTTAACATTTTGCGTGTAATTTACATTTCGTTTTATTCACTCGCTTCTAGAACACGTATTGACACTGTTGAGGTGATTGTAAGGAAATATTTATTGTTATGGTGGTCTTTTTATGTTTTGAAAGTTACATTTTACAGTCTAATCTAATTTCAAGATAAAAACAAGTTCAAATGCACAACGAAGCTGCAAGATATTAATGATAAAAACCTTAACGGAAGTTAACAGAACTTAACGGAAGTTAATTTAGTCTGTTAACAGCACTTAACGGAAGTTAATTTAGTCTGTTAACATGAAAAAACTTTTTAACGGATTAACGAGTTAATAAAAAAGTTAGCTTCGTTATTAACGATTAACGGACTTGTGCCCATCTATGTCGCTTTATACAGTATTTTGAAGTTTGGTCATTCTCTGGAGATATCTGATAGGCAGTGTCTGCTGCACTGGCCCGATTTCCAACATCTAATCGCTGCTGCGCCGGCGGCGCCAGTTGTTTCTTTTTACTGTTCAATTTACTATCTCTCATGCTGGTATCGCTGTCCAAACCCTAACTCTAATCATAAGATTTTAGAAAAAAAAAGAATTATCTAGCGAAATAGCTCTAGTGTTACATTTCCCAAGCGTGTCCAGCGCGAATTGATACCCGGTCCCTCGGTTCGGTAGACAAGCATGCTTACCGCTACACTATCAGGGCTTCGAATTGAATGCGTCAAAGTGCTGTATTTAAATCGAATCAATGAGAAAAAAGCAACATCATAGGCTGCCGATGCTCCAGCGATTTGATGTCGGAAACTGGAGTGGTGCAGCAGACACTACCTAGCTGATGTGTTGGATATGGTTCCTAGTACGTTTGTATGTATTACTTGATTCCTGATACCTATATGTATATGCTGGTAATTAAGTGTGCATGCACTAACAGCTTAAGAATACAAATACTAATGTAATAATTCATTATCTTTGCCACAAACAGTCAAATGCAGTTTAGATTTTGGCGTGCAAGCTTTTTTTATGTAAAGTCTTTTGTTTTGCATAGCAACGTTTTTGCAGCAGTGTTTACTGTGTCAAACCCGAGAACTTTTTAGATTAGAACTATTATTTAAGGAGCAAATCATAGACATACGCAGTAGCAAGTAGGCTAAACACTGTGGCAATACTTTTGTTACGTTGCAGTCTATATTTGTTGAGTAGAAGTTATAGCGATAATTGAAAATGTTCTCCATCTGAATTAATGTGTAATGTTTTAAATTTGTGCATGAGTTTTGTTTCAATAATTTTAAAGTTTTTGATTGCAATGCATAACTAGTAGAAAACAAGTCTTTGTAGTAGGCTATACCAAAAGGCAGCTTTGGAATGTTTTGAAGCAAATGCCCAAAACATCAATTTATTTGTAACAACAGGTTTGTGAAATCCTATGGAGGTGACATTAGTTTATAAGTAAATTTTACTGCATTGAGTTTTAGTATCAGCTATAGTACCGGTAATTTAAAGTTTGAAATGATGTCAAGTACCCTAAGTTCAGGGGGATGTCGAGTTTGTGGTGTTACTGAAAACTTGAAGCAATGTTCAAAGTGCCGCCAAATATCTTACTGTGGAAAAGAGCATCAAATTCAAGATTGGACAGAACACAAAAAGACTTGCACATCATTGGTGAACATTTGCAAAACTGTCGAACAGTTGACTCTTCACAATTCCCAAGAAGTTTCTAATTGTAAGTGGATTTTCATACGAACTTTGTGTTGGTCACTGTATGATGAGTATTACCTCAGTCTGATAGTTGCCTGTGATATTGCTACTATCACAGATCAGACAATGATGATTCTATGCATGAGTTATGTTACTGGTAAATAGTATATCTCAGATTTAAAGGAAATAAATAGTGCTTTTTCAGATGTACAATTAGTGATTTCAAAAGTGAATAACAGGGTGGATCAAAAGTTGGCTTATTGTGTTTGTGTTGACTTTTTATTAAAAATTTATCACTTTAACTGTGGATTTTTACCCTGGCTGTACTTAATATGATTCTTTTTGCATAGACTGTACTAAGCAAGTTACTTTAACCCTATTTTATACAGGTGAGGGGGGTCATTTTTGACCCTCTAGACAGTTTTTTTTATGATAAATCCCTTCAGAAAAAAGATTTATTTTGAATCAACTCGACTTTGAGCTAAAATTCATTACAAACAACTCCTGAAAATTTAAAGTTGATTCGGTAATGGAAGTTTCTCGATTTTTGAGGTGTTTGGTTTTTCCAAAGTCATTTTTCAAAATCTGAGCATTTTTTGGCCAATACTTAAATGATGTCACAGGATGTTTTTGTGACATAACTAACTTAACTTTGGCGTTTTATGATTCAGTATTAAAAACAAAACTAATGTTCAGAATTTAAACTGCTAGAGACCTCATCACAAAAATAATGTCATTTTTTCAGAAATATGGCCATTAGGGCATCCCAAAAAAATAGAAGGTTTGAAAGTTTGTGCTCCATCAGCGATTTTGGGATCACATCACTAAAACAACTTTCCCCAAAAAATTTCAACCCAAGTGGATGACGTTAAGGGGCAGCACTACCCCCCTTTTTGATAGCGCTTACCCCAAAATTTGAAAATCAGTTATTTTGGCCAATTTTTGAGATAAATATGTGATGTCACCATTCATTTTCAATGACTTTTGAACTGGAATTGGATTATATTGTTAAATAAGCTCTAATGTCAAATTTTAGTTAACTCGATTTTCTGAGACAGAGCAGAAAGGTCCTATGATTGAGCAACAATGTTCAATTTTGGCTTATTTTTGCTGCTCAGCTGAAACTGCAGCCTCACCTTCCCCTGTAACATGACAGACTGTGACTCTGGTGCAGACGTTTAGGCATGCTGAGACTCTGTGGGACCTAGACTTTTAGATGCTAGAGGTAAAAAAAAAATTTTTTCCTGGGCTTTATTTTTTTGGGTCATTAACATTATTTTTAAGGAGTTGGTTGGTGGTACAGAACTTGAGAATTGCCTTGATTAAAATGTTCATATCTTCGAAGCTTTTCGTCTGACACTTGTCAAGAAGAATCGTCAGAATGGAGAGCGTAGAAAAAAGAACGGCTATTTATAGGAAAAAGCCGAGCCGTGATTGGCTGGAAAAGGACCAATGAGAAGGCGTCATTAGTGTACAATCTTTAAGCTGTATACAAATTTTTTTTGTCGGCAGAGGGCGGGGTTAGAAGTTTTGATGAAAGTAGCTTCCAGAGCAGATAGATGAAAAGGTGAGCGGCCTTGGGCAAGAATAGAAAATCTGCTGTCATCATAATGTTGAGCGCAGGTAGGATTTTGTAAAAGATGAAGTCCAATGGCTGAATCAGAAGCAAGAGACTGCGTATTAGTCTGGGTGGAAGATTTGCACCGGCGAGCAGGAAGTAAGCGTTTTTGGGAAGAAGAGCTAGAACGGATAGATTTGGGGACATGTTGTTTGATTCTGTCCTGCAGCCTTTGGGAAGTACGGCCTACATACCGACTGTCACAGTGGCATGAGAATTGATAAATCACGTTGCTTTTCTGTAAAGCAGGCAGTACATCCTTGTTGGTAGCGGGGAGAAGCTCCTTGGTAGAGTAAACAACACGTGGTTCCACAGCGGAAAAGCACTGTTTGACAGCAGATTTAACTTGCTTTTCAAACCGGGTAGAAACAGAACCGAGCCATGGGAGACGTACATAAACAGGGCATTTTTCGGGTCCAAATTTGGGCAGAGCGTGAAATTGCTTCATCTTCATAGCCATAAACGACTTGATCACGTGCTCAGGGTATCCATTAGTCAGTAGAATGGACTTGATTTTGTCTAGTTCCGATGGCAATCTTTCAGGAGAACAGATGGCAAGAGCCCGGTGAGTTAATGTCAGGATTAGGTTAGTTTTGCGTTTCCGAGGACTGAAGGAATTCCAGCGTAGATATAGACCGGTGAATGTGGGTTTCCGATAGATGGAAGTAATGAACTTGGAAGGGGATTTTTCAACAAGAACATCCAGAAATGGGAGAGCCAGGTTGGATTCTTTTTCGAAAGTAAAGCGAAGAGAAGGGTGAAGCGAGTTGAGGCTGTCTAAGAAAAGATCGCATTCATCTTCGTTGCTGTTACGAAGGTGTCATCCATATAGCGGTAATACATCTCCGGTTTTGAAGTGGTCTGAAAAAGTTTAGATTCGTAGTAGCCAACAAAAATATTGGCAAGGGCTGGTCCAAGAGGTGATCCCATGGCGACTCCGTCGATTTGGCGATGCATGATGTCATTAAAGCTAAACTCAACAGAAGAAGTAGCCATCTCCATGAGTTCGACAACGATTTGCCATGGAAAAGGTGCAGGAGGGTGTTCCGAACTGTAGAGAGCGTCAGCACAGATTTGAATAGTCTCTGCTAGAGGGACATTAGTAAATAAACTCGAAATGTCGAAAGAGCAGAGAAAGACGGAAAAAGAGTCCAAATTTGAAGTTTTAATGATGTCAGCAAAGGTGAAAGAGTCCCGTATGCAGTTGCTTGAATAAAGAGGAGAACAGGTTCGAGAAGAGAAGAGAGATATTTGGCTAGCTGGTGTTGCGCTGAACCGGTCATAGACAGAATGGGTCGGAGTGGCACATCTTTTTTTTGTGTTTTGGGAAGGCCGTACATGCGTGGCCGTTGAGAGCCAGTTGGTCGAATAAGATCATATAAATTTGCAGGGAGCAAATCGTCTTTGTGCAACTGCAGCAGGCGGCGTTGTATCCTTGAAGTGTTTCGATATTTGAAGTGTAGTCCATTTTACTTGATGGGCTGAGAGTCAGAAATTTCGTTTCGTCTTCAAGAATGAAGTTCATCTTTTTGACGTAGTCGATTTTGTTCAAAATCACCACGCCGGATCCTTTGTCTGGTTTGGTGATCACAATATTGCTGTTTGATCGCAGGGATTTGATAGCACTGAGACATTCCCTGTGCATGAAAAAATCACCAGCATCAACAGGCGTGCCGCAGTAAGCGTGCGCCAAATCGCTCAGTTTGGCTTTCAAAGCCGAGTGCTTTTCGGGTGATTGAGGTCGATGGTGCTGAAGTTGAGCAATGAGTACTTCGAACTCTGCAAAAATTCCTCCCCTCTTCGAGTTAGTAGGTGGAAGGCAGAAGTTGAGTCCGTGCGAAACCACGAATTCTTCTGTTGGTGAAAGTTTGTAATCCGAAAGGTTAGTGATGTTTTTGTGGTCCGGGTTAGCTGTGTTGCCAAATCGTTGCAGTCAAAGTAAACGAAGGTTGCGTTCGTTTTTCGACAGATTTTCTTTTTCCTTCACGTTGTCGATCTTGGCAACAAAGCGATAGAAACGCGGTAGATCAAAAAAGGAAAGAATTGTTCGAAATGTGACCTCAGCGTGCGATAATGACTCTTTTGCATTTTGATAAAAGAATTCTTTTTCTCGATTTTATCACGCATGAAAGCGCGCTCCATGTTGGGAGTGTGTCAGGCGCGTGACTTATCAATACGTGCGTGAATCCATTTAGGAACAACTCTTTGAGAAATGGCAGCCTTTAAAAAGGCTATTGAGGATTGTGGAGATCTAAGCTTTCCACGAGTTTTGACCAACTTGTTCAAGATCTTGAGTTGTTGGTCACTGTACCGTTTTCGAAAATATTTAAAGAGTTGGTTGATGGTACAGAACTCGAGAATTGCCTTGATTAAAATGTTCATATCTTCGAAGCTTTTCGTCTGACACTTGTCAAGAAGAATCGTCAGAATGGAGAGCGTAGAAAAAAGAGCGGCTATTTATAGGAAAAAGCCGAGCCGTGATTGGCTGGAAAAGGACCAATGAGAAGGCGTCATTAGTGTACAATCTTTAAGCTGTATACGAATTTTTTTTGTCGGCAGAGGGCGGGGTTAGAAGTTTTGATAAAGGTGACTGCCTTGCCTATTTTTCTTCTGTATCTATCGTTGACTTCTCAGCTCTGGCCCAGATTTTGGTTGTGTCCAATTATTGAGTCTCCCCAGAGTTTTTCTGTGACTTCAACCCTTTTAAGAATGAGGTAAAATGACAGCTCAAAAGACTAACCTTAACAACAGCACTGCGTGCAGTATTGAGAGAGCACTTCTTGATATGTCTTTCGTCTATATTTTTATTGAAGGGAATGCAGTGAGCTTGATAGATTTTAACTATAGCACTTGTATGAAATGTTGACATGAAAACTGTAAAAAACAGTTTTAAAAAAAAGAAGCTGTCATTTGAAACAAGAATTTTTTTGGAAAAAAAGTTTTTTCTCCTTTGGCACCTAAAAGTCTAGGCGCATAATAGTCCCGACGCCTGCCTAATTGCGGCACATAAACGTCTGCACCTAAAACTCGTAGACCGGTAAAATGCTTTTGTCAAATATATACTCTGAGCGAAATAGGGCTTAGCACATGTGTTAACTTGTTTCAATTGTTAACGTATTCTTTTAGGCATCCAGTATATTTGACATGATTGCTACATGGCTAGTACGCTGCAATGGCATAATTTTATGGTGTTTGTAGCCTACTGTATTTTTCAGACCAAAAAATGCACCACAATTTTTCAGAAACTTTGTACCTTAGGGTTTGGAAAATATTGTACTTGATTGTATTCCATACTACAAGGGTGACACATAGTCATCAGTTAAACTTGAATAACTTTTGAAATAATGTAGCTAAAGTTTTGAAATTTGATGTAGCTGAAAACGGCATGTAGTTCAAGTTTTCCATTTTTGACCAAAATGTTGGGAAAAGCCTAAAATGCATTCTAACCTAATTTAAACCTTCTACGTCTTCTTGTTTTCAAGATATTACAGTTCAAAGTTTACAATTTTTCTGTTGCTTCAGTATTGCCATTTTGTCAGCATTGTGATCCCAAAAGATTAACTTTTGGAAAGCTGGCCTGAATCTGCTTGTTAAACAGCTAATTTTGCAATTCTGACCCTTTACTTTATTTTGACAACAACACTGCCGAAAACACTAACAGAGGTTTACAAACATGCAGTAACTTTTCGAGATTTTGTTTGAAGTTGGCAGCCCTTGCAAAATTTTTAAGGGTAATTCTAGATTGTCATATCTCAGGAACATAAAGTTGCAGAAAGCTCAAATTTGGTGAACTTAGTCTTCAGATTTGTTGAGCAGATTGAGTTGAGCAAAAAAATTTTCTACTTGATTGCCCTTTGAAGTTTTAAAACCTAATGTAGCTGAAGTTTTATGTTAATTTAAATAAAATTTTGGAAGTTACTCGATTTTCGGTGATTACCGTTTTTTTGTGTCACTCTGTAGATACCAAGAACCCAAATTGGTTCTAAGAAAAATACCATGTGTGCTGGGCTGCTCCCTCAAATCTCTTTGTAAAACTGTAGTACCAATAAATACTTTTCTTGTTGAACCATTTCCCTGTTAATGAATCATTGGTTACATTTTGCAGCAGGAGCACAGACAGACTAAAAGAACTTGCTAAACAAAAAGAAGTATGTTAGGAAAGATGTTGTGTTTGGTTCAACCTTTACCAGCCCTATTGCTGAAGATGTTGCTAATATTGACATCAAAGACATATTGGCAAAGTGAATGAAAGTTTTGTTCCAACCAGAAGGGGAGGGCCGAACTTTAAGCTAAATGCTCAGTTGTGGTAGACTATGTCAATAAATGATAACTATTTTTATTAATTCTTAAGGGTGTTAAATTCTTTCCACTTTCGTTGTGTTTAAAATGTTTTGTTAAAACTTGTTGTTGTGTTGGTGTAAACAGGTTCCAGCTCACTCTTATACTGTACAGGATGCGCCAAAAGAGATGCACCATAGGCATCACAGATTATTATAATATGGTATAATAATTGCTTTTATCATAAAATTAAAATGAAAAATTTTCATTGTGACATTATAGCCTGATAGTGTGTGCTGTGTGGCTATGGTAGTATGGTGCATAACGTTTGGCTCATTCTGAAGATTTGACTGATTGTGTACGATTATTACAGGGGCATAAAAGCCCTGCATGTTTTATTAGCTGGCATTTTATGTTTGCAACTCCAGAATACACTCCCTAAAGCATTTCAGAGTTATTCAGTATTTGAAAGAGAGTTTAGATTTTTATGACTATATATTTGGAGAAAAATGTGGTTGTTAAGATTTTGAGGAAAATACACAGATTTGAAATTTGGCTATTGCATACGATTGTCATAGGAGCTTGCAGGTTTTAATAGCAAATGTTTTAAGTTTGTGACTTCATGGTAGTCTTCTTTCTGTGTTCACAACATTTTAAGTTATTTGAAAAAAGATATCTATTGCCTTGAGCTTGAGGTCAACGTTATGAGTACATAAATTTGACTATTGAATATGATTACAATAGGCCCATCATGTTTTTCATTATGCAAAGTTCTATGTTTATAACTCCATGAGAGTGTCAGTTTTCGTGTTTTCATGCTGTTTTCTGTTGTTGAAATATGATTTTTTTCTCTCTTTCATTACTCCCCCATTCCATGCAGTCAGTTAACAAAAATGTGCTGATTTTTTTGGCTCTTTTTATGCCAATTTTACACCCAATCATAGAGGTAAATTTGGCATCAATTAAAGAGCAGTAGCTTTTCTAAAGCTAATATTGCAAACTACCAATTTCACCCCAAAATTTGGGGTGGAATTGGTATAGCAAGGGCCTAAAAAAGAGGGGATATTTTAAGGAAAACCCCCAAATAGCCCCTCTTCAGTATCAAAAACAATATACAAAGCTCTAATGTATATCCAATAATATTAGTTGTTTCAGCAAGTATAGTATAACGTAAGATTTTTATGAAAATATTCCAAATTATACCTATTCCCCCCCACCTTACCCCTATGGAAAGCGGAAGTGAACAACCTACAATGAGGTGTTTTACAATTGATTCATTAATTTATTTTCTTCATGGATGTAATGTAGTACACTGTACTTTGATGAAGAAGATTCAGGTGATTGAGTAGCAGAGACGAAAAACGAATGAATGTTTCTTTGATTTTTGTTTCCTGCCGAGCGAGAAGATTCAAAATATTCCTTGTACTTTACAGAGTGGACAAGTTTTACGTGGCGAGTAAATGATGAAGTCGTGCCCAGCCTTTCTGTTATTTTTTTTTCGACAAAACTGACTCGTTGCCACATGTTTATTGTTGTTTACTTTGCTATCAAAAAATTCTTTGTGATCTTAAAAACCATGCTTAATCACCGCAGATTCAGCAGACATGCCGATTAAATAGCAAACTATTAACTACATAAACTATAATTAATAGCAGTAAGCAAAACTATAGTCGATGGGTGGTTGTATATATCTGATTACTAAAATTTAGATAAGTTAGTGGTTAAGTTTTATCATTTTAGATTTTTAAAATACACTAAAAGTAACCACAGTAGACTTTGGTGACCAATTAATCTTTCGCTGTTTCCTACCAGCGCATATTCGTTGCACTCGGTGAAGAGCTTGACTTCTCTTACTCGAGAGACCGTACCCTTAGTCAAGTGGTACAAAACGATCGTCAAATATTTTCACGCGCCCGAAGCAGTGACTACATCACATATCGAACGCCTACGCTGCCAAAAAATGTTCCTCCTTCTGGAAAACACACTGCACTTCTCACAAACTAATTTATGAACTTCCTCCACTGGGTCTGGCGCCTAAAAGTCTAGCCGCATATACATCCGCACCTAAAAGTTGCAGGCCGGTAAAATGCATTGGTCAAATATATATACTCTGAGCAAAATAGGGCTAAACACATGCGTTAATTTAATTTCAACTGTTAACGCATTCTTTTAGGCATCCAGTATATTTGACATGATTGCTATGTGGCAAGCACACTACAATGGAATAATTTTATAGTATTTGTAGCCTACCGTATTTTTCGGACCAAAAGATGCACCACATTTTTTCAGAAAATTTGTACCTTGGAGTTTGGAAAATATTGCACTTGATTGTATTCCATACTACAAGGGTGACACAAAAAATAGTCATCACCTAAACTTGAATAACTTTTGAAATAATGTAGCTAAAGTTTTGAAATTTGATGTAGCTGAATACGGCATATAAATCAAGTTTTCCATTTTCGACCAAAATGTTGGGAAAAGCCTAAAATGCATTCTAACCTAATTTAAACCTTCTACGTCTTCTTGTTTTCAAGATATTACAGTTCAAAGCTAACAGTTTTTTGGTTGCTTCAGTACTGTCATTTTGTCAGCATTGTGATTCCAGAAGATTAACTTTTGGAAAGCTGGCATGAATTTACTTGAAAAACAGCTAATTTTACAATTCTGACCCTTTACTTTATTTTGACAACAACACTGCCGAAAACACTAACAGAGATTTACAAACATGCAGTAACTTTTCGAGATTTTGTTTGTAGTTGGTGGCCCTGGCAAAATTTTTAAGGGTAATTCTAGATTGTTATATCTCGGGAACAGAAGGTTGCAGAAAGCCCCCAATTAGGTGAACTTAAGTCTTCAGATTAGTCAAAATTTTTCAAGTGAAAGCTAATTGAAAAAATTTTCGACCTGACTGCCCTTTGAAGTTTTAAAACCTAATGTTGCTGAAGTTTTATGTAAATCTAAATAAAATTTTGGCAGTTACTCGATTTTTGGTGATTACCGTTTTTTTGTGTCACTCTGTAGATACCAAGAACCCAAATTGGTTCTAAGAAAAATACCATGTGTGCTGGGCTGCTCGCTCAAATCTCTTTGTAAAATTGTAGTGTCGATAAATACTTTTCTTGTTGAACCATTTCCCTGTTAATGAATCATTGGTTACATTTTGCAGCAGGAGCACAGACAGACAAAAAGAACCCAGCAACTCAGTGGGCTGCAAAGAACTCTGTCAAGCTGGAGCCCTTCTCCCAGGAGGAAGTGACAGCAAAGGATGAAAAAGTAGCGGCAAATATCTGGAAGCAATTGCAAGACGTTGGAATTACGATAATTAATAATTTTCTCCTTCCAGAGCATGCTGAAAAGGTGGGCCTTTTTCTCGTTAAATATTTGCAGATTTTGGGTTTGGTTGCAGTGCATGCTGCGACTAGTGATGCGAATGTTTTTTGTTTTGTTTTTTTGAAAAAAAGTATTTAAAAAAAACATGGCCTAAAGATGTGTTTTTATAGAAAATTTTGTTGCAAGTGGAAATACTGATTGGGTGATTGTGCTATGCTATTTGCTGGTCTCTCACTGTAATCCAATGGTTCTTATCTTTGAATTCCTAGTTTTCGTTGCAGCAGTTTTAAGGGTTCGGCGGTTGGTTATGTATTATGCTCCCATGTAGTTTAGGCACGGTGTGTTACTTGCACGTATAAGCTTATAGGATTCGCCGAACGTACGGCGAAAACTTGATATGTGTTCGGCTGCTTTATAGTAAGGATAAGAGCAGTTGCGGCAATCAATCAATTTTTTGGGGTCCACGACTTTTTTGCGCGACTATTTCTGCGCAGACCTTTTTGGCGCCAATATTCGGTGCTTTTTACTAACCCTAACCCTAAATAGGTGAACTGTCAAAGAACACCGAATTGGCGACGAAACGTTTGTTCAGAAAACGTATGGCAACGAAATGGTCGCACCGAAAACACGTGATCCCAATTTTTTGGCACCGATGAGTTCATGCTTGAAGTTTGAACATTCTCACCGAAATTCTTGTTTTAGTTTTCGTGGACTTTTGTTTTGTTTTACTAAGACTCTTGGAGATCAAAGACCAAAGAGTTCGTAACGTTTATACCGACATTACGTTTACGCGTATTGTACGTGGTAATGTATGTACCACTCGTAGCACCACATCATTTCTGATGATCGTAGCACCACACCACAAAACGTTAACTACACCCATATTAAAAATAGCTAGTTGAGGTCTGTTTCGTTACCGGAAGAACGTAGATCCTGTACTAACTTGTAAACGCAAATTTTAACCGGAAACTTGGAAACAACAGCAACTCTGTAGAGAGTTGGGATTCGTCCTGTGCATATCGCCTCCGTGGTATTTTCATGAAAGCAAAATAAATAACCATTGCAGAAATGTAGAAGGAAAAATAGTTGGCCTCAAAAATTTTTTTCCAAAAGTTTTTTTCATCTCTGGCGCCTAAAAATTCCGGCGTTTTCAAAAAAATTAAATTAAAAAAAAAATTTTTTTTAAAGTATTTTTTTCAAAAACAAGTTTTTTTTTTCAAATAACTTTGTTTCAAATTATTTCAAAAAAGTTTTTTGTTTCAAATAACACTTTTTTTTTAAAACAAGCCAAAAAAAAAACGTTCTTCAAACAAAAAAGTTTCATTTTGATTAAAATGTTAATACAATGGAAGCTTTTCATCTGACACCTGTCAAGAGCTAGAGGTGGAGTTGACGACACAAGGCTCGTGGCCAAGAACGCAAAAAAAGACCGAGGCCAAGGACAGGAATGCGCGACGACAAGAACACAGGCGCAAGTGTTCTCCAAAAAAAGTCTTCAAAAAAATTTTTAGGCGATCTCCATAAAAATAAAAAAAGGTCTTTTAAACATTTTTCCAGGCAATGTACAAAATTTTAACGATTCAAAAAATAAGTGCTGTCCTCGAGCCGAAAACAGGGCAATTTTCGAGGACTTGAGGCCTCAAGGCCAAGAATTTTAAAATGTGTCCTCGAGGACTCCACCTCTGTCAAGAACAGTCGTCAGAATAGAGAACGCAGGAAAAGGAGTGGCTATAGAAAAAAGCTGGGCAGTATTTGCTTGAAAAGGATCGATGAAAGAGCGTCATTTGTGTACAATTTTTAAGCTATACACAAATTCTTTTTGTCGGCAGAGGGCGGGGTTAAAAGTTTTGATAAAAGTGACTTCAAAAGCAGATAAATGGAAAAAGAGCGGAAAAAGTTTTACAAAAAATTGATTTCTTACCGTATTTTTTTCAATAGTAAAAAATGGTTTCCAGTACATTTTCGCGAAGTTTTTTACCTAATCCCAACGCACGCAATCTCCAGCTCGCGGTCTCAAATTTTGCGGCGCTTGGGCAGCTGAGCGCGAGTTGCTTGTGCAATATTGACACACGCACCAAGATGCAAGACGTTTCATAGTTATTTTGAGTTTACCTCTACCAAGCAATACAGTGCAAACTTTCTCAGGAGCGAAGGATTTATCACTCCGCAGATTTGCAGAAACAATGTTTAAATGGATATTTTTAAGTTTAATCTTTACACCTTGTTGTAAATGCACTTATAGAAAAAGCAATGTTAAATTCTTGCGATTAACTTCTTCAGAATTGCTTCAAAAACTTTTGAAGTTGTACAGGATTGTATGCTGCTTCAACTATTGTTTTACTTTCAAATTATTTTTGTATTGTGAGTAGAATTTGAAGTGGCTGCTGACTTGACAACAACCTATTTCGACAATTTTTTGTGTAAAATTTTTCGTATAAGTGCTATATCGTTTAAATTTATCACCCACTCTGCATTCTCTGCAATTAAAATTTGTTATCGTTTTGCTTGTGACAATCGTTCAGCACCCCAAAATCCAATTTGTCGGCTGTTATAGACAACCTTATCCAACACATGCAAGTGAAACGATTGACGAAGTTATGTTTTGGTTCGGCTTTCGCATTGTAATTTCTCGATTCGCGGGCGAGATCAGCCTAAAAATGAAGTTTGCTTTTGACTAAAACTCATTTTATTTGTGCTTCAAAATCGATTGCTTTTGCTAGTTTTTCGAACAGGACAGATCAACTAAAATTTTGTCCCGTAATACAGCACGATAACGAGGGTAATTTGTCCACACCCAAGCAGCAACTTTTTCATGTTATACTTGTATATTTATATTTTTCTCCCAAATGTAGGGTAAAGACCAAAAACAATCAAAAAGAAAAGTTTTTAGTTGCTTTAATTCGTGCCCAAACAGTAACTTGCACAAGCAACTCGTGCTTGTACGCTGCAATATTTGAGATTACATGCGTTTGGATTAGGTCAGAAAACTTTGTGAACATGTAGTGGAAAATATTTTTTGCTATTGAAAAAAAAAATACGACGGAAATCAATTTTTTTGTAAGACTTTTTCCGCTCTTTTCCCATCTATCTGCTTTTTAAGTCACTTTTTATCAAAACTTTTAACCCCGCCCTCTGCCGACAAAAAGAATTTGTGTACAGCTTAAAGATTGTTCACAAATGACGCTCTCTCATCGATCCTTTATCGGCCAATCACTGCTCGGCTTTTGCTATAGCCACTCCTTTTCCTGCGCTCTCTATTTTGACGACTGTTCTTGACAAATGTCAGATAAAAAGCTTCAAAGATATTTACATTTTTATCAAAATAAAACTTTTGATTGAAAAACTTTTTTTTTAAGTTTTTATTTAACAAAATCTGTTTTAGCGAAAAAAAACTAAGTTTTTGAAAAAAGTTATTTGAAAAAAAATTTTTTGCACTTCTGGCACCTAAACATCCAAGTGCATGTGCTTAAAAGTCCCGGCGCCTA
This sequence comes from Trididemnum nubilum, assembly GCA_963965965.1. Classification (NCBI taxonomy): domain Eukaryota; kingdom Metazoa; phylum Chordata; class Ascidiacea; order Aplousobranchia; family Didemnidae; genus Trididemnum; species Trididemnum nubilum. The sequence goes on along the minus strand of OZ014486.1, from coordinate 520,020 downwards.
AACGTCGCGCAACAATATGTCCACTCCTAAAAGTCACCATCCGGGCCAGGCTTTTCTAGTTGGGTTGGGGCTCAAAAGGGTAAAGCATCCACCCACTTCCAGGAGTTTACAAGAGCTAAAATCAAAATATAATTTTGGAAATTTTTTGTTCTCATATTGGGGCTGCAGTTGCAAAGATATTCGGTAAATACAAAAAGATATTCCCTAAAAAGCTTTCGGAAACCATGACTTTGTTCTCTCAGCCTGAATTTCCAGGGAAAAAGAGACTGAATAACAGTGCTGGGCATGGCAAATTTACACTTTATTCCGCAACAGCAAATGACTTTCTACTTCCGCAAGCTTTGCTGTTATTTGTCTTAATTTGATGAAGATGAGGCCTTAAGCAGTAATAATGCTTCATATCGCCATGTAGGTTATAGACCTATAATAAACACCATAAGTTTTCTTCAATTCATTGACCGTCCTGTTCTTTGAAGTTATAATAGACCTATACATGTCAGCAGCATGGCGGAACAGAAATGCACGCAGGTTGATTGTTCAAACCATGGATTCTACAATCCAATGTCAATCGAAACTGCGACCGAAGCTCGATTCCGGCTGCAAGTCGCTGCTTTGACGCTTACGTTGTTGGCTGGAGACTCGGAAGAGCGCGAGCTCATATATTTTCCAGTCACTTTTATTTCTTGTTCTAACTTCTAATTACAGTATGTTTGTACAGTTGAAAGATCTAAGTTGATTTGCATGCGTGCTCTTGTCGTATAGGATAGGACAGAGGTGCACAGAACTTCATGTAGTGGGGAAAGTAAATGTACTTTAGGCGAAGACATAAGGGTGCAGAGACGTAACTGCAATCTGCTCTAACACTTTCGTGCTTCGGAGAAATTTATGTAATTAAACAAACGAACTTGATTATTTTTTAATGAGAACATTTTTTTTTTGCGAAAGCCAATAATGGTGCAGCCGGTTGCCTGACATTCAACAAAAGTGTTGCTGCTTTGAAAGAGTATATTTTCGTCGGCACTATAAACCGGTCAATTTTTCACATAAATGCGACAAGAAAAAATTTAAAAAAAAACGATAGATTTCTCTAAACTCTGAATAATGACAGCTACTAATGCACGTGCATTTGCTTCGTAGCGGGACAAAAGACTAATTATTATTGTTTGCTTAACAGATTAAATGCAGCCGTAAAATGATTGTGTGTGTAAACAGTCGCTGACCTGTTTGGCATATTTTTTGAAAGAATAAATTTTGAAACCCAATTTACACTTTAACAAAACTTGAACTTAAATTCGAAAAATATTGCCGATTTACGTCTGCGCCCTTGCATGTCCCTGCGCACTTTTGTCCTTGGGCCCTTGTGTTCGGTTTCGTCAGTCGCACGAACTTGCGTTTTTGCGTTCCTGAAAATGATAATATACAGCCTTAGGCTACTCTTTACTGCTTGATTGATGGAATCTAAAGATATGTAGAGGCGGCGGTTCATTGTCGATATCCCTACCTGCCAGGCGCGCGACCAGGATTTCGTTAAGCTTAAAGGCTTAAACCCTAAAATACATTTTTTCGTGCAAAATGTTTGAATTAAGCGGGTGTTGAACAAGCTTGCGCAACTCACGCGTGTCACAGACGGGAATTTAGCCGCTTGGCAGTTTTTGCAATTTCTCACAAAAAAAGATAGTAGTCATTTTAGTGGCATTCGCATCAAATTTCGTACGCCTATGCAGCTATATGAAGAATTGATTTGCCCAGCCCCTTCAAGCCCCCCTAACTTACTGGTCAGGTTCATAACATGTTTAAATGCTTTCAATTTCGAGTTACATTTTGCACGTGACTTGGCGAAGATGGGGGGCTAAAGCCAGCTTAGCCCCTCTGGTTGCGCTACTGGTCCCTGCCCCTTCATCACTCATGGAAATTTGTAGATTAAGATTGAAGTAACTTATTTCAAACGTGATAATTGCAGTTAACGTTGCTGTTTTTTGATACTATTTGCTAGTGCAAAAATTTTTTAATTCTGAAAAGTGTTAATAGGGACAAAGTTTTGCGAAGACGAAAATGTACTAGAAGGTGTAAATAGAAGAACAAGCCAAAAGTTCGACTTTGCATATCTTATTTTAGTTTCAATAGCCTACAGTTTTGATTAATGGTCATATGAAATTCTCTTATGCTTGAATTTCTAGTTAAGGTTTAGTTAAGATTGGTCCTTTAAAAGCTTTCTAATTGCTTACGAAATAGTTACGGTACAGGTATCAATTTTGATTCAAAACAGCTCTTACTGTAGCTTTTATGTTTACAGTGCGAAACGTCTGAAACTGAAACTTACCGCATTTTCACTGCGATCTTTTTTTTTTTTGGTCCACCTATCCTTTTTTGCAACGTTTCGAAACCTATTCAAGTAGACTAGTCACTCAAATCATTATAAGCGTCTCGATCATTGCACCGAAGGGTTCCATACCTGCACCAACGTCCTGCCGCCTCATCGTGGTGGTGCAGTCCCCTCCCCAATGGGGATGGGTCGAAATGGCAGGACAGATCTCCCGAGGGGCTCGACCGGAAGGTCGCCTCCATTGTCTCAGACTGTTTTTTCGCTGGGTCGCCCGTTCGACTTTGCAAAATCTGCGCGGCTGGCTCCCCCATGGGTTGGAATTGCCCTGCTTGTCTCAATGGGGACCTTGCCTCTCCCACCCACCAGCAAGCGTCCCCCGCCCCGTCTCTCCAGCTCCACCCCCACCCACACCCCCTCCACTAACTTGCTCAGATCTCATGGATTCATCTCTACCTCTCCCCTCACATCCTCCTCTCCTTAACACATACCCTCCTTCCGCCTTCACCCTACCTGTCTCACCACCACCACCCACAAGCTCACAACCAATCCACAGCTCGCCGCCCCACCCTCAAAGAAATCCACGCCTCTCCCACAATCTCAGAATTCTGCAAGGAATCCCGGCGGTCTGTCCTCCTCCCGTCGTGCTGAACAAATCGCCTTTCTTTCTGGCAACCAGTATGACCTCATTTTCCTATAGAAACCCATCTTTCGTCAACCAAAAAGTTTCAAATCCCTGGTTATTATACCCTCCGCACGGATTGGACATTCGGTAGACAAGGCCCTGTTTCCTCTGGTACTCATAACACTGGTGGTGGTGTCCTCACTCTTATCCACTCTAACCTGGCTTTCTCTTCTGTTTCTGTCTCCTCTTTGTCTTCCCAGGACTCCTACTCAGACTACACCTGTGTTAAAGTTCTTCTCTCCAACCACTCTCCTCTACAATTTCTTAACCTCTACTCCCCTCCCATCAGAAACACTTCTTCTGACTCTTGCACCAGGACCTTCTATCCTGACGTCCTTCCTAACTCTGCTGACACTTTTATCCTTAGAGACTTCAATACTCACCACCCAACCTGGGACAGACTCATTCCCCCTAACCCGCTCGGAAATGACCTGTTTCGCTGGATCACTTCCTCCGGTCTGGAAATTCTGAACGACCCCGCCTCTCCCACGCTCCTTCATCATTCCACTGGGAGCCGTTCATCCCCTGATATCTCGTTAGCTCCTGCGTCTCTTGCTCCCCACCGTGAGTGGCGCATTTCTCCCTGGCCTTGGCTCTGACCATCTCCCCATTGAAACTGTCCTCCCCCTCTCTCCAGTTCGTCACCCAAACACTCGTCCCCCCAAATTCAACTACAATAAGGCTAGTTGGGATGTTTACCAATCATATACTGCTGAGCACCTTCCCTCTCTCGATGTTGATGCACTCAACATCCATCAGGCTGCCCACTCCTTTTTCCTCTTCTTAGTCGAAGCTGCCAAGGCCTCTATCCTTTTTGGCCGCCTTGGTCGTTCCCCCAAAGCCTGGTGGTCCCAGGAAGCGGAATCTGCAGTGCGGAAACAACGGAGGGCCCGCTCCGTGGCACACCGATCTGAGTCGCACCGCCTCAAGATACATAGATGCTTCTCGTAGGGCATCCTCAGTCATTTCTAGAGCCAAATCTGCAACCTGGCAAGCCACCTGTTCTAACCTGTCCCCCCCGTTCTGATCCTCGTGCTGTCTTCAGGCTTCTCAATGCCATCTCAGGCAAAAAGAACACCTCCCAAGACCCTTCTTTTCCCGATTGCACTTCCTCTTGACAGTGCCAACCACTATGCCTCCTATCTTCGCTCACATTTATCTCAAGCGACACCCCTTACCTCGCGCAGAGCCGAACGACAGTTCATGAATGAACTCCGGAAAGCTAGCTGTGAGGATGCTTCTTCCCTCCATAATTCTTTCTGCCCCCCCTTCTCCTTGACTGAACTCTCCACTGCCATCTGCAACCTCTCCTCTTGCACTGCGTCTGACCCTGACCAGATTGCCTATCCTTTACTAAAGCACCTGCCTGAGCCAGCACAACTCCTCCTTCTTTCTCTTTTTAACAGGTCCTGGCACTCTCACACCTTCTCCTCTTGTTGGAAACCTACCACTATCATCCCCATTCATAAACCTGGAAAACCCACTTCCTCTCCGTCCTCTTTCCGCTTCATTTTCCTCACCTACTGCATTTCCAAGCTTTTTGAGCACTTGATTCTTTCTCGCTTAACTTTTCACCTTGAATCGAATCATCTCTCCACTTGCCTGGCCGGCTTTCGTCCTGGTAGGTTGCCCCTTGACCAAATTCTTACTCTGTCTCAATCAATCTGGAACGGCTTCCAAAAGAAAAAACCTCCAGATCGAACCATTTTGGCATCTGCTGACTTCTCCAAAACTTTCGACTCGGTCTGGCACTCTGCTCTGTTTCACAAACTCCTCTCGCTCAAACTCCCACCTTGCTTCGTTCTTTGGGTACGCTCCTTCCTTTCTGATCGTAGAGCTAAAGTCCAGGGTGGTGGTTCCCACAGCCGCTTTTTCCGCATCAGACGTGGGGTCCCACAGGGCTCGGTACTTGGTCCAGTCCTCTTCATTCTGTTTGTTGATGACATCACTAAGGATTTACCTCGGGGTGCCCATGCCTCTCTGTATGCTGACGATCTGGCCTTCTGGTCCTCCTCCCCAGACCCACTCAAAGCCTCTTCTGTTGTCCAATCCTCCCTCACTGTCCTACAAACATGGTCCAACTTATGGTGACTTCCACTCAATCCAAAGAAGTGTGAGTCCTCCTTTTTCTCTACAGATCCCCATCAAGCCACTTTCCAACCCCGGCTGAACCTTTTGGGTTTCCCTCTCTTGTTCAATCCCACCCCTAAATTCCTTGGTGTAACCTTCAATCGGACTATATGCTTTGGGGCCCATGTCCCATCCCTGTATTTCAAATTCTATCCACGCCACAAAGCCCTTTGCTCAATAGCCACTGCCTCTTGGGGTCCCACAAAAGAATCTCTCTCCCTACTCTACAAAGCCTTTGTCCGTCCGGTGCTCACATATGCCTCTCCTGGATGGTTCCCATTCCTTTGCAACACTGCAACCAATCACCTGGAAGTTCTACACAGAGCTGCATGCAGGGATACTGGATGCCTCTCATCAGCATACTGGATGCCTCTCTTCCACCTCCTTCTCACTACTCCTTCTCGAGGTCCAACTTCCTCCTCAAAAGCTGACTCTAGAACATCAGACCCTCTACTCCTTTGAACGTGCTCTGCGTCTCCCCCCATACTTCTCCAGCCTTTATGCCCTGGCAATTAGAAACGTTCACAGTCGACTAAAGAAGAAACCCTCCAGGAGATCATTCCGTTCTTCGGCCACACAACCACTCCCATCCCCACGTGAGACTCTGATCACGTGCCCCCTTTCCCCCATGGTCCACAACTTACTTCACTGTTTCCCCCTTCATTCCCGACTGCACAGGCAGCAGTACTGCCCGACTCCAGTCTGCTTCAAGCAGACTATCCTCCCTCCCCTCGTCTGATATCCAAGTATGGACTGAGGGATCTGTCCCCTCTTTTTTTGGTCCCGATGGTGCTGGAGTGTATGTAACATGCTCCAAATGCAACGCATCCAATTCCTTGTCCTTTTCCTCTGGTCCAATTGCCTCCAGTTTCACTGCTGAAACCTTTGCCCTCAAGCAAGGTCTCGTTTGGTGTACTAGCCATTTGATGATCTGCAAATTCCTGTCAGTCCTTTTCCTAACCGACTCCCAATCAGCCCTCTCTATCCTTTCTTCAGCCCCCTCTTATCTCCTGCCTGAGTCCCTCTGGAATGTTTGGTCCCTCGCCTCCTCCCTCTCCAACAATACCACTTTGAGCTTCCAATAGGTCTGCGGACACGCAGGTCTCCCCAGAAATGAAAAAGCAGATTTACTTGCCAAAACTGGTGCCTCTCTGCCCACTGATGCGATCCCTACCCTCTCCCCCCAGTTATTGCCAAAGTCCGTTATTCCCAACACCGCAATTGGAGACGTCACATCTCCCACTCCCATCTGAACTTCCAAGTCCCCGAAGTCTCTTCGGAGGAACTTCTTCTTTCTCGCTCCATTCGCAGTGAGCTCTCTCGTCTTCGCTGCCATGGCCACAGTCGTCTTTTATCTTCATATCTTCGCAGGATCAGTCGGAAGAATTCTGCTTGTAGTGCCTGTGGACACCCTCTACAGGACCTCAATCATCTCCTCCTCGACTGTCCTGCTTCTGAACCCCTTCGCAAATCTATCTTTGGCTCCTCTCTCTCTATTCTCGATCTATGGTCCAGACCTTGGGGTGTGGCCCGACTGTTGGGTTTCCGCGGAGTTCCTCCGCGCCCCCATCCCTCGGAAGGGGTCGGGTAGTACCACCACCACCCACCAAGGGTTCCATACAGCCAAATGAATTCGTTGTAGCGTTTCACATCGCTGGAAACAATGCGGATATTCTGCACCCAGGAGGGGATCACATCTTTTCGGTGCGACCATTTCGGCGCCACCTATTTCATTGCCGTACGTTTTCTGCACAGATCGTTTCGGCGCCAATTCGGTGCTCTTTGACAGTTCACTTATTTAGGGTTAGGGCTTTGGGTTAGTGTTAGTAAAAAGCACCGAATATTGACGCTGAAAAGTCGTGGACCCACCCAGGAGGTCACTTACTGGCAAGAAATTTTTGTGAACAAGGAGTAGCCGCTTAACCCATTTCATGACGCATAATGTAACTGACTAGCGTGACAAGTGATGACGTAATATCGTGGTTAAAGCGCCCGCTTTGTAATCGAAAGACCGGAGTTTCTTTACTTGTTATGACATGTGAAGAAACTCCGGTTTGGCGCGGAGCTCTCAGCCTTTACATTTACGTTATCGGTACGTGACGCTACTTCAATCAATGGTCACTGTCAAATTAGAAATTAGTTTTCAGAGTGACCCGTCTGCTGTGGGTGTCAGAAATCAACAAAATCAATGTACGGTAGTAATTTACCCAACAAAGGTTTGGAAAAATTTTGGGAATTGCATTCGCAATAGGATTATAAAAACATATTTTTTTGAAACACGTATTCTTTGGAAATTGCAAAAAAACGATCTCTCAATTGTTGCGTCGCGGATTTGCGTTAGATTTCTTTTTTTTTACCGCAAATATTTGCGGTAGAAATTCGGTTCGCAAATCCGTAAATCAGAACCTTGAGTCCGCAATTTGCGAAAATGCCCAGCACTTTGAATAATAATACAGCACTTAGTATATGCCCTTCCAGTAACTTCTTGTGATCGACCCAACTTGTGTGAACATCTCTCTTTTTTGTTAAATTCAGGCTGAGGGAGCAAACTCTGGGTTTCCAAGAACTTTTAGAGGTATATCTCTTCGTATTTTGTTGAATATCTTGGCAAACGTAGCCCCAAAATGAGAATAAAAATTTTCAAAAATTGTGTTTCTATTTTAGCTTTGGTAAATTACTGAAATTGGGTGGATGCTTTACCCCCTCTCAAGACTGACTTAATGCCGGGCTTTGTCTACGTACTTGCCTTGTGTTTTCTCGCCTTTTAGACGCTGTAAAAGCGTAATTAAAATAACTTTTGCTACACTGACTGACGACTTCGTTTAAGCATCATTGCGATTATTATTACACAATTAGTATTATTACGTCACCATTGATCAGCAATGCGTAGTTTTAACCAGGGATGTGGAAGCGGAAGCTGGAAGCGGAAGCGGTAAATTTTTGTGGAAGCGGAAGCTGGAAGCGGTAAATGGGTACCGCTTCCACTTACGTTGTTCGACAATACTCGCACTAAATGTTTTTTTAACACAAAACAAACAATTGAAACATACCATTACAAGAGTTTGTGAAGCCAGCTGTTGCAGAAAGTATCCACTCTTAAACTCGCAAAAATTTGAATCCACCGCTGTTTGCTAAACTCATTGCCCTCAAATGCGAATCGGGGCAATAACTTTTTAAATCTTTGGTTTAAAACTTTATAAATACTGGCAAAGCCATATTTTGCCGAAATTTCAGCAACAATCCCAGTTCACACTTGGAAAACAAAGCTTCGTGGTTTCTCATTTACAAATTATAAAAGGCAGTTAGCGAATACCAAGTTACCAACGCACTATTTTGCAATCTTTCGACTGTTGGCAAATCTCGCAAGTTACTATCGATTCACAACGGGAAGTTTTATTACTCAAATAAAATCAAGCTTTTTGAAGTAATGTTAGTTAATATAGTTTTTAAAATAATTTAATTTCATTGTCATTAAAGTATTATGAAAGAAAACTGAGTATTTTGATGTTGCTTTCGCGTATTCCATTTGACCATTCTTTGCGGTAAGTAATTTAATTGTGTGTGTGTAGCGTTAAATTTGGTGATAGGAAAATTCTCTGGGGACAATAGCGCACGTTTGTAATGTTTGGGTTCGTGAATCACGAAAAAAATACATAAACAATAGTCGCAGTGCGCTCATTTTCTCAAAACCGCTGTTTTCATTATTGAATTTAATTTTATTGTAAAATACTAACCTACCAAGCTGACGGTACTTCGGTCGATTTAATAAAGTGCCTTTCTTGCAACCACCTATGGAGTTCGGTGACGTCTCAAAGTATTTTCCTACGTCCAAACTTTAAACTTGTTTACGATTAACGATATGCAACTCAATTCATTGTTTTTCTCGTGTTTACAAGGCGGTGAGAATTCGTAGTAGATGACGTAAGTATGTAATAAATGACATGCATATTCGGCGTATAAATAGAGATACGACGATTCAAACTTGATATTTGACCAAGTAAATTTAAGTAGCTCGTACTCATAGCCTAATACGTATTGAGCAGTTGAGAATTAAGTAAAATTCAGTGCGTTTTTGCTTCATTCAGTTAGTTAAGTGTTCATTACTTTGAATGAAATGTCGTAAATTAATCACATTCGCTCTAAATTATTTTTTCCCAAGTTAAGCAAAATAAAATTAAATCAGGTGGACAGTTTGTTACTTGATCTTCGTGTTTATTAAGCCGTTTAACATACGTGCGAATATATTTTTTGTTTCATTTAAGAACTATATATACGCCTACTTTTGATTACAGACAAGGATAGCTTGTTTAAGAAATGGGCATTTTCAAGCAGATCTTAGCCACTAGCCGGATATTTTATTTTCATCTGCCCTCGATCCGCCGAATACTTAATTCGTTTCGAACTAAAATTAATTACGATCCTGAAAGATTTTTGCTGCTGCGCACTCTTAGATGCATAAAGAAGAAGAATAAGGTTTTATAAGTGATTAGGTAAGTTTATATAGATTTCAGTAAAGCACTAAATTGTTTCTAACAGGCGAATAATTTCTGTAACTACGGGCGGCAAAGTAGGCCTACGTATATTTTGCTAATGTAAACGGAGCAGCTTATTTAGCTGCGCTTTCTAATAAACATTTATTTGATAGAGCAACGTAATTTTATATGTACTTTTTTTGTCATTTAAAGAAGTTTACAAAGCTGATATTTTTAATTCTGACACGCCGCACTATCACACAATGTCCCAAACAAGATGGAGTGCCGTTTACGACAATTTTGTTGAAGAGGGCAACAGTTTTCGTTGCATTGTACTTAAAAGTGATGGAATTTTGGAATGCAATTCACTGGTTCCAAAACTAAAGCAGGGAAGCGCTTCTGCAAATTTAAAAAGGCATCTAAAACGCCATCACCAGCAAACGTTTCAAAAAGTTGAGCAACAAGATTCTGCCACTAAAAAAAAAGCCAAGTTAGAGAAAGTAAAAGGCCAAAATGCCGTAACAAATTATTTTCAAAAGGTTAATCCAAATCCAAAAGCAACAGCTTCCATCAATGCAGAACACTTCAAAAACGGCATTTTAAAAATGGTCGTTTACAATGGAGTTCCTCTCACGTTTTTTCAGGACGATGGCTTTCAACTTTTAAATGGGGACTTTGCCAAAATCTTGGGAATTTCTTTAGGGCGGCAAGCCATTCGAAACATGGTTTTGAAAAGATCGGAAGAGGAGAGATCGAAGTTGAAAGGGTCTCTTTCTAAAACTTTTGTCTCGCTCAAGTTTGACGGAGTAACTAGACTCCGTTCTCATTTTTTAGGAATCTCTGCCCAGTTTTTTAGCGAAAAACGCGGTCTGTCTGTAAAAACTTGAGCTTTAGTGGACACTGAAGCAAATCATACCAGCGCTCATCTAAAAGAAATTTTATTGAAAACTATGAAGGAGTTCAGCATCACAAAGCAACAAGTTTTAGCATGTGTTGTTGACAATGCATCTAATATGACACGAACTGTGCAGCTATTAAATGAAGATGAACAAAATGAAGATGATGAAGAGGCTATTCAAGAGATTGACCAAATGGGTACTGGATTTGATTGCACAATTTACCACAAGAGATGCGCTGAACATACTTTACAATTGGGAATTCGCGATGTTTTAAAAAAAGGCCGATCTAATAAGTTTTTAACAAAACTACGGAAAATTGCTCAGCATCGACGTGCACCACACACCGATGGAATTCTAAAACGACGAGCTGGAAAAGGGATGCTGATTGACATGCCAACACGTTGGGGAAGTACTTTCCTCATGCTTCAGCGTTTATTGGATTTGAAATCTTTTATTCAAGACCTTGGATCACAGGATTCTTATCTAACTGAAAGTGAATGGTCTGAGGTAAAGATGATGGTCGATGTATTGCAGATCCCGCATGCAGCGACAATTTCTCTTCAAAAGCAAGATCTCACTCCAGGCGAATGCTTGCTTCAATGGAGAGAAGTCATGTTTAAATTGAACAAGTAAGACAACAGTTTGTCTCGTTCTTTGCATAACTCCTTGCTATCTCGCCAACAGCTTCTCTTGGATAATGATGCTTTCTTGGCTGCGATTTGGGTAAGTGCAAAGTAAAAACAGTTTAGTTCAGTATTAATTGAGCCACAGTTTTGTATAATCTTGAAAACTTTTAAATACGTAAAATGCTTGCCGTGTGATAGTCTTTGGAATTTCCATATGCACATAACATGGACTGTGCTTTGAATCTTGAGTGTTTAATATAAAAATAATTGTGTATAACGAGTCCAGCAAAAAAGCGACAAATCAATTTCCTAAATATGTTTTTGTTTTTTATAGGTTGATGCGCGATCAAGAATATTTTTAAGCAATGAAGAGCAAACTCGTGCAAAGAGCACTCTTCAAGCCCTTTTTTTGCGCATGCAAAGTCTGGCGCAAGCTGAGGGAGGAGCAAATGCTGATGAGGATTCACATGAAGTTGTGAATGTATCCTCTACCGATCCGGCACCAACATCTGATTTCGACGAATATTTGAGTTCTCTGCATTCGGCCGCTGCAGAGTCATCAACTTCACCAGCCGCAACAGCAGATATTAATGCATTTTCAGACGCATTGACTGAAGTAGAACGACTGGGACGATTGAGGCAGCTAAGTGTATGGGATATTATTTCCAAATATCCCCTCATTGTTCAACCAGTCTCGCAAGTGATTAGCTGTTTGCCCAGCACTCAGGTGTCAGTTGAGCGCATGTTTTCTCACTTGAAGTTGGTTCTTGGAGAAAATAGAGTTCGCATGGGTACAGAATTTGACAGATGCGATTGTGTTTATGAGGACCAATAAATCTGTGTGAACTGCAAAATATTGTTACGCTTTGAGCTTTTATTGCATTTTAAAAAACTTGTGTGCTTTATTTGTTTAATTTCTGATATGTTAAGTTACACTAAATTCTATCCTTTCAATACACGTTTGTATCGCTTTTGCTTTCAACTTATTTTACACTCACCATTTTTGTTGGATTTTTCTTTATTATAGCCGCTGTTTTCTTGTGCTTTTTTATTGCACTCACTGTTTTAAATTACTTGTTTTAATATTACTTTTTTTTATTGCACGGAGTATTGTTTTTCTTCATGTTTACTTTTTCTGTGTGTTAGTAATGAAATAAATCGTTTTCACTTTTCATTTACATACCAGTAACACGTTAATGCATTTTATATTATTAGCTAAAAATATTATGATAAATTTTGGTAAAAGTGGCGGAGCGGTGGAAGCGGAAGCAATGTAGGTGGAAGCGGAAGCGGTTGGAAAATAGGCGCTTCCACATCCCTGGTTTTAACTAATCGAGCAATTATCATATGCGTTTTTTTGGTCCAACCTAATTTTAGGGCTTTTTAGGTCCCAGTTTTAGCTTGTTATCACTTTTTCCGGTTCGGGCGTATGTTTTCACGTTCGGGCCTGCATTTGTCGGCGCCAATTTGCATAGTTTGGAACAGTCGTTGGCAAAGTTGCTTTTCATTTTACTGTGCAGTTGCGTGATCAATGATCATGTTATTTGTATCTTAAGATGCGGTTACATTAATGCCATTTTTTGAAATCAGCTCACATTCGTTTTTGAGTTGTCTATGTTTCTGCATCTTCTAGTTAATCTAGCAATTCTAGCATCTAATATTCCGCTTATCCTGCTGGACTAAATTGCTCGATCACCGTCGTAAAAGAATATTTTGACCTTTTGTTGATTAAACTTAGAGTACAAGCAGCACTGGTTCTAGTGCTAGTAGAATAGAAGTGCAGTGCCAAAGATTTGAAGTGCATCTTACTCTATGTTGGCAAGAAATGAACCGATAGTATACGTCTCTGTTTTCATAGTGATCAAAATTCGATTGAAAGCATTAGAATCGTTGTTTTGACGTGAACAACGAAATTTCGCATGGTATGTGTCCTAATAAATTTTTCGTTAGTCAGATGATCATCTTGCGGTGACGTCCTATGCCATTCTCCCCACCCGAGGTTGGGCAAGTTACCGGCGAAGCTGATTGTTGCGTTATCGTGCAGATTTACCAGAGCGTTAAAGAATTGTATGAAGCGGACTCCTTCATTGATGGGGAGGTTTTGAAACAGGGGAGCAACGTTGGACCGGAGCGGGTCCGATCCGACCGTATCACGTGGGTAGACGAGAACTACAGCCAGTGCATGGCCGTGAGACATTTGTGCAAGAAGCTGGACCGGGTCGTTAAGCTGTGCATCGCGCACAGTCCCCATGAGATTGAAGCCCGAACAAAGGTAGAGGTTTTTGCTGCCATGCTAATCAAATCACTAGTTGTAGTTTTCTCGAAGTTGTTGCCTTGTTCCGTACTCGTCAAAATGAGGCTTCCACGTCCCTAGTACTGTACACTTCACACAGTCCCTCTTAACTTTTTTAGAGTCTTTTGTTTATCCAATCACAGGCATCAAACTGCGTTTGTGGGCTCAATGACTACACCATTGAATGGTTTAATATAATCCAATTCTTCAGGTCCACAGCTTGTTTAGATAAAATTAAATTGCTACGTGGTCGTCGCGATTTAGCATTGCAAATCTGACAGCAGCACTCGTGTGGTGCTCTCCACCTTAATTACGTGCACAGCGCGCTAGCCTGTAATGTGGTGATGTAACTAGAAAACCGAAAGGTGTCTTTGCTGTCCCTTAGCCGAAGCAGCTTGGTGAATAAACATGCAATTACAACTGCATATTTGAATTTTAAATGCTTTCTTTTTGTGGAGAGTCGAACCAACAACCTTAGCGTGCGAAGCAAATTACTTCAAGTCGGTATTTTAGTGAATGCATCCGCTGAGCGGGTTTCCCACTTCGCATTGATCAAAAGTTTGTCTTTCAGCCTATGATTGCTTGTTACCCTGGCAACGGTACCCACTACAAACGCCATGTGGACAACCCGGCCGGGGACGGGAGGATCCTGACCTGTCTGTATTACCTCAACAAGGACTGGAATTACAAGGTGGGTCAACGAACGCAGTTTACTGTTTTGTGGCGAAACTAGGCACCGTTTTGGCTCTGAAAAAGTCTCGAACAGTGACGATTAAAAGCTATGGAAACGGCACGAAGGCCGATATGTAGTTATAGGGGACAAATAGGTGAAAAGTCAAGGCCGCATTCGTAAAATTGTCATAATGCCTTGAATGAGCAAGCTTATAACAAACAATTACCACCTGGTCATTTGCTTGTCTAAAATATTGCTAAGCAAGTCGTTTTTGAAATTTTCTGTTGCTGACGCAAGTTTGAAGGATTGAAGTGTAACGTCTGGCAACGTTTTCGTTCAAAAAAGGTAGCCACTACCGGTTTAAGTTAGCAAATTGTTTGAATGGGTAAATATGTTGTGTAACCTCGATTCATAACCTTAAGCGGAGCATTTTCTCGATCACGGCATCGTATTGTAGGTAGACGGAGGCCTGCTGTGCCTCTACCCCGTCCATCTAAAGAAGAAAGTCTCCTGCGAACCCGTGTTCAACCGGCTCTGCGTGTTTTTCTCCGACAGCCGGATCCCGCACGAAGTCCTCCACAGCCACAAGCCCAGGTTTGCACTTTTACGTCGTTCAAGCAGCGAGCTTCGTTTTACATTTCAGTGATACACGGATTGCGTCATTCGAAATCTTTTCAGTCGAACTAGAATTACCACGATAGGAAGGCTTCTAACTTACTTGGCTCCAAGACATAACAACCATGACTTGGCTAGTAAGGAAATCGAGCCTAAAGGCAACAACCAATTGCACTCACTGTATGGTTACCAAATTGATGATGGGTGCGCATGGGACTAATTGCTACCGTTGTCGGCGGCGTAGCCAAGAGGGCAAAAGCGTGGTTAATTTTACCATGATTAATGTATCATGTGGGTTGACCCGCAAGCTGGTCACGTTGCTGCGTCTTTGGATAAGACGCTTTACGATGATTTTCCCTCCCTGCTTGGTGGCTTCGAACAAGCAGCAAATTTATGTGGTTAATCCTAATTTAGTTGTGATGTTTTTGACGCTTGCCGGCCAGAGCTTTTAATATTTGATCGCTTGCGTGTTATCTGGTCTGAAAGCTACCAAGGTGGAAGCCTAGGAAAGAGTCACCAGAACGGCGACTACCTAAAAGCAATGCGAAAAAAGTTGTCCGTTGGATTACCAGTCCACTGCTTTACCACTTGAGCCAGAGAAGACGTCTGCTCCCATGCGTTTTGGCTATTTAAACCCAGCAACTGCTTGTTCTTAAAGCTCGGACCAGCAATCCAAAGGCAGCAGGTTCGATTCCTGCGGAAAGACAACTTTTTCGGTGACTCTTCCCTAGGCTTCCTCGGTGGTAGCCTTTAAGGCCAGATAGCACGCTAACAATTAAGAATTTACGTAAGCGGGTGCGAAATTCGTCCAAATGATAGCGCTACTGTCGCTTTCTGGCCTTCGTTTATTGCAATAGAGGGCGTCCGCAATTAGAAACTTAACGGCTAATTATTATTGTTACCTCTAGGTTCGCGATTACATGCTGGTACTTTGACAAAGAAGAACGAGACAAAGCTCTGGAAAACTGGGCGAGAAGATCAAAGCCAAGTTGAACTTAGGTCGGTTGAAATCATTTGGCTCTTACGAGTAAGGTCATGATGCTAAAACCCGCTAGTGGTCATGTTGATAGCGCCTACGCTAAAACCAGCACTTCGTTTCTCCGCGGTCCACCACCGTATATGGAGCCTCCAGTGAAATTCCATTGGCTTAACCCGCAGTTGCAAGGTGTACTTATTGACTATGATATTTCAATTCTTCGATCGTGCGTCGTTTTTTAATCGGTGTCGAGTACTTGTTCCGTGCAAAAACATTATTTCATGTTTTAAATAACAACATTAGCAATAAAACAATGTCCAGTGATGAAGCCTGGCCGGATAACGGGGAGAAAGCCTTTAGCCTTGCAATTTACGGAAAAATCGATGTATTTTTCCGTGATCAGTGAAAGAATGAACGAGAGACGGCACCATAATATACACTATTCTATTGCACTTAAAATGACGAATTCTCATCGTAAGCTCGTCACTGCAGCGAGAGGAGGCCAAGATTGTCGGCTGTTTCGAGAAGGTCGCAGAAGATCATCGACTCCACGTTGAGGATGTAGGAACAGGTCGACGGCTCGAGCATGTAGAGCGCCACCGAGTGGGGGCTTGTGGCTCCCTTCAGACAAGTCATTCGCACCACCACCTCGCGCGCCTTTTTTGTCTCATCGCATACGTCACCGTTGCCATAGAAATGCGCGACTTGCAAGATGGTGCGCTCCAACTAAACAATAGAAAGATGGAAAGTAGTAGACAGACCTGGCGCAATTTTTTTACTTTAGCAAATTATAGCAGTCACAAATAGCACAGATTATCCCTGGGTGAATCGCGGTGTACGAATATCAGCCTTGAAATCACAAGACAAAAAACTTCGGTGCTTTGGGTTGGTTGGATGGTTAGGATTCGAGTTTTTATGATTTGTGTTTTTAGTTCTGTTGTCCGGATCAGAGGTGGGCAGTAACTACTGACTATAGTAACTAGTTACTTTTTACTAACTGCAACTTAGTTACTTTTTCAAAAAAAGTAACGAAAGCGGGTACTAGTTACTATTTGGAGACATTAAAAAGTTACTAGTTACAGTTACTTTTAGTTTTGGTCCTGTTAAAAAAGATTCTTTAATCGTTAGATTTTGGTTAAATGAAACACTTCTATTTAATCCCAGTTGGCGCTACGGATTACGGATTTTTTAATGTGCACTAACGTGGTAACCCTAAGCATGCTGTGAGAAGATATTAGAACATTTTTAAATTAAAGACCTTTTAACGACCTAATAAGTTACGTTTTAATATCTTCCTGCAGGGATTGTTTTGATTGCGTAATTTTTACCAATAGCGCGTAGTGTTGTGTTCGTTCAGCAGATAACGTTGTAGTTAATAACTTAATATAGTCACTTTACCTTTTTTGTTGCTTTTCGTTTTGAAAAGACATTTTGAAACACAAAGACAGCATGGGCAAACACATTTTGAAACCCAAACGTTCTGATCTCAGCGATGAACATCTTGAGATGCTTGCTTTCTTGAAAGGCAATTAAGTAAAGTGCATCAATGTGTTACGTTGCGTATTTTTGTTATAACAACAGCAACAATAGCCATAAGCAGCGTGTGCAGAGGCACCACATGAAAATTAGAAAATGAATAAAGAAAGAAATCTGTTAATACCGGTTCCAAAGTACAAAATCAACATTTTCGATACTTAATTCATACCGGTAACTAGAATGTGACATCGCAAGAGATATCCGGGGACTTCGCGAAAGTATCTAACTTTACTGAACTAAAGAACTTTACAACTGCGTAAAGCGTGTTTATGATTGTTGATATTCAGATCTGAAATACTCTGCTTTCGAATTTCACATTGTTCCATTAACTTGATCAGGTTTGTGGTTAACGGCTTTCAAAATTTTGCGTTCAATTTCCATAATTACTTTCTACAATTAAAAACACAATTAATTAGTAAAGTACTAAAAACTATAGGATACCAGTGAATTAACAAGAAAATATTGTCGACCACTAACAAGCTATTCTTGCCGTCAACTACTAAGTCTTATCTGCTCGAACTTCGATTGGTTGTGTGTCTTTGTTCAGATAAAAGCTACAAATTATTGTCTTATTTACAATCGTGTTGACAGTTGAGGGCATCAAAAAGACGGCGTAGAGAAAAAGCTTTCGGCGTATAACGATCGATTTAGTAAATTCTCAGACAAGAATGACAATTGGAGAACCATAATGCTTAGATAAGTTATTCACTGAAAAATTGGAATGCGATTAGCTTACGGAGCCCATTTGGCATGGTCTTTTCAATATGGTTCACCAAATTTTGTTACCTTTAATCTTGGATTCATATTTACTTATTCAATAGATTTAATTTGATTAGCTTTTGTAGTTAATGGGGGCAGGTGTCAACATAATTGGAGGATTCCTATAGTATGTCATCCCAAAAATTTTTAATGTTATCTTACTACCTGTTTAAAAATTTTCATTTTTCTTTAAGCTTGAGTGGTTAAAAAATTTGAAAGACATATTTGAGGACTAACCAATTTGTGGCAATTAAAATTAGTCATAACTTAATCTTTCTTAAGCCTAGCTTAAATGGATGAAAAGTTCAAATTTTTGAGGACCTATTCGTGGGACCTTCATTTTAGTACCCCCATATTTTGTCGTATAACTTTCTGTTATATTTACCTATCCTGAAAATTACATGCGTCTAGCTTAAGTGGATAAAAACTATTAATTTTGGCAGTGCTGTTTTAGGACCTCTCCAATGTGGAACCCCAAAGTTTTGTCAAATTTTATCTTTTCTACGCATTTGTCTATCCTGAAAATTTCATGTGTCTAGCTTAAGCAATTAAAAAGTTTAAATTTTGACATCCTCATTTGAGGAGGACCCCCATATGGTACCTCCAAATTTAGGCATATGATATATTTTTTACGTATATTCACCTATTCTGAAGATTTTATCAGTCTAATTTGAGTGGTTTAAAAATTTGAATTTTGGCGGCACCGTTTGAAGAGGACTCCCTCATTGTCTTATTTCCAAATTTTATCTTTTTATGTTTGCCTACCCTGAAAATTTCATGAGTCTAGCTTAAAAGATTAAAAAATTTAAATCTTGGCAGCCTTGTTTGAAAGGGACCCCCAAATTTTGTCAAATTTCTTTTTTTCGTTATATTTACCTACCTTAAAAATTTCATTGGTCTAGCTTCAAAGATAAAAAAGTATGAATTTTGGAGGGCTTTTTGAGGGGGACGCCCCCCATGGTGGCACCCCCGATTTCATGCGGGTACCAGTACTATTGGATATCTATAATAGCTCAGGTATGATCCATGTGCAGTTTGTGGTTTAAAAGGAGACAGTGAAAGCAAAAAAAGGAAAAATTTTATCCAAGACGAAATAAATGAATATGACCATGATAAAGGTCGTAAGTAGTATGTTCAAAAAACACAATTTTTTTTCGTTAATGTTGGTAGTTACCGAGATATACCGGTTTAAAATTGTCCACTTTTAGCCGATTTTTGGCCTCTGAAATCGCGATCACGTGACTGGGCACCTCCAAACTTGGTGCGCATACGGTCTCTATCTGCACCCAAGTTGTGTTCAAATCTCAGCGTTCCACGCTCAGCAAATTTATAGCTATAAGCAAAGTAATAAATTTTCGAGACAACAATGGCAGTTTCTTCTCAAATTTAGAGTTCCTAAATCACGTGACTTAGGTTCCTCAAAATTGGCGTAAATGATGCTTTTAATTATTGTCATATCCAAAATTCAACTTTTTATGTTGAACCGTTTTTTAGTAATAAACAAATCAATAAATTTCGCTGCTTATCTATCAAAATGGCCGAGTAAAAACAAAGGTCCTACGCGCGCACGAAGTCCCAATTAAATTTATTAAAAGCAACTGTAACTCTAACTAGTTACTTTTTCAAAATGGTAACTATAACTTAGTTACTTTTTCTGCCAAGTAACTGTAACTCAGTTACTTTTACAAAGTAACTTGCCCACCACTGGTCCGGATATTGCTTTTTTTTACACTGCGTTTTTCTGGGGTCTTACTCATCTACATCAACTCGGGCGTAGACCTACGTACTTAAATCAGTCCCTACGTAGCTACAAAAACTATGCATCTTATATTCGTCCACAACATGGCCTACCTTTTTTTGTTTGTGAACCACGGCCCGGTTGTTGGCCGCCCAGTCCCTGTGGTCATCCTCGTCCCAGGTCCCGACCGTTATGGTGGTTCTCCCCGTCTTCTTGTCGTCGTGGAACTGCTGGACGTACCGACCGTAGCAAAACTCGAACCTGTGCGGCAATAAATACAGCTTCTGTTCTAAGAATTACACGTGTTTTGATCTTAGATTTACAAAAAATCAGAGAAAATTCGTTAGCATTAAGCTGCTTTCAATGAAATCCCGGCAATCGACAGCAATTTCAATACTGAATGTGACAGACTAAACAACTTTGACCTCTAGGGTTTTTTGGGTCGTTCGGCACCGCACAACGAATGCTTTTCGTTGCAAGTACAGCACTTTGCTGATGAACAAAAATAATTATTTATTGAAGGAAGGTATTACAGTAGGCTATGGGTTGTGAAAATGTGGAATGACATGGAAACTTGCCGAAACGCCAAGCCATCAAGTAATCCGTTACTTAAACTTAACTCCAACCAATTTATAGCATGAACTACATATATGCAATCAATCTTTCTTTATGCGATGCAGCAAAAACCTCAATCGGCCAAAGCGGTCGCCGCAACTCAAAATGTTTAACATATTCAATGTCAACTTTCCACTCACAGCAGATCAACGCACCCACCTCCACCAGCCGGTGCCACCCTGCAGGCAGTAGCTTCCGGACAAGAATTCCCGCAGCAGAGATTTGTCGACCAGCGACGAGATTTTCGTCTCCTCCACCCTGTGGAGCTCGTCTTTCGTGGGCTCCTTTTCCACATCGGGGGAGGAAAGGGAGGTGTGTGGGGCGTCTGCAACAAATCACTGCCCTTATATTACACTGGTATCTAGTTATACGCAATGATCAATCAGAAACATCGTCATTGTTATAAAATCAAAGGGTGAAAGATTTTAAAGGCATGAGATTCACTGCATAGCAGTGTTGGGTGAGAGTAGGATATCTCAGTAGCAGTACATCCAGGAGCGAAACTGGGGAGTAGGCTCTCTTAGTAGTGCCCTTCCGAGACGTCATGCATGAAAAAGATTTAAGCTGAGGTAACTTGAGAGCAAAATTAATTTATGCTACTTTCTTCCAGTTACCATTTTGAAGTAACTCAGGTGGCTTTGTGCTCATAGCAGCAAATCTTGATCAAATTGCGGCACTACTTATTCTTGCTTAAATTGCAGTACTGGTAACTAAGCAAACTTCTTCGCAAGATTTGTGGATGACGTACATTTGTTATGCATCACCGAGAAACTGCTGTACTGATCGCTAGTTAGGTGAAGAATATGATGCATTATTCCCCGTCGAAGAAAAGCAACGAGTAATTCAACACGCGAGCGTCAACACTGGAGATATAGAAAGTGAACGGAGGCAAATAGAAGAGCTGCACAAACCTTTGGCCTGCTGCTGGGTGAAATCTGTCAGTGCTTTGGGTTTGGCGGGGGCGTCATCTAGTGGTATGCACTGGATGCTATTCACAGATTGCCTTCGCATCTAAGCAAAATGTTACCAGCTGCTTGTAAGTCTGTTTCAAACGCAAAGGTATATGCATTACACAAGCTCGTCGTCTTCAACATCACAGTAAGTTTCACATACTACAGGTGAGCGGCAGGAACCCAAACAGCCTAACTCCTAGAAAATTCGATGCCTGAATTTTTAATCTTGACTGATCACTGATCATTTTGAATAACATTTTATTTGTTACTGATGATGGACGTAGTTAATTTCGAAACGTTAAAAAATTTTGCTGTTTCCCTTTTTCGACAAAAACCCACGCCGAATTAACCCGTCGTTGGCCAGCAGAACACACATAAATGAGCAACTCGTTCACACACTTCGCCTCAACCAATCGAACACAGCACTAATTGCTATCGGTAAACTTTTAGGCATTAAACTCCAAACGACTCGCACGCTCACGACTATTTCAAGTGCAACTTCGCATGTAGCGGTTAGCACTTACCCTATAGAACGGGTGCTTGCATAGCGCCGGGGTCTGGACGACCAGCTCGTACTCGCAGGAGCTCGTTTCCGTGACCGAAAACAGGGAGGGCCTGTTCACCTGCCCGCACACGTACACCACCGTGCTACTCCTCCCTTTCCCGTCCTGCAAAGCCAGCATTGGAGTAACCAGCGCATACGTCATCTCCTCCATCACAAAAAAGGTTGTTAAATTTTGCACATCAGCCGGCCAGTGGTGGAGTGCGTAGGCCTCCTGCCACCAAAACGGTAGACTTACGGTCGATTCTGGGTCGAGTCAAACCAGACGGAAAAAATTCGCCTTCACAGCTTCCTTGCTTGATGTTCAGCATTAAAAAGGATAGTGTGAAGCCTCCACCGAGAGTGGCAGACAGGTGGCAGCTTGACTCGAAGACCGAAAAGTTCCATCGCTTTCTTCTGGTCACAGCAACTTGGTGAAAAAAAAAAGAAATTACAATTACAGGACATCAGGAAACTGAGCAACTCTTCCCATGCTACGACTGAACAGTGAACATGAGGCTTCAGGTTGGCTCACTTGAGCATGACTCCTGATCGAATCAACAAAACTTTAAATTCTGCTCTTTAAGTCTAGGCTGAGCCACAAGGTTGGTAAACTGCGTGGACACAAAATTCTTCGCAAATCTATCGAAGACATCCTAACCAAAGTAAAGGTAGATATCAGCCTGGTCCAAAACCTTTAAATTGAAGACATTCCAACCTTTAGATCGCACGGAGTCCCTTCCGTCATGTTGATTGCATAGTACGGAGTCTTTACTCCGTTTATTTTCTTCCTGGGAACTTGATCTGCAGACGCTGGAGGGTCACCTGGCTCGATCAGGACTCCGTCATCGTCGAGCTTGTGTTTGAAATATCCGAGGAAGTATTCGGTTGTTTTAATCAGCTCCTGCTTCTCGTCGCCCCCCGGCTCCAGCACCAACTTCCCGTCCTTTCCCTTCTTCACCACGTATGTTTCGCTGCTTTTCCCAGTCGCCTTCCGCGTCCTCTCGTCGTGGAACTGGCGGACGTGCGTGCCATAGCAAAGTTCGTACGTCCAATATGATTCAACAATGTAAGAGCAAACGTCGGACTTCAACACGGGGGCCAGCAACTTCGCGACCGAGTTTATCGACTCCACATCCGCTTCGCTTTTCGCGTCGTCATCTTCGGTTAAGGATGGCATCGTGCAGAGGTATCTCTCATTGTCTGATGACGTCACTTCGATGGAGTTCTCCGAACTGTACTCGATGCCCGGGGCCGCTAATGTTGTGACGTCAATCTTAGGGTCTCCGGGCCAATTAATTTGGAATAAAATGTCATCCCGAAGTGCTTCAAAGTTGGCAGCCGCGCAGCAGCTAATAAATAAAATACAAAAATGGAAGAGCATTGAAAGAGATGGAGTCTTTATCTAATCATCACTTGACGATTCATTAGAAAAGTTAATTGTAGATATATTCATTTCCCGACATATTAAATCCCATCCATTCAAATACAATTATTCAAACGTAGGCTTAGCATCTAATGTAGCCTATTCCTGAAAAAAAAAAAGTATTAAAAAATATTCGACAGCAACAAGACAAACAAAACACAATTTAGCACATTGCGATATTGCCTAAAATCAGAGGTCTCAATTGACCCGATCAATTTCAAATCCAGGTCCAATATTCGCCCACAAACATCTGGTCCTGCCACCCTGCAACTGCATTAGTTCGATGCTTTGTAAAAAGTTTTGCAATTTCCTTCCACACTCGTCTCCAGCCAATCTCCATCCCTAGAGGAATCTCATCCAGTCAACTTTGGAAGACCTAAACATCTTGTTCTTTTCTTTTTCGCTGGTTTGAGGTGCGACGGCTCATCCCATCACCAGTTGCATCCTAAAAAAATTGTGTTTCATTGCATTGTACGATATCACACCAACTTCGCAAAACCTGTCAAGGCTGGGTGCTTCGCGTCGAGTTTTTGAGGTTGCCATTGATGACACGATTACCCCCCTCTCTTTCGGAGGATGAAAGTTTTAGTCAAACGAGCAGCTTTCTGCGATGTGCAAGCCACGCAAACGAACGCCAAGTGAGACAACGACATGCGAGCCAAACGTCACCAATGAATTCATCTTTATTAGGAGGGGGTGAGCACCTCCAAGGTGGTCCCGCTTGCAAGCAGCTAACTCAAATACGGTGCGAAAAAAGACCATTATATCAGAAGAACCGACACTGCGGCCTGCATCCAGCGCATAGACGAAGTAGTTTTGGGCGCCGCAACTGGGTCAGCCGCTTGAACACGAAGGTTTACCCATCCTGCAGCTACGACCGCGAACAGCGAACTCGATATTGTAGAGCGACTGGAACATGAGCACATTGTTGACTACAATCAAGTATGCCACGTGGAAAATTCATAGGAACGGAACTTCACGTAAAACAAACGCAGAAGCGATACGAGTAACATTGGTTTCGAATAATGGAAACGATACGATTCACATTACCAAACTTACTTGTGCATCGTCGTAAGTGGCCGCTTCTTGTTGCGCGATATCATCAGAGTTGCTAACATTGTCTGCCGACAGGGTCTCGTCCCTCCTACAGCAGTAGAAAATCTTGATAAATTATTTAACTGTTGCGGTGCTCTACAAATTATTTAGCAATTTTACGCGTATCGCACTAAACCATTCATACGGTTACTTATTTTTCTACGTCGATTGCACCAAGCATCAAGTCAGTGTGCACTTCACGTAAACTCAAAACAACGACAACCGTCGTTCGTTACGTTCAGCCGCATCGGAAAAAGACAGAAGATTTTTTTCACAAGTTACTACGTTGTATTCGCTTAGAATGACGCTAAAAGCAGTAGATAGCAACAACAAAACATCTACTTCAAGAACTGCAGACTAGGTAACCCTTCGGCCTTCTCTGCCAGGCTAAGCAGCAGTGGAGCTTTCAGGGTTACCACAGAAACTGCAAAATCCAATTCCAGGACTTTTTCAGGAATGTTTAAGTTTTTTTTACAGGACTTAAAATTTAATTTTGACTATTACTCTTTCATGAACCAACTTTTTTGTACTTGTCCGTGATGAAAAATTTCATGTAATGCATTTGCATTCCTTAGTACAGACTACTAGCCAGGTGCAAAGCCAGAAATTTGGAATAGAAGGGTTGTGCTCGGGGGAACGAGAGCGGAGCCTCCAGCCGTCGGAAGCCATTGGGGGTCTGGGGCAAAGCCCCCAGCCCTCAAAGATTCTGCAATTTTTTTGCAATAACAACTTAATTTTAGGCCTAGTTTGGTAAAGACTATTGCTTTTAAAACGTGGCATAGCAATTAGCACCGCAAAAACATGATTAAACTGGTTGCATAAATGGGCTACAGTATGTGGGTGATGGCTAGAGCTCGACCGATATGACTTTTCAGACCGATACCGATATATTAACTTATTAACTACGAAAATTTTTTCACTATTTTTCAATTAACTTGACACAAAAAGCTTCACTAATCCTCTTCTAAAGAAAGACTAGAAACCTCTTCCAAAGGAAAACACAAATCATATCAAGCAAATAGAACGCAAGAGCGCTCGTGCTTGGTCTAAAAAATAAACAGTTTAAGGTAACTGTGCTAAGCCGATATTTTATCGGCGGTAGATAGCCGATACGATATATTGGCTCGGCCCTGATATCAGCCGATGTATCGGTCGAGCTCTAGTGATGCCTAATGGTAAAACTTCAGTGCTAACTTTATTTCCAGCCAGTGAACTACAAAATTCTATCATTTGAAAAAGACAAAGCTTATTTGCACGCCAGCGGGCAAACAAAAAAACGCAATCCTAGCCCTAATCGCAATCTTAAACTTAACCCAACTGTAACCCTAGCTCTGCACCTAACGTTAGCCCTAATCCAAACTCAAAATCTAAACCCTAACACTAACGATAATATATTAAAAAACAAAAAATAAATGAGCAAATGAGCACTTGCTCTTGCTCCCTTTTTCTCTATGAGCGGAGTTCATTTGCACGTCAAAGTGCAAATAGGCACTTCCTTTGAAAAAACTGTGTTAATTCAACAAGTGTTAATTCAAATTGTCGGTATTTTATAACGCTAGAGAAAAATAATTTGGAAGTAGGGGCTAATGAAACGAGATTTGATAGAGGTGATTGGTAATCAACAAAATTATATACTGAATAGACCCTTATAATTTTTTACAAAGCCAAGTTAAGTATTTTGCATCAAGCGATCGAATTGATTGTTTATTTTTAGCATTTTAGTTACTTGTTACCGATTTTATTTTTTAACAATATTAGCCCCTCCCCTAAATAATGTTTCAAAAGTGGCTTTAAGTTACTTTAGTTTATATCACAGCAAAAAAACTGCCTCAGAAATATAGTGCGAAAGAACGGCGTATATTTCTTATAGTGCATTTTGGTCTACGGGGCAGTGGGCGGCTGTAACCCGCTGTGCTACTGCTACTAGGGTATCGAATTGCAATTAATTACTGCAAATGACGTCACTCTTCCTAATAATATTCAATAATTTATACTTAGTGTACTGCAAAGCGCAAATTCTAGAGTACAAGAAGGAACTGCTCAAAAAGAATAAAAGAGCAAAAAGAAGAATGGGCGTTCATTTACTCTCGTTTATTTTTTAAATTATCGTTAGGGTTTGGGTTAAGGTTTTAAGTTAGGGTTAGAATTAACGCTAGGATTAGAGCTAGGGTTACAGTTTGGGTTAGGGCTAGGATAGCGATTTTTTTTTGTTTGTGCGCCAGCGTACAAATAAGCTCTGTCTTTTAACAAAACAATATTAGCAATACTTTTAACAAAACAATACAATATAAACAATACAAAATTTAACAATACAATTTTAACAAGCTTTTTGAAGGACCTTCACAATGCAAATTATTTCAACAATGGCTTTGTACAATTACAAGGTACCGGTTACTATAAAAAAAATTCACATTCTGTCCTGGTAAATCACGGGAAAATTTTCCAAATATTTTCAGGACTTAAAAACAAAATTCAAGGACTTTCCAGGACAGCAAAAAAAATCCAGGACTTTTCCAGGATGTGGCAACCCTGAGTTTAGGTAGACTAGCGGCAGAATCATCATCATGGTCAAATACTCGTGCAAGTTGATTTCATACGAAATTTTTGGTGCATATTACTGAGCATCGGATCAACAACCGCCGTAAGAGCCACTCCGGTCCATATTTACGTAGTGCACCCGCATTGCCTTCATACTCATAAATTATGGCGCAAAGTACTTTTGGTCACCCTGGCGCACCTCCGCAATTTCTTTGGCGTCAAACCTAAGCCAAGCTTGATCCCGACTTGCGCCTCTTTCGCCAACCGAATTTTCTGAAGCTCCTCATGTTGCTGACGAAGTCGCACAACCTAAACAAAGCAGAAGCTCAAATCGGCCCGAAACGCGAGAGGATGAGGCT
Source organism: Trididemnum nubilum (assembly GCA_963965965.1). Classification (NCBI taxonomy): domain Eukaryota; kingdom Metazoa; phylum Chordata; class Ascidiacea; order Aplousobranchia; family Didemnidae; genus Trididemnum; species Trididemnum nubilum. Next base: position 492,771 of record OZ014486.1, on the reverse strand, counting down.
GCGGCATCAAGTTAGTGCGGAATCGACTTGTTTGCGATTAAAACTCACGAAACCTTTTTCTTCGCCGTTTGAGTAGTTTCTTCGTTTTTATCAGACGTGGGCAAATCATAGGCGTAGCCAGGATTTTCGTTTGGGGGGGGCAAACCACATGCAATGACGTCATCAGAAATTTTCCAAAAAGGAACATTTTGTGGGACAAAAATATCGTACAATGGAAGCCCTGAAGCCGCGGTCTGGTGTTACCAAAGTTTAAAAAAAGTCTAAATTGGGAGATGTGTGCGAGCAAACTAGTGTCACTGAAACGTATCGCAGACAGGGGTCTTGGAGCGGAGCCCCCAGAGGCTTTGGGGGTCTGGGGGCAAAGCCCCCAGAAGCTGGGCGAGTTTTTGGAAAAACAAGCTATTTTGATGCCATTGGATCACATTCCGTACGTGTTGTTTAGAACCATTTCAAAAAACTAGATTTTTAGCACTAGAAAGTCAATTGAAAAAATTTCATTGTTTAATCCTGCTTTTACTTACAATTTAAGTTCATAACACTTTTATAATCTTCCGCTTAGGGGTTAAATTTTAAGAGTGATTTGGCCCAGAAGGAGGAAGTAAGGTACATTGCCTCTTGCATTATTTCAGCAGTAAATAACAAACCAATCCACTAGAAGCTATTCCTTAGAGACTTTTGTTTTGTAATGAAAATAACCAATTGTAGGAGTACATGTACGGCCAGGGGGCCCAGGCCCCTCAATTCAAATTCAATGATCTGCTCAATGATCATTTCCCTCTACCTAATTTTTTTTTCAAAGTATGCTGTCGCGTAAAAACTGGCAAGGTGGAGGTGAATTGTTATTAAAAAATGGTGCAATAGATGGTTACCCTTACTAACCATGTTATTGAGCGGGCCGAAATTACATTGCGTTGGACCCTTGGCACTTTGAAGATTTTCGCAAAATCTTCTTAGCAAATATAGGTAAAGACCAAAAAAAAAAGTTTTACCATTTGAGCGCGGGGCCTCTGGCACAGAGCCATATGGTAAATCTTGATCCAGGTTATTGCATTACGTTCATAAAAAGGTTAGATGAGGGTCGGAGTTAAGCAACTTTTAGGACGAAAACCGTAAATTTCACCCGAGTTACACATACAAATTGGTAGGCAAAAATTGAATTGAAGGGGCCCAGGCCCCCTGGTCGTCAATATTATTGTTAATTACTGTTGTAGGCACGTACGTTGTACGTGAAAAATGCTAAAAGAAACTGAAACTGAAGAAACAAAAAGCTTTTTTGTCACATTTTTATCATTGGTGGCAATTTTAGTTGTTTTTTTTTTGGGGGGGGGGGCGGGCCAATGGGGCTACGCCTTTGGGGCAAATGTGTACGAACCAGTGAATTATGTTGTCGTCCAGGCTGTGGAATGCACCTGTTGAAAGTTTCGCAAGTTTACTGCGAAGATTTTACGAACAATTCCATGTCGACTGCTAACACATTTCAATTACGGCGAATTACAACCTCGAGCAATGTCAACTCAATGTACCTGCAAAAGCTGTGCCCTGGAAACAAATCCAACGGTGGAAATATATTATGATACAATGACGATGATGACTGATTACCTAACTTTAAAGCTTTTACATCCATTAATAATTATTAATAATTTGCCACATGACAGCAGCGTCCACATTGAATCCCCCAACCCCTTTCTCGCTCGTGGGCATCACCTAACTTTAAAGCTTTTACATCCATTAATAATTATTAATAATTTGCCACATGACAGCAGCGTCCACATTGAATCCCCCAACCCCTTTCTCGCTCGTGGGCATCACCTAACTTTAAAGCTTTTACATCCATTAATAATTATTAATGGATGCAAAAGCATTAATAATTATTAATGGATGTAAAAGCTTTAAAGTTAGGTGATGCCCACGAGCGAGAAAGGGGTTGGGGGATTCAATGTGGACGCTGCTGTCATGTGGCAAATTCAGACTCATTAAACCCGCACGGAAATACATCATCCTCTCGCACATAGGTCCACACTGACCACAAACTAATCCAAACCTATGATGTTTGCGGTCTGTTGTTTTGGTCCTCTCACACACGCCAGTGCAAAGCCCCCTTTCATCAATTAAGCCCTCACCTCCAGTAGCATGCCGTCCAAACCATCATCTATCTTCGCATTACACTCCGAATCCGAGTCACCAAAATGCACTTCCACTATTGATGGCCCCCTGAACGTAACAATCAGTCACTCAACTGGCTTCTTGTAACGTCACACAGGACACTTACGTGGTTGAAGTAATATCTTCAATCTAAATAACACCAAAAATTTTAGATTCACTAACGAGAAGCCACGCATCACGTTGATCAATCCTAGAGGACGCTCTACGAGTTTAATAGAACAAATAACGTTGGAGAACATGAACTTTGATGTTCATTAATCTTTGCATAAAACGTGCGGCAAAACCAACAAACTGCAGAAAATGCAGGAATTTAAACCTAAACTTTCACCAAAATGCAAATATCCGACAATAACTCCAACTATGGCCAAGAGACAAAAGCAGCACGTAGCAATGCTCACCTGTGGTAGGTTCTCGGCTTCACAATCGGCTACAGATTTCTCTGGGGCATCCTCTACCAGCGACGCATTCGCCGACTTAATCCTAAAATCATAAAGGGTCAGTGAGGCCGTGATGCCGAACAGGCACTTGTGTAGCTTACCGGCTCTCCGATATTCTCTTCAACACAGCACCTTTTGCGACAAGCTCTTGTGGATGTGAAACCTGTAAAAAGATTTCGCGCCTGTATCCACAATTGCTAACATAGAACACACATCTTAAGTCAAGCATATTATGTGGCTCACAAAAACTAGTCGCGACGTATCGCTGGGTCAGTATCAAATCAACTCACATCTTTCAGCTCGTTTCTATAATGTGATGTCACAGTGGGAGGTGGCACATCTGCAATCGACTTACAAAATTCATTGCATTTTTTTACCACGTTCGTCATTTCCAGATAAGCTGATGCCTTGCAAATTGGCACCACGGTGTCTGATTGCAGCAACAACTTCCCAGTGTAGAAATATTCCAACAATGCCTGAAATCATGAACCTTCTTCAGTAAGATGAATATATCACAGACAAACGGTTCACGATGGAGCAAAACCAACAAACTTGATCATTTGCTCAAAAAAATTTGCTCTCATCCGTATATCGTTATCAGTAACGACATACAGACCAAGATAATTTTGAAAAATACTTTATCCCCTCTGATTATGATCATGGAGGAGCATGTTAAAAACTTCTCCAAGCTGAAAAAAAGACCTTGCGGAGCCTCTGTTGCAAACAAACAAAAGGAACTTTGAAGCAATAAAATTGATTCTCTCTCCCGCAGATTATTGATGAACTATTCTCAATTTAAACCAAACACACAATAAGTGGAAGACAAAGAAAATGTCTAGTGATGTTTACGCAATCAAAGCAGCTACATGCCGGACACCCTAAGTAAAGCTTGCCTCAAATCCAACTGAGCTTATGCCTTCAACTTCCACTTCAACATCGTGATTCCCATCTCCTCCTACTGCTTCCTGCCAAAAGAATACCAATTATGCTAAAGCCATAAAATATTAGAAAAAAATAGCTGGAATTGCTTTTGAAAAGAAATTTTATTTTTTTTGCCACTAAATACGTATTCATACTACAGCATGGTGAAAGAATCCGCATTAAAATGTTACAATGCTTTTTTGCAGCAAGTGAATACAGCTGAACTTCAAGAACAAAGCATCATTCATGCAATGATTATCACTTAGTTTCTTAGTAATAGTATGATAAAATAATGTACTTAAGAATCATTATTTGGTGGACAGAAAATAAGCTTAGCCTAAGGCCGAAATCACACGCTCAAGTTTTTGGCACAATTTTCTTGGATCAATTGTGTGAAAGGTGGCGCAAGTTTATGGTTTACTATTGCGGGCACCTGTCGGCAATTTTATTCTACAGCAGTGTGAGAATAAAAATCAGTTTAGGGAAAGTCTTGCTGAGTTCTTGCTGGGAAATAGAGCTGAGCTCTATTTTGCCAGCAAGTTTTCTAAAAGCCGCCATTTTCAACAAAAAACTACCAGCAAGCTTTTAGCCGTGCCTTTGGAAATATTAAGCCGCAGAGTATAAAAAAACGCCGAAGTCAACGCTAAAAAAAAAAAGCGTCCCAATTAACAAGCACAAATGTAGTGAGAAACTTTACGCTTTTGATTTAATCGACAAACAAAGACTTAAATATGTGTTGCCTGCTGTTTTGTTTACGATTGCAAATCGATTACCCAATTCTTCCAACTTCAAACTTTGGTCTTTTCCAAATTCATTCTGAAAAGTTATTAACCAGAATTGCAGTATAGTTATGAACATGACGTCATTATCAACTCATGAAATTGAACTTTTAATTCGAGAAATCAAAGAAATGCAGTGCTTTTGGAACATGTTTAATTCCGAGAACAAGGATAGAATAAATACATCAGATGCTTGGAAGGAAGTTTTAGATTGAGATTAAATGAGATGAGCTTTTGCTCACTATTTAGTAATAATTAAACTTTAATGAGGATCTAATGTGGGACCTAGTTTCAATCAAGATGTTAAAAATTTCCTTCTGATCGGAAAAAAGTTTCCAGCCCAGTTTTCACTAGTGCCGAACTTATGATTTTAATATTTTTTTTGTTAAAATTTAACATGTCCTCTGGCAAAAGAGCCTTTTGCATTTTTAAGCAGTTAAGATAATTTTCAGTAGATAATTTTCAGCTATTTCACCTTGATTTTAAGAAACCAAACAAAAACGCTTTTATTTGTATTTGAAAACAATAAAGTTCTAAGTTACCCTGACATCCAATTATTCAGCTCTCTGAAACCGCAAGTCTGAAAAAACACACTTGACTTACTATTACTTGATCAATCATGCAATGTCATGCAAATTTTATTGATGATAGAGAACACAACATGAAAAAGCTACGCTATCTGCTAAAGAGTTACACAAAAGCAAAGGCTTTTGACATTTTCCATTTATTTATTTCATTTCATTGCAGGTCGAAAAAAAAATTCATACTCTGCGCACATAATTTGCGACAGAACTCAAATAGCTATTTATTACCATTGCTGCAGCTTTTTGCGTTTGTGAACGTGCTCATATCATTTTGGTAAACGAGAAATAACAATGAATTGACAAAGCGCACAATATTACTATAGCCGCGACAAACTTCATAAAATTCTTTATATAACAACTGTGTTATGCTTTTACAGCGAAAAAAATATGTGTGATAGCTTCAGCAATTTGTTTGCTGAAAAACCCAGACGCTTCCGTCTGGCAAGAAGCTGAGCAAAAAAATTGCGTCCAGATGTGATAGCTCAAAAAACATTGATTTAAGAAAATTGTGCAAAAAACTTGATTGTGTGATTCCAGCCAAACAAAAACTAAAGATAATTTTAGATGAATTGTACCGCAAAAAAACTATAAAAAAGCAAAATTTGATCAGTGGTCAAGTTTTAGCTACTGGCTCTGGGCTGCACCAATAGACTTAAGTTTGATTCCAAGTTGGCGAGCCAAGTCAACTGACCGTGACAAACTGACCGCGAACAAACTGAACACAAAGCGATGATTTCGTTACAGTGGTTTCATCACTGATTTCGTCGCAGTGATTTTGTCACAAAGTGAGGGTTTGGGCAAGATGGCTCAAGGGATAGTAAAAATATATTTAGGATCGCCCTTTTCAGCCAATCGGCGTTGTCCGTGGTCAGTTTGCTTGCAGTCAGTTGGTTTGTAGTCAGTTTGTCGCAGTCAGTTGTCGTGGACCCCCAAGTTGGGTCAGACCAAAAACCATAAAAATTGGTATTCACAACATTCCTGTTTGTCATTCAGCACTAAAAGGAACAATGTGAAACCTTTATTTTGTGTGGTAGACGCTACGCAGGTGGCAACTTGTCAAGAAGACACGAGATCCTTTTGCAGTCTCCTAGCCAAAACAACTTGGCGATTAAAAGCTATGTAATTACAATTAAAAGAATGCATGCTAAAGTCATCATTACTCTGTTATGGTATTGAATAAAGAAAAAGATACAGCACCACACGTACTGGCGTCGATCTCAGAAAGACGAGGGGGTTGCACCCCCTTGGGTCTGACACTGAAGGGGGAAAAATATGTCTGCCCCTCGATTTTTTGGCAAGTAATACCCACTTGGCCACAACAAATCCAAAATTCTGGACTGAGATAGAACCAGAATGCAGCGAAGATCTTTTTGTTTTGGTCTTTGCCTGAATTTGAGAGCAAAATTCAGAAATTTTGGATTGAAATAGAACCAGTTTGCAGCAATGATCTTTTTTGGTCTGAACCTGAATTTGGGGGCAAAACTTCGGACTGAAATAAAATTATTTAATTTAACCAAATTTCTCTCAAAACTTCACCTCCTCAAATTTGCTTCATCAACAAAAAATCGACGTCTATGACAAGTAAATCTATTTTTACGCAAACCCAAAGAAATTTTATTAATGTAAAAAATTGCCACATTTAAACATGCAAAAACACACACACAATGCTCACACTGCTGAATAAGCACATGCAACTATATATATGCTCAATTACTCATACCATAATTAAAAAATCCAACTTTGGACTATTAGCAGACAAAATTGATTGGTGAGCTAAAAACCGTTTTTCTTCAACACAAATGCAAACGTCACAATATTTTCCCAATTTTCGCTGAAGATTCAGGTTGGCTGCCTATTCAATAAAACATATCAATATCAGCAGGCCACTAGCAATGCATTCTGAATAACTTATACTAAATAAAATTTCTACCTACTTTCTTATTAATTCTGACCCAAATCTAACCTAAACCAAAATCCTTTCTCTAAAACTAAACCCAAATCTTAACCTTTGAAAAGTACATGAAAAAGCAAATAAAATACGAAGACTTACTCTTTATTTTTTTACTCTGTTTGAAGAGATTACAGGGTTTATACGGAATTTTTCTGACATATTCCCCTGACTTTCGTCAAAATCGCACCTGTTTTCCCTGACTTTCGTTTAAAAATCCCAATGTTTTTCCCTGACCTAATCCTGCAAAACATACTTTTTCCCTGACTTTCAGAATATAAACGAACAGTATAATATCAACCAGCAAAAGCTTTTTTGACACACAATTGCTAAAATAAACAATGGATCTTGATTCATAGGAGATAAGAACTTTCCAAAAAAATCTCCCTGACTTTTTCCAACTTTTTCCTGACTTTTTCGTTGAATTCCCTGACTTTCCCTGACTCTCCCTGACTTTCCCTGACCATCTCGAAAAAGATATGTTTTCCCCTGATTTTCCCTGATCGTATAAACCCTGGATTATGCTCGTAATCGATTTTATTAAAGAAATGAGAACTACTTGAGGGAATACAGAGTTGCCCCAAGCCTTTTTCCACAATTCCCTTTTTTTGCAAAAATATGATTTAATCTGTTTGACTTCGTACCATTGGCATCCCTGCATTTTGCAATTTTATGGCATTACGAAGGAATAGTTTTGCAAAAATTCTTGCACACTTAAGAAACGCGATTACCAACTGGTAGTAGTCAGTACCGCAAAAACGACTTTACTTCTGACAACACAGTCTAAATTCGGACAGCTTCCCTAGTGGTTGGCTTTGAGTTTTAGTATTAATGTTTTTTGAAGGAGTTGTTGAAAACTCGCTGAACCCTTTCATAAAATAAAAAAATTGAAAAACTTAAAACAAGGCACTAGGGGCAGTGTACAAAGTTAGAACTGGTGTCCACAGTATAGTCGTTTTACAGTAGCCTACAACCAAGTCTGAAAATTTGGCTACTGCTGCTGGAACCTATAGACCTAGACTACCAGTACTGATCTACAGTATGCCTTTTGTGATGTCACAAAATTGCAAAATGCAGGGTTGCCAATGGTACAGATTCAAAGATTAAAACATATTTTTGCAAATCAGGGGAATTGTAAAAAAAAGTTTGGGGCACCTCTTTATTACCTTAATTCATTTCTTCAATAAAAGTAGTTCTCATTTCTTCAATAAAACCAATTTTGAGCAGTATCTATCTCTTGAACTTAAAACTTTTTGGTGAAAAGAAATATTCTGAATCTCAGGTCAGAGTCATTGGAGTTGGACTGGTGAGATTCAAAAACATAGCATGCAGCACACCGACCAGTTGGTCGAGCAGTAACGCAATCATTTCTGGAGCGAGAGGCCTGAGGTTCTAACTTTGGACCAGTCAAATCAAACAGAGTGTTGCCAACAGTTCACCACTGCTGTGACATTTCTTCAAAAGAAGCTGTATTGCCCAGGTGCAATGACGCAGAGATGAGCACTGCAAACTCGTTACATGCTTTGGCCCATTACAGCAAGTGTAATAAAAGATTTGATTTGATCTGTGGTTTGGTATGCAGCACCTTTAGCACTTTACAGCTTACCACTAATTGTTCTGTTGTAAACATACTTCCCAATTTATAAACGAAACAAACATTTTCAAATGAAAAAAATTAACATAAAACAAAAAGGCCCGAGGCACCACGAAAGGGTAGCCACTTTGCCAGTGATCTTGTCACTAAGTGATTAGGTCCAAAGCATATCCAGAAATTTTTAAAGAGGGCGATTCAATTTTTCAAAAAACAATCAATATGGTAGCCCATTGTAGTTAATTTATGAAAACCATTAATGAAAATGCACACTATTATAGTCAAAAGGGATTTCCTATAGTACTTGCTTTTTGTAGCAACATTTGTTTATAACAAGTCAGAAGTAACCACTATGAGGGCCTGGGGATGTGACCCCAGCTGCTGGGCAATTTTGCAATTTTTTCGAAAAAAAAAATACCATTTTATCGCTATTTGGATAACGTTTGGCACATTTTTAGAGCAATTGGAAAAGGCTAAATTACTAAGATTCGGAAGGGTTTGAAAGAATTTATTTTGCTTAGTCCAATGAGGCTCCGGACACTTACTGATCAATTCCAAAAGACGTTTAAATGCTGAAAGATTGCCTATTTGGCTAAAATCTTTTTAAGAGAATGTGTTTTTTAATTCAAAACATGTTAGTGGTACAGAATTTTGAAATACCTTTTAATAGCTTTGGAGCAATCATCTCCACTCTTTGAGAAATGGATAGCCTTGCAAAAAGCTGTTTTAGATCAGAGGCATATTTAAGGGGGGATGGGAGATGCATTCCCCCAACCAGCCTAAACATAACGTGCATATGAATAATATATATTAAACTTATTTGAAAAAAAGCAATCAGTGAACACTCGATAGGCCATGTGACTGTGATACAATTTCTATAGCCTTGGGGAGAGGCAAAACAATGTCAATTTTACAGCAAACTTTTTACAAAACAGAAATTAGTCTTTTACAGGTCCGATTGATTTGAAAGTGCCAAATTAGCAAAATTTGCAACTTGCATTTTTCAGCCATTAAGAGATAGGAACACAACGGAAGTTCAATTATAGCACATTTTTGCTCAAACCTCACGCAAAATAGACTATTCCTTGAGACTTTTATTGAACTTTTGGAAAGGAATTTTATGATTTCCCAGCTTGTAAAAAAGAGAACTGAAATTCTAGCAATCACTAACTTCCACACAGCCCAAGCAGGTCAACTGACTGCAAACAAACTGACCATAAGCGAACAGTTTCATTACTGTGATTTGATCAATGATTTTGTCACAGTGTTTTCATCACAAAGTGAGGGTTTGGGCAAGATGGTTCTGGGGATAGTAAAATATACTTATGATCACTCTTCTCAGCTAATTGGCATCATTTAGTTTGTGGTCAGTTCATTCGCGATCAGTTGTCGTGGACCCCACTCAGCCCATATATGCAACTAGTACAATCATGTTTTTGCACTGCAAATTTTTATGCCACGTTTTAATACCATTTATTGTTATTAAAATAGGCCTAAAATTAAGTTATTTTTGCCAACAAAAATACAAAATTTTCAAGCGCTGGAGGCTCCACCCCCCATACCTCTAACAGCCCCCTCATTGCAGATTTCTGGCTACACGCCTGATCATTAAAAATGCCAAACAAGTTTGCATGAGGCCAAAAACATTAATCATTAACATCATACATTTTGAGATTATACACAATTTGTGCTTATAAATTTTATCTTCCCAACCCCACCAAAATTTTCTGGATCTGCCACTGTTTTAGATTGAATGTTTTCCACCAGCTCTTTTCATGAATCTTAGGTGGAATGAAGAAAAATTAACATGCGGTAGTATCTATAAAGATTGATTACATTGAAATCAGCAATGGGTTGTCATTATCTGTTATGACTAGGGCAAGTTTTTGTTACACTAAAAAATTGAAAACATTGCGTTTATTTTGAAGGAAAGTTGCATTTATTCACAGACGTTAAAAACGACAGGGTGTTTTATCGAATTATTTAAATATATTGCAAACATTATGTGGAGAAAAATGGCGATCTTTTGCCAACAGTTTGCGAAGCAGGCTAAAACTTCACTCCACAGTGCACAAAGATATAAGCCAACTGTTGTGTCATAAATAACATTGAAATGCAGGTAATCCGTCTCATAGCTCTTTGGTATGCAAATCAAAGACAATAGAACTGTACTGAAATAGTTTTATAGCGTATTTTATTAAATCACACAAACATTTTGCGCAAATCTTAATGAAAATTGCAGTAAAAAGTTGCATGTGAAAAAGAAAAAAGTTGCAAAAAGTTGCAATATAAAATTCCTAAAAACAGCTTAGAACATTGTACTACATAAATTTTTAGTATTTAGAAAGCTGTTGGAAGCTGTAAAAAAAGTTGCAAAAACTTGCCCTAGTTATGACGTATGAAGCTGCAAAAATCACCTAAAAACTATCAAGTTATAGCAAAAATAAAAAAGTATTTTGAAATGACAGCACTGACACTATTAAAAGCTGAATTTTTAAATTCTTGAATATGTTTGCAGAATAAAAATCTTGACGTTTGAAAGTAATTTTGTTGTGGTTTTCATCTTCAAACAGTGGATTTGTTTGCTTTTCTTTGCAAAAGTGCTTTGGCCAAGTAGGATTTTTTTTCAAACAAGAGCAACTTTTTTCACTAAATGGCCATCTGTTTCTCTTGTAGTATGAAGCTCTGTTCTGCTCAGAAGTTTATTTTCGGGTAGCTTATATGTATCCATTATTTAATATCCAAGGAATTAGGATAGGTCTAGCCGGTATATGAAATTGAATACAAATAGCAACACATTGTTTCTGTCAGCAATATCTGATATTACAGGTGAAACCAATGCAAGAATTTCAATTGCTTGGTAATTATCGTCCAGGATCAAATTATGACCCTAAAACAACATCTTAAGTGATTAACAACAACTAAAGTGATTACCGTACTTACAAAAAAGTAAATACAGCAGTGTTACAAACTTCAATCCCCGAAACTCCCCTCTGGGTGTGCCATTGATTAGGCCTACCTCTGACCTGCCTAACACCTCATAGATCTGACATGGCATTCTGCTTGGAGTGGAAAGAGAAAAAAGGCCTACCTGGCAACAATCATTCTGCTATTGCCTTGATAAAATTGATGCATTGATTTGAAGGGCAGTCACTAAAATAGTCTACTATCCCCAGTGCTGTCTAGTGTCTAAGCCTAACCTTCATTTTGTGACAAAATCACTGGCAATGCCACTAGAGTAGGCTAGTTCAGCAGTTGACGATAATATCAGATATCACTATCAGACTGTATTGGATCACTATTCAACATCAATATACAAATCTACTAGTCCACTGGCAAAGAAGCAGGTACCGATATTGTACAGTGTACACGTAGTCGTGTACCTACCGGAAGGCCTATTCTATTTCTAAAACTAAGTAAAAAGCATCATTTCCTGATGCAAAAAATTCCGAATATACAGTAATTTACACTTAAGTTGCCAGGACATTGAACAGGCTGCAACTTACTAAATGCAAAGCATGGTCCTCTTCAATATTCAATTTGTTGTAACGAGCCATTTGAGATTTTTCTGTGTTACACTACAGTATAGTTTGACAGTACCACCACACCAGTATCGCATCAGTAGGTTTGCAATCTGGTACCAAGTTCATAGATGACAATCCACTTGATTTGCTAACCAATCTCAATTTCAGATTTGAACTGAAGCAATTGAGTTTCAAGTGTGCAGCATAACAGCAACACTAGCAACTTAACATATGACAAAGCCTACAATAAATCTAGCAAAGTTTGTGACTACCCAAGTACACTGGCCAGCCATTAGAATACAGTGGCCAAACTACAGCAGGACTGCACCACAGGCCAGCTCTTTTACAGTTCTACCTATCCCACTTACAAGTGAAGGTGAATTTACACAGTATCTGTTTTTCGACCGCTTTGTACCTTTTTTCTTCTCCATGAAAAACTATGTTCTTTTTTGTCCTCATTTTTATAAGTCCATGTCTGCACCAAATAGACAGCTGATAAAAATTTTGTGTGTGAACGAGGATAGTGATACTTTAACACAGGACTGTAACCTTTTACGAGAAATTTTTTTTTAAACTTTTGTCCAGTGTGTAAGACTACAATTAGTCATGGCCATGGGGTGGTGCAATATTGGGACACATAAAAATGCGGACGAAAAAGAACATACTTTTTTATGAAGAAGAAAAAGCGTTTAAAAATGAACTAAACTGGACAAAAAACGGACACTGTGTAAATTCACTTTAAACGTAATTATACCGGTACACTAGATGGAGCTTGCTTAGCAGTAACCCCATTGAAATATTGACCGACGCAAATATCTACAGATTTCAAAAAAACTGGAGCTCTCGCGAAAGCCATTCAAAAAACTCACTTTCCAAAAACTTGATTTTTTTGAAGTCAATTTGGGAGTCTTGAGGGAGTGGTACCCCAAACTTTGGTCAAAATATCTGTCTGTTACCGGTAAATGTCTATCGATACCAAAAAAACTGACACCCTAGCAGTGTTCCCTCTAAGTTTTCACCTGCTGCAAAAATACCGGAAATAGTGCGAACATTCTAAACTCAATGTGAAAATGTCGAAAATTTTCTCATTTTTTTGTCCGGTTTCAATGTGATCTCCAAAAAGAAAAAAAAAAAAGATCATTGCACTGACAGAGGCATCTTTTTCTCCGATATTATGTTGATCTCAAAAAAAAAAAGGTTCTTCGTCTGAATTCTGCAAGTTTTCTCCCAGGGTTGCCACAGAAACTGCAAACTCAAATTCCAGGACTTTCCAGGACTTTTTTAGGTCATTTTCCAGGACTTTTCCAGGACTGTTTAAGTTTTTTTTGCTGTACCTAAAATTCAGTTTTCACTATTACTCTTTCCAGCATCTACAAGAACTTTTTTGCACTTGTGATTGAGGAAAAATTTTGATGTAATGCATTTGCAATTCTCGTACTGAGTACTAGCCAGGTTCAAAACCAAAAATTGGCAATGGGAGGGCTGTGCTAGGGGGTATGGGGGCGCTGGAAGCCATTGGGGGTCTGGGGGCGTAGCCCTTAACACTTGAAGATTTTGCAATTTTTTGGCAATACTAACTTAATTTTAGGCTTAGTTTGGTAAAAATTATTGCTTTTGAAACGTTGCATAGAAGTTAGCTGTACAAAACATTATTTAATTGGTTGCATAACTGGGCTACAATATATAGGTAATGGCTAGAGCTCGAATGATATGACTTTTTCAGGCCGATAGCGATATTTTGGAAATTTTTAGGCCAATACTGATAACCAATGTATTAACTTATTAACTACGAACATTTTGCTACTATTTTTCAATTAACTTGACACTAAAAGCTTCACAAAGAATCCTCCTCGAAAGAAAGACTATTGCATACACAAGTCATACTAAGCAAATACAACGCAAGAGCGCTTGAACGTACTCTACCAAATAAACAGTTTAAGGTGATAGCGCTGAGCCGATATATATCAACTGGCCAATATATCGGTCAAGCTCTAGGGATGGCTGATGGTAAAACTTCAGTCCTTGCTTTATTTCCATCCAGTAAACCATAAAATCCTATCATTTGAAAAAGATAGAGCTTACTGAAAAAAAAACGCTATCCTAGCCCTAACCCCAACCTTATACTAAACCCAAACTGTAACCCTAGCACTAAGCGTAGTGTTAATCCTAACCCAAACTATCAATCTAAACACTAGCGCTAACGATAATAAATAAATATAAAATAGGTAAATGAGCACCCACTTTTGCTCTCTTATTCTTTATAAGCAGAGCTCATTTGCATGCTAAAGTGCAAATAGGTGCTTCCTTTGAAAAAACTCACAGATATTAATCCAAATCATCGGTATTTTATAATGCTAGATAAGGATAATTTGGGAGGAGGGGCTAATGAAACGAGATTTGAAAGCGGTGATTGGTAATCAACAGAATTAAATACTTAATAGACCCCTTAGAATTTTTTTACAAAGCCTACATGACGTATTTAGCATCAAGCGATCAAAGTGTTTATTTTCAGCCCTTTCAATTAGTTATTAATGACTTTATTTATGATCAATATTAGCTCCTCCCCTAAATAACGTTTCAAAAGTGGCTTTAAATTACTTCAAAGTCTATAATCACTCCAAAAAACTGCCTCAGAAGTATTCTGCAAAAAACGTCGCATTTTTCTTATGGTGCACTTTGGTCAATGGGACAATGGGGGGCTTGTAGCCTGCTACGCTACTGCTACTAGAGTATCGCATCGCAATAAATTACTGTCCATGAATTTACTTTTCCTAATAATATTCAATAAATTTATGCATACCGTACTGCAAAGAGCAAATTTTGGCATTTTAACAAGGAAATGCTTATTCGCACTCTAGCGTACAAATAACAACTGCTGAAAACCAACAAGAGAGCAATGAGCAGAAGAATGGGAGCTCATTTACTCTTTTTTATTGTTTAAATTATCGTTAACGTTTGGGAACATTTTAAGTTCGAGTTAGGATGAACGTTAGGGTTAGAGCTGGGGTTACAGTTTGGGTTGGATTTAGGGTTGGGTTAGGGCTAAAATAGCAATTTTTTTATTTGTGCGCTAGCGTACAAATAAGCTCTGTCTTCTAACAATACAAAAAAGCTTTTTAAAGACCTTCACAATGCAAATTATTTCAACAATGGTTTTGTACAATTACAAGGTACCAGTTTTTATTTATAAAAAAAAATTCACATTCTGTCCTGGTCAATCACGGGAAAACCTTCCAAATATTTTCCAGGACTTATGAACAAAATTCAAGGACTTTCCAGAACAGGAAAAAAAATCCAGGACTTTCCCAGGATGTGGCAACCCTGTTCTCTGCACTTTGTGCGACATACTAGAGCGAGGCGCCGTGAACCGCAGCTGTCTACGCTTTTTGGCGGGAAACAAAAATGCCGGAATTCGCAATATTTCAGTGCGAAAATGCCAGAAGAAACTTTTACACTTTTTTGCGTTTATAGGGAACACTGCACCCTAGCTTATACCATATGCCAAAAAATTGTTTTTGGCGGGTTCTAGGGGAAAAGTACCCCTAAATTATGTCAAATTATTTGTCTGATAAATATCTACTGATATAAAAAAAATACTGGCACCCTAGCTTGAGTCGTTCAAAACATTGGTTTTTGGGGGGTCCATTTGGTGGGTCCCCAGGGAGATAGTTAATTAAAAAATTGATTTTGGAGGCCCCATTTTGGGGAGGTTTCCGGGGAAACCGCCAAAAAAATTTTGCGAGACAAAATTGCGTTTGTAGCTCAACAGCTTTACGCAAAAATTAGATTTCAATGTTCCATAGTTAAGGAGAAAAGCGTACAACATTTAGGTAGAAAAAAACACAAAAGAAAAAAAAACTAATCGTGGCCAAAAGTGGGTTGGTCGAGATAAAAGGGTATCATAAGACATATACCCATCTAAAATACTTTTTGCCATACTTAAGTCGTTTTTGAATGAGATCACTTTCTATGCTTAACTTTTGGGGCAGTTTTCAGGTCCCAATATCAAAGTCACGTAACTAATTGCTTCAAAATCTAGTACAAACATGCAACTCAGTAATCTCAAACTGCTGTCAAAATGCCACACATCTAGACCCAACCGTCCTCCAGTTATAAGCAAAAGTCTGAAAATTTGCACTCATTAGTCAAAAAATGGCCAAGTAAACACCAAGAAACATGCGACGCAAGCGTTGGTCATTCAAACTAGGCTACAGAACGCATGCACACTAGGCTGATGGCTAGAGACTGAGAAGTAGTTTCAAAAATTAGGTTTTGAGTACAAAAGTGCAAATGTGCAATGTGCACCTCACACTTTTCTCGTGCATTTGGGCACTTCTCTAGTCTGTGCCGTCTATGGTGATTGTAAGTCCCTAGAAAAAATAAAAGCCAGAATAAATAAAAGTTTAATTGGCAATACCAAATACTAAAATTTGCCAAAGTCCGTAAAACAAGGTACAGTTTATAGAACACCAGTAGAAAAACAGTCAGGTCGCAGAGATTCCAAAATAAAGCTGACGGTGTAATTGAACTCTAAAATAAATTGCAACGTGAAAGAGTGATATTAAAACTCAATACATACCGGTACCGGTAGGCTACGTAACCAATGAACTTTAGTATAAGGCGCATTATTAATTTCTTAGAAATTTTGAATAGATTTAGGCTGTCTTATTAACTAAACCAGGCATTGTCTTTGACACAGTACTGCATGAAAAGACAATGATTAAAGTGCACCTTGATTTTTTGGTCCAAAAAACATAGTAGCTTCTGGTGCACAATGTACGGTAGGTAGCCTACGACCAGAGGTGGGCACTCGCAGCGAGATTATAGCTCCGCAAGCTAGTGCCACAACTATTTATTTGTGATAGTGCTTGCGCCGCAACTATTTTTAAACAGTTGTATTGACACTTGCGCTGCAAGTATTTTAGTAATTTTGAACGCAATTGCAATTTAAATACGATTAAGAATGTTGCTTTCCAACTGTCCAATCAACTGCGATTA
Source organism: Trididemnum nubilum (assembly GCA_963965965.1). Taxonomy (NCBI): domain Eukaryota; kingdom Metazoa; phylum Chordata; class Ascidiacea; order Aplousobranchia; family Didemnidae; genus Trididemnum; species Trididemnum nubilum. Next base: position 475,826 of record OZ014486.1, on the reverse strand, counting down.
AAGTTTACAAAAAACATTGACGAGGAAGATTCATAAATTGCATTCATCTATATACTGCTTGCAAAACTTCGTTATAGGATTCACACAGGAATTTTCTTTTGCCGAAACTTTTTCTCTGAAATATTTTGCTGATTTTTCAAATTTTTTTAATTGCATACCGTAGCTCATTATAAGAATCAAATTTTAAAGAGAAAAACTATTTTAATAATTGTTTTCTCAGAAATACACCACTCATTTCTAAAAAATCTAGAAGGAAAAGGCTTGGCGCACGTTCCGTGCGCGCAGACATTTTGTAATAAAGCCTAAAAAACTAACCCTAAGCCCTAACCCCTAACCCTAACCTTAACCCTAATCCTAGCCCTAACCTAAACCCTAACCCAAACCTATAACTGTAATAACCAGAATAAAAATTTCCGAAAACGATTGACGTCACTGGAATCTTTGTTTATTTAACCGCGCACGTTCCGTGCGCCAAGTCACTTCGAATCTAGAAATATTGCATTGGGCAAAATTTAACACTTTACGTCTTGCAACTGTCTTATTGTAATTCAAAAACAAGAACACCAAAAACTGTTACTTGTAATTCTTTACTAGTCTGGAAAACTTGAAAGATTTTGCTAGTCGCAGTGACAGTATCAATGTACTCTTTGATCTACATAATAACGGTATATACTTAGATGGTTCAATTTCTTTAAACAAAAGGGATGATTTTTTAGGGGTAATACTTTTTTTAGGACGATTAGGACGGTTAGGACGCGCGTCCTAAACGTCCTAACAAACCTATTCTTTTTTTAGGACGCTAGCAAAAACGGATCCCGTACACGAGCCCTAAAAACACGAGCCCTAAAAACACGAGTCCTAAAGACACGAGCCCTAAAAGACACGAGTCCTAAAGAACACGAGTCCTAACGTACACGAGTCCTAACGAACACGAGTCCTAAAAGACACGAGTCCTAAAGGACACGAGTCCTAAAAGACACTAGTCCTAAATACACGAGTCCTAATGGACACGAGTCCTAACGTACACGAGTCCTAAAGAACACCAGTCCTAAAGAACACAAGCCCTAAAGTACACAAGCCCTAACGGACACGAGCCCTAAAAAACACGAGTCCTAAAGACACGAGTCCTAACGGTCAGGAGTCCTAATGTACACAAGTCCTAAAGGACGCGAGTCCTAAAAGACACGAGCCCTAAAGGACATGAGTCCTAAAAGACACAAGTCCTAAAGAACACGAGCCCTAAAAGACACGAGTCCTAAAAGACACGAGCTCTAAAGAACACGAGTCCTAAAAGACACGAGCCCTAAAGGACACGAGCCCTAAAGGACACGAGTCTTAAAGGACACGAGTCCTAAAGGACACGAGTCCTAAAGGACACGAGTCCTAAAAGACACGAGTCCTAAAGGACACGAGCCCTAAAAAACACGAGTCCTAAAGAACACGAGTCCTAAAAGACACGAGTCCTAAAGGACACGAGTCCTAAAAGACACGAGTCCTAAAGGACACGAGCCCTAAAAAACACGAGTCCTAAAAGACACGAGTTCTAAAGGACACGAGTTCTAAAGGACACGAGTCCTAAAAGACACTAGTCCTAAAGTATGACTCATAAAACATACGCGTCATTACTTATACGAGTTCTAAAAAAAGCGACCCGTTTGGAGATGCGGCTATGTATCAATTTCTTTTGACCAACCAATTCAACTACGTATCAAAATAATCGGATGGTTTTGGGGTTTAGAGTTCAGTATTTCCTCTAGCAAAGCACGCTATAAGGAAGAGAGATTAAAAGTTTTATTGTGATTGGAGAGTGTCCGCCACTACAACGGTAGACTCGGGTTCGATTCCCAACAGTTGGATAAACCCAAACACTTAACAATGGTGATCACTGTTTTCTGCTTCTGAAGTATGGTCACGGTTTGTTACTAACTGTTTAGTGCAATAATCATCAATGTGGAAGTGAAATAATTGTTTAGAGCTCGTTAATTATTTAGGGCATGTTAATTACTTAGGGCAAGTGTGCCTCCTATAATTGACTTTTAAATGCCTTAACCAAGATAGATGTTTTTACAAGTTCGTCACTATGAAGTTGTTAAATACACTTTAACGTCGTTTGCCATTCCAATATTAGAAATGCGTGGAAAAATATTTTGACATAATTTAGGAATGCCATCCCGCCAAATTAAATCTCCCAATAGTCAATTTTTTGAATAACCTAATTATTTTTAAGATCAGCAGATCTTTCAAAATACTTTGACGTGGTTTGGGGGTGCTACCCCCTCGGTAACCCATTAAATAAATCCCCCAAACCTTTTATTTTTAATTTTGAGCTAGAATAACATTTTTTAAATATCAGTAGGTACTTACCGATCGGTGGCCGAGTGGATAGAGCGTCTGCTACTGAAACGGTAGATTCGGGTTCGATTCCCGGTCGGGTCAAACCAAAAACTATAAAAATTGATATTCACAGCTTCCCTGATTGACGTTCAGCAAATAAAGGGATAGTGTGAAGCCTCCATCGTGTGCGGTAGACAGGTGGGCAGGTGGCAGCTTGACTCGAAGACCGAAAAGTCACTTCGCTGTCTTCTGGCCAAGGTAACTTGGTAAATAAAATGTAATTACAATTACAATAAAAGTCAAAAAATTAGAAATATAATTTGACGTCTGTTCGAGATAAAAGTTTAAAATTGCTGTTATTAATGTAAAAAATAGATTCTTGGACCAACTTAGTTTCGAAATCGCCGTGCGTATGCTGAACAATGACTCGCACTGTCACAGTGTTATTATAACGCTGTACTTGCGACGACATTGAGGATGCATTTTGCGGAAAAACCACCCATCACGTCGGCTACATTATTTTCACTCGCAATCATCATTAGGCGATTTGCTCTTGATCTGTTAATCAAACACTAACTTTTAGCTTCTTGTCGTGCTGTTGATGCAAAAGGGTTTATTCATCACATAAATTAAAATTACAATCATTTTTCAAAGTTTTATACCACCCATCATTGTTTTGAAATAGAGTATTTCAAAGTTTCTACTTGTTCCAATTTGAAAAATTCAACCGATCTGATGTTTTATCAGAGACAATTTATCACAATAGCTTCAAACGTTTTCGCTAATGAATGAGTTTTAAAACCGCAAGAATAAAACATATTTGCATTTTGTTTTTTTTTCATTGTATATGGCAGAAGATTTTACATCATTCATATTCATTTTACATAAAAAAGTAAAAATTCATTCGTTTTAGGATTAATTTTTACGTTTAATTTTTGCTGAAGAACTTGCTTTTTAACAAACCTTGAATAACAGAAATTTAAAAAATACCAATAATTTCGTCAACTTGAAGTGAAAAAGTCAAACAATTTTTATGAAAACGCAGTAGAGTTCATATCCCTCATTCATGGATTAGACTCCTGTTTCTGCAATGTTTTCAATACACACTATGTTTTGATTGCAAAATTACTTTTTTTGTTGATCTTAATTTTCTGCACTACCTTGTTTGCGTATAAGATACTGCAAAACATACAAATTATAATCAAAAAAAAAATTTTTATGACTATGTCGTATTTTATGCTTGTGGCTAGATAAAGTATAATTTCTGATAATGTAATTAAGTGGCGGCATGATTTTTCGAAGCACAAAAATGTTAGCAAAGATCGTAGGATAACGTCTCTCTTTGTCCTTTTGTTTGCGCTCTTGCGCCGTAGATCGTTTTCATGTAAGTTGGTGATTTCAAAAAAATCTATTAATCTTTGTTAAAATGAAAGAAAGAGCAGAATGTTCAGCATAAAGTGTAAGTTACGTTAGGTTCACATTTTTACAAATTTCTCAAGAAAAATTGTTCTGCGTTGATGTTGAACTCTCTTTATTTGATTTTTTTTATTTCTTACAGTAAAAAAAATTTTTCTTTCTATTTCTTACAATTATATAATTTAAAAAATTTGATCACAATGCTCCATTGAAAATTTTAAAATGCAGTTTTCTCAAGTTTACTGCGCTTTGGCGGTTTCAATTCTTCCAAACAAATTTCTTTAGTTACAATATTCTTTATTGGATTTTTTGCAGATCAAGAAACTGTAGTTTTCTTTCATTATTGGATTTGTTGCAAACAACGTTTCCTCTCAGAGCTTGCTTGGTGTGCGCGGAATAAAATGCCGAGTGAGCTCCAAAAAAAGGTCTTCGCCGCAACCTGGTTCTCTTTCAGTCTGGAATTTCGGAATTTTGCCCCTCAAATTTAAGTGAAGGTTGAAAAAAAAAGGTCTTCGACGAATTCTGGTTCCATTTTAGTCCAAAATTTCGGGTTTGTTGTTTAAATCTTGCATTTGTAAAATAATTTTATGATATCTAAATTACGGTCTTGCTTCCGATTGAAAGCACGTATTACCCTTGTCTAATCAACACTTATACAGTGCGCGGCAGAACTGAAGTACTGCGCTGGGGTTCAAGGCTATCTGCGCGGCGTCGCAGCTTAGAGGAAACATAGACTGCAAACAAACTTTAATTTTCAGACAGTTTGCACGCGTTCAATTTTGTCAAAAAGAACTCGGCTGGTTTGTAGTTAATTCAATGATGAAATTAAAAAAGATTTATGAAAAGTTAATACAAATTGTTACAATTTCTAACATCAGGGAAACATTACACTCTATATTTAGTGCTTTGGTGTGCAGGTCAATCGGGCTGCAATATTTTTAAGAACTTTGGCATATTTTGGAATTGTTTCAAATTTAAGATGTTGTCCAATTTGGGATTTTAAACAGGATCTGTATTTAACTAAATAATACGGGCAATCGTCAGCAAGTAATCTAAGGGCGTGAGGACCAGCAGCTTGCTGCATTTCGGAGCCGTTGATCTTTGATTTCATACGATCGTCTCCGTTTGCCTGCTGGCTCGCCGTGATTTATTTTAATAAGTTTCACATGTCGTTGAGCTTCATCTTTTCTGCGACAATACAAATAAAACTTAAAGTGAGAAATTAAAAAACTACCTTATACGAAAAGCCATTTCTTTCGATGTTCAAAGCCGTAAAATATCAATTAAACAATATATTTATCGTTTTTAAAGCAGAAGACTTTTTAATGGCGTAATTTTTGGTCGCAAAATTAAAATGTTTACTTACTAAAGGCGAATTTACCCAAATCCGTTTCAGTCCATTTTGTTTTTGGTTTTTGCTTCTTCGTGAAAAAGTATGCTCTTTTTCGTGCGCATTTTTATTAGTCTTATGTGCATTATGTAGAGTGGTATTACTGTACATATTGATCAAAATTTTGAGTATAAACAACTAGGCGTAGCATGAGAAAGGGAGGCAGGGAGCCCGCCCTCCCCCCCCCCCAATCACAATGCCAGCAATGATAAATTTGTGGCCAAAACGGCTATCCTTTCATCTTTTTCTTGGTTTGTGTTCACCTTGCACGAGACCGTGAAGACGTCATTGTTTTTTTGCTCTTCACCTTTTTTTCGAAAAAAATTCAGTTCTTCAGGCCGTAAAACTTGTTCTTGTTGTTTTTTTTTTTTTGGTCTTCACTATATAAGTTGTGGTGTGGTTTCCTACCCCAATCCTAAATTGGTCTCCAACAAAATTTCACCCCCCCCCCCCCCAATCAAGACTCTTAAGTCGGACTGTGAAGACTTTTTTCTTGGTGTTCACGTATGTGATTTGTGGTTTGGGCCGCCCCCAATCAAAAATCCTGGCTACGCCTATGATAAACGATGAGAGTGATATTTCAAAATAGGGCTGTTTTACCCTTCGTAAAAAACGTTTTTTGAAAAAAAGTTTTGTCCAGTACGTGACTGTCTGGTTGGTGTGGACACGGACATACGTATAAAAATGCTTACCAAAAAGAACATTACTTTTTCATGAAGAAGAAAAGCGTAAAAAAAACGACAAAAGCGGATAAAAAACGAATACTGTATTGAATTCAACTTAAATAGAATACCAACCGCGCATGCACTGACAATTTTACTTTCCAGTCAAGTTCATGTACTGACTAAACAAATAATCAAAGAAATTCTATATGCGATGATTGCGAGTATGCTCACTATTAATAACTTTTTTGAGGGAGATTATCGAGAAATCAAGATGAACTGTTCATCAGTGTTGCAAACGGCTTTGAATAACACATACCGTAAGTGTTTATCAACATCAGTAATGCAGTGAAGTGGTGTTGCGCAGTTAGCGAACTTTTCTGAATCTAACGTTTATCGCATTATTTATCAGATAAAATTTTGAGAATACGAAACAACTAAAACAATCTCAAATTAATTGAAATTCTTTTTTTTTTTTGAGAAAAGAGAAATAGCTTTGCTATAGAATTTAATATCGTTAACTAGTTGTTACCTATTTTGCAAGCTATCAACATCAATAACAATAAAAATGCCCTAAGAAAATTAAATTCGCACATGACGCTGTAACTTATAATAAATAATGTCCTTTTGCGAGTGCGACAAAAACTAAAATGACACAATAAATCAAAACATTATTTAGAAAATTTTCCTAGCATTTTGTACGTAGAAAGAAAATTTTTATCAGCCCAATATCAAAAAGAATTTACAAACGACATCCATTACGAACTGCCAAACTACAGCAACAGATGATCGATAATATTACGATGAATCATCGAAAAGGAGAGAAATTTTCGCGTTCTAAAACCGCAAAGAGCGCATTATGTCATCGTTTTAAGGAGCATGAACTACCGTTTTTCAACAAGTTCATTAATCTGCGTTCAGATCAACGACAACTTGTTTGCAGTTGGTACTGTACTTCGAATCTCCAATACCTTCGAATTATTATTGTTGGATTGCAGCTACGTCATAGTTTTTCATCGCCAAAACGATTGGACGTCAAAATGCCATTACAAAGCATCGAAACTTACCGTAAATCAATGTTTGGTTCTTTCAGTAGGCGTATTTAAAGAATTTGAATGTAAAGTCAAAACTTTTGTAGATAGCCTATAGCTTAGTTGAAAAGTTACCAGGATCAATTTATAGCTTATTTAACTCAGCGGGTCTAGAAAGTAGTTATGCCTTTTGTGAAATCTCATTGTCCACTCTGCCTGATATTGTCCACTTTGCCCGGTTTTTAACTTTGTTTCACACCGTAATTTCGGCCATATCCTAAAATACATAAAATTCTATGCCACAGCAATACCACATTGCAGATTAACGTTTAATTTAAGCACTACTTATGAATACTGATTTACACCACTAGTTCAAGTCGAAATGCATGTAAATTAAGGCTCGATCAACATAACATTCAGGGCTGTTAAATCATTGGTTTAAAATTTAAATGACATCTTTACGAAATAATTCACTGAAAACAACTGCTTCTGCGTTTTAACTCCTAGCAACCGTAACGGTAAACCGCTACTGACAACATCAAATGCAAAATAAATCTATGAAATTACAAAAGTTTAAAAATGCGTTATTTGTCACGAATGAAGGAGATGCAACTGTTCTATTTCAGGGCCGTCAATAGTAAACCTTGTATTTGATAACCGAAGGTAGCTACCACCATGTACATTACAAAATTTTCGTGGATTACTTGACAGCAAGTCGAATTTATGTCACTGAAAAAAGCAAACAAAAACCCCGAATTCTTACCAATCAAATTTTTTTCAGCATTTACCGACTTTTATGTAGCATTTAACTTTAATGTTTTTTAGGACTCGTGTCCTTTTAGGGCTCGTGTCCTTTAGGACTTGTGTCTTTTAGGACACATGTCCTTTAGGACTGGTGTCCTTTAGGACTCGTGTCCATTAGGACTCATGTCCTTTAGAGCTCGTGTTCTTTAGGACTCGTGTCTTTTAGGACTCGTGTCTTTTAGGGCTCGTGTCCTTTAGGACTTGTGTTCTTTAGGACTCATGTCCTTTAGGGCTCGTGTCTTTTAGGACTCGTGTTTTTTAGGGCTCGTGTCCTTTAGGACTCGTGTCTTTTAGGGCTCGTGTTCTTTAGGACTTGTGTCTTTTAGGACTCGTGTCCTTTAGGACTCATGTCCATGAGGACTGGTGTCTTTAGGACTCGTGTTTTTTAGGGCTCGTGTCCATTAGGGCTTGTGTACATTAGAACTCGTGTTCATTAGGACTGGTGTCCATTAGGACTCCTGTTCATTAGGACTGGTGTCCGTTAGGACTCGTGTCTTTAGGACTCATGTTTTTTGGGACTCGTGTTCGTTAGGGCTTGTGTACTTTAAGACTCGTGTCCTTTAGAACTCGTGTCCGTTAGGGCTTGTGTACTTTAGGACTCATGTCCATTAGGAATTGTGTTTTTAGGACTGCTGTCTTTTAGGGCTCGTGTTTTTAGGGCTCGTGTCCGGATACCAGCAAAAACCAACTCAGATCTAGTTTATTTAATTAAAAATTAATTGGGGACTCAATTAAAATGAACTAAAATCTAGTTCTTAATAAATATTGGAAGCGAATTTATCCTGTAGTAATTGCAGTTACGATATGTACTAAAACACCTCCGTCCTAATAAAAGTCTCAAATTTTTTTTAGGACGCTATCAAAATCCTTCGAAATGTGGTTTCTTTTATGAAAATCATCAACCTCCTAAAGTGATGCAAAAATTGAAGATGAACGATCAATCATCCGGAACCTGCCAACAAACAAAATTAAAAGCAAATCCGTAATAAATTTGTCTTGAAACATCTCCGTCCTAAGAAAAAGTACAGCGTTCTAAAAAAACTTTCAAACTTTTTTTAAGGACGCTGTACTTTTTTTAGGTCAGACTTTTTTTAGAACGCTCTACTTTTTCTAGGACGGAGATGCTTCAAGACAAATTTATTACGGATTTGCTTTTATTTTTGTTTGTTGGCAGGTTCCGGATGATTGATCGTTCATCTTCAATTTTTGCATCACTTTAGGTTGATGATTTTCATAAAAGAAACCACATTTCGAAGGATTTTGATAGCGTCCTAAAAATATTTGAGACTTTTTCTAAAACAGAGGTGTTTTAGTACATATCGTAACTGCAATTACTACAGGATAAATTCGCTTCCAATATTTATTAAGAATTAGATTTTAGTTCATTTTAATTGAGTCCCCAATTAATTTTTAACTAAGTAAACTAGATCTGAGTTGGTTTTTGCTAGTGTCCTAAAAAAAGTATCGGTTTGTTAGGACATTTAGGACGTGCGTCCAACCGTCCTAATCGTCCTAAGCGTCCTAAAAAAAGTATTACCCATTTTTTAGCATGCTCCAGTTGTCAGAGAGTGATGCTTATTGCTCCTGAAGCATAAATGCCAGAGGTGAGCTCAAATACGGTAACATTATATCAACAGCGCAACGCAACAATGCGCAATGATATTTTTAACCAGTAAAACCACAGCGCAAATTGCGCAATTAACTTTTTTTAATTTCTGAAGTGCAGCGCAACTTCCGCAATGAGCTTTTTGATTCAGTTGAAGCGCAACGCAATTTCGCAATTGCAGAACGGCGTTTTCATACGGTACCAAGCTAAAGCGCAACCTATAATTTCCGCAATTGAAATTTCACAACACAACCACATAATGCAGATACTGCTTTTTTTGCAATTTTTGACAGAAAAAAGTACGTAAATGATCTGCTAAAGAAGGCCGACAGTTATCAACATTTCGATCGAAATGGAACAAAATTAAGGTCATTGTAGGCTATAGAATTGTGCAATATACCGAACAAAAAAATTTAGTGCAGCGCAACAAATTTTAAAGACTTTAGTACGCAACGCAACTTCCGCTATGTTTCAAAATAAAAAATTAAAGCGCAACGAAACTTCGGCAATTGAAGCACGTTTTAGCAAAAGTTGATAAGTCGCATTTCACTGTTTTGAGAAAATCGCGTTTAAAGTTTTAAACTTTCATTTAGCTCCATTTGTCAAGTGCAACATAATAAGCTATTTATTACCAATAAATAATTGAAAATAAACCTAAGTTTTAACTCAAGTAAAACATTTTTAGTAAATAACTTGAAAAATACGAAAAACTCATTTTTGAAAACTGTCACTTATCAACTTCTGCCAAAACGTGCTTCAATTGCGGAGGTTGCGCTTTGCGCTTCTAATTGCGCCTTGCCCACCTCTGATAGTTTAGTTTAGTTCATTAATTTTTGCGATGCACTACAACACATCGGCAGGAAAACATGGCAAAGCCCAAAGGCTTAAAACATACTGACATACATTTTACAATTTATCAGCCTGTCAGCAATAGGCCTACCGTATATCAATGAATTAAAGCATAAATGCATCGGTAGCTCTCTAGAAAATACGTAGAAGACATAAAGTCACAATCTGGATCAGCCTCTGGTTGTCAGAAAAAATAACTTGGGTTAACTTAGGTAACTCCGGACAAAATTCTGCCATTTTCATTCTATCTTTTCTCTTCTACAGAGTACAATCATTTTCGAAACTATTGGCACAGCATAAATATATACAGTAGGCCTACTATCACTCCATTCAAAAACCATTGTGACGTGTGTCCGCATTTTTTGAGAGGTAAAAGCAGAGCTGGTTTTTTTGACGTCATAATAGTGACATGGTGAACGGACGAGGATAACGCCAAAAAATAGGAATTGTTTTGAAGTTTTACGTGTGTTTTCTTGGCTTGACGACGTTACCGTCTTCATCCTTTTTTGCGCCCCTAAACGTTAGAGGGCAGCATTTTTCCCCTCTGCATTACTCTAGATACATCGCCTTCTAGCTCTTTTTGTAGAGTTCGCATGGGACCAGAATTAGACTTGATGGAACCGTCAAAGCTCGGGCTTCGACTGGTTATAATTTTGACGTCACTTTCTTTTGACGTCACAAAGTAGTACGTTTAAGAGAAAAAATCGGGAATTTTCTTACATAAACAACCATTAGTTACTTGGGGTTTTGCTCGCAGCAGGAGCCCAACATTAAAAGTTTGTCCACACTTGGTTCGTATCGTTAACTAACTATCCTGCAAATTTCGTTTTAATAGCTTAACGTTTCACGAAAATATCCTTGATTGCTTGCTTTGTTGTTGCAAAATTCGTCTTGAATTGCAGTTATATGCAGTGATTGTATTATTGCTTAGGCCTATCACCAAATAGACTGTGACATCATTATGAAGTAGTAATCTTGAACCACTATAATATCTAATCGAAAAAAAGCTTTCATAGACTGTGTGAGTTATCTTATATCGATACAGACGTTCAGTCTAATTCATGATAAAACTTTAATTTAGCTGCAGTATTTTTGCCCAATGCTAGTTATTTTCTTTTAAGTGTAGAGGTATTGAACAAAATCATTTATTGCATGTTTAAATGGGTTTGTTATTAGCCACTTTTTTGAAGTCTTGTCCCGCTTGGATATTTACTGTAGCTGGTCTTCATCTAATTCAGCGAAAAATTGTAGTTTACATTTTACCTATGATGAAGATGTAGACCTTTTTTAAATTTTTTTATTTAACTTCACCTCATATCTAACATAAATTGCAATTTTTCTAAAGTGAATACTAAACATCGTTTTTTCAGATTTTTTTTTTGCTCAAATTCAGGAGAAAATGCGGTTCTCTAATAATTCTGTTTTGCGTTTCTACTTCAAAAATATGGCAACCGTTAATTTGAGCAAAAATAGAGCGGCGCAGCAAGAATTTTGCTGAGATCTCTGTTTTATCTGTTTTGTTTGTTTTTTTTTGTTTATTCGGTGGCGTCAATAAACAAACTTGAACTTGAGGAAAACGGGCCCAATGAACAATTGCATGTGGGGCCCAATTGGGGCCAACATATGGGGCCCATGTGGGCTACCCACATGGGGCCCGCTTGATTTTGTCCGCGGGATAAAACTGGGCCCCATCTGGGCAGCCCATTAATTTACTGGGCAAACCCACCAACATCCCATACTCTTACCACTGGGATTCAACTGGGTAGCCCATTAATTTACTGGGCAAACCCACCCACATCCCATGCTCTTACCACTGGGATTCAACTGGGTAGCCCATTAATTTAATGGGCAAACCCACCCAAATCTCATGCTCTTACCACTGGGATTCAACTGGGCAGCCTATTAATTTAATGGGCAAAACCACTCACATCCCATGCTCATACTACTGGGATTTTACTGGGCAGCCCATTAATTCAGTGGGCAAACCCACCCGCATCCAATGCTGTAATACTCAACATACCAAGTGGTGTAAAACCAAGGATGTGGAAGCGCCTATTTTCCAACCGCTTCCGCTTCCACCTCCATCGCTTCCGCTTCCACCGCTTCCGCTTCCACCACTTTTACCAAAATTTATCATAATATTTTTAGCTAATAATATGAATAAAATGCATTAACGTGTTATTGGTATGTAAATGAAAAGTGAAAACGATTTATTTCATAACTAACACACAGAAAAAGTAAACATGAAGAAAAACAATACTCCGTGCAATAAAAAAAAGTAATATTAAAACAAGTAATTTAAAACAGTGAGTACAATAAAAAAGCACAAGAAAACAGCGGCTATAATAAAAGAAAAATCCAACGAAAATGGTGAGTGTAAAATAAGTGTAAAAAATATAAAATAAGTGTAAAAAATATTAATAGAGTAAAAATAAGTGTAAAAAAATAATTTTACTTAATTCTCAACTGCTCAATACGTATTAGGCTATGAGTACGAGCTACTTAAATTTACTTGGTCAAATATCAAGTTTGAATCGTCGTATCTCTATTTATACGCCGAATATGCATGTCATTTATTACATACTTAAGTCATCTACTACGAATTCTCACCGCCTTGTAAACACGAGAAAAACAATGAATTGAGTTGCATATCGTTAATCGTAAACAAGTTTAAAGTTTGGACGTAGGAAAATACTTTGAGACGTCACCGAACTCCATAGGTGGTTGCAAGAAAGGCACTTTATTAAATCGACCGAAGTACCGTCAGCTTGGTAGGTTAGTATTTTACAATAAAATTAAATTCAATAATGAAAACAGCGGTTTTGAGAAAGTGAGCGCACTGCGACTATTGTTTTTGTATTTTTTTCGTGATTCACGAACCCAAACATTACAAACGTACGCTATTGTCCCCAGAGAATTTTCCTATCACCAAATTTAACGCTACACACTCACAATTAAATTACTTACCGCAAAGAATCGTCAAATGGAATACGCGAAAGCAACATCAAAATACTCTGTTTTCTTTCATAATACTTTAATGACAATGGAATTAAATTATTTTAAAAACTATATTAACTAACATTACTTCAAAAAGCTTGATTTTATTTGAGTAATAAAACTTCCCGTTGTGAATCGATAGTAACTTGCGAGATTTGCCAACAGTCGAAAGATTGCAAAATAGTGCGTTGGTAACTTGGTATTCGCTAACTGCCTTTTATAATTTGTAAATGAGAAACCACGAAGCTTTGTTTTCCAAGTGTGAACTGGGATTGTTGCTGAAATTTCGGCAAAATATGGCTTTGCCAGTATTTATAAAGTTTTAAACCAAAGATTTAAAAAGTTATTGCCCCGATTCGCATTTGAGGGCAATGAGTTTAGCAAACAGCGGTGGATTCAAACTTTTGCGAGTTTAAGAGTGGATACTTTCTGCAACAGCTGGCTTCACAAACTCTTGTAATGGTATGTTTCAATTGTTTGTTTTGTGTTAAAAAAACATTTAGTGCGAGTATTGTCGAACAACGTAAGTGGAAGCGGAAGCGGTACCCATTTACCGCTTCCAGCTTCCGCTTCCGCTTCCACAAAAATTTACCGCTTCCACCGCTTCCGCTTCCAGCTTCCGTTTCCGCTTCCACATCCCTGTGTAAAACCGGTGCAACAAGAAGTACAATAATACAAAAACACTACATTCATCAAGACTTGAGGGTTTATTTTTATCAACTTACAGTAATTACCGAATTCACGCACAACAACAGTACACGAAAAAGCAAACACATTACAGATCATTTTAACTTAGAGCTGGCACGGAAGCACTTTCGAATCTCTTTCTTTTGGACCGGTTTCCGCCTCGATTTCGCGCAATGGTCAACCATTTGACCACTTCGGTTTCCAAATCGACTTTGCTGCATTTACTGGTTGCTAGACTCTTTTTTACACAATCTGAAAAAACAACAATGGGCAATGAGAAGCAACTACACAAGTCGTTAGCGGAGCCGAAAAGGTAAAAGCGTTGTTTTTACAACCACCTTGATTGTATAATCTGAGTTCAACTTGCACCCTGGTTGTTGCGTCTTTGGATAAGACGGATTACTATGATTTATCTCTGCTTGGCAGTTTTAAACAAGCAGCAAATTCATTGGACAAGAATTCGAAGAAATCCTCAGACTTAAGCATGTAAGTTACAGTTTCCTCCAAGCAAGAAGTAGTTATTGGCAAGGAAAGATTTGTGCGTTACCAAACAGTTAGCTTCTGACGCTATTAAGTGACAAAAGATCAATACATTAAATATGCCAGGTGCGTAGCCAGGATTTCGCAAAGGGAGAGGGGGCTTTTTTGAGAGGTGAAAACAGCAGTAAACGAACTTGACCCAAATTTTCATCAGTCTTGAAGCAAATTGAGGCGGTTTTTCTGTCAAAATCAGGTGATCTCCAAAAAAAAAGGTCTTCACCAAAATTGAAACGGTTTTTCCAGCCAAATTTTGGTGATCTCGAAAAAAAAAAAAGAAAAAGGTCTTAACCAAAATTCAGTCATTTCTCCTGACCAAATTTGGGTGCGCTCCAGAAAAAAAAACTCCACTTTTCTGGTCCAAATAACAGGTAGTCCTTCACAACTTCTGCTCCCTAATCCGGTTGGGGGGCTGTTTTCATTTTCGGAGCAAAAATCGGCCTCAAAAGCACTAAAAACGTGCTATTTTGCATACTTTTCAGGCCAATGGGGGAGGCTAATAGCCTCCACGCTCCCTGGCTACGCTACTGAAATATGCGCTGCAACAACAAAGACACTGTCGTGTCATCTCTCGGACTGTTGGGGCTACATTTTGATTTGAAGAATACAGCTCGCAATGACCAACTAGGTTACGAGCCACAGACTAGCAGTCAGAGACGTTTAACAACGAAATCTCAGTTGTACCGTCAACAGTGACTACAAAATTTATTATGTGTTAGAAACAGTACCATATAGTTCAAAAACAGTACCATATAGTTCAAAAACAAAACAGTATAGTTCAAAAACATAAACATTTTGACAAAGAACGCACATTACCCCACAAATTCGAGTTAAATCACTAACTAATATTTTGATGTGTAAGTCACACTGTGCTTTGCTTAAACGAGCTTAAAATATTAAGGTCAATGGTCCTTTTTGGTAATAAAGATACCGCACAGAATTACCATTTCTAGATGAAACCGAAATAGGTTCAACATAAAATTAAACTGTTTTCGTTTAAACCTTAGCAGTTTCAAAGTCATTTGATCTCGTGAAAAAAAACATTTGGATATCAACATTCTGCTAGAACAAAAGCAAATAAGAAAAAAACTTACCATTGCAACACCGATATTATCGTCAACTTCTTGAATGATTCTTTGCCTTTGTGTCCCGTAAGATTGTAAAACAACCTAACTATCTAGAAGTTGAACTGCATAATGCAACAAAAACTTCTATTTACAAAACGAAGTTGCAAAATTTTGCATCATTTAATCTGATATTTGTAGCCAGTCTGAGGTTTCGAGACTTTTGCCGCTCCTTTTCGTAAGAAAACTTGAAACTAATTTCCTTAACCCTGCTTTTTGCGATCTAGAACATTATTTTAGTCACCATTAATTTAACTTAATGAAACACACTACCAACCGCGATGGCTCAATTTTTCATGATACTTTACCGCATTAAACGAGTTTTGTGCTCTAAGGCCGTGTTTACATTCTCGCGTTGCGTTCCGTTCCGTTGCAGCGCAACACATCAACGCTTGCGCTTGTGAGGTTTACATTCTCGCGTTGCATTACGTTTGTTGTTGTTGGTTACCAACAAAGCTAATTTTGTGAAAAAAGTTTGAATCGGTGATAATAACCAATGGATGTTTTATTCTTGTTCATATTAATAGTAGCTCACCAGTGGCGGATCCAGAAAATTTTGGTGGGGGAGAATGATAAAAATTTTAAGCACAAAACCTCAAAAATTCGGAGATGTTGTAACCAGGCACGTAGCCAGAAATTCGCAATGGAGCGGCTGTTTTAGGGGGTCTGGGGGCGTAGCCCCCAGCGCTCAAAAATTTTGCATTTTTTTGCAAAAATAATTTAATTCTAGAGCTAGTTTGATAAAATAATGCTTTTAAAATGCGGCACAGAAATTGGCAGTGCAAACATGATTCAATTGGTTGCATAAACAGCCTATGTGCAGTGGCGGATCTAGAAAATTTTGGTGGGGGGGATTTTAAGCACAAAACCTCAAAAATTCGGATGTCTTCACCGAAATTGAGAGTGATTTTTCGGCCGAAATCGGAAATTCAAGCGTTTTTTTCGCCCAAAATTAGGTGGTCTCCAAAAAAAAAAAAAAAAAAAAAAGGTCTTCACCTAAATTGAGAGTGATTTTTCGGCCGAAATCTAAAAGCTCTTCACCAAAATTGAGAGTGATTTTTCGGCCGGGTTCGTAAGGTTTAGGTTGGTGGGGGGGGGATGCATCCCTAACTGGAGCCGAATTATTCGAAATAGAGGCTGATTTTTCGGCCAAAATCGTTACTTTTAGGCTGGTGGGGGGGATGCATCCCCCCCATCCCCCCCCCTAAATCCGCCACTGCCTATGTGAGAGGTGGTTGATGGTAAAATTTTAGTTCTCTTAGTTGGATGCAGGTAAATCATAAGCATAAAATCTTATAGTTCAATAAAACTCACATGGAGTAATTTGGTTCATTTATATTTTATAGAGAAAAATAATTGAAGAGGGGCTAATGGGAAGAGAATTGAGACTAGTGATCGATAATTAACCAATACTGACTAGCCTCTCCACCCCATTTCTGAGTATAGGCCTATAATATATTTGTTGATGAAATCCGTGTTCAAGTTTTTTACACTAGCGATGAAATTTTATTGTTTATTTTTTGGAATTTTTTAAAGTTTTTCTAGATTTGTGAGTTTTATTTTCGACAAATTAGCCTCCCCCCTTAAGCATATGTTCCAAAAATTGCTTTAAATCAGTTTTTGATCTATTTTAGTGCGAAAAACAGTCTCAGAGGTGCTAAAAACGTGACAATTTTATATTTGCATTTTGGTTGACAGGCCACTGAATGGTACTGTTATATGGTCCATAGTGGACTAGCGGTGGTAGGGCTGAGGGGACTCAGGACTGAGCAGCTGAGCTTCGTGCACTGGTGCACCGAGTGTCCAAGGTACGCAGAGCTTTGTTGAAAAATCTATAATGGTCAACAGTGCTGCAGCACCAGTAGATTAGTGGCAGTAGCCGTAAATTTCAAATCAAATTAAATAAATTATAAGATCAGCCAATTAGGTAAAATAATTCAAATTAATTCCAACAACATAGCCTACATACAATAAACAGTTCAGTTAATGACTAGGCTATTGAGACCAAAGACAAAATTAATCACCTTTCGGAAACTGGAAAAGAGAGCCAATAATATTGCCTAAACACTTCACCAAGTAGTCAACAACTTAAGTAAAGACAGCTAGGCTTACAAATGCTGGTGCCATAAACAGTGCAAGCTGGAACAAGAGAGATACCGATTGGTTTGGCTATACAATTAGATAGGCTAGACCAATGACATAAAACTAGGGCTAGACTAATCTGCTAATAGAGTTTGCTAATCTTTGATACTAATGCCTTACTGATGTATTCTCTATTCTTGAAAAGAGCCTAGCCTGTCTTGTTTTGTCACTAATTCTTCTATTGATCATTGTGTAGGCTATCCTTTTTTGTTTTCAATAGCCGATGAAAAGCAAACTAACATTCCACAAACACCTAATCGACTGTTCTAACAGTAACTTTAGATTTGCATCAATAGCTCACTGCTCCGCTCTCCTCGAGGTCGTGTGCAAATGGTATCAATTTTTTCGAATTGCAGTGTTTAAGAATGATCTTTTTTGATCATCACAACCAAGAACTGCTCTGACGTACACGTGTTCCAATGCAACATTATGAAATCTATTTCATCAGCTCGCGTCGTTGCTAGACGTCACTGGCACTGCGTTAACGCTTTCGCGAGAATGTAAACCCCTTTTGCAAGTTTTATTTTCTTCAAAACTGCGCGCGAAAGGCAACGCAACGCAACGCGAGAATCTAAACCCGCCCTAACGCAAACCCGCCACGCGAAATCTTCTAAATTCACGCGTTTGCGCATGCGCAGAACCTGTCTCGCAACGCTTTTTTCTCGTGCAGTGTTTCAATAAAAGAACAAAGTTTTACGAAAATATAAAGAAACTTTCAACATATATTTGCCGTCTGAAACCTTTTACCCACAGGTGGGCAAGTTAATGCAAAACGTTAGCTTCGTTAACCACTAGTCCGTTAACAAACTTCACACCTCCGTTAACGTTAATCCGTTATTTTCAGCTTTAATTAACGGAAGTTAATAAAGTCCGTTAATCCGTTAACATTTTGCGTGTAATTTACATTTCGTTTTATTCACTCGCTTCTAGAACACGTATTGACGTTGTTGAGCTGATTGTAAGGAAATATTTATTGGTATGGTGGTCTTTTTGTGTTTTGGAAGTTACATTTTACAGTCAAATCTAATTTCAAGATAAAAACAAGTTCAAATGCACAACGAAGCTGCGATCGGAAAATCTTTAGAAATTGTGAACAGCGATAATTAATAGACCTATGAGGCTGCAGGTTATTATTTGTCACAAAAAAGAGCTCCTTTCTTCGCTTTCTTCTATAAAACTCGTGCTAATATGCAACAAGTGTTACCAGTGCAAACTGGTTTGTACCAGTCCGATGAATGAATGGTGCAAGATATTAACGATAAAAACCTTAACGGAAGTTAAGAGAACTTAACGGAAGTTACTTTAGTCCGTTAACAGCACTTAACAGAAGTTAATTTAGTCCGTTAACATGAAAAAACTTTTTAACGGATTAACGAGTTAATGAAAAAGTTAGCTTCGTTATTAACGGATTAACGATTAACGGACTTGTGCCCACCTATGCTTTTAACATCGCAAAATAGTTTTTCTATACTCAACAAATTTATATGAATAAATTTTCTAATACATTGACATTATTTTTCAATAAAAAATGTTAAATAAGAAGTTATATTTAAAAAATTTAAAACAATTTTTAGTTCCAAAATTTAAACTGTTATTGACATTTTTTATGTTCTGTAACAACTAAAATTCAATTCACAAAAATTAATACACGTTTAAGAATCAAAATTTTACACCATACAACTACCACGGTGACAGAAAACATAAAGTTTTGACTGGGCTAAGAGTGGAAATAGCGTGTGCACCCAAATTCAAAACATTTCAACTTTCTTCGTTTTATTTTGTTACGTCTAAAACTAAATGGTTATTTTTAGGCCAACAACAATCAATGGTTTTTATACTAAACGCTAAAAAAGACTTTGAAGGAGCCCGTTTAGGCCCAAGCTAAGCCCACTTGGGCCCCGTCAAAATGGCCCACGACTGGGCTAAGACTGGGAATAACGTGGGCACCCCAAATTCAAAAAGTTTTGTTTTTTATCGTTTGTTTTGTTGCATAATAACTCCAAATAAAGTTATTTCTAGACTTTTAACAACCAACGGTGTTTATTCTAAACGCTAAAACTAATTCTAACGGAGCCCATTTAGGCCCGAGCTAAGCCCTCTTGGGCCCCAAAAAAATGACCCACGACTGGGCAAAGAGTGGGAATAACGTGGGCACCCCAAATTCTAAAAGATTCAATTTTTATCGTTTTATTTTGGTGCGACAAAAACTAAATAGTTAATTTTGGGCTTTTATCAACTAACGGTGTTTATACTAAACGCTAAAACAAATTTTAACGGAGCCCATTTAGGCCCAAGCTAAGCCCACTTGGGTCCCAGTAAAATGGCCCACGACTGGGCAAAGAGTGGATTGAGCGTGGGCACCCCAAAATCAAAAAGTTTCAATTTTAGTTGTTTATTTTGTTGCGACAATAACTAAATAGTAATTTTTAGATTTTTAACAACCAACGGAGTATATACTAAAGGCTTAAAATGGTTTTAAAAAAGCGCACTTAGGCCCAAGCTAAGCCCACTTGGGCCCCATCAAAATGGCCCAAGATAGGGCTAAGAATGGAAGTACCGTGGGCACCCCACAATCATAAACATTCAATTTTTTTGCTTTGTTTTGCTTCAACAAAAATGAGAAAATTATTTTTGGGCTTTTAACAATCAACGGTGTTTATACTAAACATATAAAATGATTTTAAAGGAGTTCATTTAGGCCCAAGTTAAGCCCACTTGGGCCCCAGCAAATTGGCCCACGCAAAGCCCAGTTGCCCACGAAAAACCCATGTGGTCCCCATATGGGCATGTTCACTGGGGGGGCTTGAACCCAAGTTTAAAAAAAATTGATCAAAAACATGTCATTTAAGCGACGCTCTGAGTAAAGTGGTGCAACTAAGCATGTCACATACAAAGCTCTGCGGGTAGGCAGCCGCAGTGCCTTCGCCATATCAAACGTAGTGAGAAAAATGATGACCAAAAAGATGAAGATCACAAAAAAGGTTTTCACTCTGATTGAGTCCGTTCTTCTGCCCAGATTTAGATGAAGACCAAAAAAAAGGAATTGGCCTTTACTCAGATTCAGTCCGTTTTTGTGCCCAGATTTTCTACCCAAATTCCAAAGGAGGGGGCCATGTCTCAATTTTGCGTACTATTTCGAGGTATTCAAACATTACTGGCGACCCAAAGGGGGGGGCATGGCACAATCCCTCCCCTACTAAATACACCCCTGCCGTGTTCTACGCAATAGTTAGCAACAGGTGCAGACATAGCCAAAAATTTACAATGGAGTGTTGAACCGATATCTGAGCTAATAATGATTACTGCATGATCAGAGAGCCTAGCTCATTATAATCATTGAAAGTCAATGGGGAAAAAAAACCCACTTTAAGGGAGATATTATTAACTATCTAGCAGAGTTGTAAACGGGCCGACTAGTTCAGCCCCGAACCCGGCCCAAACCCGAAAATATAAGCCCGAACCGAAAACTAATTTGAAGCCCAAATCACGCCCGAAAAAACCGAAAGTTAAGGTTGGCTAAAAAATTTAACAATGTTGTCAAGTTGTTTCGATTATATTTTTGTACACCTCCGAAATTTTGTCAACTTTAGGCCCGAACCCGACCTAAAAAGCCCAGCTAGACTTACAACTCCGCTACTACGCAGTAATTAACACTTTACGTCCACGGAACTTTTTTTAGATCGCTTGTTGTAATAATAATTGTTCAAGCGGGTTAGTCATACGGCTAACTAAAAACTTTCATTATGATGTCACAGTCTGTTTGGTGATAGGCCTAAGCAATAATACAATCACTGCATATAACTGCAATTCAAGACGAATTTTGCAACAACAAAGCAAGCAATCAAGGATATTTTCGTGAAACGTTAAGCTATTAAAACGAAATTTGCAGGATAGTTAGTTAACGATACGAACCAAGTGTGGACAAACTTTTAATGTTGGGCTCCAGCTGCGAGCAAAACCCCAAGTAACTAAAGGTTGTTTATGCAAGAAAATTCCCGATTTTTTCTCTTAAACGTACTACTTTGTGACGTCATAAGAAAGTGACGTCAAAATTATAACCAGTCGAAGCCCGAGCTTTGACGGTTCCATCAAGTCTAATTCTGATCCTTTGCGAACTCTTCAAAAGGAGCTAGAAGGCGATGTATCAAGAGTAATGCAGAGGGGAAAAATGCTCCCCTCTAACGTTTAGGGGCGCAAAAAAGGATGAAGACGGTAACGTCGTCAAGCCAAGAAAACACACGTAAAACTTCAAAACAATTCCTATTTTTTGGCGTTATCCTCGTCCGTTCACCATGTCACTATATCATGACGTCAAAAAAAACCAGCTCTGCTTTTACCTCTCAAAAAATGCGGACACACGTCGCAATTGAGTAAGATTACTGTATGATATTTATACTGTACGATTGGTTTCATTTGTACATTTCAATATTGGACTTAAGTATTTTCACACTGGTTCAAAAAATATTTAAGGAACGAAAAAATCGATCTGAACGGACATGCACGAACGTGTATGTATTGAAGGCAAAAGTGCAAAATTGATACTTTTTGGTAACAGATTTAAAAAATGTTAAACTGGAATAATATGCTAAGAAGCATACCGGTAATTGTGTACGGCATTTTTTTGGAAATCTTAATACACTCCGCCGGACATTTGCGCGAAAGTAGTGGCAATTTAGTCACTATGCCATGTCAATTAAAATGGATAAGCCTAAGCCATGGTGATTAGAATTTCTTTTTTAATACCTTCACCGTTGCTAAATCACTGAAAAATATCATTACTCCACAAATGTGCTTAAATTGGCAGCCATCATAAATTAACAGCCACTCCAAACTTATCGTAGAATTGCAGTTTTAGTTAGTATTGCACCACGCCGTGGCCAAATTTAGGATTTTGTAATTTTCTGCTGCATATGGTGTATTTATTGAGTGCAGCCGCTGTGCAGGTGATACTTTTTAATGCATACAGTTGCAGGCGAGTGGCCAGGATTTCGCAAAGGGGAAGGGGGGGCTTTTTTGGAAGCTGGAAACAACAGTAAACAAAATTGACCGAACTATTCATCAGTCTTGAACAGAGTTACGAGGTGTTTCCTGTTAAAATCAGGTGATCTCAAACAAAAAGGTCTTCACCAAAACTGAGACGGTTTTTCCGGCCAATTTTAGGTGTTCTCCAAAAAAAAAAAGAAAAGGTCCTCAACAAAATACAGGCGGTTTTCCTGACCAACTTTAGGTGCGGTCCAAGGCAAACAACTCCGCTTTTCTGGTCAACATCGCAGCAAGTTCTTCACAACGTCTGCTCGCCAATCCCATTGGGATGCTATTTTCATTTTCGGAGCAAACATCGGCCTCAAAAGCACTAAAAACGTGCTATTTTGTTAACTTTTCAGGCCAAGGGGGAAAGCTCGAGCCCCCCCCGGCTAGGCTACTGTACAGTAGGTCTCTTAGTAAATCCGAAATACAGCAATTTTTTTTACCCCTAAGCTATCCTCTAAATTTGTTTTTTCTTTTACAATTATTTTTACACTCAAACTCATTGTCCGATGGATTTTTTGAAGTCAAATTTGGACACAGAGTAGGAATGGATTAAACTTTTTTCTGTAAAAAATTGGAATCATGAAAAAATAAACTTAGTAGGAATCTGGTTTGCTTAGAATGCAGGTTTTGAGAGCGTGTTTGGTTACAAAACAGAACAAATTAAAACCTAACCTAATCTATAAAATAAATGGAAGTGGAGAGCACTTATGCAGAATCGTTTTATCACACAATATAATGACCAAGCAATTATTTAATTTCTGCAATAACAATCTACAGTGATATAGGTAATACAAAAACATAATAATTGCAATTTTAATTTCAGGTTCGAATTATTTGCAACTTGCGAATTTGCAATTGCTTTCATGTTTCAATTTTACTTTCAATAATCTCCCCGCAAGTGCCCACCTCTGGTCATAGGCTACCTACATGGTGCACCATAGAAGCCAGTAGCGTAGCCAGGGAGGGGGGGTCGAGCTCTCTCACTGGCCAGAAAAGTTAACAAAATAGCACCTTTTTAGTGCTTTTGACAGAGATGGAGTCGAGGACACAAGGCTCGAGGCCAAGGCCAAGGACACAAAAAAAATCCGAGGCCAATGCCAAAAACAGTCCCTCTCGAGGCCAAGGACAGGGATGCTCGAGGCCAAGGCCAAGAACCAAGGACACATGCGCAAGAGTTCTCAAAAAAAAAGGTCTTCAAAAAAAATTTTTAGGCGATCTCCAAAACAAGAAAACAACAGTGATCTTCCCAAATTTTCCGCTAGGTTTCTGGCGTTTTTCTACATAATTTTAAAAATGAACAAATTCCTACTATTGTAGGAACCGATGCAAATGCACATCACACTATATGGGGATCCTCCAATATAAACCCTCGAGGAGAGGATCTGCTAGCGTATTGTCTTAGTGCAGACCTGAATTTCTGTAATGTAAGTAATAAACCAACATTCAGAACTAAAACGCGTGAAGAGTTCAAGAGTTGACCTTAGTGAACCGGTGTGCGTGCGACCGAGTAGTTGGCTGGCATGTTAGCAACGTGCTATCATTCTCGGATCACTTGTATATTAGGCGCAGGTTAAAAGCAGAATCCAAAACCAAGCTAAAATGTTTCGAAATGTTCGTCGCAAGTGCTGGGACATGTATGTAGACGAACTCGAACACAAATTATATGAACGAATTTTACCACCAGTACCTTCCACAAAAGAAGGCATTGATGTGCTGGAAAACAAGGTTCATTCAGTGATAACTAAATCATATGAAGCTGCTTGCCCTATGCGAAAATCGCTTCGTAAAAAAGATAACATTTGGTGGAATTCTGATCTTGCAAGCCTTCGGAAAGAGGCTCGCCGAGCTTGGAGAAAAGCTATTAAAACAAAACAAGAAGAAGATTGGGAGGCTCAAAAGCTCGCCCTACCCTATTTCAAAAAAGCTATCAGAAGAGCAAAGCGTGGTTCATGGCATGATTCATGGCATGGCTTTGTAGAGAGCATGAAAAGTCACACGCCAACGGCTCGTCTGGTCAAGATTATTCAAAGGAATGAAACGGTACGTGTTAGCAACGTAATTAAACACAACGGAGAATTCACGAAGTCTCCACTAGAAACTTTAAACTATCTGCTCGATATCTTATCACCGGGTAGCCAGCAGACAGAAAATCATGCAACCAGGTACGATTTAGTCGACAATCCATTTGTGAGACCTGAAGACACTGAAATGATTGCAAACATATGTTCATTCGAGCGTATGGAAGCAGCTATTAACGAATTTCAACCATTCAAAGCTCCAGGGCCAGACGAGCTCTATCTTGTATTGTTACAAAAAGGTAGGAATCAACTGAAAGGATATTACCATGTAATTTTTCTAGCAAGCCTGAGACACAGCTATATATGTGACATTGGCATGGGAAGAAGGCGCAGGTATATTTCTTTCCAATCCCGAAAAGGAAAGCTATTTTGAAGCTAAATCCTTCCGTAAGATCACCTTAACTTCTTTCCAACTGAAATGGTTACAAAGACTAATTCTGTATCATATTAAGGAAGACAAAAACGTGCAGGCAAAGCTTTCTGCACCGCAGTACGGATTTCGCGCAGGTGTTTCTACGGAAACTGCTTAGCATGAATTTGTGCGCCGTGTAGAGCATTGACTTGTGAGAAAAAAGCCGACTCTGCTACAAATGCCAGCTGACCGAATAAAGAAAACTAAGGTATTTGAGAGAAATTTCGTACGTCAAATTATGGATAAAAAGAATGCTATCAGATCTGAAAGCGTTCTAAATCAGAACACTGTCAAGGTTTACACTGATGGCTCGAAACTAAATTGGAGAGTAAGTGCGGGTTTTCATGCGTAATACCCAAACAACTCCCCAAAACAAGCATTTTTTCTCCTTGGAATACACAGTAGGCTGCTGTGTTCCAGGCAGAAGTCTTAGCTTTTCCAGGAGTGGCAAAGAAGCTGCTTTTGGAAAAAATGCACAATCAAAGTATTGTTGTGCTGGTTGATAGTCAAGCAGCTATCAAAGCACGCATAAAGTGGACTGTAACATCAATTACAGTGTTCAACTGGATTAGAAACTTAAATCAGTTAGGTAAACAAAACCACGTCAATATTGCTTGGATTCCTGGACATGCATGGGTACATGGTAAAGAAGTTGCAGAGAATGTAGCCAAATCAGGAGCTAAATCTAAGATGCATGGTCCTGAACCTTTTATTACAGTTGCGTAAGGCAGCTGTGTTAGCACTGTAAAGGACTAGTCCACAGATGGATAGAAATCTATGTGGAATGAACAGAAGGACTGCTTGAGGATGAAGGAGTCTGTAGGTTGAATGTCTACTCGACAAACAATACGTCTCCTTAACCTTAAGAGGTCTCAATTAAATAGAGTAGAGCAAGTTTTAACTGGGCACTGCAATCTACAGCAACACAAGAAAACTATAGGTCGTACTGAGTTTCTTTGTGTCCAAAATGTAGCCTAGATGATGAAACACCAAATCATCATGTAGGCAATTGCAAGCTTTACCAAGATATTCGTGTTAAATGTTTTGGAATCACCAAAACCACTGTTCACAATGTGGTAACGAAATGTAACATTAATAAACTGACCACGTACTTATACTACTTAAAGGAAGCTGGAAAGCTTTCTGAGTTGACCAGTAACCGAACAAAACACCAATAACATAGCAGTTGCAGTTGCAATGGGCCCAAGTGAGGCCAACGCAATGTGTGGGTGGACTTTACCTAACGGTAGCAGATTGCTTGCACCGCTGCCCATTAATGATAATAATAATTCTTTTATTGCCTGTTATTTTTCCTCTTCTTAACCTCGACTATCTTAGAATTTAAAGTCATCTTTTCAAGATGAACAGAGATGGCTACTGTCTCAAAGACCTCACGGTCTCTACGTAGCTTCTCTGTGGCTGCTCTTGTCGATATTATCTTGTTGATATTTGTTTAGTTTAATTTTACTGGCAAAGTTGTCTTTTTTTTTTTACTTGTGTAGTGCAATTTAATCAACTTGAAGCAAATAAAATTTTCAGGCGATCTCCAATTGCGGAAAACCAAAAAGGTCTTTGCAAATTTTCCGCGAGGTTTCTGGCGTTTTCCAACAAGATTTCAACGGTACAAAATATAGTGCTGTCCTCGAGCCAAGGACACGGCAATTTTCGAGGACTTGAGGCTTCGAGGCCAAGGCCAAGGCCTTGACCTTCAAGGCCAAGGACTTCAAAATGTGTCCTCGAGGCCAAGGACGTCCTCGAGGACTCCACCTCTGATATTTAGCATGTGATCATGCAAAATAAAACCATTAGTGTCGCTTTGACATGCACTTAAGGGCGAACAAGCATAAAAGCGCACTAAATCTTAATATCACAAAATAGCATTGAAGTCAGTAGCGTAGGCGGGGGGGGGGCTATAGCCCCCCCCCCCCCCATTGGCCTGTCAACCAAAATGCAGAATAAGAAAAATACCAGGTTTTTAGCTCTTTTGAGACTGTTTTTTGCGCTGGAATTGACTAAAAAGTGATTTAAAGCATCTTTTGAAACATATATCCAGGGGGGGGGGGCTAATTGTCAAAAATGAAAGTCACAAATCAATAAAAACTTCAAAAAATGCCCAAAACTAAACAATCAAATTTGATCGCTAGTGTAAAAACGCCAAACATAGGTTTTTTCTACAAATATAATATAAACTTAGGAATAAGGGGAGGGGGGGCTATTCAGTGTTAGTTAATTACCAATCACTTCTCTCAAATATCTTTCCATTAGCCCCCCCCCCCCCCCCAATTATTTTTCTATATAAAATATAGACGAAATAGATTACTCCGTATGAGTTTTATTGAATAATAGGATTTTATGAATTACCAGCATGTAAACAAGAGAACTGCAATGTTATCATCAGCCACTTCCCATATAGCCCATTAATGCAACCAGTTGAATCATGTTGCGTTGCCAATTTCTATGCCACGTTTTGAAAGCATTATTTTTTATTAAAATAGCTCTAAAATTAAGTTATTTTTGCAAAAAAATTGAAAATTTTCAAGCGCTGGGGGCGTAGCCCCCAGACCTCCGTGCCTCAGGCGGCTGGGGGCTTTGCCCCCAAACCCCCAGCCTTCGGCAGCTGGGGGCTTTGCCCCCAGACCCCCATTGGCCTCCGACGACTGGGAGCTCCGCCCCCAGACCCCCAAAACAGCCCCCCATTTCGAATTTCTGGCTACGCGCCTGATTGAAGTTGCAATCATTGGCGTAGCCAGGGGGACCCAGCCCCCCCCAATCGAAATGCCATCAATAAAAAAATGTGACAAAAAAGTCTTGTTTCTTTATCTTCAATTTCTTTTAGCATCTCTGCTTACACAGTACACGCGTAAACACTAATTAACAATAATATTGAAGATCAGGAGGCCGGGCCCCCTCAATTCGATTTTGCCAAGTAATTGAAATGTATAACCCAAGTGAAATTAAGGAGTTTTGTCCTAAAAGTTACTACCTCAGGCCCTCATCTCACCTTTTTATGAACGTAATGCAATAACCAGAGCCGGATTTACCATGTGACAAAGTGCAAGGCCCCCCACGCTCAGATGGTAAAGCTTTTTTTGGTCTTCACCATAGGTGGGCAAGTTAATGCAAAACGTTAGCTTCGTTAGCCACTAATCCGTTACCAAACTTCACACCTCTGTTAACGTTAATTTGGTATTTTCAGCTTTAATTAACGGAAGTTAATAAAGTCCGTTAATTTGTTAACATTTTGCGTGTAATTTACATTTATTTTTATTCACTCGCTTCTAGAACATCTATTGACGCTGTTGAGCTGATAGCAAAGAAATGTTTATTGCTATGGTGATCTTTTTGTGTTTTGGAAGTTACATTTTACAGTCCAATCTAATTTCAAGATAAAAATAAGTTCAAATGCACTAACGAAGCTGCGATCGGAAAATCTTTGGAAATTGTGAAAAGTGATAATTAATGGATTTATGAGGCTGCAGCTTATTATTTTCCACAAAAAAGGCCTCCTTTCTTCGCTTTCTTGTATAAAACTCGTGCTAATACGCAACAAGTGTTACCTGTGTAAACTGGTTTGTACCGGTACGATGAATGAATGGTGCAAGATATTAACAATAAAAACCTTAACGGAAGTTAACAGAACTTAATGGAAGTTACTTTAGTCCGTTAACAGAACTTAACGGAAGTTTATTTAGTCTGTTAACATGAAAAAACTTTCAACGGATCAACGAGTTAATAAAAAAGTTAGCTTCGTTATTAACAATTAACGGACTTGTGCCCACCTATGGTCTTCACCTATATTTGGCTGGAAGATGTTGCAAAAATCCTTATAGTACCAGGGGCCTCGCGCAATGTAAATCAGGCCCGGAAATAACATGGTTAGTACGCGTAACCATTTAATGTACCATTTTTCAATAATAGTTCATCTCCACCTTGCCAGTTTTTAAGAACAAAATAATTTTTAAAAAATTAGCTAGGGGAAATGCTCATTGAACAAAATATTGAATTTGAATTGGGAGCTCCTGGGCCTCCTGGCCGTACGTGTACTCCTATAATTGGTTAATTTCATGACAAAATAAAAATCTCTAAGGAAAATCTTACAGTGATCATTATTTGCTACTAAAATATTGCAGGAGGCAATGATCCTTACTTTCCCCTATTTGGGCCAAATAAATCACTTACGATTAAAATTCAACCACAAATTGCAAGATTTTTAACGAGTTTTTAAACTTAAATTGCAAGTAAAAGAAGGATTAACAATTTAATTTTTTCGACTGGATTTCAAATGCTAAAAATCTAGTTCTTTCAAATGGCTCTGAACACATGCAAAATGTGATCCAATCGCATTAAAACAGCTTTTTATTTCAAAAAATTACAAAAAAACTCCCACAGACCTCAAAGCCTCCAGTGGCCGCCCCCAGACCACGGTCTGTGATACGTTTGAGTTACATCCGCTTATTCAGCACGTCTCCCAAGTTGCACAGTTGCACTTATTAACTAGGCCTATTAGTTTACCTCTACCTTTAAAATTCTAGTTAATTGCCAACAACACGCCACGGCTTTAAATCTTCCATTCTACGATATCATTGCCCCGCAAAAAGTTCCTCTTTTGAAAATTTCTGATGACGTCATTGCATGTGATTTGTAGTTTGGCTCCCCCCACGCAATCAAAAACCCAGGCTACGCCCATGGTTACAATGGTTACTTACCACCGGTTAACAGTCACATCTGACGTCATAGGCCAATTCTATGTTAGGCTATATACTTTTTGGCTTAGAGTTAGTGCTAGTTATGATTAGAGTTAGTATTTAAATTCTAGGGGGGACGCGTCCCCCCTTCGAGATTTAGCGTCCATCCATCGAGAGAGTTGAGCGCTGGATGACGACAGAAAAAATAGCCAGCCAGAACTAGAAGATCCTTCAAAATTTCTGCCTAAAGTGGTCGCAAATTGCGGCAAAGACTTTTTTTTATTTTTGATCTTCACCTGATTTCGGGGAAAAATGACTTCAATTTCCAGACCTTTTTTTTGTTTTTGGTCTTCATTCAATTTCGGCGACGGAAATACATCATTTCCACTAAACTTTTTGTAAAGTTGGTCAAGGCTGCAAAAGCCTTACGCAATGCAAAATTTTACAATTTTAAGTACTGATTAGAGTAGGTGCTTAGTTTAAGTTATCAATATGATTAACCACAGAGGTGGAGTCCTCGAGGGCATATTTTGAAGTCCTTAGCCTTGGCCTCGAAGGCCAAGTCCATGGCCTTGGCCTCGAAGCCCCAAGTCCTCAAAAATTGCCCTGTCCTCGGCTCGAGGACAGCTCTATGTTTTAAATGGTTAAAATTTAGTAAATCGGCTGAAAAAAAATTTTTTAGACCGCTTTTTTTTTTGGAGATCGCCCAAAAAATACTTTTGAAAACTTTTTTTTGGAACACTTGCGCTTGTGTCCTTGGCCTTGGCCTCGAGTATTCCTACCCTTGGCCTCAAAGAGTGCTTGTCCTCGGAAGGGCTGCCTTGGCCTTGAATTTTTTTTTGCGTCCTTGGTCTTGGCTTCGAGTCTTATGTCCTCGACTCCACCTCTGATTAACTCTACCTTTAAAATTTACTCCAACTATCCCTCACCTACTTTGATGTTCGGTTTGCGACGTCAGATGTGATTGCAACCCGTTGAAAATTTCGAAATCAAATTTTGCAACTGAAGGGAAATTTGATAATGTTCAAACACATTTTGTTATTATCTATCTCAGTAAATAATAGAGTAATTGTAATTGAAAATACACAGAAAAGTTTTCAATTACAATTATCGACGTTTGAAAATTTTCAATCACAATTACATCAAAATCGTGCAAATAATTACAATTTTGTCAATTACAATTCTAATTTTTCCAAGCCTGAAGACAACTTTTTATTATGGACCTTTGTTGTTGAGTCTGACACAAATAAATAAACTAGCTTAACTGAATTGAACAATTGCCGGTAGAAAAGTCGACCGTTCTGACGAATTTGTGGTTCAACTTTAAAATTACGGTACTTCGTACTTTTCTGAAACAAAATACTACTTAAGTAGCGTTACTTCACTCTAAAAGTAATTAAGTAAAAGTAGCTACAAAAAAAAACTATTCAAAAAGTACTCGTTACCGGAAAAAACTACTTGAGTAATCTACTCAAGTGAAAGCATTTCGTTACTTTACACCTCTGCGCCTATCAACTCAAAGATAAACCATGAGCTAACCACTACCCAAACCATTTTTTAAATTATAAGTGTTCAAAAATGCTCTATTTTAGTCCTAAAATTTAAAGATTATCTCTAAAACACTTTTCAATGGGGCTTTGCAAAGGCGTGCATTGGTAACACAATGCCCGCTATTTTTAAAGCATTGGGAACTTTCTTTGCTCTATGCATGAATTAAATTCATTCATTCATTTTTTTTTTTTTATTCTTGACCACCACAGCAATTGCAAATACCATAGATGGGCAAGTTAATGCAAAACGTTAGCTTCGTTAACCACTAGTCCGTTAACAAACTTCACACCTCCGTTAACGTTAATCCGTTATTTTTAGCTTGAATTAACGGAAGTTAATAAAGTCCGTTAATCCGTTAACATTTTGCGTGTAATTTACATTTCGTTTTATTCACTCGCTTCTAGAACACGTATTGATGCTGTTGAGCTGATTGTAAGGAAATATTTATTGCTATGGTGGTCTTTTTGTGTTTTGAAAGATACATTTTACAGTCTAATCTAATTTCAAGATGAAAACAAGTTCAAATGCACAACGAAGCTGCAAGATATTAACGATCAAAACCTTAACGGAAGTTAACAGAACTTAACGGAAGTTAATTTAGTCCGTTAACAGCACTTAACGGAAGTTAATTTAGTCCGTTAACATGAAAAAACTGTTTAACGGATTAACGAGCTGATGAAAAAGTTAGCTTCGTTATTAACGGATTAACGATTAACGGACTTGTGCCCACCTATGGCAAATACATAGTATTAGTAAAGGTGGATTTACACAGTATCCGTTTCTCGTCCGTTTCTGTCCGTTTTTTTTACGTTTTTACTTCTCCGTAAAAAAGTATGCAATTTTTCATCCGCATTTTTATAAGACCATATCCGCACTAACCAGACAGTCACATACTGGACAAAAGTTTTCCGAAAAAAATTTTTTTAAAGAGGCACAGCTCTATTTTGAAATATCGCTCTTATCGTTCAAACACAAAATTTTTGAATTAATTTTTATCTATACATAACCAGTAGCGTAGCCAGGGCGGGGGGGCTCGAGCGCCCCCCCCCCCATTGGCTTGTGAAGTATGCAAAATCGCACGTTTTTGGTGCTTTTGAGGCCGATTTTTGGTGAAAAATTGAAAACAGCCCCTTCAAAGGAAATTGGGTGCCGAAGTTGTGAAGTACATACCGTGATTCGGTCTGATAAAGCGTTTGAATTTCCGATTTTAGACGAAAAATCGGTCTCATTTTCGGTAAATTCCGGAGCTTTCCGAGAAATTTCGTCTCACTTTTCGGACAAACCGTGTGATTTTGATTCAAGAACAATGAAAATTCGGGTCAAGGTCGTTTGCACTTTTCTCACTCTTTCAAAAAAGCCCCCCTTTTCCAAAGCATGGCTACGCGCCGGTACATAACAGCCTACTTAGTGCGGATATGGACTTACAAAAATGCGGATCAAAAACCGCATACTTTTTCAAGGAGAAGCAAAAACGTAAAAAAAAACAGACGAAAACGGACGAAAAACGGATACTGTATAAATTCACCTTAACAGAATAACAACACGTAGTCAGACTCATTTCTTCAATAATCAGTTGCATATTATAGGAGAAATAATTCGATTACTCTATTTTAAGAATTTAAAGTCTACATCATGTTCTCGGATTGTTTTTTTCCGACATTGGCAAAATTAGGATTTAGTTCTTCACAGATAACTTGTGGATCACGAGCAGCACCGTTTGCGGCGTATAGCTCAGTTGGAACCGTTTTTTTTTTTTGTTTTGTTCAGCTTATATTTATTTTCTATTCACTCAACTAGCGGTAAATGTACAGCACGTATTTATTCACTGCGAAATTACCATTTAACTCATTGCCCATTTTGTTGTCACAATGTTCCTTAAGTTTCTACAAAATTCTTGCAATTTTCCAAGAAATTGTTTGTGAATTTCAAGCAATGAATATAAAGTAAACCGCACTAAACAAGAATCACGCCGTTATTTGTCAGAAATAATCGAAGAGCAACCTCGACGAATTTTGAGATTTTCAATTACTGTCCGCTGCAAAGTTAGCGACCGAACAGCAAAAAAATTTGCTAAAGACTCCGGCTTTAATTTATTAAAAATACCGACATTGATAATTGGCTGAAGATACCGGCATTAGTTTGCGGAAGAGCTCAACTCCAATGCTTCATGTAGCGCTCGACCCAGCTCCTACCAAAAAGCAGAGTTCTCTGAAAACATTGTTTTCCAATCGGCAGGGGCTTCAGGATAAAGCGTATTTATTCCTCTTATTGTTTACGCTGCTACTTCTTGCCACAATTGCGGTTTTTGCTTTCACGCAAGGCGATCCTGCCCGCTATGTCCATGGCGCTGATTCGTGGGGAAACGTGTGTGGTCGCCAGAGTAATCCAGCCATTGCTAATGCGCTGCTCCCGGGCTTAGACCATACATCGCGAATGTTCTCGTTTTATTTTATCACAAACGATATTCGAATCCCTTTCAACCCCGACATCGTGCGAAGCGAGCGCTTTGCGTCGATATGCGTGAGCGAGTGCGAAACAAGAATTACCGAGTGCGGGGAGATGCTGGACAGACAGGGTTACATCATTGACCAGGGCCTAGTGGGCCGCAGATTGTGCACGATGCTCGATGGTTTGATTTTGCCACAGCAGCTCTACTACGGGAGCTGCGTGCCGGCCGAGATTGACCAGGCAAGTTCAAAGCGGCCACTCGCCTATATGGGGCAACTTACCGCCCCCCCCGTGGAGTCTATGTAAGCTGCCTCCAAATGGAACACTTAACTAGCGGTCTCTCCATCGGTCACTCTAATGGTGGCCTCTTCATGGGGGGCTTCGCCATAGCGGTCTCAGTTCACAACCAAGGCAAAAACCTTTTTGTGAGAAATTTAGGCGCGGCAAGCGAACAAGCACATCCTTTGTACATACACTGTCTATTCAGTAGACCAGATACTGATGCGCGTACAAAAACAGAAGAGAATTGAAGAAAAAAACGATTGCTCTTGTTGCAAAAGTTTTTTGCGAGCACGTGTATTCGACTGATTTGATTCGACATATTCGTAGAACGAGTGAACCGTGAAGAAAAAAGTCACATTTACCATGCTTACATGCAATCGATTCAAAAGTTAAATCGATTTATCTTTTTGTTTTTCAACTGTACGTTACTGTTTTTCGCTTATTTTATCTATAATAAAGAAACAAAGGATAAAATCGATTTAGCTTTTGAATCGATTGCATGGAACTGCACTAAATTAGTTTTTAAAACAAACAGACTGTGAAGAAAAAGACAAGTTTTTCAGTTTTCCGTATACCAATATATAGTCTGTATGCTTTGTTTATTGTGTAAATGCTAAGGCACGCGAGCGTCGGCGCGTATTTTTTCTTTACTTTAGACAGAAATTCTACACGCCCGGTGCACCGTTCTACCAGCGTACGGGCTGCCTGTTGGTTATAATAGACTAAGGATGTGCTCGCTAGCTCAAGCGTTCACGATTTTCCGCACGGTGTAGACGGGAGCCTTAAACTTGCAAAAACTCAATTAAAGTTGTTATTTGTTGTAGCAAGTAACAAGTAAGTAACATACAGGTCCCTGTTGAAAAGGATAGCAATTGTGCATGAAGTCTTCCATTAAAACACAGGTGATTACATTCCATTAAAATGTTAGTTTCCAATATTACCAGTTCTTAAACTGTAAAATTTTGCATTGGGGGACGCTTTTGCAGCCTTGATCAAACGCATTCGAAATGCGAAAGTACTTTAGTGGAAATTATGTCTTTCCGTCCCAGAAATTGAATGAAGACCAAAAAAAAGGTCTTCACCAAAAATTGAAGAGTTTTTGTCCCTGAAATCAAGTAAAGGCCAAAAAAAGAAAGGTCTTCACCGCAATTTGGGACCAAATTTGGCCGGAATTTGTGGAAGTTATTCGAGCTGCTAGGCCCTTTTTCGTCTGCTCAACCAGCGCTCAAACCTCGATGGGGAGAAGCTAAATCTCGATGGGGGGACGCTAACTCTTTTTTAACTAACGCTAACCCCCCCCCTGCAATTTAAGAACTGAATATAACGAACAAAGCAAGTTTTAAAGTACCCATTAAAGATAAGCCATTACTACGGACTACCGGATCAATTTTGTCAAAGTTTATTTTTGACCACGATATTATCGCACCTAGTATAATGAACTTACGCTGAAGGTTTTGATAGCGACGCAGCAACGCAAAGTTTTCGATAGCGGCGCAATAACTCGGGGTTAGAAAACGGTTCAACATTTTGTGAACGTGTTGGTGGTCCAAACCTACCGACGCAAACCGGGGCAGTAGGCAACTTGCGCAAACACAAACTTACAAAAATTTAAATATTTAAATTTAAAATACGTTTAATCGATTTAAAATACACTAAAAGGTATGTGTTATCTGGTTACGATTGACAAATAAGGAAAATTAAAGGTTATCTAATCTAAATTACTTGCGTGAGCCAAACAAAGCTAAATAGGAGGCTGCTTGACTCGATGACTGAAAGGTCCCTTCGCAGCTCCCTGTTTTAATTGCTTCCATTGTTTGTGCTAATGAAGTTTAGTCCTATGTTTTTGTTTGCGCATTTGAAAATTGCAAGTACACAATTGATTGATTGATTCTCTTTCTCGAACGAAGTCGATAATGAGCAGTATTATTTCTTAGCCGAAAGAAATTGAATGATTACAACGATACGACGTTTAGAGATTTCCAATAAACCCGCGACCGTTTCCAATAAACCCGCGACCGTAAACATTGTAATAACAGTAATTTATTGGTCACGTTGGATTAGGTTTTCTAAGTTACCTGTAGTCCTTGTAAACCTAACCCAATAAACCCGTGTCACTGTGACAAATTTTTTTAAACAAAGTTTAGACTTTTAGAGAGTAGTTCTACTTTTTGAGATGACGTCACAGAATATCTATCGTTGTATTGTTTTAGGTTACATCACAACGACTCTCAGATACAATTCGGGATTACGCAAGAAACACTTCTTTCAGATCGCAACTCGACGTTTATCAAGCGCCATCCGGCTACTTTGATGTGACGTCATTGGGAGCAAGGTTTCTTCTCTCCAGTTTACGAGCGTTTTGGCCTGACGTAATAGCGCTTTCATTCATTGCGCTGGCGCTCACCATGCTTTGTCTGGGGCTGATTCAAATCTTTGGCCGTTACGTTTTGTTGGGGAGTCTTGTTCTCTCAACTCTGGTAGCGTGCGTTGTCACCGGCGTCTTTTGGTACAGTTACGCAATTTCCGGAACTCCAGCTCCCAACCAATTGCAGAGTGACTTGACGAACACACGGCTCTCCATGGTGCGCACCTACTTGGAGGTTTACTCTATCAGCCACATCCAGTACCTGCTGCCCATATGCGTATTGATGACGCTTGTCTGCATCATAATCATTGTCGCCGTCTTCGCGATCCGACACAATTTTTACGCTAGCCTCAACTATTTCGACGAAACAGGAATACAATCAGTCATAGGAATTCCCCTTATTTTGCTGCAACCATTTCTAACTGCAATTGTAGTTCTCGCGTTTCTAGCTTATGCAGTCACAACGGCAGTGTTCATCGCGTCGAGTCAAGACGAAGTTGTTGATGAAGATGGATTTGTGACTTTTGTTCCTCACAGAGTCCCTTCACTTTGGCTCCTCATTATTTTGCACGTAATCGGCTGTTTGTGGGTTCTTGAATTCTTGTTTGCTTGCCAAGACATTGTGATTGCGAGCGCACTCTCGCGTTGGTACTTTGTTTACAACCACAGAAAATGCCTCATCACTGCCGCCCCGCTTTTCGCCGCTAATGTCGCTCTAATTCGTTCAGGATTGGGAACAGCTGCACTAGGAGCAGCTGCGATAAATTTAGCTCAGCTTTTCCGCGTCGCCACGTGCCGCGCAGTGCGACATTCGGGAGACTCTAGGGTAAACTTGAATAACAAAACTCAACCTCCCGGATGTGATTGCTGTGACGGCAACTTTGCTCATTTCTCGACGCGCAGCGCGCTGGTCTGCCACGCTGTGTTCGGGGGAAACTTTCACATCAGTGGCAAGCGCGCCTACGTGCTGCAGCAGGGCTACAACCAACAGTTATCCGCGCTCGCCTCCTTCAGCGCACTCGGCCTCTTCCTCTGTAAGCTCGCTGTTGTACTAATCACCCTACTTGCTGCCCTCATGTGGCTGCATGAGCGCAACGGATTCTACCCCATCGTCGAGTGCCTCTTCCCCATCCTTATTATTTGCATCGTTGCTTACGTCATTGCAGCGTGTTTTTTAAATGTTTACGTCATCGCTTTTGAAACCATTTTTTTGTGTTACTGCATCGAGGATTACCTGAAGCGACCCGACGTTTCGATTGCAGAAAAAGAATCCATAGTCTCCACGCTCACTTACAGTTTCAGTACCGCAGTTTCTGAACTTTCTCCGGTCAGCTTCCACACTGCTCAAGAAAATGTTGAGCCGAGCGCGCACACTTTCGCAAGTTCGGAGAAATCGCCAGAAACATTCGAGTCCCCAATTTTCACCGTTAAGTCTCCGCCTAAAATTGTAAAAGCTCCTTCACCTCCCTCGCTGAAGCTTCCACCGCCCCCGCCACCCCAACCGCCACACCCGCCAGCCCCACCGCCGCCCCCTCTTCCTCCAAAGCCGAAAATTGTTAAAGTTCCTGTTTACGTCGAGGTTCCTGTTCCATCAAAAAAACCTAAAGCTCCACGTTTACCAGAACTCCACGTCGTTCACAAAACGAAATCTTGCGTCCCTTATTGCAAGTTTCCAAACTGCCCGGGCATCAATGCGAAAACCATTCCTCGACGCCCGGGAATTTTGGGAAATCTTATTGAAACGTTCCTCCCGACACCCACGGTATGCGAGCCTTTTCCTCAGCTTTGCCGGCCTCGATTACCATGTGAACCAAACCCAGTGTATGAAGCATCTCCAGCCTGTAGACCGCGTAAAGCTTGTGCTGCTTGCCCCCCGGGTGAAACCTGCATCCCTCATAAATCCTGTGCTCCCTGTCACCCATGTGAACTACGTACTTCGTGTAAACCCTGTACTATAAGCGCCCAAAATGAACCTAGCCCACCTCCCTGTACGCCATGTGAATCGTGCCCACCTCCCTGCACGCCATGTGTGCCGTGTTCTCATTTTGCTCCTTGCACCAAAGATGGCTTCCAGCAGCGAAATCGGCCGAAAGGTTCGAATCACCCATCCAACCCATGTGATTACTATTGGCTGCGCGATCTTCAAAGGCGCAACAAAAGCTCTTCATCCAATGGCAGTTCGTCCTCAACCGCAAGTTCTCCCAGGCAGAACGCCCGATCTTTATCTCAAAATCGGCTTACCGGCTCAGCAAGGTATTTCAATGTTCGCCCAAGCTTCAACGCCGTTTGTTCACCTCAAGTGAAACCAAAAAATTACCGAGTATCACATCGGTCCAAGAACCAAGCAAGAAACATTGCAGAACGTCACAGGATCAGTATCGCAAGCCCGCCTGTTGAATCGATTTACAGTGAGAGTGTTACTTCTCAATAAATAAATAACCCAGGCCATGACGTAATCTATCACTTTTATTGTGCTGCCGTTGCTGCACATGTTTATCCTCCTGTCACGGAAGAGCGTCGGACGTTAATTCACTAATTGTTGGACGATCCGCGCACTTTTCAATGCAATGACTATTTCGTGAAAGAAAGAATCTGCACCTGCATAAGAGTTTCCGGGGATCCAACTTCGAATTCTTATACACTGAATTTGCTACTTGTTCGAAACCACCAAGCAAAGATAATCATCGTAAATGTCTTATCCAAGGACGCAACAACGTGACCAGGGTGCGGGATGAACCCAGATCACATACGATCAGGGTCGGTGTAAAAACGACTCCTATACCCTCAGCGCCACCCTACCGACCGCTGCAGCCCTCTTATAGTTGAGCGTCCCTGCCTGAGGTCGTTCATTATTTCATGATAATTGAAGTTGCTGGAATGAACCAAGCAGATTTGAAGAGAAAGCATAAAATAACTAGACGGAAGCTTGCTGAGGAGCAGCCCCTTTGAACGACCGACGCAAATATCTACAGATTTCAAAAAACAACTAGCGCCCTAGCTTAAGCCATTCGAAAAATTGGCTTTGCAGGGCCCATTTAGGAGGTTTCCGGCGAGATGGTACCCCCAACTATGTCAAAATATTTGTTTCGTAAACATCTACTGATATCAAAAAATCAAAACTAAACTGGCACCCGAAGTTAAGCCGTTCAAAAAAGGGATTTTGGGGGTCCTGGGGAAATGGCCCCAAAAAATTTCGGGAGACAGAATTGCGTTTGCAGCTCAACAACTTTGCACAAAAATTAGGTTTTGATGTTTTGTGGTTTAGGAGAAGAAAAGCGTACTAGAGCGTAAAAATTTCATTTGATTAATCCAGCCGTTCTCGAGTTGTAAGCAAAAATCTGAAACTTTGCACTAGTTAGTTTGAAAATGGCCGAGTAAAAACAAAGGAACACGTGACGCAAGCGTCGGTCGTTCAAATGAACCAACCTCAGAGCCCTTCGAATCGAAAAAACCTGCTCAAGAGTACATCCGTACGAATGTCCAGCACGAAAACTTCTGCTGTCGTACCCGAGAAAATAAAAAGGCTCAATGCAAACACTTTGTTATACCACGAAGTTGATTGGGACAATGGCAAAATTTAAATTTGCGTAATAATTTAACCGTTCCTCATTATTTAATTCTGGTCATAATCCGTCTACCGTCAATACACAAAGACGCCAGATCGAGAATCAAACCGATAGTCGGTAATCTTTCGATCAGACGCGCTGCTTACTGAGCTATTGCCACTACTTAACCAAAACCTGCTGAAGTCTCGTTGAGGCGTGAGATAGTGAAGGGTGGTATTAAAAATAATGCAAGCAAAATAGCATTGCTCAGATGCCTACGCCTGGCAGCAACAATAATTTTTCTTCGGTTCTATTTTTAAAGCAATTGAAGCAAACGGTTTTGACCATAACGTTCAAAATCAAAAGCAGAATAAAAAATCGAAATTTCATCGCAATATTGCTGCAGCTTCAAAACCCAGCCAATGACGTCGTAAAAGAGAAACACGATAAATCAGAACAAGAAGGGAGAGCTAATATTGGACCTGTAGTATTCCAAAATTTTATTGGTCAAGTGGTAACCTGTTCATTTCTGGAGCGGAAAGTACCAGGTCAAACTGAACACAGTGCCGCCAATGGCTTGTCACCGCAGCAACATTTCATTGAAAGAAACTATATTGAATGGCGCAATGACGCGGAGGCGGGTCCCGCAAACTCGTCACACGTTTCGGCGTATAGTACAGCGAGTACAATGAAAGATTTGATTTGATCATTTTGAAATGCCTGGATCAAAAATATTTTATTGTCATTGCATATACTAGTGCTATTTTCAATCGAATTGTCGTTTTGATTTCATCCCTAAATTTACGAATGAATCGAGTTTCAGCAAAAAGTCCGATTCCCTCGCATTCGAGCACAGTAAAAGAGCATCAGCAGCACAGTAGAATTCTTTTCATAAACATAAACCCACAGCTTATGCATTTTATATCAATTCCCAGCCGCTGCAATTTCTGTTGAATCTAGTCGCAAGCAATATATATCGCCTTTCGAACGTCACTATATCGTAATTCGTCGTTTCCAACATCATGCAAATAGAGCAATTATTCAATTGGATTCATTCATCTGAGTTTGAATAAGATTATGACTAGGGGTTTCATTGGAAACTATATTGCTAACGCAGTGTTTTGCTTTAGATGTAGCCTATTATTGTTGAAGTTTTTCATGCAGCCGATTCTCTACTACGACATACACTAATTTGGTTCAGCTTCAAATTTTTCGAAGCAATTAACGCGCTTATTTGAGGGCGCCGACACAGTGGGACACTAGTTTAAGGCTTCCTTCTAGTTAAGAGGTAAAACGACAGGTGCAAACTGGGTATCAGATTTAGACACAGTTTCACCCTTTTCTCCGTAGCATTTAGCCGCTTTGTCGGTTTCAGAGTTGTAAGTCGGGCCAGGCTTTTCGGGTCGGGTTGGGGGCTAAAATTGTCAAAAATTTCGGGATTAATTCGGAACTGAGACGTGCTTTTTGCATAGATGGGCAAGTTAATGCAAAACGTTAGCTTCGTTAACCACTAGTCCGTTAACAAACTTCACACCTCCGTTAACGTTAATCCGTTATTTTCAGCTTTAATTAACGGAAGTTAATAAAGTCCGTTAATCCGTTAACATTTTGCGTGTAATTTACATTTCGTTTTATTCACTCGCTTCTAGAACACGTATTGACGCTGTTGAGCTGATTTTAAGGAAATATTTATTGCTGTGATGGTCTTTTTGTGTTTTGAAAGTTACATTTTACAGTCCAATCTAATTTCAAGATAAAAACAAGTTCAAATGCACAACGAAGCTGCAAGATATTAACGATAAAAACCTTAACGGAAGTTACAGAACTTAACGGAAGTTACTTTAGTCCGTTAACAGCACTTAACGGAAGTTAATTTAGTCCGTTAACATGAAAAAACTTTTTAACGGATTAACGAATTAGTGAAAAAGTTAGCTTCGTTATTAACGGATTAACGATTAACGGACTTGTGCCCACCTATGGCTTTTTGTCTTAGGTGCACCAAAATATAATCAAAATAACTTGACAACATTGTTAAATTTGTCAGACCTAACTTTATTTTCGTTTTTTCGGGTATGATTTGGGGATGGATCAAATTAGTTTTCATGATGAGCCCGGGTTCGGGTCTGAATTAGTCGGCCCGTTTACAACTCTGGGCGGTTTATTTTTTAAGATTAAATCCGGGAGTTTTCGATGCACAAAGTTTTCCGATTAATTCTTAGATTTCTTTTCTCACAAATTTGATGCTTGCAATAGACTGAAGTCGCCAAGATTAAACGACGCAACCACAAAAGGAGTTTATCCGTTAATTCAGGCGTATGAATCATTCATTTTGCATTTTCCAAACCACTTCCAGTTTGCAACACAAAGCAGGCTCAATTTTGTCTTCTATTAGCAATTCCGTCAGACTGGGCACCCCAGCGGATAGACTGGTTGGTTGCACTAGAAAAAAAATATAAAAGTGCCATTTTTAAAGAGACAACGTCGCATTGTCAATTCGGAAATCGATCCAGGATCCAGCCACTTTTTGCACTTAAAGGAGAACTAAAGGCAAAATCAATGGGGGTATTTAAAGTTAGGCAGGTCGTATTAGACTACAGTAGATTGGCGTTGACTCCATCCTTTTTGACCCAGCCGTTTCAAAGATATTCTACTTCAAACACGAAGTAGGGGCCTCTGATTGAGTCTAATTTAATAATTTTTGGCAA
Organism: Trididemnum nubilum; assembly: GCA_963965965.1. NCBI lineage: Eukaryota > Metazoa > Chordata > Ascidiacea > Aplousobranchia > Didemnidae > Trididemnum > Trididemnum nubilum. The sequence continues at coordinate 433,145 of OZ014486.1, read as the reverse complement.
CCCTGATGTTGATAGCCTTAGCAATGTTAGCGACGCCATCCCATTTCTCACCTAAAGCAACGCTGCTATTATAAGCTATACTGCACTGAGTCGTTTCGCTGCGCACTAATCTGTTTGATCTTGTCAGCAGAACAGATCCGAGCTATCTGTTGTGCTCACAAGATCAAACTCGCAATAGTCCGCAGCCAAACGATTCAATGTAGAAGCTTAATATAGCGGCGTTGCTTTTGGTTATGGTCAGAACTGGGATGACGTCATTAACGACCCTAAGGCCATCTACGTCAGGGTTGCCAATAAAAATTATAGCATTAGAGGCCTCTACGTCATGTTTGAAGTAGAATATCTTTGAAACGGCTGGGTGAAGATGGAGTCAACGCCAATCTATTCTAACACAATTGCCCTAACGCTTGGTAACCCCAGTGATTTTGCCTTTAGTTTTCGTTTCAGCTTCACGTTCTACCAACCGAGCTACGCAGCCGCTTACAGATGTTGGTGGAACTGCAGGTCGCCGTAAAATCGCAGCTTCATTGATGCGCGCACCATCGATTGATTACATGTTTTATGTTGATGACTTTCATTTTGTAGATTAATCTCTTGTTTAATTCTCTCTAAGCATTTTGTCCTTCGATGCGCGAAAAAGGTCGACTTCGCCATGCAATTCAGATCGAAGCTGCAGAAGAAAACATGAGCATTTCGAGTTGCAGCTTCAGCCAGTATTCCCAGCGTTGACGTAATCACATCAGATGATTTCGACTTACAATCTGAACTGATGTTTTTTTTTGATAAAAATCTGATGTAAATTAATGCAAATAATGGATAAGTTCAATAAAAGTAGTCGGAAAGGAGGTTACAAAAGATTCACCCAATCCCAATTCTCCAAAAAGTGATCTCCAAAAAAGGGCAAAAGTTCTCCAAATATATTTTCTAGGTTCAGTTATAAAAAAGCAAACGGAAAAACTAAAGCTTTAGAGCTTTCCAAATATTCAAAAGTTTTAGATTTTTTTAAGTTAACAGATCTAGTTTGACGCAACCTAAAGCCAGCTCAATTGAGTCGTTACTCCGCACCGGCCAACTCCGTCGCGTTGCAGGACACATCCATCCCTGCCCGCAACGCAGAAAGAATCATCAACCCTGTCACAACCCAGAATTGTTTCACGTCTTTCGGTCTAGTCTAAAATGTGCGTAAACTCGCGAGCACACCAGCGTATCCATCTTTGGTTGTAACAAAGTCACAGCCTACAAGCTGGCAAGGCAGTGCGCCGAGTGTATCAAATGTCGGAATAATATCGACCAAAATAACGCGCGTACGCTCACGATTTTACGTCCAGTGTAGATTGGGCCTTAAAAGGGCATTCATGTCAAGTTTTTCATTGTTGATTAAACTGTTGGGCTAAGCCTAAAATAAATTCGCACCAAATTTGAACTTTCTACGTCTTCCCGTCTTCAAGATAATGCAGTATAAAATAAACGTATTGCCATTTTGTTAAAATTGTTATAAAAGATTAACTTTTGTCAGTATTGTGAAGCTTGCATTGATTGAAATTAAATCGCCAGTTGGTCGAGCGGTAACGCGTTCGTCTCTGGAGCGGGAGGTCTGAGGTTTAAATCTCGGACCAGTCAAATCGGACACAGTGTTGCCAATGTCTTGCCACCGCTGCGACATTTCTACGAAAGGAGCTGTGTTGCCCGGGCGCAATGACGTGGAGATGGGCCCCGCAAACTCGTCACACGCTTCGACGTTATACAGCGAGTATAATGAAAGATTTGATTTGATTTGCATTTATTGAATGAAAACAGCTATACTTTTAAAGTTCTGAACCTTTACGTTGTTTTACAATTTCCCGCAAAACATTTATTGAAAATCACGAACATGCAGTAACCTTTTGAAATTTTGTTTCTAATTGGCGACTCTGGCAAAATTTCTAAGGAGAAAAAGCTTTTCTAAGGTAAATTCGTAGGTAGAAAATGGAAGATCGTAGAAATCTCAAATTTGGTGAAGTTAGTTATTAGGGTTGACAAAATTTTGAAAGAGAAATCCGAGCAAATATTTTTCGACCAGAGTGCTCTAAAGCAGAGGTCGGCAACCTGTTAAAAACCGATAATTTTTCACGGACCTGCTTTCAAAAACACAAATGTTTAGCAATGAAAATGTAAGTCTGCATCAATGGGAACGGCAGCAAATTCAAATGTTTGAAGTGAATTGATGATGTATTTGCTTTGTTGGTGTAACAAAACTGAATGATTGTAGACTTCCTCTAAGCTGAAATTGTTTCATCACAAGATGTAACAAATATATTCCAAAGTACTTAATCTGGAAAAGTATACGGCCCGGTAACGAACTCTCCACGAACTGGCACCGGTACTTGGACCGGTGATTGCCGACCACTGTTCTAAAGCAACCAGCTAAGATTGTGCACTAAGATTGACAATGATCAAAAGAAAATAACCGAAACGTCTCAATACAATACAATGCGTGGGCCGGTGCCTCCACAAATGTCTGCATAAACACGGCCAGTGCCTGGCACTGCAGAAGTTTGGCTGTATTGTCATTGATTAAGTATTTGGGTGTTTCTTTATTTTTGCTTGTGATCCCAGCAGGATGAGTGACGTGCTGCAATTCTCTGCGCCGGTTCCGCTCCAGCGAAAATGCGGACGATGTCTTTAACCAGGCCGGTGAAAATATCAACTACACATCGCGCCAAACTGCAACTTGCTGTTTCTTGTACTCGGTATAGAAGATATCTCCTAAAACATGATAGCAAAACAAAAGTATACTTCAGAAATTCTTTGGCAAGTAATTTAACAATAATTGCAATGACGTCAGCTGAAAACAACGCGGCATGCGAAAAATGGCGCCGAGGGATGCAAGGCGCTCTGATGTCATCCGATGCAGGTTTGAGCTTTCTTTTATATCCAAGTTGACTCGGCTTAAAATGCATTACAAATTTTAAGTGATTTTTATGAAATTTGTTGAAACTAATTATTTCAAAATTCTGCGGCCACTGCGTTGGCCTATGCTTTTCCCTGTATGTAGTACTTTCTAACGTTTTAGAATAATAATTTTCGAATCTCTGATTCGTGACTGCATTTTGGTCTGCAGGTTCGGATCATGGCAATTCGCCGGCCTGGACACCCACCTGTGCAACGCACTGGAAAACTTGATGCCACAATCCACATTGTAATGCTGCCTCGCACCACCGGCGATTTACGTGCACACTCTCCACTACTTAGGGCCAGTTCTTGGTTTTGGTGTCTGCTTATTCTATTTGTGCCTAAAGAAGTGACAAATTACGAAAAACGTGCCAACACGGCGCCAATTTTGTAACAATTGAAATAATAGCTCCTGTCAGAACTGCTTAGATTAACTTCCTGAATTAGGAAATTGTCACTTATATTTGGGATAGCCTACGTTTCAGCAATGCCTATCAGTTTCATGAACTATCAGCATTTTCTGCTTACCTGTCTATACTCTTTTGGGCAGAGGTCGAAATTAACTTTTTTAACAACTTGCCTGTCGGGCAAGTGATATCAAATGTCTGGCTATTGACAAAAAAAAACTCAAAACTTTTACAGTTTTAATTTACTGGCTATTGACAAAAAAACTCAAAACTTTTACAGTTTTTACAACAATTTTTCTTAAAGGCGGTGAATCATCCAGCCAATTCCGTCGGTTTACAATAGCTAAAATTGAAATATAATTTTTGATATTTGTTGTTTTAATTTTGGGGCTTCGGTTGCGAAGATATTCAACAAATACAAAAAGATGTCCCCTCGAAAAAAGTTTTTCGAAACTCTGAGTTTTGATCTTCCCGCCAAGACCACAGTTCTCTAAACTATTAGGCCTACTGTAATCTTGTTAAACTATTAGGCCTAACTATCTCTAAACTATTAGGCCTAATAGTTTCGAGATAGTTATAGGCCTATAGATCTAAACGATTTAGAAATAAACTATTTGGAAATTACTATCTCTAAACCATTAGGCCTACCACAGTTCTCTAAACCATTAGGCCTACTGTGGTTTTGGCGGGAAGATCAAAACTCAGAGTTTCCAAAAACTTTTTTCGGGGGGACATCTTTTTGTATTTATTGAATATCTTTGCAACCGCAGTCCCACAATTAAAACAAAATATATCAAAAATTACAGTTTAATTTTAGCTATTGTAAACTACCGGAATTGGTTGGATGATTCACCGCCTTTGAACGCACGGAAGCAAACCGTAAAAAAGTTTAAAATCTTATCAGGTCCTTGTAGGTCAGAAGCACGTCAGTGCACAAGTGCTGCGGTTAACTTCCAAATATTTTGAGCAAAGATCATTACGATGACGTTGACGAAGCAGGCCCTAAAACTGTCTCATGTTGTTAGGTTCAAAGAGCGTTGCTGAGGACGAGATGGACCTCCCGATTGATGAGCAGGTATGAGCTGGGACATGTTTGACTTGCGAGGGATGTTCACTAATACCTAGTGTTTGCAGACCCCAGACAATACCGGAAACGAGGGCACAATACTGTTTTTTCCGCCCCCACAAAGCGTGATCTCGAGGGTGAGTCGTTCTTTTTTATAATCGCTATGTCCAGGGTAAGTTGAGTGCTTCTCTGATTGCCAAGGTGGATTGTGCTATGATTTGTGCAAAAGTGCTGTAGTTTAGTGTCTTCAAATATAAGCTGCACCTTGAAATTTGATAGTAAATGTAATTAGATTTTATTCACTAACTTGCCTTGGCCAGGAGACAACGAAGGAACTTTTCTGTCTTGGAGTCCAGCTGTCATCTGTCCACCTGTCTACCACACCCGGCGGAGGTTTCACACTGTCCCTTTAATTTATTGCTGAACGTCAAGCAGGGAAGCTGTGAATACCAATTTTGATAGTCTTTGGTTTGACCCGACCGAGAATCGAATCCCAGTCTACCGTTTCAGTGACAGACGCTCTATCCACTTGACCACTGCGATCATTGGATCAACATGATGATAATTGCACAATATTGCGTAATACATGGTAGCTATCACCAAGCGCTTGCGTTTCCAGCTTGCGAAGCTCGTTATGAGGATGCAGCACAAAGGGGGAGGAGTAAAAACGTTTAAGCAACATGTCCGCGGGGCAGAAAGCAACGAAAAATGTCCGCTAAGTAGTTCCTGCAGTACAGCGGGAGTGGACGGAGCGTTTACTCCGACTGCTATTGTGGAATGGATTATGGAGAACTTGTCGCTGGAGTCTCATCTCGGTAAGCTTAAAGTTGTGCAAAATCAAAGCTGCATCATTCTTAGAAGAGAGCTGTGGAAACCAGGCCACGAAGCGCCGGCGAAAGTTTTCGTAATTTGCCGCAAAAAAATTTATATTTGTTGTTTGCGTAAGAAAGCCCGACCGCAAAGCGCTAAATTTTCGGGGTATGATTTTTGCAGCAAGATTTTTTGTTGTTGAACAGGACAAAATCCGAAAACTGGCGCAAATCCAGTAAAAGACGTTTCACTGAAAAGCCCAATTTCATTAATTAATTAATTGTATAACTGCAAGCAGAAAACTTGCGTTTTCATGTTTTCCAAAACTCAGTCGTTAAAAGAATGATTTTTTTTAAACTAAGGAGGCAACCCCCTTTTTGGAACGGGCCTGTTTGCGTTTCTCGTACATTTGTGACCGCCTCTTCATTGCAGGACTTGTATCCGTCATTTTTCCTTAATTTTTGAATTTTAATACTAAGCATGTAAAAAATTGTTGATTACCTACGTTTTTGTCCCGTATTTTTATTGTTTGAAGTTAAATATCTTTTACCAAAAAGATTTTGACTTTACGGGAAAAAAATCGAATATGGCAACATGACAGCATCAAATATGCCTACGTAGTTCCAAACTGACTTGAGCAGATAAGTTCCTGGGTCGGGTTAGGAAGCGTTTTTTGCCAGGTTTCTGCTGTGGCTTTGACAAAAAGGTGTGCTTTTAAAAGTAAAATTAGGCTTATTGGGTTGACTTTTCTTCTTTGGGTAAAGCCCCCAGCCACCGGAGGCACGGGTGTCTGGGGGCGGAGCCCCCACGCTCAAAAATTTTGCATTTTTTTTGCAAAAATAACGTAATTTTAGGGCTATTTTAGTAAAAAATAATGCTTTTAAAACGTGGCATAGAAATTGGCAGTGCAACATGATTCAACACTTGCAATAATGGACTATGTGGGAGGAACATTGTAGTTCTCTTGTTTACATACTGATAAATCATAAATACCTATTATTCAATAAAACTCACTCGGAGTAGTCTATTTCGTCTATATTTTATAAAGAAAAATAATTGGGGGCGGGCTGATGAAAAATATTTGAGAAAAGTGATTGGTAATTAACTAACACTGAATAGCACCCCCTTATTCCTGATATATTTGTTGATGAAACCTATGTTTGGCATTTTTACACAAGCGATCAAATTTTATTGTTTATTTTTGGGCATTTTTTAAAGTTTTCATTGATTTGTGACTTTAATTTTTAACAAATTAGCTACCCCTGAATATATGTTTCAAAAGTTGATTTAAATCACTTCTTAGTCCATTCCAGCGCAAAAAAAACAGTCTCAGTAGTGCTAAAAATGTGGTATTTTCCTTATTCTGCATTTTGGTTGACAGGCCAATGGGGAGCTATAGCCCCCCCTCCCCACCCTTGGCTACGCTACTGATAAAGATATTGGTTTGGTGCACTTAGAAAGCAACTTGGAAAATAGGCCTAGGCCGATCGGATACCATTGATGATTTTGGCTAATGCTACACTGGCCTATCTTAGTTTTTGGAACTGTTAATGTAAATTGGTCGAGCGGTAACGCGTTCGTCTCTGGAGCGGGAGGTCTGAGGTTCAAATCCTGGGCCGGTCAAATCGGACACAGTGTTGCCTACGGCTCGCCACCGCTGCGACATTTCTTCGAAAGGAGCTGTGTTGCGCGGGCGCGATGACGTGGAGATGGGCCCCGCCAACTCGTAACACGCTTCGGCGTATTACAGCAAGTATAGTGGAAGATTTAATTTGATTAGTGTAAATTAAGCTCAATATGAAAACGCAGTAGGCTACAGTATAGATTATATTAGACTTAACAGCTTTTAAAAATCTACGCAGACTACTGAACTACAGTATAGGCTGGTATAGGCCTAGTGGCAGGTCTACTATAGCAAATTGGTTGTTGAACAATCTATTTCACCAAATTTTTCAAGTGAAAGAGAATAAAGCGAAAATAATTAATCGCCCATTTTTTTAAAGGTTTAAATTTGGGTTAGGTTTGGGTTTATTCGTTTTGTAACCATGGTAACCATGGTAATTATGGTTATGTTCTAATGTTGTCGCTGCGTCCAAACGAGCGACACCTGATTGTCGATTCAAACATTACTTTGAAAATGGCCTAATTGCTTAATGGCCTAATTGTATGTTTGCGTTGCTAAATACATGTTTTTCAAACCAAAATTTAACTTAAAAGATCTTAAAATTGAGTTATTTTTGTAAAAAAATAAAAATTGAGCCTCCGACAACTTTTTACCCTTGGCGCTTCAACTTTTTTAATTTCTGCCTACGTCACTGGGTCGGTTCTAATCGACAGTTCTTCACGTTTACAGAACTAACGCGGGTCTTTATTGCAGAAGCTTGCCACTTGGTGGCGATGCTGTGCAGGTCAGGGTTCGTCTACCCCTGCAATCAAGCGTGGGAAAGTCACTCAATTAAAATCAATGAACCTGACGATGACATCATTCTGCGATTTCAGGTAAAGAGCTGTAGATTGGGCTAAAGGGGCTCATCAGCAAACGTAGATTTGAATCAAATGGATCGTTCCCGTAGCGCAGAGCTACTCCGACTACTGTATGATCAGCGCACCGGAGCCGGTTGTCCGTTGGAATTAGGAATACACAAAGTATTGCTTCACAACAGTCAGCGCATATCTTCACCTGTGCTCAGATTATTTTTCGTTTTGAGCTTCACAAGCTTGCAAGACTTTCCATTCAATGTCCAACGACATATTTTTACCGCATGCAATCCAGCGTTGGCTGGTTGTTGAAGGGAAAAGTCTTGTCACCATTATTAAAACTCATTTGAGCATGATAGATAGCGAGACTAGGCGCTGCTACAATAGATGAACATTGGGTTGCCATACCATGCATGAACATCGCAAATCTTGCCTACAGTTTTGGGTCAAAGTAAAATACAGTAAAATGGTTGAGTAACATTACCACTAAAACCACTGGCGTAACACTGAGGCGGCAGGAGGCAAATGCTCCGATGCCCCGTTATATCCCGCCCCGGGTGCCACCATTCTTAGCAGCGCCTCTGGGGTCAAACCAAAGACTATAAAAATTAGTTGGTATTTACAGCTTACCTGCGTGACGATCAGCATTAAAAGGGACAGTGTCAAGCCTCTACCGAGTGTCGCAGACAGGGGGGGCAGGTGGAAGCTTGACTCGAAGACCGCAAGGTCTTTCTGCTGTCTCCTGGCCAATGCAACTTGGTAAATAAATGTAATTACAAATTTAATTTTTCAAATGGCTCTCAAAACGTGCGAAATATGTCATCCAAATGGCATTAAAATAACTATTTTTTCCAAAAAAGCACTAATATTGTTACGTCAAAGAAAGATCAATTTCTTTGGACTTTTCAGGCGCCATTTTACTGGATAAGCGAGTCTCTTGAAGCGGATGAAACTGATTACGGTAAGTTAACGCAAGATGTCGTGTTAGCACTTTTTCAGCAAAAGTGATAAAGCTAGGTGTTGAGCTTGGGACTTGCCTCATGTTGTAATCAGGGATGTGAAAGCGGTAACGAAATAAAAAATTAAATGCTTCCGCAACCCTGGTTGTACAATGTACTGCTTCAATTGTGATAAGACGTCGTCGATCCGATTTCTGAAATTTTTTTGTTTCGTTTCTTTCTGAAAGCAGGGAAAGTTTTTTTTTTTGTGATGCAGATTTTGTAATTCAATGTCCCAAACCATTCATATAATTGTTTGAAATATAACCCAATATCGTTTGAAACAAGAAATAAATTCACGCCGCAGCCGGAGTCAGGACTGGAGCAACACATTAAAGATCGGCCCAAGTAACAAACGAAGCAACAAACAAAACCGAAAATGATAAACATTTAAACAAAAAGTGTCCTGGTTCAAGATTTTCTAAAATCAGCTGCTAGAAACAAAATCTATCGAGCTTACAAATATAACCTCAAACGACTAGCAGTTGTCGACATGGAATAATTTTATACCACTTTTATGACCTGCGTGGCATAAAGCTAAGGAACAGGGTCATAATGGCTAAGGGTATTACGATGAAGTGTCTATCTTTCATCACCATGTTGGCACAAGCCCTGATACAACATCCCTCCACAACCACGGCCACTCGATCAGAGTGCGAACGTTCCCAGGATCACGTGATTTATTCCCCGCACATTTTTTTTTCAGTTTGCCATCTTTACGGGAGGCAGAACAACAGCCGGGGAATTCCGTTGAACGAATACGAACAGGTAAAGAAGCTAAAATGAAGTTCTTTCGCAATGCGCTGTGATGAAAAAGCGCGATTTTCCCAGACCCAGAGCATCAGCAACCAGTCTTAGATTTATTTTAAGAGCACTTTGATAAAAAAAAGGCTATTTCCGCTGTTGGGCCCCAGTTTCTGGGAGGTAGACTACTTGCAAGATGCTTTTCTTAATCAGGCCAGGTGTAGGGTACACTCTGGGCTCCTGGCGCAGCCCTATACCTGTACACAGGAAAGAATCGAAACGCGCAGCTTATTGGAGTTGTTGTTTATTGCATACTGCATACTGCGTACTGCGTACTGCGTACTGCGGTTTCTGAAAACAAACGAAAACGTTTCAAACGTAGTATAGCAATTACTTCCAAACCCTGTAAAAATATCTGAGCCAAGACCATGTGAAGCACTCACATGCCCAGACTAACCACACCCAACCCCCGAAAACCAGTAAAAAGGTGTGCTTCTCGGCTCCCATATCATTACCATAAAATTATAGAAAGCAAGATATACGAAGACTAACGCTAAATAGAAATTATAAACAAATACATACCGATTGATTTTGCCAGGTAGTCAAATGCGAGTTCAAATTCACTGCAGCTACGATAGAGAGAGAATTCCAAAAAATCAGAACAACCTGATGCTAGAAATGCTGAACTGAACTGCCCAAATCTCCACGCGTGAAGATTTTGTCAGTGTGAAAATGATGCATCGCTTCCGGCGACTTGGCAAATCACAAACAGAACTAGCGTTAGCCAAACAATAAGAACACAGACCACTAGTGGGCAGCAAAGAACAAAACTAAGAATGCGACGTAACAAATCCCCGCGGCAAAAATGGAAACAAAGGTAGACATTTTTAGATGTACACAAGTCGTATTCCGGAAAAGAAAGGCCATACAACATAAATTTATCATTTAAATATAGAGTGACTTCAGAGATGTCGTCAAGGCACGGGGAAAAATAAATTCACAGCAAATACACACAAATGTTACCAGGCTTAATAGATTGAGATGTTTGCATTGGACATGAGCTGAATTAATTGGAGGTAGACTCGATAACTTGGCACAGTTTTGTAATGGGGCGTTTCACAATTGAGTTGGCAGTTTTGATAAGTGCAGAGCGGACAGCACCTTTCTTGTCTGGATAAGTCTCTAAGATCCTGCCAAGGCACCATTTACCTCTTGGCTGTGAGTCATTGACAATCAAAACAATATCGCCCTTGGTTACATTGCGTACACTTTGAAACCATTTCTGGCGCTCTTGCAAATTTGGCAAATATTCACGGATCCAACGGCGCCAGAACTGGTCCGATAAAAATTGAATTTGTGCCCAACGGCGGCGCGCATAACAGTCCCTTTTGTCAAAAACACCAGGGGGAAGAGTAACAGTATTACGAAGTAGTAACAAGTGGTTCGGGGTTCATTGTCCATAGGGTTGAATGTAACTGGCACTAAGGGTCGTGAATTGATAATGGATTCGATTTCGTTCATTAGAGTGAGCAATGTATCGTCGGTCAAAACTTGGTCTTTGAAAGTGATTGAAAGTATGCGACGAACCGATCGAATCATCCGCTCCCACGCACCACCCATGTGGCTGGCGGTGGGAGGGTTGAAATGCCAATTGATTTTCAGTTTTGTTAAATAATCATTGATTTGGTGTTGATCGAGTGCTTGTAACGATTCCCGTAAAACGCGTTCAGCGCCGGTAAAGTTCGTAGCATTGTCACTGTAGATATGTTTTGGGTTTGATCTGCGGGCGATAAATCGGCGCAAGGCATTTAAAAACGAATTAGTGTCCAAGCCATGGGCAATTTCGATATGTACAGCTCGCATCGTTAAGCACGTGAACAAGCAGCCGTAACGCTTAACGTGACTGCGGCCTTGCTTAACGAATAGGGGACCGAAATAGTCTATTCCAACGTGGGTGAAGGGGGGCAAATCAGGTTGCACTCTACCATCAGGGAGATCAGCCATCAGCTGCTTGCAGGCGGAAGCATTTCGTTTCTTGCATAAAATGCAGTTGCCGATGACGCGACGTACAGCAGAGCTTCCCTTGACTATCCAATAGCGCTGACGTAATGAAGTCCAAGTATGTCCCACGCCGGAATGTCCAACCTCGAGGTGATGCTTCTGAATAAATAAATCTGTTAGATGCGAATTATTGGGGAGTATAACAGGATGCTTATTACCATAGTTGACTGGAGCGCGCTCCAGCCTACCTCCAACGCGAAGAACTCCGTCAACCAACATCGGATGAAGCTTTCTTAATGATCTTGCGAGCGAGTCTTTAGCCAACGCAGGATTCTTGCTGGAACACAACTTAAACAAGACTGAAAAATGTTGAAGCTGAACGTATTTAATTAATGCAAGTTCGGCATATTGGAGTTCGTCAGCTGATAAGTAAGATGAGAGAAGGGTGCTTGATTTTCTTGCACGACAAAACTGTATGTATCTAATTATCCAAGCAGTAGATTTCAGAAGTTTAGGCAAAGACGAATATCTCTCAATTAGTCGATCAATAACAGTGCAAGAAATAGGCTTAGACGCGGCAGTAACATTTACAATTGCCTCTCGTTTTTTGGGAATAAAGTCAGAAGGTAATGACTCAAGGCTTGTTTGCTCGTTGGTTATAGGATCAGAAGGCCAGTGGGTTTCAGAATGCCACAAGAATTCTGGGCCAGAAAGCCATGGGTTGTGAGAAACAATGCTATTAACGGAGGCCCCACGGGAAGCTACGTCAGCTGGGTTGAGTTTAGTGGGAACATGGCGCCACTGTGAGGCATTGCAATGTTTTTCTATTATAGCAAGCCTGTTAGCAACGAACACAGGGAACCTTTTCGTTGAATTTTTAATGCTAAAAAGCACGGCAGTGGAATCTGTCCAAAACGTAGAGGGGCAGTTAATCACGTCAAGTTCTTTACGCACCAACTTATCTAACTTTACAGATAGTACGGCAGCAGTGAGTTCAAGTCTGGGAATAGACACGGTTTTTATAGGTGAGAGCCTAGATTTTCCTATCAGAAAGGAACAGTGAATATTCCCTTTGTCATCAGTGAGTCGAATATAGCAGCAAGATCCATAAGCTGCAAACGAAGCATCCGCAAAGTGGTGAATTTCACATTGAACTACGTCACCAAACGCTTCGGGTTTAATACATCTACGAATGCGTAAGTTAGAGAGTTCAGGTAGACTGTTTAGCCAAAGTTCCCAATCTTGGGTTTCGGCAGCAGAAATTTCAGAATCCCAACCTAAGCCTTGTTTGCATAGATTTTGCAACATTACCTTAGGCTCCAAAATGACTGGGGCAACAAACCCCAGTGGGTCATATAAAGAACTCACGGCTGATAAGATCCCACGACGAGTAGACGGTCTTTCCGGTAGACTAACGTTGAATCCGAACTCGTCATCTTGGACGTTCCAGTAGACACCCAGCACTCTCTCCTTGACATCTTCATCCAGTTCGTGTTGTTGCACTGATGAAGCACGTTCTGTCGTTGGAATAGACTGCAAAACTTGCTCATGATTAGTTAGCCATTTAGTTAAGCGAAAACCTCCGCAGCGAAGCAGGGCAGGCAATTGTTTAGTAACTTTGATACCGTCGGCAATAGACGATACAGAGCAGAGACAATCGTCTACGTAAAAATTCTGCAACACAATGTTGGCAATAGAAGAGTCAAATTTCTTGCCATAGTCGTAAGCAGTTTGACGTAGAGAAAAGGCAGCACAACTGGGTGAAGAGGTAGCTCCAAACAAATGGACTAGCATTTGATACGTAACGGGTGGTTGGGTAAAATTCCCATTTGGCCACCAAAGAAATCTAAGAGCATCACAATCAATGGGATCAACTTTAATCTGATGGAACATCTGCTCGATATCCGCAACTAGAGCAATAGGATTTTCCCGAAAACGAATTAGTACTCCCACTAAAGAATTGGTTAGAACTGGACCCTGATATAAAGCATCATTAAGAGAAATGCCCTTATGTTTCGCTGCACAATCGAAAACAACTCTAACCTTATTGGGCTTACGAGGATGCAAGACAGGATGGTGTGGCAAGTACCATTTAGCATTATTGGTGACTAGAGGGTTATATGGAACCCGTTCAGCGTAGCCTTTGCTAATATAAGTTTCCATTACGTCCACATACTTGCTGCACAGTACCGTGTTTGAAGTAAGTCTTTTCTTCAAGCTCGAAAGACGTCGTTCCGCCATCACGTGGCTGTCGGTAGGTAGCTCCAAGCCGGATTTCCACGGAAGCGGTAGTTGATAGTGCCCTGCTACAAATTTAACAGAGTTATTCATGATGTCATAAGCAATGCGGTCCTCTTTCGAAGTGGGAATGTCGAAAATGGAAGTTTGATTGCCAAAATCAGTCTCCCACAACCGACTGATTTGTGATTGCAAAGATTGATCGGACGTCACAAAATTCACAGAGCAGTTACTGAAAGTAGAGAGAGAAAGCGAGGGACCTAATAAAGACCATCCCAGAGGGGTTTGAACAGCTATAGGTTGCCCTCGAGCCCCCTTGCGCACATTGCGCGTGCAAAATAATTCAGGTACATTAGCGCCGATAAGCAAGGTCACGGTGGCTCCGTGAACTTGAGGAAAATTCAAATCTCGTAAGTGAGGAAAGCTGTTTAAATCTTTGTCAACGGGTATGGCATTAGGTGTTACAGGAATGTCTTCAATAGACAAAACATCATGCAAATTAAAGGTCTCATCTTCAGTTAACGATGAGACAGAAAGACTGAAAGCATAGCCTTGATGGCTTTTCGAGCCAGTTAAAGTGTTTAAAGTAAGTTCGTTAGGGACCCCAGAAATGTCAAGAGCTTTAACCAGTTTTTGATTACAAAAGGTATGGGTGGAGCCTTGGTCAAGAAATGCATACGTCACAACTTGTTTAGTGCCATAATTAACCCGTACGGGTACCACACATAGGTATACAGCATTAGCACGTTGAGGCGATTCATTAGAGTAAACAGAGCAGACAGCACTAGAGCAAGAAACCGCAGAGTTATTTGGATTCGTGGAACTACTGGTCGCAATATCAGGTGCGGGAGTAGAAGCATCAGTATCTTTAGATGCGTCGGGAAGATTACGTTGTGAAGGATGGAGCAGGGTATGGTGAAAGGTCCCGGTGCAACCCTTAACCTTGCAAGTATTTTGCTTCGTACAGCCTTGCGTACGGTGTCTAGAACCAAGGCATTTGTAGCAAAACTTGTTCTCCTTGATGAATTTTGACCGTTCATGTAATGGCGCACCTCGAAATTTAGCGCACTCTAATAATCCATGATTAATGTCCTTGCAATAAAAGCACGCAAATGGGATCGAAGTAGCGGGTTTACTAGAGTTAGAATTAGTGGGCTTGGAAGTTATGTTATAAGAGCTGGCAGACTTCCGAATATCAGGGGTAGTTTGAGCCTTAGACGGAGGTTTAGTGCTTTGGGCTCCAAGCACTCGGCGACCATACAAAGAATTGGCCTCATCAGATAAGCGGTTAACGAATTTAACAAAACGAGAAAAATCAGCAACCTGACCTGTTTCTTGTTCTACTTTAACTGATTCCTTTACCCACGCACGACGAGAATCAAAGGGAAGCTTCTGAATGAGTTGAGCCATAGTGTCCAACGAACTTAAACTTCCAAAACATCGGATGTCTTCAAGAGTAATCAATGTCTGCTCTAAAAGTTCAGAAAAAAGTTTTAAGCCAACGGGATCATTCGATTTTACAGCCTTGGCAGCCTTCAAGCGTTGTTCACAAGCGTCAGCAATAATATTTGGTCTGCCGTATTCTCGCTCAAGTCTTTCGCAGGCTAATGCGTAGCCAGCGTCTCCTTTATTAGAGAAGTGTTGAATCTTATCTCGAACTTTAGTTTCACAATGTTGCAGCAAATAACAAAGCAACATTTTGTGATCCGAAACCTTAGGCACAATGTACTTAACAAATTCATTTTTGAAGGTCGTAAAGTTTAGCGGGTCTCCATTAAACTTAGGAAACTCAGGCCTGGGCAAAAAGATGTTATCTCCAGGATAGCACAAAACAGGGTTATGAGGAACTGGCGAAAACCCATGTGGTTGTACCATGCGGTCATTTGTTCTTGGGTGAGAAAAGGCAACCCCTCCCGCCAGGCCCCCCGGGGCCCCGGACCATACAGATTGCTGATGAAAACTAGGATTGGGAGCACTGGAGAATGGGTCCCTGGGAAAAGAGCTATTTGTGCCATAATCACGTTGCATTAAAGCATTTTGCATGGGCAAAGTAGAAAACGTAGTAACTACGGGCGGAGGTGCATAAAAATTAACACCTAAGTCGGCATTGGGCAAAGCTGAAAAACTAGTGCCATTAGCAGATGAAAGGCATGCTGGCGGAATAGGTTGTTCGCCTTTAAGCACGTGGCTTGATGCTCCGCGTTTGGATGCGGTAGTAGAAGCCGTTGTCAGAACCGAAACGGTCGAAACGATATTTGAAACAGTTTGCTCTTTTAAAATTACAGGACGTTGAGATTCAGCTGATACGTCGCTGGTATTAGTTTTTGGAAATTCGTTTTCGCAAAGATCACTATCCCACAATTTGAATTCGAGAGCAGCCAGATCGAGTTTACGCTTCGTCTCGCGCCGCTTGCGCTCGACATCCTCCTGGGCGCGTTTAGCCTCCTCTTGGGCGCGTTTAGCCTCCTCTAGGGCGCGTTCTTCCTCATGGGCAGCTTCTAACTCTAATAATTTCATTTTCGCGTAAGCCCCTCGTCGCTTTACTGTTGATCGCGAGCTAGATGTGGAACGGCTACTGCTGGTTATGACACTGGAAGTTAACGATTTGGAAGGCGCCACGTCGAGGTCCAAAAAAGATAAGGTGTCTTCCACGACCTTTGTACTGCTAGTAGCGTCTGAAGTAGACTTAGATTTAAGCCAATCCTTAAAGCGTGCGTTAAATTCGTGGTTATTTTTAATAACAGCGTCAATTTCTTCGGAATCCAAAATTTTGTCAGATTTTAAAATTTCCAAAAGTTTTTCAAGCGTTGTTTGAATTAAACTTGCAACAGCTTCTACGCTTTCAGAAGAGGTTGATCTCATTGACATCAAGCGCTCCGCTCTTAAATATAAATTTGAAAGATTATTTCTGAGTTCTATGTCTTCTTTGAGGTCCATCATTGCACAGCAAACGTGAATACAATTCAAACGTGAAATTAAGAATTATGTGAGGAATAAAAATCAATCGAAACTTTGTGTAGGGTACACTCTGGGCTCCTGGCGCAGCCCTATACCTGTACACAGGAAAGAATCGAAACGCGCAGCTTATTGGAGTTGTTGTTTATTGCATACTGCATACTGCGTACTGCGTACTGCGTACTGCGGTTTCTGAAAACAAACGAAAACGTTTCAAACGTAGTATAGCAATTACTTCCAAACCCTGTAAAAATATCTGAGCCAAGACCATGTGAAGCACTCACATGCCCAGACTAACCACACCCAACCCCCGAAAACCAGTAAAAAGGTGTGCTTCTCGGCTCCCATATCATTACCATAAAATTATAGAAAGCAAGATATACGAAGACTAACGCTAAATAGAAATTATAAACAAATACATACCGATTGATTTTGCCAGGTAGTCAAATGCGAGTTCAAATTCACTGCAGCTACGATAGAGAGAGAATTCCAAAAAATCAGAACAACCTGATGCTAGAAATGCTGAACTGAACTGCCCAAATCTCCACGCGTGAAGATTTTGTCAGTGTGAAAATGATGCATCGCTTCCGGCGACTTGGCAAATCACAAACAGAACTAGCGTTAGCCAAACAATAAGAACACAGACCACTAGTGGGCAGCAAAGAACAAAACTAAGAATGCGACGTAACACCAGGTAACGATTGGAAAAGGCCTTTCGCTTGTTGCGAATCTAACGTTGCTCAATTGTGTCGTCACTCGTTTTCCACATTACGTTGTGAGGTCATAACGTAGTCAGCGCTGTCTTTTTGACTCCGTTCGCGGAGAATAGGATTTGCTACGGTGTCCGAAATAACACCCGCAAGGCAGGTTGGCAGCTGTTTGTTTCCTGCGAAACAATCGATTTCTCCCACTAAAGGTGCACCAACTTTCACGCCTCATCCTGGCCGTTAATACGCGTTTTTTTTTTAGAAATACCTCACCAAAATTGAGCGAATGTTTCGTCACAAATGGGAGTTTATAAAGAAAACGTCAAGCCAAAAGCAAAGGTGATGTCGATATGCTTGGCGCTGGGGCCGTAGGCAGGTCTATTTTTAGGAGGCAGTACAGCTAGAAAAAAACGCTTAGTTAATAAAAACAAAGGAAAGTAGGTAATTTTTAGGATAAAAATCTCTAAACAAAAAATATCCAGTTCGCATTACTCTGTGGTAATGCATGATCCATTCGTAAAGCCGAAGTTTTTAAGAAAATAACTTTTTCCGCTGAAAACAATAATCAGAGACTTTAAACTATTATCTAAAGTTTTTTATCTTTATTTCTTGGTTTATGATTTTTATCTTGCCTTGTCTAAAGCAAGACTCCGGTAAAGAAAGAGCTATAACACTATTGCTTAAATTTAAATCATAAACTTATAAAGAAGTCGGAAAATTTGTGTTGTCAATATAAAAAACTTCCGATTGTCGCCGAAGTTTTCAACTGTAACCAGTAATCACTGATTTTTCAACACGCAAGAATTAATAACACATTTAGCGAAATGCTGCGATGGGTCTGCTGGTTCAAAACCGATCGCAAACGTACCTTTCAAGACAGGATCAATCTGCATTCACACCATTTTGAGACATTTCCTTTCATTTCCTAAAAGTTTAGGTCCTTTTAATTCGTCTAGCTTGGAGGCATTACCTCTGTAAACTTTCTTTAGTAGAAACTGCGCTTTCCAAATCCTGAAAAAATTGATCAAAAGCTCCACTGATAAGGAGCATTGGAGACTCGTCCTGGAAGTTAGAGTGACCTGTGCAGATCGCTTTGAGTGTCACTATCAATACCATTACCATATCTTGCTTGACAAGCGCGAACGATGTTTAGTGGTATAAAACAGATTTAAAATAATACCGATTCAGTACTGATTGAAAAAGAGAAATAGTTAATAACCAGGTCTTCACTTGGAATTCTAATACCCAAGGTAAACTTTGTAATTTTTTTTTTAGCATTGTGGTTAGAGAGTTTTAGTTTTTCCGAAATTACTTAAATTTGGGTTATCTGTTGCAAATTATTTTAATGTTTTTCGATTCCGTTTTATTTTGATTTAGTTTTAGATTTTGATTCTTTTAGATTTTACCCTTGACCCGGTTATTCACTATACCTTCGGTTTATCGTTTTGGTCTATACTGATGGTCTTTCAACAATTCTAACGTCATGATTTTTATAGATTGATAATGATTTAAGTTTAAGTCAAAACGTCTCGTAAATAAGATGTTTCATTTTATCGTGGCTCTGGTTTTGTAGTATAATATATTTACTATTTTTTGGGGGGATTTGTATAAAATCGTAATGTCAATTAACTAGGTTTCACTTGCTAATTTTTAAATTCAAGTTTCCGGTTTTTTGCTTAATTTTTTATATATTTCGTTGAGTTTCATGGAAAAAACTTAAGAATATTAGCTTTTTATATTTTTTAAAAATGTATAAATTTAACTTCTCGTTTTTTTTCAGCACTTTTTTCAGCAAATTTGCCCCCCCCTCTCAGTTATTTTAATATAGCTCCTACACAAAAAAATAATTTTGCTTTGATGCACCCTGACTTTGAATCAAATTTACTGACACACATTTTCAGAAAATTTGGGGTCAGCCGGACAACCGGAAGTGACATCATGCATGATGGCGTCATCACCTGTGGTGAATTTATCAGACGTGCCCTTAAAATAACAAAAGTCCAAACTGAAAATAATATTTAGCAACATTTAGACAAATTTGCATGCTGTTATAAGGATTTAGAGGTTTTGATGACGTCATCATTGTTTTCGTGACGTCAGAATCTCAAAATATTTATTTTTAAAAATTTAACAAAAAATGGCTTCAACAAGCAAAAAATCTTACTTCTATCACTGACCAATCGGTTTTTAGATAGGGGGAAAATTTGCTCCCCCTCCCCGGTACAAATAAGTTGTAAAAATAGCCCGGTGCATATAGGGTTAAGCTCGGTTTACATTGTACTTAAAATTAAGAGCGTACGGGTATCCTTATAGCTTATTTTAACCAATTGGCCGCTTGTATGCTGGTAAAATGGTGCTAAATTTCTGGTTAATATGAATTGAAAATACGCGCGTTCGCCAATGATTTTGCACCCAGTGTGGCGGGGCATTGTTCTCCACTCATCACTATTTTATTTATTTCCTTCAGTATCATGGCGCAGGTGTGCGCCAGCGAGCGCAGCATCCAAGCGTGGCAAGAATACGCGTACTGGCGCGTTAACCGGCCTCGATGCTATTTCAAGTGCACCGGGGGACGAATCAACGAACTATGGGCCGCTGCCATTCGCGGTCACAACCGGATGTACTCTTATGTAGAAGAAAAACATGACGGTAAGTAGTGCAAGAGAGCAACCGAGCGTCCAAGTTTTAGTCGGGTTTCTTGTTTCAGAAAAGACTGCCCAAGCAAAGAAGAGCTCTCCGAGCAAAGTGGTGAAGATGAGCTGCAACAGGTTCGATTCTCAGCGTTGTTGCCTTTTTTCTGTTTCATGGAAAACTTTGTGTCTTTCCGTAGAAAAACAGTAACTGCCACCTACGACTAGACGCCCCTGGTGTCGTGTGGCTTTAACTGCTTAATAGAGTGACGTAACACTGTTTCCTTGCAGGATTGTCAGCAGCTGTGCAGAGATGCTGGAAGTTGATCCCCTGCTGAGCCAGGATGAGTCCTACCACAATCCGTGGCGCGGAGACGCGACCGATGAGTGGCCGATCCACTCTACAAAGTGAGTGTTGAACCAAAACGCCACCAAGTAGTTTAAAAAGCTCATTCCCATTGTTTTAGGCCACCAACATCAGTCCTCCAGAGCGCTACCGGCATTTACCGTTCAGAGTCTACTGAGGCGTGTTAAACTTTCCGCTCACCGTTTTGACTAATTGACATCAAGTAAAGCCATGGGCTTCTCAATGCAGCAGCAGTAAATTTTTCTGGACGGTCTATCCGTCACCTGTAAAAAAATTTGACGTCACCAACAAGTTGTGTGCAGCTGAACTATCAGTTGTAGGTAGTCGTTATCCGCGGGAAAGACCCGATCCAAATTTTATCGCAACTAAATTTGCGTAGATGTTCGGGATTAGCCCAGCCGCTCTATATAAAAAAAAAAACTAAGTGAAAAAATTATCCAACGCTAAGAAATGTGTTTAAGGGAAACTGGCCCGTACAAGATGCAGTGCAAGACATGGGGCCGGAACTTCGATCTGCTGCTTAAGGACGAGCTGGGGATGTGGTTTTTTGAAAAGCATCTTAAGAAGGAGTTCAGTTTGGAGAACTTGGACTTTTACAAGCGTTGCATAGAGTTTAAAAGCGCGCCTCTGTCGCAGATGGAGGACCAAATAAAAGAAATTTACAGGTGGGTCGTGAGCACGTGCGAAGCGCCGTTCTAATGAATGGAAGGTTTCCATGCAAAACGTTATCAATAAATCTGTTCTCTTGTTGAATCTTGCAGTGCGGTTAAACGTCCGTTGTAATGTTAGTGGAGGCTTGATGTGCGCCATCCATGGCCTCCTTACGTCATTATGCACTTCACAGTATTTTAAGCAAATGGTTTCCCTCAGCATTGCATTGAACAGCAGGCACGACTGTTTCTAATTTTCGCTGCGTCACCGGAACTTCGCAACCTCTGCCGTGGTTTCGAAATCTTCAGTGATTGACCAACCGCGAGATGCGCTGCACAACTCCTCAGCCTGCCCGTCGGATGGATATGGTCGGAATCCCTAGAGGCCGCAAACGAACCATTTTCTATGAAGATTTGGGATGTGTTTTAAACTGCAGGAGAATAGAAGTAGGCCGGTGGGACAGCGATGCCTCACATCAGGGCCGAATGTTGGGGAGAACCCAAAAGATCCAAACCGGGTCCTCCACTAGCCTTTACTAGTAGTCTGCAGATTTGTTCAGTGTTGCCAAATATAAAAACATTTTGAAAATATTTGATTTGTAACAAACTAGTTCGGTCAATTTTTCCCCTTTCTTCTGTAATAAATTAATTGCGGCATTTTTATGCCACAGACGCATCTTTAGTCCGATTGCAAATCTTTACACCGGGTGAGTCGGCATGAAACAAGTTTGTAATTTGCTTGACGTAACAAATATTATCTTTCGCTGCTTATTCCGACAGCTTAGTGGTGCAACCAGGGGCTTTGGACTTGACCTGTGAGTAAAGGAGGAGCTTGAAGGGGCTGGGCAATTCAATTCTTTAATTGGCTTTCAAATCTTAGCAATTTAGTTGTTTTAAATGGCTATAAAAAGGTACGAAATCTGATCCAAATCGCTATTTTGTTTTCTAAAAAATCACAAAAATTGCCCAGCGGCTTTGAGCGAAGCCCATGGCCACTGGCAATTGGCCTCCTGCAGATGGCCTCTGTGCCGTGTCCTTCGGCGTTTGGGGGCTTCGCCCCCAGATTCCCGCCCAGTACACTGCCCGGTTGAGACATTTTTCAAGCAAAACTATTTGACTTTTGGTTACAGCCTCCCACTCGAACTAAATCTTTAAGCGCCAGCGACGACTAACCTTTAAGCATATTGCCAAAATGAACTTGATTTAATTTTTGCATCATCAAAAACTTGGGTCCCATGGCACTCCACCATATAAATCTGGCTCTGATACCTCAGTTGATAAAAGCACCTAGGGTGGTACGCGAAAAGTAGCCGACTGCCGGTTCGATTCTCGCCCTGACAATGCGTCGTTGGGATTAGATTCAGAGTTTTGGGTTGCGTTGGTTCGTGCGCGTGATTGAATGCATATTGGACTGGTCTGGCGTTGCTTTTTGCTTCTTGGCGTCAATCCAAAGCCGCTTTGACGCTCAATTTAACCAATCAAGCTGATTGGTTATTTGGAACAAAGAATGCGCCAGCGCACTTACATAATTATACTGCAAGTCCAGAACTACACAGCAACGTCTATCGAACATCCCAACAGCCACAGATGACCAACTGCTAGGGACCAAAATAAACTTTCGCAAACTTTTAGCACATTCATCTCACCTGATGCGAAGACACAGATAAACATCGACACGCAGACGCTGCAGAAAGTGCAGCACGAAATCAAGACAAACAAGTCGCGCTTCGTGTTCGACCCAGCGCTCGACCACATCTACACGTTGATGAAGAAGGACTCGTACAAGCGCTTCGTCAAGTCGGCCGCCTACAAAGAGGCCCTAGCCCAGGCTGCGAACCCTGCCAGGCAAACGTAAGTTTAAAAAGTGCGTGACTGCTCTCGACCCTAAGTAGCCTCACTATGATACGATCAGGTTTGTGGCACAAATTACATTGTATTGGAGTGAAACGTAAGTTGATTCAAGAGCGCGGCTCAAACCCCAATGCGGTTGATTAGCTTTGAGGAAACAATCAAAAACTTAATCCATTTCGGATCCAAACCCAAAAAGTTCCAAACAGGCCCGCTTAGCAAACTGTACAGTGTTTGACGAAATAATAAATTAAATTATGGTATGGTTTCGAACCAAATCAAATGCTAAATTTTGTTTTGCTGTTTTTTTTTTCAGAAAAGAAAAAATGCAGCTTCCGAAGTGAGTGGTTTCTGGTGACTTCTTGTTGCTAGGTATTAGTGGGCGGTTCGTTCAAGATGGCGCTCGCCGGAGGGCAGCATAAAAAGCATTTAAAATTGGAGAAGATTTCTCACTGTAGAAAAATATATCCGGGGCGGAAGAAGAGCCTCCGAAAATAAAAAATCTTTATTAATTCCTAAAATTCCAAACAAAAAGCTATAAAACAGCCATGATTAGACCAGCCTTCTTCCCAGATCTGTTTCTGTTTTTCACCGGAATCTTGAATGCAAATGCTCGCAGCCCTACTGTGGTGAGGAACGTTGCTAGGTTCTTTTTGCCCAACAAGGTTGATATTTTACCCACAGCTGTTGGACCTTTTTATCCCCATTCTTATTTCCTGATGATAGTAGCCAATCGGAGTGGATGCGCCATGTTTCCTTTGAAAACTTGTTTTTATTACAATTCTTTTTTGTTCTAGGATTTGGAGGTTGTCTCAATTTTTGCCGAAAAAAAGACCGGAGGATGATTTGTGACGTGTATAGCGTGGTAAGGTGCTGTTAGCATAGGTGGGCAAGTTAATGCAAAACGTTAGCTTCGTTAACCACTAGTCCGTTAACAAACTTCACACCTCCGTTAACGTTAATCCGTTATTTTCAGCTTTAATTAACGGAAGTTAATAACGTCCGTTAATTCGTTAACATTTTGCGTGTAATTTACATTTCGTTTTATTCACTCGCTTCTAGTACACGTATTGACGCTGTAGAGCTGATTGAAAGGAAATATTTATTGCTATGGTGGTGCTTTTGTGTTTTGGAAGTTACATTTTACAGTCTAATCTAATTTCAACATAAAAATTAGTTCAAATGCACTAACGAAGCTGCGATCGGAAAATCTTTGGAAATTGTGATCAGCGATAATTAATAGACCTACAAGCTGCAGCTTATTATTTGCCACAAAAAAGGCCTCCTTTCTTCGCTTTCTTGTATAAAACTTGTGCTACTACGCAACAAATGTTACCAGTGTAAACTGGTTTGTACCGGTACGATGAATGAATGGGACAAGATATTAACGATAAAAACCGTAACGGAAGTTAACAGAACTTAACGGAAGTTAATTTAGTTCGTTAACATGAAAAAACTTTTAAACGGATTAACGAGTTAATGAAAAAGTTAGCTTCGTTATTAACGGATTAACGATTAACGGACTTGTGCCCACCAATGGCTGTTAGTAATGTTTTTCGGTATAGTCTATCAGATACTGTATCGGTGTTAATTGTAGCTCCTTTTCTGAAACGCCAGTATACTCAGGTTCGGTTCTCATTCGAATCAAACAGGGAATAAAATTAATATTCGCTGCTTTCGTGTCATTCAGCATCAAGAGGAACGATGTGAAGCATCCAGCGAGTGTGCACTGAGCCGGGCCGTATTAAGGGGGGGGAGCCAATTGGTCCTGGTTCTCTTTCATTCAAAAAAGTGCACCTCTATAAAGAAATCTTAATCACATGAAAGCTGTAAAAAATTAATAAAAATTACGAAGATTTTTTAACTTTAAAATTTTTGACTCGGGCTCTGAACCCGAGCACAGTGTTTAGTGGTCTTGTATGAGTTGTAACAAACTTTATTGGTGACTGTAAAGACAATTTGCAAATAATTTTGAATATTTTGAAGTAGAAATAAATATGAATATTTTGCTAATTTTTGTACCAACAAAAATAATATCGCTCAGCAGCTGACCTATATGGGCCCCCTGCGGCTGGCGTATCCACCCCCAGATCCCTCGTTTGTACGCCCGTCTTGAACGAAAATATTTTTAACCTTTTTTGCCAAAAAAAGAATTCCTATTAATGCCTTGTCATCCCTAAGGTCCTCATAAGTGCTTCATCTTGTCAGATCACACTTTTGGCGAACACCCCACTCAGATAGGCCGCATCGTGTGCTTACATTAGCAAACATCGTTTTGCCATTCCCCCCCAAAAAAAAAATCTACTGCACGTTTTTACCACGTGACCTCCGATGCGTTGATGCGGCCCTGAATTTGTTGTCTCCTGGCCAAGCCACGTGGCCGCTTGGAAATTAATTGCAATTCTTAAGCTTAGTAAATTAAATTTAGATCAACTTCTTCAGCCCTAACCACTATCAAAACCGCTGCTTCATCTTGTGATCGCAAGGACTTCAGTTTGAAGCCCTGTCCAACCAGCTGGCATGCAGCCGAGCAAGCCAGTCCCGTAGTTCTGTCAATCATGTTGTTAGCGTCCACAAGAAGGCGTCTATAACAACCTATATAAAGCATCACAACGTCATTAAGGTTTTCTGTTACATAACAAAACTATTCAAACTCCTCTAAGCCAATTGCAAAACGTAAAACTAAGGAAGTTAGCAACAACGAAATAATGTAAGTCTTAACGCATAAATTCTACCACTAATCACCAAAACAGATTCCAAAAGTTTTAGTCCTAACCCGTTGAGATCCTGAAGCTAACAGCAGCTGTATACCGCGATTATCAGCACCGCTTAACAGCATTTGCGTTGTTGCAGCTACAACCGGTAAACTTTCGATGTTGTGAGATTATCTTTGAAGTTGTGCGGAGCTTGGACGTCGTGGAGCAATTCACTTGAAAAATGGCCGCTCTCAGATTGAATTCCATTTTCTCGCAAATATTTGAATTACAACGATTTTTTGATTTGTCTGATGATTGTGATTATGTTATACCGCAAAAACCCGAACGCAAGCCCCTTGAGGGCGATGCTCTTTTTAGAGCAGTGTGCACACATTTCTGCTGTCAAAAACTAATGTTTCATAGGGTAAAGCATTCAGTCTTCATCACAGAGTGCAAACCAGCAGAACAACAAAATAATAGCCCAAGTTTATTTTTGCCTGACTTTGAAATTACCGTGTACTCAAAAATTACTGACTTGAAAAAAAAATTTTCGGCCATCTTTTACAAAAACGCCTCATACTTTTACGCTTTGCAGCAGTGAAATGAGTTCAGTGGTCCGACAGGTTTGAGAAAAAGCGCGATTCGCTGCTGGCGGAGGAAAGCTCTCGACCAGCCTGCGTGCAAGAAGCCGCTAGCAACTCAGGGGCGGCTCCACAGAACCTAAACATTTGCTTTTGTTCTAATTTGTAGTTGGCTTCCCTATTGCGCTGCGACTTCTAAATGCATGAACGTAACAATTAGCGCGCGATCGCAGCGACCGTGTTCAACCGGTTTCACAAGGGGTTGCAGACATCACGATTGGATTCGAATCAGCCAATTTCCAAACCCTTGGTGGATTAAACTTGTCCTACTGGACCGGGCGTCCAAGCTTGCTGGCTGATGAATCAGCTGGTTAGAATCCGAATTTTTCAAAAAAAGGCCGTGAGCCGTCTTCGCTCCGGCCCGGCAACTTAGTTAAGCCCTTTCGTAATTCGTACTTAACCTGGGAGCCATTTGCTTTTCTTCGAGGCGGCTCTAGCTATTTCAGTATATTCACTAGTGCAGTGAACTTTATAACAGTCTGTATGGACGTACTTTTTGAAGTCAAGAACGTTTACCGTCATAATGCTGATAAGCTTACCGTATGTTTGTACAATTGTTATTCACAGTGGCGCAACCAGGTGAAGGCCTTGCTAATTGCCTGTCAATAAAAATGTTCTATACACGGTGACAATTTCCTTTCCTTGAGAAAGTCCGAGTGAAATCATCCAACATTTTTCCTAAGAACTTTTTGAATCAAAGGTTGAGCAATCATTTTGTTGAAGATCTGACCTACAAGTCAGGTTATCTGCGGACGCTTGGTTATTGTTTGATTGGCGGGGGCCCAAACCACCAACCACACGCTATGACGTTATCAGAAATTTTCGAAAGAGAAACTTTGTAAATTGGGAGACTAATAGAGCGAACTAGATGAGGCTGTGGGATCTGGGGGCCAAGCTCCCAGCTGCAAGGCGATTTTTTGTAATTTTTTAGGTAAACTAGCTATTTTAATGTCATTTGATCACAACTCGCGCGTGTTTTGAGCCATTTCAAAGAACTAGATTTTTAACATTTTTAAAGCCAATTGAAAAACTTAATTGTTTAATTTCCTTTTACTTGTAATTTGTTCAAACCACGTTTAAAATCTTGCATTTTGGGGTTAAATTTTGTAAGTGATTTGGCCCAGGTAGGAGAAAACAAGGTATAAGCATTGCTTCGTGCAATATCTTAGCAGTAAACAATAATCCACGCGAAGATTTTCGTTAGAGATTTTTGTTTTGTCATAAAACTAATCAGTCGAAGGATACATGTAGGCCTACGACCAGGCTCCTTCAATTTAAACACTTTTTTTTTCAATGAGCGTTTTCCCTAGCTTTTTTTCAAATGTCTTTTGTCGCCTAAAAACTGACGAGGTGGATTGTTATTTAAAAATGATACAATAGATAGTTACGCTTAGTAACCTTGTTGTTACCGGGCTGCATTTACACTGCTACATTGGCACTTAGGAGATTTTTGCAGCATCTTTCTTCCAAATATAGGTGAAACCCCAAAAAAGTTTCACCATCTGAGCGCGGAGCACCTAGTGTCGTCCTATACTGTGCCGTTCCATATTATAGTAAATCTGGCCCTAGTTATTACATTACGTTCATAAAAAGGTTAGATGAGGGCCTAAAATAGCAACTATTAAAACACAAACTCTCAATTTTCCCGGGTTACACATTTAAATAAATTAGTTGGCAAAATTTGAATTGAGGAAGGGGTAGGGACCCAGGTCGTCAAAACTGTTGTTAATTACTGCTGTAGGCGAAAAAGCCTAAAAAAATCTGAAACTGAAGAAACAATAGGCTTTTTGTCACATTTTTGTCTTTGGTGACATTTCATTTGAGGGAGGGTCGGGCCCCTTGGCCCCGCTCATGGCTACGCCTCTGCGCTTGGCCAAACTATGTTAGGCTGGACTTGCTGAACATCACCTCTTATTTAATTTAAAAAAAGAAAAATAATCGAGAATTCTTAGATTATCTTCTGGAAATAAAAGCGATTTAGAGACTTGGAAACGAAGTAGAAAACGTTTCTAAATGGCCGCTGCGCAACGACAAAAACTGCTTAAAGACAAAACGTTCAATCGTTTCACTTTGAAAGTTTTTCGACATTCTTGGTCAGGCAGTGTTTCCAATTAAGTTTGGTGCTTTTTTAAAGCCAACAAATAGAAATAAATAAAGCGTGGTTATGTGAGGCAGCCGCACGTGGGCATAGAGAGCAAATTGAACTCAAATGACTCGGTCAAGTCAAATGAGTGAAAACGACGTTTGAAACTTACTTTTTGTCGTCCACGGGGAGTTTCATTCAACATTCAATTAACTGGTTAAAAATTTTACGAAGTTTCGCCGAAAGAAAATATTTCAATGAATATGATTATGACGAACAATAATAAAAATTTGCAGCAAAAAGAATTTGATAGACGGCTGCTTAGCGCGATAATCAGGAGATAGCGGCTCAAAAATTCCGGTTGCAATCACGTCACTGCCAATTTATTGCACAGTATTGTTTTGTGGTGCGTACTTTTTCTTTGCTTGGTTTGTTTTATTTAATTGAGATTTTTCATAAATTGTAAAAAAATAAATCCTAACAAGAGTGGAGAGAGCCGGGGGCAATTGCCTTTCTCTAACATAAAGCACCTATAAGCCATTAACATTTGAATCTCAGCCCGGAATTTAGTTTTCTGGTCATGCAAAGACAATTTTTTTTGTCTTCACCCGTTTGTCCGAGACCGACCCGAACAAAATTGTCGCAACGCCACTGTATTGACTCAATCATTTCTACAAAAATTTGAAGTTTGTCGCTTGCGCCAAACTGGCCAAGATAGCTTTATTGCCCCTGTGGCGTAACGCGGCACAGCGGTATGCTAATTAATTATT
The DNA here is from genome assembly GCA_963965965.1 of Trididemnum nubilum. Lineage (NCBI taxonomy): Eukaryota > Metazoa > Chordata > Ascidiacea > Aplousobranchia > Didemnidae > Trididemnum > Trididemnum nubilum. Next base: position 404,125 of record OZ014486.1, on the reverse strand, counting down.
TGGCCTCCGGGCGGTGCCATCGCGCGCAGTTTCGCGGTTTCATGCAGCGGATCTCGGCTGATGCGAAGCCAATGCATTATAATGAGCAATCGATTGGTCTGGTTGGAGCCGCGGTTGTCTCTGCTTTTTTTTTAAGCTCAGAGTCGATTAGGACCCGTAAAATATGAAGAAATACTCTTTGAATTAACTCAAAATTGTTGATCACGCCCGAGGCGACCCTGCCAGCCATGGATGGAATGTCTCGTCCAACCTGAATCAAAGTCATATCGATGCAAATTAAACCTTTGTAGCTCACTGAGTCACCTCCCCACGATCATGTTAGTTGCGGAGCGATTTACGATTGTGCGGAGGCGCGTCACTGGAATGCGCGACATGGCCAGGTTGGTGGGTCGTAGTCGTGGCCACTTGCAGGGAGACTTTTCGTGACAACTAAGGAAACTGAAAAGGTTATGAAAGTTTGAAGTCGGTTTAGGATTGTAGGGCTGTCAAGCCACCTTAAAAACGAGAGAATGCGAAGGATCTTGTCCATGATCCATTTGTCCTGGAAGCATTTTTTCCCTGACAAATACTGTATGCTTTGGGACCCATTTCTCCGGAAACCGTACGATTCAATCCGTCAACTAGGCCGGGCTGTAGCTCAAGTTGTTAGAAAATCGGCTCAATTTAAGGCCTCGCAGTCGAAAATGATTTGGTGTAAAAAATTGCTCGAGAAATATGAGCCGAAAGCCCTGTTCAACTCATCGTGAACTGTCTTAAATTTGCAGGTTCATCAGCCTGTATTTGCTGCAGATATTTTAATAATATAATGTCTGCGAACATCTTGCCCAAATATAAGGTATCTTGTTGTATCCCGGTTAAGGCCATCAATTTTCCCAATACTAGTGGGGATCGCGATGCCCTTGCTTTATACATTAAATAATCACCAAAACTTTAAGTCTGACTCATATTATTATGGCTACGCTCTAAGAACAATTACAGCAATCTTGAAATATTGGAAAAATTGTGAAATTAGTTAAAACAAAAAAAACAAAAAAAGGAAGACCCAACAACCAACTGTCCAATTTCTCGTGCAAATTACTCTAAATTTTGATAACGAGAGTCTATTTTTCTAGCAACTTAATTTCTTGACCTTTCAACTCCTCACCGGTCGGCGATGGTAGCTTTTATGTTCATACAGGATTGCTAAGCGGACCTCCCACAGCAGACAGAGGGTGCCATTGCTGCGGGCAGCCGCCCATAGCAGCTTTCGACTCGGTTCTCGAAAATTTGAATTAACGTGAAGATGGTTTGTTTATGAGCAAACAAAAGCATGAGAGAGTTCAATTATGTAGCCAACTATTGCGGTCGTTTGAGCCTCGATTGCCTGATACACCTTGCAGTAGGCGCTTTGCCCGGGGGCTGCAATTGTTTACGGTTTTTTTTTCGGCCAACGCAATAAGGTCATGTTTACGTTTGCAGCAGAATTTAATGAAGTGTAACGATGCCAGGCGGATCAAGTCACAATGGCTCGCTCGTTGCTCCAAAATTTTTCGACAAAATTGCGAGGTTTGCATTAACTTTCGACCAGGAAAAATCTAGTACGTTGACTGGGCGTGGCAAATCTGCAGCTGAAACCCAAAGCGCTGCATCTGGCCGCAAGATCTCTATCTTGAAAAGATCCGAGATTGCGAGAAGGCTGCGGTGCCTGGCGGGTAGAGCGATCGCTTAAGATTTAATTAATGTCTCTGTGTCGAAAAAAGAGGAAAGTTTGCAATGATAAAGCAGAGCAAGCATCTTCGCATTAGCACAACGCGGCCGCACTTGATTGGGAAGGAGCTGCTGCATTGTTTGTCGGCTCAATCAGCGTCATCCGATACGCGGCTGAACTTTGATCTGACGTTTCCCCCTGATGATGGTATTTAACAGCGCTGGAGAAACGTCTAGTGTCAGTTTAACATCAGTCACAGCCGGAAATAAAATGCCACCGAGGTCATATTCATTCTGCCAGGGCGTTCCCGTGGAGTGCTGAGATGGAGTTGTAGTTTGAATAACACTGCTTTGAGAAACTACTTGGAAAGTTCTTTGTCAAGATAAAAAAATTCGCTTTTTGATTTTTCAAAAGTCGCATGAGTTAAGATGAAGGCCAAAAAAGTTGAAGTAAAGAAAGCTGAGCAGACCCGTAGTGTTCGCGATGCACTTCAGGCCGAGGGCAATTCGAGCCACCGATGCGGCTTCAAATCGAGGCAAAAACTTTCCGAGCAAAACGAACTAAGAAACAAGATTGTCTGATTAGGTATTACCTTTGTTGGCTTTCTGACGTAACAAAACAGCTAACATATGGAATTATGGGCGTGGATTTACAAGATGTGGAAAATAAAAAAAATCTTTACACATGTTAGACCCCCTTGTTGCCGGGCAAGCTCTTGAGCTTCGAGTTGTTCTAAACATTCTGCATTTCGTCAATAGTAGAGCGCCAGAGCGTGGTGGCAACAGTTAGAACAACCAACTCTTCTCAAGGCTGATGATTCGGTTCCCTTCTGAAGCAGCAGGTCCACGCACGTGATTTATGTCAAGAAATTTTTTGTTGAAAAGTTTAGCTTTGTCCTGTTTGTTTTTAATTTCCAAAGGCCGCTCCCGCCACTTGTTGTCGCGTTTTATTCAAAATTTTTCGTCTCAAAATTGTTTGTCAACTAACGTTTACTTTAGTAAAAATTTGAACCGGATCTGTTAAAAACGGCTTACGTCATCACCAGTACTTAAATTGTAAAACTTTGCTTGGGAGGACGCTTTTGCAGCCTTGACCAACTTCACAAACAGTTTAGTGGAAATGATGCATTTCCGTCGCCGAAATTCAATGAAGAACAAAAACAAGAACAAGGTCTTCGCCGGAAATTGAAGTCATTTTTCCCCGAAATCAGGTGAAGAAGAAAAAAGAAAAAGATCTTCGCTGCAACTTGCGACCATTTTCGGCAGAAAATTTGTAGGATTTTTTAATTTTGGCTGGCAATTTTTTCTCTGCTCATCCAGCGCTCAACTCTCGATGGGAGTACGCCTAAATCTCGATAGGGAGACGCTAAATCTCGATGGGGGGACGCTAAATCTCGATGGGGGGACGCGCCCTCCCTAACGTGGAAATGATACATTTCCGTCGCCGAAATTCAATGAAGAACAAAAACAAGAACAAGGTCTTCGCCGGAAATTGAAGTCATTTTTCCCCGAAATCAGGTGAAGAAGAAAAAAGAAAAAGATCTTTGCTGCAATTTGCGACCATTTTCGGCAGAAAATTTATAGGATCTTTTAGTCTTGGCTGGCAATTTTTTCTCTGCTCATCCAACGCTCAACTCTCGATGGGAGTACGCCTAAATCTCGATGGGGGGACGCTAAATCTCGATGGGGGGACGCGCCCCCCCTACAATTTTAGTACTAGTCATCACCATTTTGCTTACGTCATCATCGTCTAGCTTACGTCACAATCATAATAACTAAAAAGACCATTCGCGAAATTTGTTTAGCCATTGTGAGGGATCCGAGTTAACCCTGCTGAAAAAATGTTGAAAAAAATTAAGCTGAGGAGACCAAGATTTTGTTCAAGGAGGCAGATAATTGAAGCAAAAATGAAGACGTTGTTGCCCACGGATGCCCGAAGCGAAAGATCTTGTTACCAACAGGGAAATTGGGTTCTTATAGGTCATAGTTTTCAAAAATTTTACTGGTTTGTAGCATTTTTGGCAAATATTAGCCTCAGACCTTTCGGTTGAAATTGTTTAATTTTTGTTTTAAACAACTAGAAGATTGTTAAAATAAACCGACAAGCGATTATGCCGTAATCATTATGAACTTCATTCTTCGATCAAGCTCGGCCGCTTCCGGTTCTTGAGGAGGTAACTTTTCCGGCTCTTACCTTTGGCTAAATTGGTATTAAATACAGGGTGTCGAACAGTTTCAAATAACGGTTCAGGTTCAGGTTTAGCTCCTGCTCAAAATATTTTAGCGGTTCAGGTTTGGTTCGGGTTCACTTGAGCACCATTTTCGAGGTTCAGGTTTGGTTCAGGTTTACTCAAGTAAAATATTATTGGTTCAGGTTCAGTTTGGATTCATTGACTTAATATTTAACTGTCGTTACTCGTTTCGTCCAGAAAAAAAAAGGAGAAATTGCTGATCCTGTTGATGATCACCACTGCTCTTATTGTGCGTGTACCAGCGCCAGCGGCATCCGGATATGGAAGAAAAGTCTTACTTTTGTTAGGGGTTCAGGTTCGGTTTGGGTTCACTTGAGCACAATTTTGAGGGTTCAGGTTCACTGAAGTAAAATTTTGCTGGTTCAGGTTCGGTTCGGGTTCACCAAAATGAAACGGTTCGTTCGGGTTTACGGTTCGGGCTCAGATTCGGTTCGACACCCTGATTAAATTATTACGGCATCTCAAATGGGCCACAAGCGCAGGAAATTTTTGTGATCGCTTTTTAAAAAAACAAAGCAATTTTAAAGCCATTTGAAAAAGTTTTGCACAGTCTAGTGCCATTGTTGCGAAAAAATAAAAATGCTGAGACAGAAACGTTTTGGCCTCATGAACCTCTTCCACTGATTTAATCTTAAGCATATTTGAAACCTTGCATGTTTGGGGTAAATTTTAGCTGACTAAGAGGTTGTGAGAGGGTTTTATTCCCCTTGGTTGTGCATGCGCCTGCTCTTCCTCGAGCTGAAATTTACTTTTTTATTTTCACGACGCATTTGGTTGGACAATACTTGGTCGAGTCAAACTAGAGGGAGGAATACACCAATCAGCATTAATTTCAAATAAAGACACAGGTATTTCAAAATGTTCATTTTGAATGGGGGGAAGAGGAGAGCTTTTGGGTTTCATTTCTATTTTTACACACGCAAAACCCAAATTGATGCTGCAAAAACTTGATAAAGCTACCCACAAGCTTTTTTATTTATTATAATGTGGCTATTTTCATTAATTATCAGTTTTATTACATTCATTATATTGTGCGAGGTCAAACAAGACCTCCTGTCACTTAAAAGAGGATTGAAGGTAAAACCAATGGAGGTATCTAAAGTTATGGCAATCGCATTAAATTAAATTGGCGTTGACTTTATCCTTCTTGACCCAGCCGTTCCAAAAATATTCTACTTCAAACACAACGTAGGGGTCTCTATGATCATAAATTTTTTTGAAAACTCTGACGCGAATAACATCGACGACGCATCATAGTTTTAACCTAAGGCAACGCCACAATTAGGCTAAGCCTAGAGGTCGTTTAACTTGCATATGCATTTATTGCAGATTAATGTTGGCCTCTGTGGGCTAGGCTACGGCCTTAAAACGTTAGGGTTGCCATTAAAAATTATAATTAGGGAGGCCCTTACGTAGTGTAAAATGTTGGCCTCTGTAAGCTAGGCTACGGCCTCAAAACGTTAGGGTTGCCAATAAAAATTATAATTACGGAGGCCCTTACGTAGTGTAAAATATCTCTGGAACGGTTGGGTCAAAAACTACTGAGTTATTGCCAATGTCATATAATACGATTGCCTAAACTTTGGATACTCCCATTGATTTGGTCTTTAATCCTCTTTTAATCCAGCAAATTGCTGGGTTGCCGCTCAGCATCTGAAGTAATTGAAAAACTAAAGGTGAAGCAGCAAGAACAGTAAGCAGACGTTTCATTTAAAAATGTTGAGGCATCGTCAGTGTCTTGTTCATTTATTTCACTCTAACGTCTACTTGAATAGGTCATTAAAGATTTCTTAATTTTTTTATGGTGAAATATATTTGCTTACGATCTTTGCTGCTTGGTCGTTGGACTTTATTGTTATTACATTTATTTTTTTGCTTCTATTTTATTTGCAGCTTATTGCAGCTTTGCTTAGTGGATTAAGTAGCGTTGTTGCGATTGCGCCACCATGCGGTCCTGCATTTTCGTCGTCCTCCTCTTTACAAGTGTAGCCCACTCTTTTCTCAGCATCGACCCCGACGAAAGACAAGATATCTTCTACAGCATCCTCACCGATACCTGCAGTGAGTTGCACCCACGTTTTGGCCCTTCAGGGTGAACGTAAAAATTTTTGGTGCCATAAAAATCGAAGTTAGAGCCCAAATTACTTAGTAGTTTTTGGATTTTAATCGGGACCTTTTGTGCTACCGTAACAAACCACTGCGACAACCCCTGGTTTTTCGTCGGCAGCATGAGGCGGAACTTCCCATTTAATAAATAGTAATGTTTTATACAGTTGATGTGATAACTGGAAAAAAGTTTAAAACCTTTGCCACCCCCCCCCCCCCCCCCCCCACTTCCCCGTTCGTTGCTACTGTAGCACACAATCGCATAGCGGTACCGTTTCCCGTAACGATTTCACAATTTTAGATTGCGTTGACCGAATTGCCCTCTGTCCCTTGTGGGCGCGGGAAGATAGATGCGACGAGAACAACATTCGTTTCTTGTGTCTCGTATCGTGCGGAGTGTGTGATGAGTGCGATCCCGGACCGGAAGCAACCCTGGAACCAACCCTGGTGCCTTGCACATGTGAGTGGCGACTGACTGGCCTGCGCGGCAACCAGTTGACCATTGTTACGTCCTTGCTTGACCCTTCATGACAGTAATCTTTGCTTTGTCCTCGAATAAGCAGCAAATTTTATCAGGAATAAGTCAAAAATCAAATGGGAAACTTTGACACGAAAACTCTAACTGTTTCGGAGTTGCCGAAACAAATTAACAGCTTTGGAGTCGTTTTCCGCGTAAGTGCAAAAGATTAAAAGCTAAACTACGTAGTAAGAGCAGCGCCATTTGTTCGATGTGTAAACACTCGCCGGTAGCTCGATTCTTTTAGAATCTTGACCAACCACAAGCAACGAAAGGGATTTGACCGTGAGTAAACAAACAGCTGAGAAAATTTTGTTCTATTTCTGCCCCGCTGCATTTAACAAGCGCAACACAGACAGAGGCGATCAATTGTGACCCCAGCATTTGGACCCAGAATCATTTGCAAAGCAGAGAAACTGGGGTGATGCGGTGTTTTTATGACAACAATGAAATGGCACTCCGACTAAAATTACAAGGATATTATCACTCGGCAGGTGGCGCACGATAGCTCCACACCCACTAACTCGATTCCACATCAAAGCTCGAACGGCTCACCAGTTTTTGCGTCAGTTCCTGTTTATTTTTTTCTGAATTAGAAATTATCGAATCACTAATTCGGAGACTTAATTTAAAAATTACCGGCCACATTTTTTCGCTATCCGATATCCCTTTCGAGGATTTATTGGTGGAGAAAATCTTAAACTTCTGGATAAAACTCCCATAGTTTTGGCAGGCATGGGTAAACCTAAGATGCGAAAATTGCATTTCGATTGTTGAATAATTCAACAACTATTTGTTGTTGTTCGAAAGCTTCAATACTTTTCATGTTTTTTGTTTTTTATTTCAGTCGACTGCGGTGACATTTGGCCCGGTGCTTTTTGCGAGTTCTATGATGGCCGAAATCTTTGCCCATTTATTTCAGGATTATGCCGCTCCACCTGCGGGGAGTGCACATCCTGTACTCTGCCACCGAACACTCCTCCACCATGCGATCCAAGTGAGTCACGTGACAAGTGTTTTGCCTATTTCAACAGACAGCCACCCACAACAAACGTATACAGAGCACGGCAGCATTATTTACCAATTGTTGCTCGTTTTTTTGTATCAAGCGATTTAGATGATCGAGCAATTTCAAATTCAAATCAAGTGGAACACAGTCAAAGAACAAGTAGATCAACATTTTTTCCAAAACAACATACAAAATGCAGGGTGTTGTGTGTTGGATGGTTATGTGCTGTTTGGTGCAAAATAAATATAACTATTTTCACAACTGTGAAGTACGGTAGCACTTCCTCACATATTTGCTTTCCAATTAGGCTAGCGTTTTATCAACATCTGAATTCACCCGTAGCCTATCTTCGCAGCTCACCCTAACCTTTAGACCACACACGAGGGCAATTTCTACACTTGCTATCGTACCCTCTTCTCAGATTACTCTGATTAAAGTCTGACAACAAGGTCACCAGAAAGAGGATTCTCGACCAGTATCACACTGGCACTCCACCTAGCTCAACCGCATCGCACTAGCATCACTAAGCATGGACACCATGTATGGCATCACATAAGCAATTTACCACTCATCAGGCGTACACAACTGTGTAAATGCCAACTACAAATTTTGAACCCCGAAAGCCAAAATTAACCGACTTGCCAGTAAAGCAAATTGCTATTCCATAAGGCTAGAATTTGAATTTGTGTGGTTTGAAGGTTCGGGTAGGCTACCATTTGCCAGGATAGGCTATGTGTGAATTCAGATGCTGATAAAACGCTAGCCTAATGGGAAAGCAGATATGTGAGGAAGTGCTACCTCACAGTTGTGAAAAAAGTTTAAGTTCCAAATCTGCTCCGTAACCACGCGCGTCGCCAGCGATTTTCGTTTTTGCCCCCCCCCCCCCCCCGATTTATTTCTTGCTCCCCCCCCCACGGTATTTTTTTGGGGTGGAAGAAGTTGCTGTTTTTGGCCGGAAAAAACGTTTAAATTTGTGATTTCAGCCAGAAAAAGCCTTCGGATTTCGGCGAAGACCTTTTTTTTTTGGAGATCACCTGATTTTCACTAAAACTTCGCCTTAATCCAATTCAGGAATAATGAAAATTTGGGTCAAGTTCAACACTGGTTTTCAGCTTTGCCCCCCTGATTTTAATTTTGCCCCCCCCCCCCATCTCGCGAAGCTGGCGACGCCCTTGTCCGTAACTTCTAAATATAACTATGACTAACAAAGACCAAACAATAAGAACAAAAACAGCCGATTTTGCCCGTATTGCTTGTTCGAAGTGGTTCAAATTTGAACCATACGATACTGAACAATTATTTTCAGTCATGCTTCATACGTCATTACCATCACTTTGGTTCGATTTACGACATAATGGAGCAGATAAAAGCGCGCAGGACTTAAGTGCACAAGGACATAAGGGGACAGGTACATATGAGCGCAGAGACGTAAATCTGAAATCTGCGCTAACATTTTCGTGATGCAAAAATAATTATGTAATCAAAAAAACAAACTGGATTAATGAGTATTTTATTTAATTTTTGAAAGTCAAGTTTTGAAAGAAGTTTTTTGAATTCGCTTCCTGCCTTCAGTTCTCAATTATTGCACAAAGCACTACCCAACTGTTTTTAAGTCTCCGTGCACTAATCTTAAACAAACCTTCAAAAAGTAACGCTTCTTTTTAATGAGTTTATTAGCTTTGCGTAACCTCGTTAGAGGTTGTACTTAATCCGTTAAGCAAACCATTATAATTAGTCTTTTGTCTCCGTGCGAAGCAACATCAAATCTTTCATTTTCTAGCTCTATAACGCTGAATTCGTGTGAGGAGTTTGCGAAGCCCATTCGACAGGAAGCGAATTCAAAAAACTTTTTTTGAAACTTGGCTTTCGAAAATTAAATAAAATACTCATTAATCCAGTTCGTTTCTTTGATTACATAATTATTTTCCGAAGCACAAAAATGTTAGCGCAGATTGCAAATTTACGTCCCTGCGCGCTTATGTCCTTGTGCCCTTTCGTCTACGCCTTTAGCCTTATGTCGGGCTTCTACCTTAGTTCATGCTATATGTCGCGTTTGCGGTTGTTTACTCCTTACGGGGAATCATAACCGTAACAAATAAACAAAAACGTTTTGTTCTACAGTTACAAAACACCAAGAATAATAAGCACAGAGCTGGACAGCGCTGTTTCGAGCTTTTAGCTCTCATTGGCAGCCCTCAGCTATCTTGACATGGCTTCCCATGGCTTCCCAGGAGTCGACCACGAAGGACATCAAGATAGTGCACCAAGAATAATAATATGCGTCATCAGAATGAACGTCATCAGAAACTAGTTACTTTTTTAAAGCCTGATTTCTATCTACTGTACGATTAGGGGTGCCGAAACCCGGGGGGGATATATCCCCCCAATAATTTGGCTGTATCCCCCCAATAGTTTGAGTAAGGTCTACATCTGCAACCCTCCCAATAATTTGGCTCTGGTGTATATCTGAGCGTGAGTGTCTACTTGAATTCGGGGAAAAAAGGTATTTCATTTTTGGTGAAGACCTATTTTTTTTGGGTCGTCACGTGAATTTGGGAAAAAAGTGTTCTATTTTTGGTGAAGACCTTTTATTTTTTGGGTCTTCACTTAATTTGCTCACCTGCACAAAATCGTGGTCGAGGTTCATTCTCCCCAATGTTAAAAATAGGGCAAAATTGGGGTAAAATTACAAATTATCCCCCCAATGTTCAACAAAGATTGGCACCCCTGTGTGTGTTGCATCGGATGGTGCTCGCAATATGATGGCCGACGAGTAAAATAAAAAAGGGAGGAACTATTTCACCGGAAAATATCAAGTAAAAAAGCATAAAATCAAAGTGAGTAATAAGCAGAGGTGGAATTGAGGACACAAGGCTCGAGGCCAAGGCCAAGGACCAGGGTACAACGTCGAAGTGATATCCAAAAAAAAACGTCCTAGCTCTCAAATTTTGTAAATTTTCCGGAAAATTCAGGCGTTTTCCAAAAATAAAAAAAAGGTCTTCGCTTCAAAATTTTGTAAATTTTTCGGAAAATTTAAGCGTTCTCCAGGAAAAAAAATGTCTTCAAAAATTTTTTCGCAAGCTCTCTGACGTTCTTTAAGACGAAACAAACTTGGTCATGACCTTGGCCCATTTTCGTCATGTCAATAAATAGTGATGTCCTCGAGCCGAGGACAGGGCGTTTTCAGGGACTTGCAGGCTTCGAGGCCAAGGATTTCAAATTGTGTTCGCAAGGACGTCCTCGAGGCCAAGGACGTTCTCCGGGACTCCACCTCTGCTTTTGATATTTTAGGGCTAGCTGTGCTATGCAGCATTGGTAGGCAGTAGCCTAAAGTCTGCCAGAAATTTTCCAAAATCAGCTTTTTGTAACGTCACAAAATTGCAAAATGCAGGGTTGCCAATGGTTCTGAGTCAAACGGATTAAATCATTTTTTCGGCAAGGGGATTGTAGAAAAAGCTACGGGGCACTTCTTTATTATCTTGAGCATTTCTTTATTATCTTGAGTAGTTCTTATTTCTTATATAAAACCGATTTTGAGCAGTATTTCTTTAGTAGTTAGTATTACCGATTTTTAAGCAACAGATGCTAAAAATTTCTCGAACTTCTGCTCGAAACGTAACTTTATGACGAAACTGTTTATTTATGACGAAACCGAAAAAAAAAAAAAAGTGATGACAAATAATCGACAAAAATCGCAAATTCTGTGACGCAATAATGGATGAGGATTGTTTTGCGTGTTTCGTTGCGATAATTTGATGCTATTTTTTTTTTGGAAAAAACGCATTGGATGTGATTGTCATCCCTGCAAAAATCTATCAATTTCTTGACAATATTTAGCTCTCCGTCTAAACGTAAAAGAAAGCTGCGGAATTAGTTTTTTTTTTTTTCAAAATAAAACACATATAACGTCAGTAGAAGAGAATTGGACTCAACGATACAGTGTATGACGTCAGTAGCCAAAATTAACCCTAATCCACTCGCAGTCCCTTAATTCTTGGTGGTTTGACATTATGGATATACCAGTAGCGTATTTAGTGGGGCAGGGCATTGTGTCATGCTCTTTCCCCGTTTTGTCTGTTTTGGCCCCAATATTTAAAAAATGACCATGAAGATTTATTAAAATCCTGCACTGCCCCCTCTCCTTCACAGTCCGTATAGGATGCCTCTTATTCCACCGAGTGGAAAGGAAAGGTAAAATTTTTTGCTAAAAAACAAAACAACTTTCGGGCGAAGACTTTTTCGTTTCACTTTGTGTCTCGAGGAAAATGACTAGATTTGAGCAAAGAGTTTTTTCGAAAAAATGTAATGTAGTTGTGCACCAGGCATTTCAAATTAAAAGTTTTTCCTGAAGTTCCTCTAGTGTTCTAGGCTAGCTTTGAGAAATCACACAGTTCTTTGAGAAATCACACAGTTCTAACGTGTTTTGCTGCAAAGTTAATTCGGAGAAATTATTTTCGTAGAACCGCTTTCATTTTTGTACGCACCTTTACATTATCTGTATGACGTAGCCTATCGTAACAATAAATTTTATCGGAACCTTATTTTGAATTTTTTCGCTTGTTAGTCTACTGCAGCAATGTGTGGGATCGCTTTTCTATTTTTTGCTATCAGAAGTAGATGGCGATTTGCCATCACTACTGATAGCAGTGCTCTGAAGAAGCTAGTTGTTTCCAACTAGCGAGACGTCAGTAATAAAGTTAGTCTTTTGAGTAGCACCTGTGTGATATCTCAAAGCTAGCCTAGAACACCAGAGGAACCTCTGGAAAAACTTTTTAAATTGAATACTTTTTTGTTCTTCATTTTCTGTTGGGATTGTTTCAACTGGAGTTCTGGGCGTTCCCAAAGACTCTCATTGTATTTTGAATTTTTCTGCCTTCCCTTTGCCAAATTCAATCTATGCCAGGAGTGGATAATATTGCGTTTGACAACAAATGTGTTGAAGAGTTTTTCCCCAGTCCGTCCAAGCGAAATTCAAACACATACTTCAAGACAAATCTAAAAGTGACGTTCTTGAAAAACATGCGTGGCAAGACAGTTTTGTCCAAGTTTTTGGCATCTAGGCTAAATTTTAAAAAGAGCAACTCTTTGAACCTGAAATTTTGAAGTCAATATTTTCAACACTAAATTATTAAAATCAAACATTTCGTTATACTCACTGTAATACGCCGAAGCGTGTTAATAAAATTTTAGTCAAGTGGTGTAATTTCTTCTAAACCACAAAGCGCATATCAGCAAAAATATTATTCCCGACAGCATTTTTATTTTATTTGCAACGTTTTTGACGCATTTTCTAAATGACCTTCTTCAGCAAATTCTAAAGCAGGTCCAAATAACTTTAAAATAAAAATTTGTGAGATTTGCGTTTTGCAGATAATATTTTGATAATCTTTCATTTCTAAATTTTAAAGTTACTGGAGGCTGCTTTCTGATTTGCTGAAGAGGGCCATTTAGGAAATGTGCCAAAACATTTCAAATAGAATAAAAATGCTATCAAGGTAAAATTTCTGCTGATATGCGCTTTGAGGTCTAAATTATTAAAGTTTCCCAAACTTTTTCTACACGCGTACCATTTTGTGATTTTGTACAGTGTTCGTGTATCACCTTTTTCTAGCCGTTGTCCGGATTAATGTTGAAAATTTTCCATGGCCCGTCTCTCAAAGTGTTGCTCAACTGCAATTTTCCAATATTCGGCGATCTGTTGGCGGTCTCCAAAACGCACCAGGAAACGCAATTTTCCGCGTACTTTCAAGTGATCTGAAGTATAATATTAAAAGTTGAATGTCCTCGCAAATTTATAAGTAAGCTGAAGTTGCTGGGGCACCACCTGAAAGACTCTCGCGAACCACAGTTTGAGAACCACTATTGATTGATTGATCCATATCTATCCTCCACTGACGAGAAAGCGATGGTGCGCTTTTATTTCGGACGAATCCTTTCTCGCTTAGCAGTTGGCCATTTTCCAGTTGACGTTTGACTTCTTCCCTTGTAACTTTGTTGCTTGTTCGAAGCCACCAAGCAGAGGTAATCATCGTAAAGCATCTTAAGCAAGGACACAACACGTGACCAGGGTGCGGGTTGAACCCAGATCATGCGATCGGGGTCGTCGTAAAAACGACACCTTTGCCCTCTCGGCCACGCTGCCAACACTAATAATGTTTTTTAGTGTCGGCAGCGTGGCCGAAAGGGTAACGGTAAGGTAAAGCCGCCCAAAAAAGCTATATTAAAGCCGCCCAAAAAAGCTATATTAAAGCAATAAAAAAGTTTTTGCTGCCGTTTGGATGAAAGTATTCCAGTGAATGTACTCGTAACGGTTGAGTGGACAAAGCATCTGCTACTGAAGCGCAAGGCTCGGATCCGTTTCCCGGTCGGGTCAAACGAAAGATTATAAAAATTGGTATTCACAGCTCGCCTGCTTAACGTTCAGCAATTAAAGAGACAGCGGAAGCCTCCGCTGGTGGCAGCTTGACTCGTGGGCAGGCGGCAGCTTGACTTGAAGGCAATTGGTGAAGAAAATGAATTACTATTCAAATTAATGCTTTTTTTGCATCAGATTGCAGCGACATTCAATCGCCGCAGGACTGCCAGTTCTGGAGATCGCGGGACTTCTGTGACAGAGAGGGTGCCTACCCGAGTGTTCCTTACAACTGCCAGCTGACGTGCGAGATCTGCCGGCGCTGCCCTTTTCAAGGATGAACTTTTTACACCATTGCTTGTACTGCGTCTTTGTTCTATCTGTTTTTCGTTTCGCTTTAAATGAAGCATTTTGCTGAAGAAACTGGCTGGTGCCTACAGATTTCATGGCCAGAATGTGTGGAAACAGTCTACACACAAACAAAAAAAATTTTTGCAAAAACAAATTTCAGGCCTACACTTATAGTGAAAACATCTGTCTCAGTTGCTGCAGTTTTCCAAAAAGCTCAAGACGGCTCATTTCATCAGAAAAGCAAGTCACTTTTGAGTTCAAAACCAAAACAAAATGAGATCAGTGGGAAGAAACCAAATAGTGCACGCAGGATATAAAGGAAGCATTAATTTGAGCAAGATCTTTTGCTTGGGGAAATAATGGATCCGTATTCTTTGGTTAAGAGTGTAACTCCACTAAAACCGTGGCTGCAACTCCTTTAAAGCCTAAACTTTTGCACTTGCTCATACACCTGTAAGAGCTCTGAGGGGCTATCAGTAGCGTACGTAGCATTTTCGAAAGCGGGGGCCATAAATTATTCACAAAAAAGTTGCGCGAAAACAAACATAATTTTATGATGAGCGCAGGTAAGTTGCGCTATAACAAGTGTAGCGTCAGCTCCAACGTAACCACAAGTAGAAGTTTAATCAGATCAATTGGTAATTAACTTAGCCCGAAGAGAAGCTTGATAGGTTGTTAGACCAAGCCGATCGACCGCATTGGGACGCATCCTTTGGACACGGATGCTACACAAGCAAGAGCAGCTGCTATCGCTTTATGTCTTAGCTTGTCATCGCTGTAACCAGTAACATTGCTTTGAAAAATGAAAATAAATAAATATTTTACTGGCGACCCATGGCACAATGACCCCCACAAAAAATGTCTCTGGGGGAAGTTAAGAAAGAACAAAGTCAAATGTGCTCCTATAAATCACATGTCTGGCTCTGGGGGATTGGATCCACAACCAATGAAGCCACAGCCACCAACAGCTGAAGAGGTTTTTGTAATGCTTTGTCATGATATTGGAAATTAACGTACTTTAAGCAGTGATACTTAAGTGATAGTTATAGTAAGGAGCTGCTTGCTTAAGTGGTCTACTTTTTATTTCTGCTACTTCTTTATTTTAAGTAATATTTCCTTGAATTAACGCTACTTGAGTAGAACTAACTTTTATTTTATTAAAGTAAATTAGAAGTACTGTAAATACCTAAGCCACGCTTAATTGATGATTTTACCACACTTTGATTTAAAAATATTTTTTATTCGCGTTTTATCTGACTGCTCTGCTTATGGAATACATGTTCGTACGGTTTTATCTTGCTTATTTTTCACCGTTTGCAATTAGGGTTAGATAGAACTTGAATTTTGAATTTAAATCCGCTCTCGAGTTATTGATGAATTTGAATTCTGTAAAGTCCAAAGGTGGAGTCGAGGGCACAAGGCTCGAGGCCTAGGCCAAGGACAGCCTTTCTGAGGACAGACCCTCTCGAGGCCAAGGACAGAAATGCTCGAGGCCTAGGCCAAGAACCAAGGGCACAGCCGCAAGTGTTCTCCAAAAAAAAGGTCTTCAAAAAAGTTTTTCAAGCGATCTCCAATTCATAGGCGTACCCAGGATTTTTGATTGGGGTAGGCCTACACGACAAATCACATGCTATGACGTCATCAAAAATTTTTAAAAGAGGAAGTTTTTGTGGGACAAAGATATCGTGGGACAGAAGATCTGAAATCGTTGCCTTTTGGCTAGAATGGCCTAAGAAAAGTTTGTTGGAATTTTAGATTGCACACCCTCTCATTTGTGGAGGTTTGATGAAAAACTAACCCAGAGAAAAAATTAAACTGATTGAACAAGAGTAAGTGGTCTCCCAAAGCTCCGCAAAATCCTTCAAAAATTGCCAAATTTTACTATATTATATTTTGTGTTTTTGTAACTCATAATTTCTTCCAGTTAATTTCGTTCGAACCCCTTCCAGTCTTTCTTATAAATCATTTAGACAGTGCAATTAAAATTTGATGATATGAGATGGTTGCTGAAGGGGTACAGGTGTCGTAAAAGGCAGAGAAAAGTCAACTAATATCAACATCTACATTATTGAATTACAAATACTGTATTTCAATTTCAACTACAAATGTTCTAAAAAGTTCAAGAAATCAGAAATAGTTTTCATAATTTAGTCAAAGAGGTGGATTTGCAATACCATATTAAATCAATAAGCAGCAACTTTGCTGGAGTCAACATTTTTATTACAAACAAAACATATCGAACGTTTTCGGCTCAAAACAATTAAGCCCCCTCATCAGGATATTATAAACAATAATGCATAAACATCCGAAAAGGAAAATAGAAGCATTACGACAACATAAATTACGTATAGCAGACTAATAACGTACATTACAGTTAGTCCTCGGGTTACGACGGTCCCGACTTACGCTGTATCGAGGTTACGAACGCACTGCATGAAAATATAAATGATAATACAGTACTGTATAATCAAAGTCTTAAACTGGATCATTGTGATCAAGAAATACAGAGCTTTGGGCTCATTGGTTTTCGTTATTTGCATCGTTAATAACGTGAACAATTGCAAACTATTACGATTATGAATGAATAATCACTAAGCTTCAGTATATACATGATATGTATAGAGTAATTTATGTACAGTGATGCCACACTTGATGTAATTACATCAAATTTGATGTTTGATGTTTTTGCTGATGAATCTGATGTTAAGCAATCTGGCTGCTCACTACAAACTACACTAGCTAACGCTAAGTAAACGCAATTAAAAAAGAATAATTTCTTGCAATAGGCCAAATTTTGTAGCGTTTTCACAATACCTCAGTTGAGACTTTTTTTGTCTCTCTCTGGTGTCTTGACTCTTGGAGAGTGAGGTCAGTGAGCAGCGTACTAACGTAGACGGCCAAGTGAGTGTGGGTAACGTAAGTGCGTAGTGCGTTAGGCATGGTACGGTACTGGTACCAGTGGCTGATACAGTAATGCGTTCCTTTACTATATAGCCTACCTGATAGCATAGCCTGCAGTAAATAACAACTTACGGTATGATCGGCTACGCCTACTCGGTACCTGTATAGACCAACTCAGTACTTGCCATGGAAAAATTAAAGTGCTGATTCAGTGATTGGCTGAAAGTAAAGAGATGGAGCCAGTACCAGACCTCAATTAGGATTACCCAATTTACCGTACTGTAAGCTAATTATTATTGTTTGTTTATTTTTTTGTAATTTTAGAGATGGATAGTAGCGTGATTAATCTTGACAGTAGTGAAAACGATTTGGAAAGTGACAGCAATACTAATGCTTAGTCAACACCAAAGAAAAGAAACATAGTTCCACTTTACAAACAAAACTTCAATGAGCATTGGTTGCAGAACGTTGAATTAAAAGATTGGCTTAAAAAACTAATTACCCATTAAAAGCCTTATGTAGGTACTGTGATATAACATTTAGTGCCCCAAAAAAATGTGATCTTTTACGTCACAAGCAAACAAAAAAGCATGAGTCGAATGTTGCAGCAGCAAAATAGTCAACTAAAATCGGTATTGTAAATGTGTCTATGCGTACAATCTTTAAAACAAAATGAAAATCTGGTAATCTGTATTCTAACTTACATATAATGCATTTTTTAGGCTGTTATAATTTCAAGAGCAGATATATATACTTCAGATTAATGCATTAGGCTAGCAATTGCAAACTTATTGCATATTAATAGCTCTCAGTAATTTGTAGAGTCATGATTAGACAATTTAAAAAGTAGCTATTGTAATTTTTTGCAACGAGCGATGTGACTAAATGCGGTAATTTTCATAATTTTTTGGTCCTTTTTTGACAAATTGTTGTCATATTTGCGCTTGATGTTTTGACCAAAAATTTGATGTAATTTATGATAAATTTTGATGTTCTTGAAATTGATCTGTGTGGCAACACTGTTTGTGTAGAATATTCCGATTTACACTGAAATTCAGGTTACACCGCGTCTCAAGAACGGATCAACGTCGTAAGTCGAGGACTCCCTGTATATGAGAAAATACTTAAAATTATTATCTAACAAAATAAAAATGCCTTTCCAGTTTTGGAGCAAAGCAATCCCGTCAAACAAGCAACAGCATAAAGTTTTTAGCGTAAAATAAACCACTTTAGGTAGAACAACTATTATTGGGATTGTTTACAATATCCTGATGAGGGCTTAATTGTTTTAAGCTGAAATGGTTCGATATGGTTTGTTTTTAATAAAAATGTTGAATCCAGCAAAGTTGCTGCTTATTGCTTTAATATAGTTTTCATAAATGCACTGTTTGCAATTACATGTTCAGTCGTTCATCCAACCGTTGGTAAGACAACACTTTTGGTGAATTAGTTGCTACTTTTGGTTAGTTAAGCTTTTGTTCCACTTGATGGGAGAAGTTTGCGATGGTGCTCAATGATTTGATGTAAATGCTGCCGCTGTTTTTCATGTTTAGTGAGGACTTCATTGAAGTCGGTTGCCAACTTGACTGCTCGTTCTGCACAACTGTTTACAAACTTTATGGCATGGATAATTTTGCATGACGCAGTATAGTCATCATGCTTATCCCGTGTGTCCACTGCAACAGAGAGAAAATCCTGTTATAGCAGAAGGGATTTAAATAAATTCAAGAATCTTTGTGTCACAAACTGAGCTAGAGAAAGATCACTGAACTTTGAGCACTTCGTTGGAACAACATAACGAACATCTTCTGAAAATCATTTTTTCTACAGTGTGTTGACAATAGCCTTTTTGACCTCAATGGTGGTGTTGCTACTAAACAGTGGGAGAGCTGCAAGGTCTTCACTGAGAAACCATAAGAGTAGACTTATTTTGCTTTTTGCAATCTTAGCAATTTTGTTATCAACATGTGCATACAGTTCAATCAATTGCAGCATCTGCAGATCATTCGCAGGAGCAGCTGATGCCAGAAAAATTGCGAATCAGAAGTCAGCATAAATGGTGCAGACGAATACACAAATTCGTCGCAATCAATCCATCTCATGTTGGCTTATTTGAAACTGATCTCTAAATCCAAATATTTTAAGACTACAAATGTCTTTTGCCATCCATCTTGCCCGATAATAGACGCCAGGAGTACAAACAGCTGTAGCATTGTATACATTCTCTCCCAAAAGCTGAAGAACTAAACTAGGAAATTCCTTGCAGTCACCACATGGCTGAACATTTCACAAATTTTTAAAAATATTTGACACAGCAACACGAGCCAGGTCAACTGACCTTGACAAACTGACCGTGAACCAACGGTTTTGTCACAGTGATTTGGTCACTGATTTCATCAGCAGTGATTTTGTCACAAAGTGAGGGTTTGCACAAGATGGCTCTGGGGATAGTAAAATATGCTTATGATCGCTCTTCTCAGCTAATCGACGTCATTTGGTTCGCGGTCAGTTGTCGTGGACCCCAGCAACGTGGCAACATTGTTTAAGCCAGGGGTTCTCAAACTGTTGGTGTTATGGAGCCTGTGCAGAGGTTAACCATTATTTACGGAGCCCCACAAGAATTTTCCCAAACCAAAAAACAATAGCTTGCGGGGCCCCTTGGTTTCTCTAGTAGAGCCCTGGGGCTCCCTAGAAAGCACATTGAGAACCTATGGTTTGAGCCATACTCTCTCGGCTTGACCTAGGCAACCAACCCCGATTTCACTACAATCGAAAGGGCAAAATTCTAACCTGTTGATGGTATCCCATTGCAATTTAGGCCTATGAAAAAGATCTGTCTTTGGCGTTTTAAGACAAAAAAAGATTCGAAGGCAGCTGAGGAATAAATTTCAAACATATAATGCCAACATGCAAGAAGCAGCAGCAGTCAGCTAAATGAATTCTGCACAACAGTGATGGCTACTGTATGAATTCCTGTGTTGCTTGCTGTTGTATCGAAACAAAGAGCGCCAAACAATTCTCAACTCCTGTCCACTTGTGAACAACTCTCCTACTTTTTGACCAATCATCACTCCACTTCCGACTGACAGCATCAGGATTCCCAACAGCTTTTCAACATGTAAGCCAGAAACTACAATTGCTAAATATTCATGGTTGGTTCCTGCCAAATTATGAGCATTGCATGTATAAGCTCTAATACATCAAAATGTTACAATTGTGTGCGTCCAAATCATTTTTGTGATGCAAACAATATTGCACGCATAATTACTACCAGGAGCTTAAGTTGTCCCATGCTGAGAGTTTATGCTTATGATCAAGACCAAAACAATATGATCATTGCTGGCTATGATGAAAAAAAAATTCATTAAAAGCAGTACAAGGCATCCTATTAAACCATCAAACAGTAACTTTTTGATTAACGTTACTAGTATTTCTCTAATACTGGTATAGGATTTATTTATTTATGTATTTATTTATTTCACGTCGAAGACGTAAGGAAGGCGCAAAAAACACATTGAGCGTTATAGCATGAGACGCGAAAACATTAAAATGCAAACGATATAAAAAGTACTTAAGTATAGGATGTAATAGCACCAGCATTTGTAGAATATAAATGCTTTGGGAGACCACTTAAACTTGTTTAATTGACCTGAAATTTTCACTGGGTTATTTTTTTAGAAATTGTCCTAAAATAAGGGGGTGTGCGATACAGAATTCCAAAAAAAAATTTTTTCAATATAAAAATTGGCCACTCTACTGTTGGCACTTAACCCGGATGTTGCAAATGAAGAGGGGTCAAACTAATAGCTGAAAAGTACAAGTATCTAACTTTGGAAACGTGTTGAGAAAGCTAGCGCAACTCAGACGTATCAGGTATCACAGACGGGGGTCTGGGGGCGGAGCTCCCAGCTGCTGGAGGCTTTGGGGGTCTGGGGGCCCCGCCACCAGCCGTTGGGAGATTTTTTGGAAAAAAAAGCTATTTAAATGCCATTGAATGACAATTTACAAGTGTTCAGAGCCATTTGAAAGCACTATAGATGTTTGACATTACTGAAAGCCAATTGGAAAAATGGAATTGTTTAATCCTCCTTCTACCAGCAATTAAAGTCCAAAACACGTTTAACATGTTGCATTTTGGAGTTAAATTTTAATTGTAAGTGATTTGGTCCTGGTAGGGGAAAGTAAGGTGCATTGTCTCTTACAACATTTTAGCAGTAAATAATAATCCACTCAAAGGTTTTCCTTAGAATGTTTTGGGGCTGCGGTTGCAAAGATATTCAACAAATGCAAAAAGATATACCCCGAAAAAATTTTTTGGAAACTCTGAGTTTTGCTCTTGCCGTCAAAACCACAGTTCTCTAAACTATCAGGCCTACTGTGGTTTTAGCGGGAAGAACAAAACTCAGAGTTTCCAAAAACTTTTTTCGGGTTATATCTTTTTGCATTTGCTGAATATCTTTGCAACCGCAGCCTCAAAATTAACGCAAAAAGTATCAAAAATTATAGTTGAATTATATCTATCATAAAGCAGCGGAATTGCCTGGATGATTCACCGTCTTTAACTGTCTAACTTGATAAGAACATCTTTGCTGCCTCCCAACGTATGCCTATATATGTTTATTCAATATTGGATAAACTTCCGGTAGCTTTGCTATCCGTGAACCTGGAACCCTCTAATCATCTGCTACGACGTAGAATGTTTTGTCATTGCAACTTTGTCTAGCCCAGTCTTCCTACTCTACCACATACCAGATAGGCCACAGACATATAGGACCGAAAGCCCAATGCTTGATGCTGTGGCGTGAAGGAACTGATCATGTTTAGCGCGTGCAAATGCTGCAATCACGCAGATCATGTACCAGATGATTTATCAAAGTGAACCAAATTCCGAACGCTTCAGCTTGTTTTTGTGTCATGTTTTGGTAATGTAGCCTTTCAGCGCTGCTCCGTATCTGCCTAGTTTGAGTGATTCAGATTCCCAAAACGTATGGTTTTTTATCTTTTTTTATCTGTGGGCGCGCGAACTCAAGTTAGTTTCTTTTTGCCAAATTTTGACGTCATTAGGATAAAAGAGGCAGAGATGGAACCTGTATCTATAACTTGTTCTGGGCGGGGCAAGACAGGGTTGATAGAGATCAAATAGTTCTCAGAGCTTACAGAGTTTTTTTAGAGTTTAAGCGTTTTAGAATTTTAAGAGTTGTAGACTTTGCAGTCGTTTACCGATTTGGGCTTAACCAATCTTAACAAGAATAATTAACAAAAACAGCATTAGTGTGCGAATTAACATGAAGACATAGGAGTCAGATAGCGCAACAATTAATAATGGCTTCATGCACAACTTGGCACAAATTAACATGAAAACAAAGGAGTCAGATTAGCGCAACCTTAAGCCATCCTTCATCCATCCTCAATCCTTCAACTCAACTTCCATCATCATCCATTTCGACTTCCATAATGCCATGATCTGTTGACGAATACGCTACACTGAACTAACTCTGTCACTCTGAAATGCAAGCGCATGCGCAGTAGAAACTGTTATGTAGCTTTGGGTTGGTAGGCTACCAACAGGGTTGGAAATATCGACTTGAAATCGATATCGTTATTCGTTACTTTTTGGTTATCGAATGCAAAAATTTTGTACTTTTTAGTTTCATTATCGAATGTGCCTTTTCCCTATTTTTTTGCCAGGTAAATCGATAATAATTAATCGATATTTTTTTCAAGTTAAGCAAAATTTTTTTGGAAACACGCTAATCATTTTTTCGTGTATTGCGGTTTTTATAGTGGAAGTAATTTTAATTTTACTTCAGTTAGTGTATGCATTAGTTCAAAATTTCGCATCGCAATCATTTTTGACTCTATTCCAAGTTATACAAACACAATAATGCACTTGTAGCCACTGGTAGCAGTGCAGAGTGTTGCAGTAAGCCTAGTCAAATACTACTGTTAGGTGTCAGATCCTAAATTCTTTGCAATGTGCCGTCGTGCCGAGTATCAGATGATATTGTTAGGCACACATTGGAAAAGCGAAAAGCTCAAATAATTATCATTGCTATTGCAGTAGTCTTATAGTACAGTCACAGTGCAGTGGTACCGGTAGCTGGTAGGGTAGGGACTGCTTTAAGTGGCGTGGTGGCTTAATTAGGCCTAGTGGTTAGAACATTGGTCTCACAGTCGGTAGACCAGGATTTGATTTCCTTGTCGAATCATATCAAGACACTTTAAAAATGGTATTCACAGCTTCCCTGTTTGGTGCTCAGCACTTAAAGGGATAGTGTGAAGCTTTACTGGTGTAGTAGACAGGTGGCAATGACTCAAAGACCCTACGGCCGTTTTGCTGCTTCCCGGCCTAGGCAACTCTATAAATAACTATGCAAAAATTGTAAGGCAATGGCATCTAACAGCTTACAGCTAGGCCTGGAATGTCAAGGAGAAAAGCTATGATTACCAATTTTTGAAGTTTTTGCAAGACTCTCTATACCAGGTAGTCAGGTAGCCTACTGAGGTAGTAGTAGTGGTGAACCCAGGCACAGTATACTAATTAATATACTGTGACCCAGGTCTGCAGACTGATGACTGCGAGGCAGATAACAATTGCTTATCTCTACATCAACACGGTAGAGGTGGCACACACATGTGTAGGCTATCCCAGTTGTACTCATTTGGCGGTGGCCTACTGGTATTTTACCAGCCATTATCACATAGGCGTAGCCAGGATTTTTGATTGGGGGGGGCCCAAACTACAAATCACCTGCAATGACGTCATCAGAAATTTTCGAAAAAGTATTTTTTTTGGGGGCAAAGATATCGTAGAATGGAAGATCTGAAGCCGTAGCCTGATGGCACTTAGCCAGGATTTTGGTAAAGGGAGAGGGCGAAAACTAATTTTTGAAAAGTGTAAAAGTTTAACTTGGAAGACGTGTTGAGTAAGCTAGTGTATTCAAACGTATCACAAACGGGGGTCTGGGGGCAGAGCCCCCAGCCGCCGGTGGCTATGGGGGTCTTGGGGCAAAGCCCCCAGCCGCTGGGCGATTTTTGTAAGTTTTTGGAAAAAAAAAGCTATTTAAATCCCATTGGATCACATTTTGCACGAGTTCAGAGCCATTTCAAACAACTAGATTTTTAACATTTCACAGCCAATCGAAAAAATTTACTTGTTCAATCCTCTTTTTGCAATTAAATCCCAAAACACGCTTAGAATCTTGCATTATGGTGTAAAATTTTAATTGTGAGTGATTTGGTCTATAGAGGGAAG
This sequence comes from Trididemnum nubilum, assembly GCA_963965965.1. Classification (NCBI taxonomy): domain Eukaryota; kingdom Metazoa; phylum Chordata; class Ascidiacea; order Aplousobranchia; family Didemnidae; genus Trididemnum; species Trididemnum nubilum. The sequence continues at coordinate 379,696 of OZ014486.1, read as the reverse complement.
TAACGAACATTGCCTCCTGCTATACTTTAGCAGTAAATAATTAAGTTCATGATAACGTTAAACGAGGGCCTGGGGTGGCAACTTTTAGGTCAAAACTCTTAGATTTCTCACAGGTTTTGCATATAAATTGTTAAAAATTTTCATTAAGGGGCCCCTGGCCCGGGAACCTTGGTCGTCAGTCAGGGGCCCTTGGGCTCCCTGGTTGCCAGTTAGAGGCCCAGTTGCCCCTTACTTGTCGGTTAGAAACCCATGGCCCCCTGGTTGTTAATTAAAGGCCTTGGGGCTCCCTGGTCGTGAGTTAGGGGCCCCGGGGCCTTCTGGTCGTCAGTTAGGGACTCCAGGACCCCCTGGTTGTTGGTTAGGGGCCCCCTGGTCGTCAGTTAGGAGAGCCCCAGGGACCCTCGTTGTCGGTTCGGGGGCCCCTGGCCCCCTGTTTGTTGGTTAGGGGCCCCCTGGTTGTTAGTTAGGGGCCCTGGGGCTTCCTGGTTGTGAGTTAGAGGCCTGGGCCCCCTGGTCGTCGGTTAGGGCTCCGGGGCCCCCTGGTTGTTGGTTAGGGACCCCCTGGTCGTCAGTTAGGCACTCCGGGGCCCCCTGGTTGTTGGTTAGGGGCCCTGGGGCCCTCTGGTTGTCGTTTAGGGGCCCCCTGGTTGTCGGTTAGGGGCCTGGCCCCCTGGTTGTCAGTTAAGGGGTCCCCTAGTTGTTGGTGAAGGGTCCCTTGGTTGTTAGTCAGGGGCCCTTGGGCCCCCTGGTCGTCAGTTATGGGCCCCCTGGTTTTCAGTTAGGGGTCCCGTACCCCCTGGTTGTCGGTTAAGGATTCCAGAGCCCCCTAATTGTAACGGCCCCCTGGTTGTTAGTTGGGGGCCCCAGGACTCACTTGTTGTCGTTAATATTATTGTTAATTACTGTTATGTGCGTAATGACTGAAAAAAAACTGCAACTAAACATCGCCAGGCTACGTTGTCATAACTTTTTGTCGTTAGTGGTATTTAGATTGGGGGGGGCCCGGGCCCCCTGGGCCCCCCCCCCCTGGCTACGCCTATGCATTATCAAATGCTATTGTTTGCCGAGTAGCCCAGAGTCGGGATTAATCTTAGCATACTACGATCTCGTACTATACTGCGAGAATCTTAGTAAACTACGATCTTTATCGTAGCATACTACGAGTGGCAACTTTGCGGTGGTCGTCTACAAAGGCCTGGGACATGGACAAAATTTTTTTCGAGCTAAAGTTTGAATGGATCATTACAAACAAAACTGTCCGGGAAGATGAAAATTTTATCCGGGACTTCGTAAATGAGGGCGCGTTTTCTTGCTTCACCCGAGTTGGAGCTAAGCAAATGTTCGCTTTAAGTTTATGGAAATTGTATTTTGCGAATAAATTTTTGAAGAAAGAATATTTTTTGTGTTCTAGCTTAATATTTTAATAGTTCTAGCCAATCATACCTGGCCAAAAATATATTTTCGAGATTTGGCGAAACATTGCCAAATTAGGCTCTATTGCATAATATCGTTTTTTTTATTCTTCAAAATTTTTTGAAAATATACTGAATGAGCGCATTTTTTCATTTTGAACATTCAAGTTACTGTAACATATCAAGCCAAACGTTTATAGACCTATCACTACATTATTTTTAGTTTCTTGGAAGTTGGGACTGGATCGTTGGAATGATCTTGGAATTCTATCTATTTGGGACTTGGATGATGATGCGCAGCACTTATATACTGCTTTGTTTTTTGATTGATAAATGTTTGATATTACAGTATACAGTAAACACAAGAAGTAGAGTCCTCGAGGACGACCTTGTCCTCGATGACACATTTTGAAGTCCTTGGCCTTAACCTCGAAGTCTTAAGTCCTCGAAAATTGCCCTGTTTTCGACTCGAGGACAATACTATTTTTTGTACCGTTGAAATTTTGATGGAAAATGCGAGAAACCTCGCGGAAAATTTGAGAAAACCTTTTTTTCTCAATTGGAAGTCGCCTGAAAAAATTCTATAAAAATCTTTTTTTTATTTTTTGGATAACATTTGCGCCTGTGTTCTTGTCCTCAAGCATTCCTGTCCTTGGCCTCGAAAAAGTCTGTCCTTGAAAGAGCTGTCCTTAACCTTGGCCTCGAGCCTTATGTCCTCTACTCCACCTCTGGTAAGTACGGTGTTAAAGGTTTGTGAATAAACTTAAAGTTATTGTTTTTTGTCAACAGACACCTACACCAATAGCATTTGGACGATTGGAAGTGGTTGGATGCGTATGAAGCTGAAGCAGCAGGCTTGAGTACGATTCATCGTTTGGTCACAACCAATATTTTATTGGTGCATCAAATTTTTTATAGTTTGAAGATTTTTCTTCTGCGTTTTTTGGTACTGTATTAAGTTTATTTGCAATGGTAACAGCTCGTAACTTCGGTAGTCTGCATTATATACGTACGCTTACAGTTAGTTACACAGGGTTCCCACGATCGGGAAAAGTCGGAAATTTTGTAAAGGCATTTCCCGACCAGGAAAAAGTCGGGAAAAGTGCGTGGTAGTATAGAATAAGGATGGAAAACTGTTTGGCAAAAATAGCGCACTGCACCCAGTAGAAACTAACGCGATTGGAGCGGATGAAAATTAAATATCCCGTTTGTCTTTCTATCACTTCTGTTAAGCGCATAAAAATAGTAATAACACACCTGGCTGTGTTGTGTTAAAGCTTCAGGAACGGTGGCCTGCTGATTTATTTCGTCACATTACAAGTTCAACAAAACTTTAATTTAAGAGTATCGTTATGCCGTAGTTAAAGAGTATTATTACATCATAGGCAATTAAGCGAACGGAAGAATTCAAGTACCGGTAGCACAGTATAAATATACAGTAGGTTCATTCCAAGCAAAAACCATTGTGACGTGTGTACGCATTTTTTGAGAGCCAAGTAAAACTTTGGAGTCAAATTGACGTCATAATAGTGACATCGTGAGCGGATACGAATTATGCCAATTGATAGCAATTGTTCTGAAATTTTATGAATTTTGTCTCCACCTGCCGGAATTAAGTCCTTCCCCTTTTTTACGGCCCTAAATAGTGAAGAGCAGCATTTTTCACCACTGTCATACTCCTGACGTAACTTGGCGTAGCTTTGGTTTTGCTTTTCGGATCGAAATAAAATTGGTACCAATAAATCCGTTTAAGCTCGAGCTTTGATTCGCTCAATTTGTTACGTCACTTGTACATGACGTCACAAAGTCAGAAGCGTAAATAGAACCCGAAATTGGAACTTTTCGTTCTTTTGGTAACTTTAGTTATGGGGGTGTAGCGCCGTTCTGTTTTCTTTTTTTTTTTTTCTTTGTAAAGTTTCGAATCCTTGTTTTTTGATTGTTGTTTTACATTCAACGCCATGGCTCATTGTCTACTTTATCTCTTGATTCAAAAAGGCCAAAAGCAAATTATGTAAAATTCGCAGACGTTGAAACTTGGCAAATCCGGTTGTATTGTAAGCACTTTTTTGTTTGTTCTTTAATGACGTAAGAAATTTTTGATCAATCGTTTTTAAATCGCTGCGTTGTATGCAAATTTGGAATTTGCAAGGTGAGACTTTGCAGTGTCGACACACATTTTAGTTTAGTGTCTGCGGTGAGCAGAGGCTTTTTTTGCTTTCTTATTACAAGAGGGAGTAGTCGGTAGAAGGGGAAATCTTGAATTGAAGTCAAGTTATCGCTACCTTTGTAGCATGTTTAAAGGACATTCTAAATTGTTACTATTGAGTAGTCGCCCAAGAACCCGTTGTTAAATCCTGGATATTATATAATCGACTTGCTCCACCCCAAATATTTTCTTTTACGCCCCCCCCCCCCCCCCCCCCCCCGTTAGAGCTAGTGTTAAAATTTTGCAAGGTCTCAGCTTTCAAATCTACGTTGGATTACAAGCAAATTATCAGTTACAATTTACGTGCTACGTCTGCGTTGAAAATTCATCGGTAAGTGAAATGTACGATATTTGTGTAAATTCTGGTTATAAATTATGTTGATGAGATAATGAGTTATGTGCAAGGTTATTATTTTGTATTTGTTACAGCGTTATTGTTTTTTCTTGTTTTGCTCTACTGCACAACTTTTCCACTTTAATTTTTTCGTAAATTATTTCTTGTGTTTTTTAAGTTACTAAACGCTTGTTTTTCTAGAAACCGCTGACCACTGGCAATAAAGGACAATACTTAGGACCAAGTTGCGCGTTACGAATTCAACAAAAGCAGACGTAGAATACGAACGAATCCGTAACAGGAGGTTTTGTTCGCGTTTGACACCCAACAGTTTTGTTTAGCCCGAAATTTGCTCTGTATCGTCGACTAGCTTTTCTGCAATTTTCGTTTTAATTGCTGAAGGATTTACGAAAATGTCGTTGGTTGTTTGCATTACATGCTCAAGTTATAACAATAAACGTAGCATTTAATAGCCGTTGTGCTTTACTTGATACAACTTAATTGTTACGTCATTGCTTTTAAGTTGAAGCTGGCTGCTCCTAAATTTTTACCAATTTTGAGCCTCATTTGTTCTCAATTTTATTGGAGAATAAAGTGACATAAATATATTCTTGCTTAGGTGAAAGTTAATTATTTTTTGGTATTGAAAGTCAGCGACTGCATTTTAGACAAACCAACAATAGCAATATAAAAAAAAGTTGTTAAAAAAAGTCTGCTTATAGTATACAAATTCGGTGTACTAGCTTGTGTTCTTTATTATTATTTTTTTATGCCAAAGCTGGAATGTTCGTACTTTTTTCTTAAATTTTGAGCAAAAATGAGCTTCCTGTGGCAAAAATGAGCTTCGTTTCACCACCTGAACCACTTTCGCACAGTTTTATAGCCATTTGCAAGAACTAAATTGCCAAATGTCGGAAGTCAATTAAAAGAATTAAATTAGATTATTACGGAGCACTGCGGCTATATCGCAACAGTGCGTGTGAACAGGTTTTGTGAATTTTCGTACAGCCAGGTTGAAATTACACTCTTCGAGAAAGAGATGCATTTGCCACTCCAAAGTTGGTTTTAGTAACATTCTTTCTATTTAACAGAACATCAACAACGTGTACACGCTACCAGAGGTGGAGTCCTCGAGGACACATTTTGAAGTCCTTGGCCTTGGCCTCGAAGGTCAAGTCCTTGGCCTTGGCCTCAAGTCCTCGAAAATTGGCCTGTCCTCGGCTTAAGGACAGCACTATTTTTTGAATTGCTAAACTTTTGTGAAGCGCTTGAAAAATTTTTTGGAAAACGTGTTTTTGTGGAGATCGCTAGAAAAATTTTTGTGGAAGATCTTTTTTTTTTTTGGAGATCGCCTAAAAAATTTTTGTGAAGACTTTTTTTTTTTGGAGAGTACTTGCGCTTGTGTCCTTGGTCCTTGGCCTTGGCCTCGAGAGTGTCTGTCCTCGGAAAAGCTGTCCTTGGCCTTGGCCTCGGTTTTTTTTTGTGTCCTTGGCCTTGGCCTCGAGCCTTGTGTCCTCGACTCCACCTCTGCACGCTACAGCAAAGTACAAGCGTTGAAATCTTCAAGCTTGAGAAATAAAGTAATTAAAATTATAGAGTTATTTATATGCAGCTAAAGTGCTGTTTCGAACCAAAAATGCTGTTTCGAACCAAAAGACATTATCAGTCAAGTCGCTTACTAATGACAATGACGTAACAATTAAGTATCAAGTAAAGCACAACGGCTATTAAATGCTACGTTTATTGTTATAACTAGAGCATGTAATGCAAATTTCGGGCTAAACAAAACTGTTGGGTGTCAAATGCGAACAAAACCCCCCATAACTAAAGTTACCAAAAGAACGAAAAGTTCCAATTTCGGGTTCTATTTACGCTTCTGACTTTGTGACGTCATGTACAAGTGACGTAACAAATTGAGCGAATCAAAGCTCGAGCTTAAACGGATTTATTGGTACCAATTTTATTTCGATCCGAAAAGCAAAACCAAAGCTACGCCAAGTTACGTCAGGAGTATGACAGTGGTGAAAAATGCTGCTCTTCACTATTTAGGGCCGTAAAAAAGGGGAAGGACTTAATTCCGGCAGGTGGAGACAAAATTCATAAAATTTCAGAACAATTGCTATCAATTGGCATAATTCGTATCCGCTCACGATGTCACTATTATGACGTCAATTTGACTCCAAAGTTTTACTTGGCTCTCAAAAAATGCGTACACACGTCACAATTGAGTAAACCTACTGTATGATATTTATACTGTGCCGGTAGCCTACTAGCACTAAAGGAGAAATAGCGTGGCATACGCGGACAGCAGGCAAAAGGTTCAAAGCAGAAAACAGAAGGCTATTTCAACAGCTGCTGCATCCGAATGAAGTTCATAGATTATTAACCTACTACACGTAAATAATGCACTGATAGCCTACAGTAGGCTGTCTGCCTAGGCCATGTTTGACTTTGAAGTTTAAAGCTAAAAGCAGTGGCGTAGCGTGGCATTTCAGATAAGGCGTGCAATGATGATGACGTAATCAGCTTTGATGGCGTCATTTTTATCAGGCAGCTAAATAAAAAAGCAACGTACACTAATACATGTCTACTATTGCAACAAGGCCTCCTCTCCCAAGTGCACATTAGTGTGTGTTTACTGTCCAAGTACAAATCTTTCTTGTGTTGCTACAAACAGTGACAGGTCTAGCAGTTTTATACCTGCCAGTAGCCGGTACCATACTAGGCTAACACTAACAGTAAAGTAGGCTTAACAACATTAAAGTAAGAACATTGATTGCAGAACTAAGCTGAGCCAACTTGCTGAATAGCAAATACATAGCCTATTTTCATAGCCTCTTCTTCATGTCATTAGAATATATTGTAGCCTGGCAACAGCCAGCGATTCTATCGGCTACAATATCAAGCAGGCTGGTGTGCTCAAGACTAGTCTAATGCATGTATTGTTAGGCCTGGCGTTGTTTAGTTTGTTTAACAACCAGTGAAGTACAAGCAAAGCAGCTAAGCTACCATTCGGTAATTTATTGATAGCGTTAAAAACTTTTTTACAAACAGTGCAAATTCCATAACTATCCTAGGCCTACTAAGTACTAGCTGAACCAACTACCGGTAACCATAGGCGTAGCCAGGGGGCCCGGGCCCCCCCCCCAATTAAAATACCACCAATGATAAAAATTACGGCAACGTAGGCTAGCGCTGTTTAGTTGCATTTTTTTTTTCAGCAATTACGCACACAACAGTAATTAACAATAACATAAATGACAATGAGGGAGCCCCGGGGCCCCTAACTAACTACCAAGGGACCGCAAACTAACGACTATGGGCCCCAAACCAACAACCAAGGGGCCCCAGGGCCCCTAAATAACAACCAGGAGGCCCTTAACTAACAACCAGGACCCCTAACTGACAACCAGGGGGCCCCAGGGCCCCTAACTAATAACCCGGGGCCCCTAACCGACAACCAGAGGGCTCCGAGGCCCCTAACTGACGACCAGAGGACCCTTAAATAACAATCAGGGGGCCCCTAACTAACAACCCAGAGCCCCTAACTGACAACCAGGGGGGCCGGGGCCCCTAACCAACGAACATGGGGCCTCAGGGCCCCTAACTGACCACCAGGGGCCCCGGGGACCCTAACTAACAACCAGGAGCCCGGGGACCCTAACTAACAACCAGGGGCCCCAGGGCCCCTAACAGACAACCAGGGGGCCCTGGGGCCCCTAACTGACAAGTAGGAGGCCCCTAACTAACAACCAGGGGGCCCCAGGGCTTCTAACTGACAACCAGGGGGCCCCGGGGCCTCTAACTGACAACCAGGGAGCCCCTGACTGACGACTAAGGGTCCCGGGCCAGTAACCCCTTAATTCAAATTTTTAATAATTTATATGCAAAACCTCTATGAAATTTAAGAGTATTTTCCTAAAAGTTGCAACTCCAGGCCTTCGTTTAACGTTATTATGAACTTAGTGCTATAGCACAGGCGGTAAAGCAGACCCCTCAGTTGAAATTCTACCAACGATAAATATAATGTGAGCATAGCCAATACGTTGTCCTTGTACGGAATTGCAGTTTCTTTAATTTAGAATTTTCGCGTACAAAAGTAAGTAATAATAATGACGACCACGTGTCCACATCATAATAATGTCATGTAATTCTTGTACATTTCAAAAAACTGTTAAGTGACTTGACCCAAGTCCTCCACGTTTTGGAAAAAAGTTATTTTGATTTTGCTTTGAATTTTTTTTTTTATGAAAGAACTTAAGGGCGCGATCTTATCTCAAAATCATAGGCGAAGCCACGGGGGTGGCCGAGGGGACCCGGGCCCCCTCAATCGAAATGCCACCAATGACACAAATTTGACAAAAAAAGTCTTGTTTCTTCATTTTCAGTTTCTTTTAGCATCTTTGCGTACAACAGTAATTCACAATAAATAATATTGACGACTAGGGGGCGCGGCGCACCACCGTATTTCAATTTTTTCCAACCAATTTAAACAAATAACCAGGGTGAAATCAAATTTTTTGTCCAATAGTTGCTACCTCAGGCCCTCATCTAAACTTTTTATGGACGTAATGAAATAACCAGCGCCGGATTTGCCATATGGCACAGTGCCAGGGCCCCACCCTCAGATAGTAGGACTTTTTTGGTCTTCACTTATATTTGGCAGGAAGATGTTGCAAAAATCCCCTAAGTGCCAAAGGCACCGCGATATGTAGATCTGGCCCGGGAATAACATGTTTAGTAAACGTAACCATCTATTGTACCATTTTTCAATAACGATTCACCTCCACCTCGCCAGTTTTTACGAACAAAATATTTTTAAATAAAAGCTAGGAAAATGCTCAATGAACAAATTATTGAATTTGAATTGAGGGGTCCTGGGTCCCCTGGCCGTACATGTACTCTTATAACTGGTTTACTTCATGAAAGGAAATTCTTTGAGTGGATTATTGCTTACTCATTACTGCTAAAATATTGCAGAAGGCAATGTGCCTTACTTCCCCCCATATGGACCAAATCACTTACAATTAAAATTTTACACCATAATGCAAGATTTTAAACTGGTTTTGAAATTTGATTGCAAGTATAAGGAGGATTGAGCAATCAAAATTTTTCGATTGGCTTTCAATGTTAAAAATCTAGTTCTTTCAAATGGCTGTGAACACGTGCGAAATGTGATCCAATGGGATTAAAATAGCTTTTTTTCCCAAAAACTTACAAAAATTGCCCAGCGGCTGCTAAACTTACAAAAATCCCCCATAGCCAAAAGCTTACAAAAATCCCCCATAGCCACCGGCGGCTGGGGGCTCTGCCCCCAGACCTCCGTCTGTGATACGTTTGAGTACACTAGCTTTCTCAACAAGTCTCCTAAGTTAAACATTTTCGCTTTTTAACTGTTAGTTTTCGCTCTCTTCCTTTACCAAAATCCTGGTTAAGTGACAACAGACCACGACTTCAGATCTTCCATTCAACGATATCTTTGCCCTACAAAAAGTTCCTTTGTTGAAAATTTTTGATGACGTCATTGCATGTGATTTGTGGTTTGGGCCCCCTCCAATCAAAAATCCTGGCTACGCCTATGCCGGTAATAACTCTCTGCTTAAATGGATTTCACATCTTGCTTTCACTCTTATAGCTCAACATTTAGCCTAAAAAGTGCGAACAAAAACTCACTCTGATTTACATCACTTAATGCCAATACCTACCGGCTATCACAGCTTGGTTTCGCCGCTTAGTTATTCGCTTTTTTCATATTACAAAATTACATAAACTAAATGGCAACACGCATGCAATATTTAAAATTGCATGCTTTGGTGCGGTAGAGTCTAGAACACTAAAAAAAAAGCAGTCAGAATCAACACGCTTGAGTGATTTTCCGATTTTAATTTTGTGTGTGCTGTTCGAAAGCTTTCGGAAAACGTAACAATACGCTTGAGTGATTTTCCGATTTCAATTTTGTGCTGCGTTCAAAAGTTTGCGGAAAACGTAACAAAGGTATTTTTGAGTAAACAATATGCAGCAATTACGGAGTTTAGGGAATGGTGAAAAAGCTGAAACTGGATATTAATGTTAACGCAATTTCTGCTTAAATGCGCTTGATTGCTGGCTTGGGGTAGCGCAATAATGAAATGCGTTCTAACGAAGGCAAACTACGGCTATTCATAGGTGTGTCGATGATTTCATGGGCTGCTGAAATTTGAACGTAAATTAAACCAGGAACTACGGTATCGATGTCTGTTGTTTGCAATTTTTGATAAAGAATGATGATTCGTTATCGAGCGGAATCTTAGAAAAACATCTAGACTAGAAGCTATTGGTCAGTGTACTACTGTACACTGTAAAGAGTCTTATGGACATTATGGTGCTCTTCCGTAGGGTTGGATTGAATTTGAATTTTGAATTTTGAATTTGAATCCGCTCACGAATTATTGATGAATTTGAATTTGAATTCGACTTTTGCAAAGTCAATGAATTTGAATTTGAATTTGAATTTTGATTTTTCAAAGTCAATGAATTTGAATTTGAATTTAGTTTTTTCAAAGTCAATGAATTTGAATTTGAATTAAAAAATTAAAAACAAAATGAATGGATCCAACCAGTGCCGTCGCTAAAAGGGGCAAAGGGGGCCGTACCCCCTAACGGCCGCTTGTGCCTCCATTTTGGTTGACTAAAAACACTGCTTTTGAAACATCACGCAACGACAAGACAACAGACAGTCAGACAATGATGGAAAAAGGAATAATTACGTTTAAACGTAATTCTCCTCTTATGTTTTTTCGATTCTTTGCGACATTGCTGGCAACCAACTGCTATACATTAATCTGACTTTACGGATGTGTCGCGGAATTGCGGAAGAGACATGTAAGCATGCAGAATTGTTACCGGTACCTCGTTAGTGATCATGACATGAAACAATGCGTGAAAACTTTTTTTCAAAGACCAGCTGTTTTGATTTTTAGAGCACACTCAACATTTTGAGGTCACACTCCGTGGCGCAACTAAGATGACGGGGCTTAAACCCCATTTGCAAAGTCACTTAGAAAATTTAATCTCAAAATACGAGCGTTTAAACGTATTTTAGACTTGACCAAAAGTAAGAGGGAGTTGAGGTGCAAAGCAATTCAATTCTTTGAAATGACTTTTGAATTTTAGAAATTTAGTTATTCATATCGCTTCTAAAAGTGTGAAGTATGATTTTAAAATGGCGTTAAAATTGCGTTTTTTTTTTTTGCTTCAAAATTGCCCAGCGGCCGGGGGCACCGCCCTCAGGCCCCATACACATTCACTTAGTATTTAGTATCTATGTCTGTCTGTGAAACGCTTGAGTTGCATAAGTTTGTTCAGCTCGGGGGCTAATTTAAGCAGTTTTAGTACAAAAAAATTTGGTTCACCTCTCTTAGCAAAATCCTAGTTGTACGTCTGGTAGCATTCACTGCTGTGGATAGATTTTTCTAGCGATTAATGGCCGCCGATGAAACGAGCTAAGAAACGCGGCCGGCCTTATTTTAAAATTGCGCAAAATTGTAGCCGTACAAGATCTAAAGATCAATTTTTGTACGCAAATTTTAGTGCCTCCCCCACTTTTGGCTAGTGCCCTTTCACTTCGTTTGCTCTGGCGACGGTACTGGATCCAACGCTGGATTCAAGCAACTTGAGTTGTTAGTATATTACGCACCTGCGATCAGGACCTCAGAGAGAAAATTTTTCAGGGGGTGCGAAGGTCGATACCGCGCCCCCAAATCTTATTGGGGCCCATGGCGTTAAATCGTTTTTTGTCGGATGGGTGTAGATCTTCATTTAAAAGTGAGGGGATAACGATATTCGCATACAGTTAGGACCTACGAAAAACACAACTAGACATAAAATTGGTTTAAATCCAGCTAGGGAGTCTGGGGGGGCGCTGTGAGCTCCCCCAGTGGGGTCCGGGGCGGAGCCCCGGAAGCTTCAGCACTTTTTATGTTTCTCGAGGGTAAAATACAGCGTTAGATTAACATCCCAGCACCAAACTTGCTTAAATTGACAAGTAGAAAACGCGATATACATGAAAGTAAGTATGTGAAATGGGGGATGATGACATTGACATAATATTATAAAATATAACGACTTTAATACTGCAAATCCAAATATTTTACAGATAAAAGTTTTAAGAAGTCATCTGCAATCATGGACTTCACAAACCCAAATACCTATTAAATTCATACAGACAGAGTGAGTTACTTAATGATGGTAGTGTAGTATGTCAACTTTGACTCCGCTCTCTGAGTTTAAAATGATTTTGGATGTCTGGAAATGTGGGCCCTCGTAAATTGTTATACCGTAGAAATTAATTAAGGCTTTCAAGTCAGAGAAATGCAACAAAACGTTAAGTTCGGTGCAAGTGTATGGCTTTTGATACATTTTCCTTTTTTTTTAATCAAATCGGCCATTATTGGATGCCCTAAAGGCTGTGTAGCAAAAACAGCGAACAATTACCAGAAGTGAATAGGCTGACCGATATTTTTGCTGTAGGCAAGTTTGATTACGGTGTTATGGTGCCATACCAAAACTTAACGCGGAAACCTGAACTCTTCCAGGCCCCCTCTGGGCCCGGGCCCGGGTACGATGTACCCCCTGAACCCCCTCTCGCAGGCCCTGACTGCGATGCGCTAGTACACATCTGCGACTGCGAGACTGCGACTTGCTAGATGCAAATTGCAAAATCCTCTTTGAATCTTGGGTGTAAAAAAGTGGGGGTTGGATTGAATTTGAATTTTGAATTTGAATTTGAATCCGCTCACGAATTATTGATGAATTTGAATTTGAATTTGAATTCGACTTTTGCAAAGTCAATGAATTTGAATTTGAATTTGAATTTTGATTTTTCAAAGTCAATGAATTTGAATTTGAATTTAGTTTTTTCAAAGTCAATGAATTTGAATTTGAATTTAAAAATTAAAAAAAAAATGAATGGATCCAACCCTGCTCTTCCACTGACGGTAATTTGTTCGCGACTAGGTTCAACCCATTACATAATCTGCAATTCTCTTTTGTTTGCAGATAATTGAAACATTGATCGATAATTGTTACTTACCTCAACCGAGGTTGTCAAGTATTGTCATGGAGTGCCTTTTCCTTAAAAATATTTTTGAAAACTTTGAAACCTACCAAATGATAGCACATACTCTCAATCTTGTTACTAAACAAAAAAAGTTTTGTTTATATGATTATGAAAACTTGCATCCCCCTTCACACCTCTGCCTTTCCTCAATCGCTATTCTACAATTGACACCATGGTAAAAGTTGGTGGTATTTAGTAGCACTATTTGTAACAAAAGTACACTAACTTAGATGAGCAAAATTTGCTCGAGATTTGTATGTACCTCTAGCATTTTATTTTGTACCGGTATCCCCCACCATATTTCTTCGCTCCGGCGATGGCAGTTTCATGCGCAATTTTCGCATATGTACCGGTACAGAATTTTTGTTCTCTCAATCAAATGGTTTAAATAGGCTTTTCGATAGAGCCAATATAGCCGTTGAAAATATCTTATTCGGTGCCCCTTGCCATTAATTTGGCTTGGGTTCAACCATGGAAATCCACGGTAAAATTAAGCTTTGCTATTGTTTAAATCTTTGGTTTAAATTTATTAACATACATGGTTACTCGTAAACAGGGTTGCCGAAACCCGGGGGGATATATCTCCCCCAATAATTTGACTGCAACCCCCCCAATAATTTGACTATGGTCTACATCTGAGCGCTAGATAATGTTTGGCCTTCACAAGATTCCGGAAAAAAACTCTTGAATTTTCGGTGAATACCTTTTTTTTTTCGGTCTTCACTTAATTTGCTTACCTGAAAAAAGTCGTGGTCGAGGTTCATCCCCCAATGTTGAAAATAGGGCAAAACTGGGGGAATATTACGAATTATCCCCCCCAACGCTCAACAAAGATCGGCACCCCTGCTGGTAAAGCTTTGGTTGAAATTTATTGCGATGCGGTGAAAATTTCTCAAATCTTGTTGTAAACCGTACGATTGGTGCGGAAGTTGTTGAACTCGATACCTCACGTACTTCGATCAGACATATTGGAAACAGGAAAAGCTGCAAATGCTAATTTATTATGAAAAAAGCACCGAATTACCAGGTTTTACAGCTGCAAGAAATCAAACATAAATAGTATAACCGACGTTTAAATGACTTGATTACAATACGTGATTGCATTCACGAATACAAGTGAAAACTGTGACAGATTACAAGTACACAACTAAATAACACGTGGTCCAAACAATTAACGGGCTAAACATTTTAAGGACCCCGTGCAAGCCATTAGATGGGGCCACTACCTTGTAAATGTTGTTTTTAACTGATAGCACACGGTATCAACTTTAATTTCTACTGCAAACTAATCAGTCAGAGCTAGTACACAGGGCATTGAGGCAGCTGTGTACAGCAGCGCTGGAGTCGAAAGGACGTGCATCTGAAACAAAAACCAAAGCACAAGAATGATCGATTCATTTACCTATTTCCTTGAATAGAAGCTGCACGAATTCGATAAAAAACAATACAGTAGAAGTTGCAATGGACAATGATAAAACCGCTTTTTTATTGAAAACTTTGTTTATGAGTGTTTCAAGAGACAATAAAATCGCAGCTGACTTACAGTTCCCGTTTTCTTGTCACTTATGGTAGGTAAACTTAAATTTCAAATTTACCCGCAGGGCATCAATTTGAAGACGAAAACGTTCATGTAAAAAAAAAACACAGAAGCCGCACAAAACGTTCAAAGAAAAAAAAAAAGTAACAGCGGCTTCCATTCAAGGAAATACGGTACGCATCTTTCATTATCTTCTTGACACGAGAAAGCGACGATGGCGCTATCCTTTGGACAAATCCGCACCCGCTTAGGAGTTGACTAGTTTCCAACTTTTGATATAAAAACGCAACAACGTGACCATGGTTCGGACTGTGGATTGAACCAAAATCATGCGATTAAGATCATCGTGAAAACGACTCTCACGTGACCACGCTGCTGACAAATTGACACAAAATACAGTAAAAAAAGAGTAGACACAACAGAGCAAAAGTAACAAGCTATGCGATCGCACTTGAAAAAATTCCAAAGTCAAGGCTAATTTATCGTCACCTTGCCAACGTAGGCTGCAATTAACCAAATTTAGAATATACATAGCAACATTAAGCTTTGCAAGGTTGGTTTTTCTAGCGTAAATTTGCCCCCCTACACCCCTTACAGCCAACCCTTCCGCATCATGCAATCACTGCATTAAAATCGTAAACAAAAAGTCGTCAACAAAAAATTTACGAATATTAGTTTAAAAAATTTGTTAAAGAAGAAAAGCAAGACGCCAAATTTTGTTAAAAACAACGCACTGAGACAAATGGGCAAATAAAGCATTAAAATTGCAACACCTAATTCCCGTATTTGTAAGAACACAAATACTTCAAACAGCAAAGTAGCATCGTAAAAAGAAAGTACGTAGAACGCTTCTAGTATTATTGGTCAAAAACTGTTGAAGATGCACATGATCAACCTCGTCGCATTGAGTCATGAACTGATTTAGAAGTAAACCGATTAAGCGAAAAATACGCTATTGCATAAAACATAACAAGCAAAACACCCCAAACACCTATCAGTAAAATGCCATGTATGGTTACGGTCTGGATGCTATGATATGCTCACATACTGTAATTGCAATAAATATAAGTGACAGTAACAAAAGTTCATGAAAAAATCAACGAAGAAAGAAATGTTTTGAAGTGCAATTTGTTGCATTGAGTCTTCTTGGTTTTGCGCCCAGCAAAGTTTTAAGTTATTTTATTAGCGATGAGAAATTACAATGACACACGTCAAACTATGGTAAGATCTTTGATGCTTAAAAACTTTTTCGTTGTACGAAGCTGTCGACGTTGTGATTGACCACAAGCTGAAGCAATAAACAAAGAAAAAAGTGCAAAGCGTAGAACAAGAAACCAAAATCGGGAAGCTGTTTGTTTGAGGAGAAAAAGAAAAATTATCACGCTTATGTCAGTACTGAAACACTTATTACTGAACTGTGAAATACAAAACGCAATCTGCTACCATCAGCTATTTCCAAAGCAGATTGTTATTCGACGAAAAGATGTGGAATAGCGCTCTGAAAGCCGACAGTTTTATCCAAATATATATATATATTCTCAATCACAATACGGCCTGCCGTTTCGGGGTTTGTCCCTTCATCAGCAGCGAACAGAGAATACTGGTTGGCTGAAAGACAGAGTCTTAAAGCCTGCAGGAAAATTGTCACTTGTGGTAAGTTTCGTACCCAGCTAGAGTGTTCGACCTGACTAAATCGCAGATCTGATCAAGGAGCTATATATTCTCAATCGCTGTACGGCCTGCCGTTTCAGGGTTTGTCCCTTCATCAGCAGCGAACAAAGTATACTGGTTGGCTCAAAGACAGAGTCTTAAAGCCATTATCATATGCAGTATGTTGTTCATTTCAGAATCAGAATATTTTGTAGGTTCCAATCCACAGCTAAGAACGTTAAATCGTGTTGGTTTTTTGGCGATGACAAATGTTGGTAGCATGGACAACCGACAATACGAGAGTCTTTATCGTACACGTTCGGCCACAGAATAATCGTTTGAAACCTGAAAGAATCAACAGCAGATCACCGAGTATTAGGCAATATATTTCTGCATGAAATAGTAACGACTAACTACGGTAGTAAGCCTGCCACATTTCTACAACAAAACAAAAAGGTAAAGGAAACATTTATAAACCAAAGAAAGTTCAACATCGTTAGTATGGGTTCAAGATACAGCATTGTTTTAGCCAGCATTTTAACATTTTTTCAATCAATCCAAGGATTATCATTAAAAAAGCTAAGCACATTTACAATGATTTGGGTTAATACCGATCCCTTCGTGGTGTCATCAGATAGACAGTCAAGCCTATAGAAGGAATTTTGCGGAAAAATAATATTTGAAATAATTAATCAGTTTAGTAATTTGATGCAATACGAAATCGTCCGTATTCCTAATTATGAGAATAAAGTGACGCAATTACGAGCATATACAATGCATTATACATATTCAAGTAGCAAGTTAAGAACCCGCCATTGATGTCAAGATGAAAATTCCACGTTCTCGAACATTCATCTACTGCTACACAGTGTCAAATGAATTGTATAAGCAATAGAATTGGATAGGATAACACTATACAGTATGTATTAATTCGGAAATCAAGGAAGATAAAAATACTTACTTGCTTAAAACAAGAGCCACTTCAAATTGTCAGCCAAACTCTACCAACACGTAGCAACATAACATCCCGAACCTCCAGCTCTTAAGATTAGCAACTTGAACATCTTAAACAAAAAGATCATCAAAACAACCTAAAAAACAATAGCAGCAGTCCATTACTGTATGCTAAACATGCATACCAAGGTGTCTATGCTAAGTAATGCAAAAACTTTTTTTCTGCAATTTTTGACTACGCTTGGTACAGGGTTGCCACAGAAACTGTAAAATCAAGGACTTTCCAGGAGTTTTTTAGATCATTTTCCAGGACTGTGCAGGATGTTTTTACAGGGCTTAAAATCTAATTTTCACTATTACTCTTTTATGCACCCACTTTTTGTACTGTTATTCAAGAAAACTTTAATGCCACGCATTTGGATTTCTAGCACTAACTACTAGCCAGGTTTATAGCCAGAAATCTGCAATGGAGGGCTTGGCTTGGGGTATGGGGACGGAGTTGCCAGCTGCCGGAGGCCATTGGAAGTCTGAGCCCCGAGGGCAAAGCTCCCAGCGTAAAGGCTTCATAATTTTTTGCAATAATAACTAAATTTTAGGCCCAGTTTGGTAAAAATTAATGCATTTTAAATGAAGCGCAGAAATTAGCACTGCGAAAACATGATTGAACCGGTTTCATAAATGGGCTAGAGTATGTGAGTAATGGTAATGCTAAAACTTTTGTCCTAGCTTTATTTCAAGCAAGTAAACCATCAAATCCCTTCATTTGAAAAAGGCTGAGCTTATATGCACCAGCGCGCAAATATAAAATCGCTATCCTAGCCCTAACCCCAACCGTAATCATAACATAATACTTAACTGTAACCCTAGCTATAACCTCAATGTTAATTCTAACCCAAACTCAAAATCTAAACCGTAACCATAATAATTTTTTAAAATAGCGTAAATGGACACC